>JAQPZY010001626.1:2515000-3772500 GCA_029931535.1 Margaritifera margaritifera | reverse complement strand
AGATACATTTCATTTTGTGGTACAAAAAAAATGACATTTTTTGCCACTCATTAAAACATGTTTTTTATACCACACGATGCAATATATCTGGTATTAACATAGGAAAAGAAAATATCCTGTGTTCTCTTAATGTGTGCTAACATACAAAAAATGATTTAAAACATCAAATGAGATAGTTACGATCAACTTCATGTAACATATTTTCTCATGTATAATGTTAACCCATCTGTGAATAGCATTACCTCAGATCTGTCATCATAAAATGTGCTGGCAAATCTGAGTCTGTTTTGTACATTCTAGTTAAAATTTAAAGTGAATGTTGGAAACCATGATCAATCAGAGCATTTTGCAAGATCTGGGTTTTTACTGTTAACAGATGTACCTTTTACACATAGGTAATAACAATACTATTAGCAGATGTACATTACACATAGGTAATAACAATACTGTTAGTAGATGTACATTAAACATTGGTAAAAACTAACATAATTTGTACTTTTTGCTCTAGAAGTAAAGATTATAATTTGTGATATTTCTTATACCTAAACTGAATTTAAACTGTCTACTTTTGATATTGCAAATACAGACTCCATTATCTATATAAGTAACTTGCTGTCCTCCATCTTGGAAACAAAATATAGATATGGATTTGGGATTATTATGAGCTAGCCAGGATATTATGAAGTTATGAAGATACATATGAAAGATTTTATATATATATATATATATATATATATATATATATATATATATATATATATATATATATATATATATATATATATATATATATATATATGATGTAATCAATTTTCTTATGTGTAATAAAGCTGGTCTACCTGTTAATGAAGTTTCATCACAAGGATTTAAAAAGTATTAAAAGCAGCTGTTTAAAACGTGTAATTACCTTGATGTAATTACGTTGATACTTTGTTTGTTTGATACCCACAGACATCCATTACAAATAAATGAATGTCTTCACTGATAAATGTTTTCAGTTGAATTTTCTCACTTTGGAACATCTTTGATTATCCTGTACAAATCTGAAGTTTCTCAATTTACTCCAATCCTAGCTCCAAAACTGTATGTATATATATAGATATGACTTTGTATTTTAAGGAGCATTTCAAGCTGATCAAGCTCTTTCTCAGAGGAAAAAACCGAACACAAAAGTCGAGAGAAAACCTAAATTATTTACATAATTTTATGACTGGGAAAGTCTAAAAAAAAAACAAAAAAAACAAAAAAAAAAGCTAAAGAATGCAAAAGAAAAGTTCAGAAACATGTATGTATCTATGCGGCTTAACAGCTCATCAGCAGAATTCTGGCTATATAGTGCCAAGTAAGTTTAGCTATCACAAAAAAAAGCATATACAAAACAAAGATAAATGCATTCATGGGTAAAAACCTTAAAATACAAAGTCAAATTCTCATTATAAGCTGAACTCTTGTAAAAAGACCAAGACCTTCTCAGCTGGAATATCATCACCGAACAAATCCCATGGCCAAAAGAAAAGGTTGCCTCCATTAGTTGTTTCTTATATGAAAAAAGTTAAGAAGTCCATGTTTTGGTCCATATATGTACAAAGTATGGATATATTACTGATTTTCCGCTGAAAGAAAATATATGAATACGAAAATATTAGACTATCCAACTTCCGTCTATGTCAAGTACCATAAATGATAGTTTTAAAGAATGTTAACAAAATTACATAAAAAATTTTAAAGGAATTTCTATTGCTATTTAATTTACTACAACTGTTAATCAAATTTATAATTACCCATGAATAAAAGCTTTTAGTTCAAATGCATTTCTGTTAAAAAACACAGTAGCCATTTAATTTCTATTTTCCCAGATGAGACTTTGTGTAGATTTTCTACACATTATCATAGATTATATTTAAATATACTGAGTATGTATAATGAGCATAATCACAGCACACAAAAAAAACAAGATCACAGTTGGTATCAAAACATAAGTCAGGGGGAAGTTTGTTTGAGTAAATAACAAATATTTTGCTGGATAAAATAAAGCAAGAGAAGTGATAATAAATACATGTACAAGGAATAACACCTGAAATAGTTTGCAAACCATCGTCTCTATCCTTCTTTAAATAACATTTGTTTGATCTAAGGCAATATATTATATTGATGAATTGTATTTTAATATATTCAGGTGTATTAGACAAGATCACAGAGTATGCTGAAAATTATAATTATGCATCTGAAAAGAGGAACAAGAGTCCCTCAAAGGGACTGACACTCTAATGGGCAAAAAGAATTTCCAGGAATTCAAGATAAGACCATTACTAACTTTTAACTGTCAAGTTTAGAAACCATCTCTGATATTCTTCAGCGATAACAAGATTTTCAAATTAGCTGCTGTGGTGCACATATTGGATGTCAGCTTGGCACCATTTTCATTTAGGACAAAGTAGACATCATTATAGGTCTTTTGGTGAAAACCCCATGTCATAATGATCATCCATTTGGGGTGAGTAGTGACAACAAAATTTTGAAGACGGTCATCATGGCTGTATTGGATGTCATATTGGCACCATTTTCATTTAGGACTTGGTGAAAACCCCATGTCATATTGATCATCCATTTAGGGGGAGTAGTGAAAACAAGATTTTTAAGACAGTAGTTGTGGCAGCCAAATTGGATGTACGACTGGCACCATTTTCATTTAGGACCAACTAGGTATCATAAGAAGTCTATTGGTGAAAACCATGTTGATATAGCCATCTATTTGGAGAGAAGTAGAGATAACAATATTTTCAAGATATGTATTTCCATTCAGGAGGAGTAGCAATAAAAAGAATTTCAAGATGGCTGCTGCAGTGGCCATATTGGATGTCAGATCAGCACCATTTTCATTTAAGAGCAACTAGACATCATAATAAGTCTTCTGGTGAAAACCCCATGTCAATATGATTTTCTGTTCAAGTAGAGATGTGATAACAAGATTTTTAAGATGGCTGCCATGGTGGCCATATTGTATGTCAGATTGGCACCATTTTTATTTAGGACCAGCTAGACATTGTAACAAGTCTTTTAGTGAAAACCCCATGCTGATATGACCATCCATGTAACAGGAGTAGCAATAAAAAAATTTGTGAAGATGCTTTGGCAGCCATATTGGATGTCAGATCAGTGCCATATTCATTTAGGACCAATTAGATATCATAGGAAGTCTTTTAGTGACAACCCTATATTGGAGGAGTAGTGATAACAAGATTTTCAAGATAACTGCTGTGGCAGCTATATTAGATGTCAGATTGGCACCATTTTCATTTAGCATCAACTAGATATGATAAGAAGTCATTTAGTGAAAACCCCATTTTGATATGACCATCAGGAGTAGTGATAACAAGATTTTCAAGATGCCTGCAGAGGCAGCTGTATTGGACGTCATATTGGCACCATTTTCATTTAGCATCAGCTTAACATAATAAGAAGTCTTTGAGTGAAAACCCCATGTTGATACGACCATACATTCAAGAGGAGTAGTGATAACAAGAATTTCAAGATGGCCACTGTGGTGGCCATAATGGATGTCCGAGCAGCACCATTTTCATTTAGGAACAACTAGACCATGGGATGAATGTGTGTGTAAAGTTTCATGGCAATCGTCAAAGTAGTTTAGAAGGAGTAGCGATAACAAACTTGTGCTAATGGACAGATGGACGACGGACAACAGACCATCCCATCAGCTCTTCTGGTCAATGACCAGTTGAGCTAAAAATCAAATTTAGCAATGTATAATGTATACCCAAGTGTGGATAGTGTAGACTTATAGTTTTCTTCAATATAGACCTGATGTGGATTTCAGCATTGTAACAAAACAACATGTGGTAATTAAACAAAAATATCACTGACCAATATGAATTCTTTTTCCCCTGATTTCTTGATATTTCAAATGAGCTGAAACAATTTTTTCCATGCAGGTGAACTTTGGTGTTTTCAACAAAAGATTTAGTGTTGATTCTGTACGCAAGCTAGGTAGGAAGTTCAAACTGGTTTTAAGACTTTCCAAATATTTAATCGAGTGTTGTAAATGCCATAAACCCCACCACTGCGATGATGCTGTTCATGTGTTTATATGATCGCTGTCAGAGATGTTTTTCCAATGACTGACACACGTGATTTGCAATAATTTATCATACTGCACTCTCATGACATCATTGACGTTTATATTATGCAAAAATGTATTTTTCATGGTGTCATCAGTTCAAATGGCATTTTTATTATTTGGAAACAAGTTAAATTTCAAAACTGTGCACTAAATCATGTAATAAAACAATTATAAATCTATGTTTTAGGTGAATATGAAGTTTTATGAGAACCAGTTAACTTATCATACTGACCATTAGTGTGTGTCAGTCAATATGAGGTTTACTGTTTTATATAACTTCATGTATTCACTGAAACAAAGGTGAATAATTGTATAAAATGATTGAGATGCATAACAGGTGAACATGTTTTTTTCACCAAGTATAAATGAGATCAAATACAGTATAAGAATAAAGACAATGGTACATATAAGGAAAAGATTTTATAAAATAAAAAACAAACCAATGGTAATATTGTCACAAAACATAGGTACAAGAACTACTACTGATTAATTAGAAAACATAAAAGGAAAAAAAATTATATTTGAAATTCAACACCAAAGAAAACAAGAAATCTGGTTAAAATCAGGATCTACTTAACAATATGTATATCTGACAAGCACCGATATTAGGTTATGCTCTGTTGCACATTTCAATTCACCAATCAAATTACAGCTTTCATACTTCTGAAAATGTGAAAAATGACACTCTGAACATAGTGTTACTAATGATAACTTTCTAGTACATGAAATGCAAGGCTTTATCTGATAGACTACTAAAAATGAGTGGACCAGGAATTTCGAAGGTCACCAGAAAATAAACTTTTATCTGTGCCTGTCAGATCTCCATTATGTTGGAGATCTTAATCTTGACAAGACTGAAAAAGAAACATTGGTTGAAATAAAAAAGTATATTCGATTAGCATATTACCCGATTGTAACTAACTTTATATCTGCTAAATGAAACATTACAGTAGTTACAAATGTTATGCATTTACATTTTTCAAAAGAATGTCTAAATTTATTTGTAAACCATTTTTTAAAAAAATGTCATTACCAAAATAATGCTGCACTGATTCTCTAATCATTTCAAAGCAAACATGTCAATATGCCTGCTGCATCAAACAACTGGCACATTCTTAGTGCTATTAAATTAGGATTGTCTTTTCACAGCAATATATTCAGAATGATATTGAATGAGGATTCCCTTTTCACAGCAATATTCAGAACGGTATTGAATGAGGATTCCTTTTCACAGCAATATATTCAGAGTGGTATTGAATGAGGATTCCCTTTTTATAGCAATATATTTAGAGAGGTATTTAATGAGAATGTTGTTCTCACAGCAGTACTCCTTTTTTACAGCAAAATATTCCAAGTGGTATTGAATTAGAATTCTCTTTTCGCAGCAATATATTTCAAATAATTCTCCACTGAATTCTGTTTAGAAATATTCACATCATTATGTATAATGGACATAAGAGATCATACTCTAATTTTATTCAGATACTCTAATTTTATTCAGATACTCTAATTTTATTCAGATACTCTAATTTAATTTTGTTCACAGAGTTGTTAAAGCCAATTTACTGAGTATTAAAAAGAGTGGCAGTGGAGAGAAATCGAGCATATCTGATCTTCCATGTTACAGTCAATGATTTAAAAAGCCATATACACACACAGAGAAAACAGTATGTACAAAAGCTAAATTCTGAAAACTTAAAGCTAGCTTATTTGTTCTTAAAATATACATAAATAGTTTCCTTCTTTGATTCTTTATACCAAACTATAAAGCAAAAAAAATAAAAAATTGTGTAACAGAAACAATCTTAAAACCACTTAAGCGCTAATACGTCGATATATATAACATGATAAGCCTTTGTAAAACCTCAATTATAGGGCAAGTCTGGGGAATGGCAATGTGCAGTTTGATTGTGAATAGAAGATTTTATATGTAACATGATCTACCTTTGTAAAATCTTAATTACAGGGCAAATTTGGTGAATGGCAATGTGCAGTTTAATTTATGAAGACAAGCTGTCAATAAACTGTAATGGCAATGAAGGTGAATACAAGCACCAATGTTTTTTTTTTAAAGTATGACAATTAAAAAGTATTGGTAATTAGGTAATGTCATTTGTACAGTATGACATTTTAAAAGTATTGGCAATTAGGTAATGTCATTTGTACAGTGTGACAATTTAAAAGTATTGGCAATTAGGTAATGCCATTTTTAAAGTATGACAATTTAAAAGTATTGGCAATTAGGTAATGTCATTTGCACAGTATGACAATTTAAAAGTATTGGCAATTAGGTAATGTCATTTGCACAGTATGACAATTTAAAAGTATTGGCAATTAGGTAATGTCATTTGCACAGTATGACAATTTAAAAGTATTGGCAATTAGGTAATGTCATTTGTACAGTGTGACAATTTAAAAGTATTGACAATTAGGTAATGTCATTTGTACAGTATGACAATTTAAAAGTATTGGCAATTAGGTAATGTCATTTGTACAGTATTACAATTTAAAAGTATTGGCAATTAGGTAATGTCATTTTTTAAGTATGACAGTTTAAAAGTATAGGCAATTAGGTAATGTTATTTTTTAAGTATGATAATTTAAAAGTATTGGCAATTAGGTAATGTCATTTGTACAGTGTGACAATTTAAAAGTATTGGCAATTAGATAATGTCATTTGTACAGTGTGACAATTTAAAAGTACTGGCAATTAGGTAATGTCATTTGCACAGTATGACATTTTAAAAGTATTGGCAATTAGGTAATGTCATTTGCACAGTATGACAATTTAAAAGTATTGGCAATTAGGTAATGTCATTTGTACAGTATTACAATTTAAAAGTATTGGCACTTAGGTAATGTCATTTGTACAGTATGACAATTTAAAAGTACTGGCAATTAGGTAATGTCATTTGCACAGTAAGACAATTTAAAAGTATTGGCAATTAGGTAATGTCATTTGTACAGTATGACAATTTAAAAGTATTGGCAATTAGGTAATGTCATTTGTACAGTATTATAATTTAAAAGTATTGGCAATTAGGTAATGTCATTTTTTAAGTATGACAGTTTAAAAGTATAGGCAATTAGGTAATGTTATTTTTTAAGTATGATAATTTAAAAGTATTGGCAATTAGGTAATGTCATTTGTACAGTATGACAATTTAAAAGTATTGGCAATTAGGTAATGTCATTTGCACAGTATGACAATTTAAAAGTATTGGCAATTAGGTAATGTCATTTGCACAGTATGACAATTTAAAAGTATTGGCAATTAGGTAATGTCATTTGTACAGTATTACAATTTAAAAGTATTGGCACTTAGGTAATGTCATTTGTACAGTATTACAATTTAAAAGTATTGGCAATTAGGTAATGTCATTTGTACAGTATTACAATTTAAAAGTATTGTCAATTAGGTAATGTCATTTGTACAGTATGACAGTTTAAAAGTATAGGCAATTAGGTAATGTTATTTTTTAAGTATGATAATTTAAAAGTATTGGCAATTAGGTAATGTCATTTGTACAGTATGACAATTTAAATGTATTGGCAATTAGGTAATGTCATTTTACTTTAGAATATAAATAATCAGAAAGATTTCTAATACAAAATTACAGTCAGCAGTTGTTATTTTTTGTATTTCTTTCGGAAGGAAACTATGTTCTGTAAATTGTAAAAAAAATTAAATAAATGGCAAACATTTTGCCCATAAATAAATTATATTTGGCAATACTTCTCTTACACTCTTTGTTATATATGCGTAAACAGATCCATATAAATTAATGGAAATCTGACATTTACCACCATTATGAATCTTCATTACATATACTGAAAAAGACATTTACTTTTTACATATTTTCCAATTTCACATTGTTATCATCTCTAGGCAACTACTTTATCTAAGTAGATGTAAATCTCTTTGAATTTCCAGCAATGAAATTCTTTGGTTTAGTGATACATTTTATTGCCATAAAGTATTATCCTGGGTGAATCAAGCTTAATTACTTCCCTTTAATCCAATAGGGCATGCCACCAGCAAACCCTATCCAACCTATTTAAATAAATAATCTCTTGTCGCTGTTTTAAGTTATTCGCCCCTACTGAGAAAACTTGTTTGCCTCTATAACAGAACTTTCTGTTCATAAAATGTTTTATTAAAACTTGAAGTAGTAAAGTATTTATTTATTTACTTAAATTTCATATAATTCAAATAAAGACACAAGTTTTACCAGTGTCCAATAGTTCATTCTGCCTTCCTTTTTTAAATGAAATTTTTTATTTTCATTATTTTGTATTTTTGTTTTGTTGATACTCAGTCTGATAGTAATAAATCTTTTTGCTCATAGTACTGAAAATTTAAAGTAACTGTTGGACATTTTGAGCCATAACATCAATAATAATAATAATAATAATAATAACTTAGTATACTTTATTAATAATATAATTAATATTTCCTATTGTTACACCTAATAATGATAAAATAAAATGTAACCCAAATACAGATTCTGAAATTTCTATTAAATTGCAACAGATTATGCAAAAGTGTTATATGGTAAAATTATTATAGGAAATGTATTCTTTTGCTACTTTTCGAAAGTTGAGGGTTATATGTAAAAAAAGCATTAAATAATATAGATCTGAAGACTATTGTAAATTAAAATGTGTTGTTAATTATTTTCATTCTTGGTATCAAATTTCTTAATTGTTTCAAAGTAATTTTTCTATAAAAAAATTGGTCAAAATCTAAAATATTTTTACATAGAAAAAAATGTCTCGATAAGAAAAAATCCAATATCTATCTAAAATTATTTGATCTTTTGTGAAATATAAAGAACAATTCTAACATATGTTTTAGTGTAAAGTCAAATTTAGTGCAGTTCAGAAAAAGAAAAAACAAGTAAAAAGAAAACGCATTTCAAATCCTATTATTGCTGACAGTAAATATTAACTGTAAGCCAAATGCATATAGCAAAATTTTATTTTAAATTGCCAGCAAAGTTATAATAAATAATCACAGAATTAATTATTTCAAAATTGATTAGTGACAAGATTAGAAGTAACTTAAATGATAATGACTGGCTTTTTCTGTAGTGCCATATAAGCAGGTGACAAATAAGCAATAGCATGAAACTTTTTTAGAAATTAAACATGGTGGATAGAATGCTGTAAATTCTTTTATTTTCTTGGGTATCAATTTTCATGGTTTTGTGACAAATGACACTTTTGTTGTCAATTATATTTCTGGATGGATGACAGTTAGTTGGACCCTTAAATTCATGGTGTGTAGCAGCCACAAAATCCACGATAATTGGTGCATTATGAAAAACAGTGAATTCACAGTATTACTTTTTGATGGTAAATTGAATGTAAATAAAGATAAGACTAATTGCTTCCTGCAGATCCCACTTCCTATTGGTAACTTATTGCTTTCACATAAATCAGGGTGGAAAGACCAAGTATGGTGGTAAAATTAATGTAATAAATCAGTGCTTCAGACTGATGGTGTGCACTTGCCATTCTTGCATTATTTTTTCATTTGGCACACCTGCTTTTACAGTCAGATATGAAATCCTCCCTTCGTTTCATTACGTTTTAGTCAAATACTATTTTAATAAAATAACCCAACACTTCTAACAATTTCATCTATTTCTAACATTTTACTGGTTTTGCCAAAAATTTTTACAATTTTGCAATAATGAAATGACATCACAGATTTCCTTAGACTTGGTCACCCAGATGTTTCTTTTGTGTCTGAATGATGCCTCTGGCTGTAAAAATTTTGAAAATTCACTGCTTTATTAATATTTTTCAAATCAATTTTAAAATGAACTAGAGTAAATATTGATGCAAACAAATACTGATACAAATTTACAAGGCCAATAAATGTTTACATTTGAGTGAAATATGTCCAGTTCTCCCCCATTATAATGTGCCTTGTTATAGCGTGATTCTGGATATAATGCGGTCCTACTATGGATCCCATGACCCAAATCACACCAATGTATAACAATATGGGTTGAAAGAAAACAAGATGAAACTTAGTCTTATATCGTCATTTCCTTTTCAAAACATCGTTGTTTAGCAAATTTTGATATTGCCCACTGTGCCCACTATTACACTATCCTCAATATACATCAGTTCTGTTCATATTGCATTTCTCAATATAATGTGGTTCGGTACATAAAGCGGTGGGCGGTTATGGACCCCTACTACCATGTTATAATGAGGGAGAGCTGTATAAATACACACATCAAATAGTCGCTCAATGAATATGCTCTATATCATATATGTCACTGATAATAAAGTTTTCAACTTAAACTTTTTAATGCTAACCTTAGTTTACTACCCAGTCCATCGTTCTGAAAGTCAAATACTTATAATTCAATCTGATAGGCCAGTTAACCCGCTGGCACAAAAATCAATCTGATAGGCCAGTTGGCCTGCTGGCAAAAAAACAATCTGATAGGCCAGTCAGCCGACTGTCACAAAACCAATCTGAAGCACTGATAAATAAAGCTACGACTAATGGGTTTCAGCAGATTCTGCTTCATGTTGATAACTGGCTGTTCTCTGGAATCCTGGGACACCTTGATATTCTGAAACTCCTGGCGTGTCTTCATCAATCTGTTTGCTATACTTAAGTCCTGATGCATGATTGCTGGGGTGAAGATGTGCTCTCTCCTCATCCTGATCGCTACGCATGAAGAAGTGGAAACCAATGTTGAGCTCTGGGATTTCATACACAACAGCCAGGAGCAGCATCATCATTAGCAGACCAATAATTAAATACACTGAAAAGAAAACCAGACACGTACAATTATATCTGTTTTTGTGGACACTTGATTTAAACAGAACCCGTCCCATGACAAAAAGACAATAAAAATGTAACTACACCTCTCCCTCGATAATTAGTGCACAACAGGGTCCAAAAACATAGACCGCACTATAAGTGAGGGTGCGAGTTACCAAGGGACCTCAAAATTATTAAGAAGAGGATGCCATCCCAGCTGGACATAGAGAAAACCGCAGTGGTGGGGGAACGGGGCTGTTTAATGGCTGAATACTTGTTTAATAATTACATTGTGAATAATTGTCAATAAAGAGCTTTCTCTAATGTAGTTGTTTGCTTTTCTGAATAATTACCTTTATTTTCAAGATACCGAACCTCTGAAAGATCGTTAACAACATTAGTCCAAGTGGTTTCAACAACACATGTACGCGAAAACATTGTGTGTTATGTCACTGCTTTTTGTTGTTGTTGATTCACAACAAAATAAGATTCTTTTTTTCAAAAACTAGGGACATTTATTTCGTGAAACAACTGTCAACGTCTAAACTCAATTTATTTATTGTTCTATTAATAAAATATGGATGCCGTGATTTCATATCAAGTAACAGTGAAACTTCATCTTATCCTTGAGGAAATCCCTGAGTAGCAAATTAGAAAGTTCAATACAAACTCTGGAACTCGCTTCTCCGTAATGAACCGTATCTGTAAAACAAAGCTTTTATTCTCCAAGTACTCATTTGGCTTTGTTGCCTTACTATCTTTGATCACATTTGTGAATGAGTAGGCTAATTTAAGGTAGTTTAATTATATTACTTACATAATAATATTTATAACAGTGTTCAATTGATCAATTGAAATGAGTTGACCTGTCACACGGCCGTGACCATTAGCTCTTACGCAGACAGGATTTGCACACCTTTTAACTTTTCTGTTATTGCATCACCTTTCTTTGATTTGATACAAAATACGTAATTAACGTGATAATACAAAGCAGGTGTGCTATTCATTGAGTGTAACAACACAACAAATACTTCCGCAAGTTGGAGATAAAAGAAATGGTTGGCACTTAATTAGGATCTCATGGAAACGCTCGCGGCGATAGCTGGGTCAGTTGAATTATATTGTTCACATTTGAATACAAGAGGACATATTGCATTTATGATGATTACACTGAAACTGAATTAAAAGATAGAACTAAAACACAAATTTCACTTGACAAAACTTATTTAATTGGTTTTAGTTTTAAAGTGTTGCCACCAGTAGGTATTAGTGACGTTTTCATTGATCGAAATTTCGTTGAATATTTCTATTTATAGTGTACTGAGAATGTCGTTTGGAAAGAAAATTGAACAAAATATATGACTTCTTATTAAAAGTTGAAAATTTCATGATGTTGATTCAAATTTCCGGGTACTAACCACTGCTTTTGATGATTAAACAAGCAATATATCAAGGTTTCATTTACTAATTTTGATTGCGATTTTTTTCACCTTCAACAAATAGGGGCCATTTTTTTCTTCTTCTAGTTTTAAAAAAATGGGATCCATGACTGACCCCGCGTTATAAGCGGGTTCGCAAGTTATACGGGTGCCGAGTTATCAAGGGAGCGTTGTACTAGGTACATAGGCTAAAAGCATCTGGAATGCACTGGTACATTTATAATGTCTAAAATAGGGGATGTATTTAAAAATCATAAATGTACCTATGCATTTTAAATGCTTTTAGTCTATGTACTATTAGCTGATTACTTAAGTTTTTGGTATTTCAATCATTGCACCTTTTTATTTCACTAATAATATAACAATGAAAAATAAATGTTGCACTAACTTAGTAATGGTGTGTACCCACACTCCAACACTTGGGAAGCAGATGTGAAAAACATTATACATACTGAGTTAAATGATGATGACCACAGTTTATGACAACACTTTTGTCAAACCACAAAAAATCAGTCATAGTGACCAAGTTGTGGAGGTTAACACATGACATCAGAGTCAGTCTGATCAATATCATTCAAATTTTAACAGAGATAAAGCTAATGCAGAAGCATAAAGTGATGTTCAGCAAATAGAAAATAAGAATACAAATGATGAGACTCAATGTTTTCATGAGTACTGTGTAAATGTAATTTAAGCTATAAGTATATGTACATACAATATTTACTCAAAGACCCAAACCCAGTGTCCCTAGGGACTGTCAGTAGTCCATATATGGGATTTGTCAATGTTGGTTTGATTGTCAACATGATATTGTTCAACATTTTACAAGTAGATATAATATAAACTACATGTATGTATACAACTAGGGACTGTAAATGTGGCTCTGTGTAAAAGTCGTATAATATAAACTACATGTACACAACTAGAAACTGTAAGTGTGGTTCTGTGTAAAAGTCGTATAATATAAACTACATGTACACAACTAGAGACTGTAAGTGTGGTTCTGTGTAAAAGTCGTATAATATAAACTACATGTACACAACTAGGGACTGTAAGTGTGGTTCTGTGTAAAAGTCATATAATATAAACTACATGTACACAACTAGGGACTGTAGGTGTGTCTGTGTAAAAGTCGTATAATATAAACTACATGT
This sequence comes from Margaritifera margaritifera, assembly GCA_029931535.1. Classification (NCBI taxonomy): domain Eukaryota; kingdom Metazoa; phylum Mollusca; class Bivalvia; order Unionida; family Margaritiferidae; genus Margaritifera; species Margaritifera margaritifera. Next base: position 3,758,976 of record JAQPZY010001626.1, on the reverse strand, counting down.
ACACAACTAGGGACTGTAGGTGTGTCTCTGTGTAAAAGTCATATAATATAAACTACATGTACACAACTAGGGACTGTAGGTGTGACCCTCTGTGTAAGAATTATATAGTTCACAAGTTTCAGAAGTAAATTTGAATAACATATACCTAAACCATACACTGTAAATGTTTGTTATATAAACAATAATGTAGACTTGGCACTAGTATTAATTCTCATGCAGTAAAGTCACATCTAATAGAATATACATGAGATATTATACATGGCAATGTCTGTCACCTTCCATGCATATTCTGATATGACTTTACTTCACCTAAAAAACAGACATCCAATCTTAATATTCTGCATTTCTTTTTCAGAAATAAGAACAGAAAAGTAATGAACAAGTAGATCCACATTTTCAGTTTTCTGAAAATTGATATAGGTATGTAAAGAGAGATTTCCATTTTTATCTGAAAATTAATATAGGTATGTAAAGAGAGATTTCCATTTTTATCTGAAAATTGATATAAGTATGTAAAGAGACATTTCCATTTTTATCTACAATATTTTTTTGTGCTTCATAATCACCAGTATGTATAATCTAAAAGTTCCTTTCATAATTTTGTCTACATAGAAATGTACAATGCATGAGAGGGATTGCTGGCCATATTTTATGACAATTTCACAAAAATCAATATTTGTTTGCACTTACATGTTGTAGCTACTTTATAAAGCGGTCTCAGTTGCTGATCCGGATTGTCCCCAGGGATATAGTCTCCCAATCCTATTGTGGTCAGAGAGACAAAACAGTAATAGAAAGCATCAAAGTAGCTCCATTTTGGCTCAATTGTGGAGTAGATGGCAGCTGGTATGAGATAAATGAACACAAGGATCAGCATAATGATGATAAACAGATGGAGCAGCTGAATATGGAACACTTTGTACAGGTGGCCAAGCTTCCGGAACATGAACTGCAAAAACATGGTGGTTGGGATCATGAGGCGTTCCACAATGGCAGAGAACAGGATCAGGGTTAGAGGAATCCCAATCACTGCGTAGATAATACAGAATCCCTTTCCTGCTTCAGATAGTGGGGCAACTCGCCCATACCCTGAAAGAGTGAGTTCATTTGAGATGTTAACAATAGATAGAATAAATGGTACCAAAATGTAAAATATATAATACCAAAACTAAATATATCAAAATATATATAATATCACAACTTTAAAAAATGAAAAAGTCCAAAATGTAATAAAGCTGCACAAAGCAGAACTGAAATATTTCTGACACTTGACTTTTATAAAGAAGATCTCCAAGTCATGCAAACTGCAAGTTGCTGTATGTATCTGATGATAAGCCCATTCTAAGCTTCTTGCAAACACATATCACTCAAGCATAAAATATAGGTTGAAGTGGCAAATGGTAGTTTAGTCTAAGTGGTATAGAGTTCCTTACTGTGTGATGAACCAACATATCAAAATTAGATGACTCTGCAGGCAATAGTGTCTGAGTAACTGAGCTACACAAGAAACCTAAGTTATATCAAGTGAGCATGATATACGCGTCAGTGGTCCCCAGACAGACATTATCAATTTATAGAACTGAAAGAAGTTACCAAGTGGAAATGAAAACGGCTAACACTGCAACTTTCACCTGAGTGACCTTCACCTTTTAGTGTGATACCCAAATACATGTAACCAGACAATGTCTAGTGAGATCTTTTATAAGGGCAGAGTTCCACTAAAAAACTCTAATGCTGAAAAAGTTAATGCAGCAAGAAGACATGGATATGGTTAAAATTCATTTCACTTTTAATGTGATCTTGACATTTAAGTTAGGCAGTTGGATTTTACAAGCTAGGTATTTGGATGTTATACATAATGAACTGTAGGGCAGTAATAAAGCTAGGCATTTGGATGTTATACATAATGAACTGTAGGGCAGTAATAAAGCTAGGTATTTGGATGTTATACATAATGAACTGTAGGGCAGTAATAAAGCTAGGTATTTGGATGTTATACATAATGAACTGTAGGGCAGTAATAAAGCTAGGCATTTGGATGTTATACATAATGAACAGTAGGGCAGTAATAAAGCTAGGCATTTGGATGTTATACATAATGAACAGTAGGGCAGTAATAAAGCTAGGCATTTGGATGTTATACATAATGAACAGTAGGGCAGTAATAAAGCTAGGTATTTGGATGTTATACATAATGAACTGAAGGGTAGTAAAGGACCGACTAATTAATTTTCGGGGGTGGGGTGGGGTTGGGGCTGGGATTTTCTTTCAAACAAGGATATTTCTTTCATATAATCATATATTTAAAGATATAATGTGGCATCCAGAGCTAAGCAATTTCCTATTTGGTACATTGACGTTAAATATTAAAAAAGCGTTGTAACTCTGGAAAACACATCAGAGTGTGAGGACAGAACAATATGTACATGTTCACCTCATGTGATTAATGTCAAAAAATAATTTCAGGTCAATTTATCAAAGGTGTGGAACTACTTACACAAACAAAAATTATTGTATAGTTAAACATTTAAAAAAAAATCATAACTCTCGAAAAATTCATCGAAATCTGACAATAAAACCACATGACATTGATGCAAATGTTCACCTCAAGTCAATAATGTCTGCAAAGTCAGGAAAATGTATCATAAGCTGTGGGATGTACACACAATCATACAGGTATACAGTATGTACAACTGATACTAAAAAGGGACATAACTCTGAAGAAAAAAACACATTAGGGTATGATGCCAAAATTACATGAATATGTTCACTTCATGTAAATAAAGTCTGCTAAGTTTCAAAGCAATTATTCAAAAAGTGTGGAACTAGTTGTACATACAAGAATTATCTTGCATTGTTTATATAAATGTAGCACCATATATATTTATTTATTAGCATTTTGTGGCTTTTCAGCACAATAATGGCTATATGGTGCAAATTAAAAGTAAAGTTCTAAAAATTTAAAAATGAAGACTTGCACAAAAACATTATGAAGATAAACCCTTCCATATAAATGTAAACATGAAGTACTACAAGATAAAAGGGGGCCCAGGTGGCCGAGTGGTCTAAGGCGCTCGCCTTTACAGATCACTGACATATCACCTCTGTCCGCATGAGTTCGAGTCTCGGGCTCGGCCAACGTGGGTACATGAGAAAGCTTGCCAGTAGCTTCCTGTGGGTCGGTGGTTCTTCCCGGGGTTTTCTTGGGTTCTTCCTACACCAAATATACTGGCCACCATGTATAGCCTATCATGTGCTGAAAAATGGCGTTAAACCCATAACAACCAACCAACAAGATAAAAGAGAAAAGATAAAGATGTTAACCTTCTGTAAAATGCATATAAAACAAAATATAAAGGTAAAAAAAATATATAAAAAAATGTAGTGTACAAAATTTAGTTATATACACCACATTACAGGGATTGCGCTGGGCATCGCCAATGTCGCAAATTGCGATTTTTTTTCCTAATTGGTGACAAAATATACCATCTGGCAATTTTTTTGGCGACAATGTTTTTCACTGTTAAAACTTGTATATACAATCTTGGGTTTGGAGTGGAGGAATTCAAAGGCACCATGAAAGGAAGCCGCAAACTTGGGTATACAATGCACTTGAATCTATCTATTGTTACATAAACAAATCCTTTGTTTATATTGACCGCTTATGCTGACATCTGACCTGAGTACTGTATGCGGTGATACACTCCAATAGTCATGCTACCGGACTAGATACAATCGACCAAACGACCGCTAAACCTTTTTTTTTTTTTGAAAAATGTACCAGAAAAAAAAAAGTTTTGCTGAAACTTCAAAGAAAACTGATTACCTTTGAAGCCCCAATCATTCTGTATAAATACGAAGTAAATGAAAAATAAAATTCAGTCTCAATCAGAACTCTATACTGTAATGGGTAAACGTAAGTTAGACTTTTCGTGTTGGATTTAGTGCATTTCTTGACAGTTGGAAATTTTGGCGTCCGTAGCTGAGATATGATAGAAAATTAAAACTGATGTTCTGTGATATGTGTATCAAGGCGCAAGTCGTCAATTCATTGTTTTTGAGGGAGAGGTGGTCGAAACATTTGCTACATTTGGAATTGCTACTATTACAGGAAATCTTGCAAAACAGGGGCTGGATTTTGTGTGTGTGTGAAGGGGGGGGGTGCATTTCATACTTTTCAGACAATCTTCAAGAATTTTACATTCAAACGATTAGGTCCATCCCGATTGAATATTTCCAAGGTTACCGTTTATTCTCAGACATAAATTGATTTTACGCAAATGTTTACGGCTTTCTTGCCCTATAAGAGGTAAACTATTTTCAATAAATCCTATACACATAGAAGGCATACTCTCGATTTTCTGTGTGCTGATTATCCATGTGTCAGTGCGGGCCAAAAAAAAAGAAAAGAAAATATTATAAAGAAAACTAGTCTTGAACAGGTAGTCTTTAGAAACTTTAGAAAACTATATTGAAATATGTACATAATAAGGCTTTGAGGCACACGACAGGATGTATCAATCACACCCCTGTGACCCCATGACACTGAAATATACATGGTTCTCGTCTAGCTAAGACAGGCAGCTTAACATTCTACTGTTCAGCCGACACAAGAAATGTACAAATAAATACTGAGTCTGTAATAAACTGGATACAGTGTATCATTTAATATGATAAAAAGTCTGTCAGTTTATGCAACTGTTTAAAGACAATTAAAAGGTAAGGCGGGCAAAGATAAACAGACACCTTTCAGAGATTTATTGAATTGGCTCACAATAGCTAGGGTGATGTTTGATGTCAAATCCTTTGAGCATTGCTGAGGGAGAGCCCATTAGGCTACTTTGCATAGGTAAAGTACACTAAGTGGAACAACCCAATTTGTCTGAAGTAAAGTACATCAAAGAGAGAGAATCTAATGAGAATCGGCACATACGAATGTGTAGGAGACTTCGACTTTGTAACTGCATTCAGCAAGTGGGCAGCCGTAAAATCACGATGCATACTCTATTATTATTTTTATGAAACAACATTTTAATAGTGCAAAACATTATAAATAAGCATACAAAACAGTCATGCAATAATGCATTCTGTAATATTGTGGTACTGTATTGTTTGCTGTCAATAAAGTAATAAATACTCCATCTTTTTCAATTTTCATTGCCTACTACATTAATAGATATGGAAAAATACTTACTCATTGCTTGGCGACACTTTTTGAAAATTGGCGAAAAAAATATTGAGATTTGCGATTTTTTTGGCGACAACTTTTTTAAAGCCAGCACCATCCCTGCATTAACTTCAAAAGTCCAAGATTTTCTCAGGTAGTACATAATCATAAAGTTCCTTAATTGAGTTCAAATAAAAAAACTTCTGTCTCACAGGGCGGAAGTAGATATACATGTCAAGAAAGTGTTCCATTGTGAGTGGACACTGGCAGGGTATGCACCCTGATTGCGGTTCACTTTTCTGGAGGTATACACGAGTCAGGTATATGAAGGGCCAGATTTTGGGGCAGGTGACCCAGGCGACTGCCTGGGGTGATAAGCAATAAAAAATAAGGTAAATAAGGTGTTCAAAAATTGAACAAATGGAGAATGGGTGAGGGGGGCACCGAATATGCTCCCCACCTGGGGTGCCATTTGGTCTAGGGCCAGCCCTGGGTATATCTGTCTTAAGTGTGAAATTTGTTTTCAGACACAGGCCCTGGGCAAGTGGCCATAAAAAAATTGCTTGCCCTGTCTCAAAATCCACTTGCCCAACTGTGTCATATTTTTTTACTATTATTTTGATACAATGTTGAAACTGCTACACTTTAAATAAAACAAAATAAAAAAATGCTCAAAATTTACTACATTTTATGAATGTATTTGACTCTCAAAATAGAATACTTCAGAAAAAATTGTGTGTGACCTTGTCTACTAAACTTCTGATTTCATTTGATTTCACTAGAAGTAATGTTTTGTCCAAGTTCTGATGTAAACCAGTACCCAGTGTGAAAATAATTTATGCTTGACAGTGTTTTCAAACAACACTTTGTTCACTCACATTTTGATTCCAGTTAACTTCCAGCAATGTTTCCTTCCGATTCCTGATGTCAACTAGTGTCCACTTGCTCTATCAATAGTCTCCTTACAGAGTTGATATTCATAAGTATTTGAAGTGTGTCCTGCTTTTAGGGACAAAACATTTAATTTTTGGAAGGCGGGGGCTGTAGAGAAGGGCCTGGGTTTTATTTAAACAAAATTTCTGGCCACAAAATAGCTTGCTCTGACTTGTACTGAGAAAAATAACTAATTCTATCCATTGCATTAGTTGCAACAAATTATCTTCAGATAAAATAAAAATATATTCTGGTCAGTCTCTTATACTTGTGATATTGTTCTTGAGATTGAACTCTAAGTCACATTCTACTGTAGAGGGTCTCACAACTAATGTGATTTCCAACAATTTCACAATTTCTGCATGTTCAGGTGTGGAAATCTGAATAATTGTGGCATACACCTCTGCTCTTACAATCTTTGACTGTATGTCTTCAGCTTTGCCTTCAGGTCTATGTACAGTTTGTGTATTTCATCATGATCTATGTTTGGGTGCATTGAAGTAGTTTAATTTTCCGAAAGCTGTAAATATTTCCATGTTACTTGATCAAAGTTGAATGCAGGAATGAAGTTGAATAGGCATTGGTCTTTTTTTTATATCAATCAGTAAAAACAGTATATACAAGTTTCGTAAATAGTTCATGTCACAGTACTGTAGATGTGTCACAATTACAGAAAACATCAGCAGATACTAACTCTTTGAACTAAATGGATTAAATTACGAAGTAATTATCACAGTTCTTTTCGGATGAAAAATACTGTATTGGAGGCTTTTATAAGCTGCAAGTCAGTAGCTTAGCTTGACTGTCAATCAACTGTATAGGTACCACTCACAGGGTTCATACAGCTGTTGGTAAATCATATTCCAGACCTTTTTCCAGACTGGATTGCAATATTTTCCGACCCCTTTGGCACATGTATTCAAAGTCTGTATCACTATAAATGACCATGTGGTATCCGCATAATATAAAACAGTATCCACCAATCACAAGTGGGTGATAGGTCACATGTCTCGCCAACCACACTGAACCAGCAGACCCATCACTAGACCAAATGGTGCCCCAGGCGACGAGTGTCTTTAGCAAAATAAAACACAGCAACCTAAAATTCCATACTTTTTTCAGACCTTTAGGGTGAAATCTTTATTTTCCATACTTTTTCTAGGTCTGGAAAAAGCACTCTTTTTTTCCCATACTTTCCAGACTTTGTACAAACCCTGCACTCAATATATTTAACCAGTGATGCATTGCTAAGTCAGCATAAGCAAGATACAGTTCATTATTATTCATGCAGGACATGTGAGTGCTAATTATTGGTAAGCAACAAAATATGGAGAACAGAAATATTACTGTTCTCCATTCATAAGTCATTTGCTTTGCTTTGTACACAAAGTTTATAGCTTTCTATATATTAATCAGACAATCTTCATAAGGTGGAGGGACCTATAAATGGAGTCCCAGCAAGGGGCTGAATAGTAATAATTTACCAGTGTCTTTCAACAAATTCAAAATCAAAATGCTGCATTTTGTCTGTGCTAAAGGTTTCTTTCAGGCAAATTAGATATCACTCTTTTTTTATACAAGCCCAATGGGTTATCAGATTTGTTTTTAGCTCTGCACTATAGGCACAATACCACTGTATCTCTGCAATTTCTTCTATATGATGAATACCACTATCCGATGATGGGTTTGATATTTTGAAGCTTGTTTGTGTAGTTTTCATTCCACATATTTTGCCAAGCATAGAGAACATGCCAATATATATAATATTTGAAGTCAGTATGTGGATTCTTCAATTCACAAACTGGTGACAGCAGGGCAGATTTGGCTGCTTTATCTGCCCTTGCATTACTCTTAATGCCAATGTGACTTGGCAGCCAACAATACAGAATTCTGGAAAACTCATCAGAGCATAAGGAAAACAAGAGGTCCAATTGGGTCTGATATCGCTTAGCTGGCATACATTCGTCTGAAAGATACATGTAGTAGTAATAATTGTTACGGAATTATATATCATTTTTTCTTTTAATAATGGTATAGTTTATGAGTTTATGATCTCTGTTCTTAGTCTAACAGCTGTTGTCTTGCCATGAGTATACATAAGGTATTTTGGATCAATATTTCACTGAGTACATTGGACTTGAAATCGTCGCTTGTAGCATTAGTACATCACGTGTTAGCGCATGAGGTTGAACTTTTGACCTAGATTCTATGATTCTTCAGTGTCAATACGTTATTTACTGTTTATAAATGTTGGTACACTAGCACTTTGGAGATGTCACACATAACCTAGTTTCTGATTGGTTTGGAGAGGGTTGCAATATTTCAAAATGCCCAGTTGTTTATCAAAGACATAATGGGTTTTATTTTGTTTCTCCGTAGTGGGAGACTATATTATAGAATTAATAGTAGCATTCTGGCATTCTTCATAGTTACACTGAATTGAGAGGTCATAAACAAATTTGGTTCATTTTGTGTGTGGGATATTCTACTTTGGAGATCTATTTATTTTAATAAAGTGCATTCTGGATTAGTACTGTTTCTTCAACCTTAATAATTATACAGCTCCGTGGAATTATCGGAAACATTTCTAGAACTTGTGATATTCCATATTCGCAAGGATTACTTGGATATAACTTATTCTTATCAACACATTAGTACAGCAAAGTTTACTTCATTCGGAACATACTACATTCAGAATATTTGGATTGACTTCCGGATCAGTGAACTTTAAAACAATTTTGGACTTTTAAGGATATTCTATACTGTAAGTTATTTTTAATTCTTTCATTTTTATTGTTTGTTGAAATATTTTAATATTTTAGGAAATTAAAGACTTGTATTTTAAATCTTGAAAGCTTGTTTGTGTCTTTTCTTTTGTTACATTACCCCTAGTCATAACATAATACAGATTGAAAGATGCCCATATCAGGATAATTTCTAGCTATTTTGTTGCAATTGGTGATATCTGACATGCTGCTTAACTATATTTCAACTAGAATAACTTCAGCTGAACTAGATGCTGTATTGGTCTTGTTTGCATAAAGGTGAAAGGTTTTCATGCAAGGAATGTACCTGTCAAATTTGGTCGAATATACATGGTGAGACAAAGTTATTCTATGGAGTTTTGAAAAAAAAATATTAGTAACAATAGCTGTACTCGATGGGGGATGCATATCATTTATAAGTTTCAATCTGACTGCTATGGAAGATACTCAATTGTTATAGAAGCCACCCCAAACAATTATGGTACATCATATCCTAAGGTGCATTCCTACCAAGTTTAATCAAAATTGGGTTTGTCATTCTAAAGAAAGTGTCAAAAACAGGTGTTCTACATGGTTGCTGTAGAAGTCACACTATTACTAGGGTTGCTGTAGAAGTCACACTATTACTAGGGTTGCTGTAGAAGTCACACTATTACTAGGGGTTGCTGTAGAAGTCACACTATTACTAGGGTTGCTGTAGAAGTCACACTATTACTAGGGGTTGCTGTAGAAGTCACACTATTACTAGGGGTTGATGTAGAAATCACACTATTACTAGGGGTTGCTGTATAAGTCATACTATTACTAGGGGTTCCAACCTGAACAAATTATGGAGGAGCATGTCCTAAGAATCATTCCTAGCAAATTTGATGAAAATTGGCTAAGCCATTCTGCAGAAAAAATCAAAAGTAAGCTTCTCAACCTGGTTGCTATGGAAGCCATATTGTTGCTAGGGGAACCATCACAAAGATAATTCTGGTAGAACATGCCCTACGAATAATTCCTATCAAGTTTGATCAAAATAAGCTAGACTGTTCCACAAAAGTTGAAAAAAAAAGATTCTTCACCTAGCAGCTATGGAAGCCATACCATTGCTAGGGAGCCACCTTGGACACAAATCTGGTAGGACATGTCGTACAATTTGTTTTCCCCAAGTTTATTAAAAATTGACACAGATGTCCAATAGAAAAAGTTGAAATAATATATTCCACATGGTTGCTATGGAAACCAAACAATAGGTAGAGGAGCTACGATGCAAAATATTCTGACAGTAGATAACCTAAGAAACATTCTTTCCAAGTAAATCTGATCATCTGTTCAGTAGAAGCAGTTAAAAGTTGTTTTTCAATATGGATATTATGAATGCCACACACCATTGCTAGGGGAGCCATCTCAGAACCAATTCTAATAGAGCATATCCTATGAAACATTCGAACCAAGTTTTATCAAAATTGACTTAGCTGTTCAAGTGAACAAGATGAAAATATAATTTTAACATGGTTACTAATGAAGCCAGACTTTTGCCAAGGGAGCCATTCTGGGCATAATTTTGACAGAGCATATCCTAAGAAACATTCCTATCAAGTTTGATCAAAACAGGATCAACTGTTCTGAAGAGAAGCTGAAAAATAGGTTACCCATATGGTTGCTATGGAAGCCACATGGTTGCTAAGAGAGCCACCATAGACATAATTTTGATAAATCATGTCCTAAGAAGCTTTCATACCAAATTTGATCAGAATTGACTCAACCGTTCAAAAATGGTTGAAAATAGGTTTTCTGCCTGGTTGCCAAGGAAGCTACTCTGTTACAGAGATGACCATTGCCAACCAGGGAAATTAGGGACAAGAGGGTAAAAAATTAGTGATTCTATTGAAAAATTAGGGACACTTACTGCAGCAAAGAAACATTCCAAGTGGGAACCACAAGAATCATAAAACCATTTAAAAACATGCCTATGTACAGTTATATAACATTATTTACAGTACACAGCTCTTTGTATTCTTTTAATTGTCCTCCATACTGCTTCTGGCTTTATTCAGCTTTGCCAGAAGCTCCTTTTCCAACTTCATTTCATGGCAAATACAATTGTTTGCCACCATGTTGATTCTTTGCACATCTCTCCCTCCATGCCCCACAGAGAAATCCACACAACAAATCGTACAATGAACATGGTTGTCATTGAGGCAAGAAGATTTGATGAAAGACCAGGCTTTAGAATAGTCTTCACTAAACTGTGTTATGCGACTCTTCTCGCTAGGGATGGGCTTACAATCACTGTCCAACATTTTAAAGTCAAGACACACATGAAAGGTTTATAGAGATACTGCCGATTATAGTTTGCAAATAAACACAAATGTTGTAGAAACAAGCAACACATTACATCATGAAGAAAACACAATCAAGCGAAATGAAGTGTTCCGGATGATGGTGCGAAACAGATCATATGACACGAATTACCAGAAAAGACTGGAAACAACCAAAACAAACTGTTCTGAATAATAGCACGATATATGCCAGAAACTGATCTTATGTCACAAATTACCAGAAAAGATTGGAAAGGACCGAAAACACTCTCAAGTTATATGATAATATATTACAAATTACCAGAAAAGACTTGAAAGAACTGCAAATACTCTCATATGGCCTCAACTTCCGCCAATTTTTTTGGGTTTATTTTTTAAGGAAAAATCTTGATTTTTTTCGACAGTGGTATGATTCATGAACAGGCTGAGCAATTCGGAATGATGGGCATCTCTGCTGTTACCATGGGAACCACCCTAGACACAATTTTGATAAAGCATGTCCTAATAAACATTCCTACCAAATTACCAAAATTGGTTCAGTCGTTCCGCTGAAGAAATAGGTTTTCCACCTGGTTGCTAAGAAAGCAACTGTTGCTAGGGGAGCCAAATGGACACAAATTTTCATAAAACATATGCTAAGAAACATTCCCTTCAAAGTTTTATCAAAATTTGTTCAGGCATTCTTGAGAAGCAGCTGAAAATAGGTTTTCCACATAGTGGTTACAAAAGCCATCTTGGACACAAGTTTGATAGAGCATGTCGCAAAAAAACATGTACCGGTAGTAAGTTTTGATCAAAATTGGCTCAGTCATTTTACAGAACAAGCGACAAATATATTTTCAACTTGGTTGCTAAGGAAGGTACATCATTGTACATGTACTGCTAGGGGTAGCAACTCAGGACACCATTTTGACAGAGCTTATCCTAGGAAACATTCCTTCCAGGTTTTATTAATATTGGCTGAGCCATTCTGCAAAACAAGTTGAAAATTGGGTTTCCATATGGTTGATATGGAAGCTGCACCAATGCTAAGAGAGTCAACACAAACACAATTCTGGTAGAGCATGTCCTAAGGGCCATTTGTGCCAAGTTTGATCCAAATTGGCAAGGGGTTTTTAAGAAGTCAAAAAATAGCAAATGAGGACAGATAGATGGACACATGGCCATGTTATAAGCTCTCTTGGCATTATGACTAGGTGAGATAAAAACCACATACACACTTGAACTTCATATCAATAATGTCTGCCAAGTCTTAAGACAGTCCAAGGAAAGATGTGGGGGCAGTTGCACACACAAGAATTTGGGATGTACTGGCGGGACAGTCTAATGGTATATTCCTCTACCATAATAATTGTGGAGGCATAAAGAAAAGAATACTGAATGCATTCTCCAAATCCTCCATGTTACAGTCACAAGCTTCCCTCTTTTTCCATTCACAATGAAACAATGGTGAGGCTTACCAATCGTTAAAATAACAGTTCCAGCGAAGAAGATTGATTGGCCGAAGCTCCAGTTCGGCTCAGACATCGTTACATTCTGCAGAGCCGATATTCCCCGATTGGTGGCCTGAACAATGGCTGCGATAAACTCCTCTAGTTTCTCATCTGCAATAAATTAATCAATCAAAAATTTAAATCTGTGAAGCAAGCAATTAATCTGTGTTCTCTTCTGTAATAAAAACATTTGAAATTTCATGATACAAGAGAAGAAAGGCAAATATATGAATATTCCTGATCTTGAGAGATATAAAGGGGTCGTGTCAAATTCAATTACATTAGGGGCAGTATATCTTAGATTTCATAAATGTCTGTCGGCTGCAAATCCTTCACAAAATGCCTGTTGGCTGCAAATCCTTCATATCACTTTTTATTCAGGGCTACATGTCGAAAAATATGGTGATGGAAAAGTGATTATCACAGCTTTCCAAAGATGAGAGTCTATCATAATACTGCCTTCTTTTTGTATGGGTAGATAGTGATCATTTAAGCATTCAAGACCTGAAAAAGGATATATAATATGTTTTTACTATTAATATTATAATAGAAGGATATTAATAGCAAGGTCCAGTAAAGAAATGAAGCCCTCTAAATATTGCAGAATAGAAATACCACGAAAAGAAAAGGGACAAAAAATCATAAATGATGATTTTAGTCTCAAAAAAAGAGTAAAATATAAATTTCCTCATGTAGGATCACAAGGTTACCAGGGAAATATGTAAGACCTATATCAAAACTTGGAGGAAAAAAAAAAAAAAAGGGGGGGGAGGCTGGATGTAAATTCATTAATTGAATCGATGAAGAATGGATCATCTCTAAAACCTTAGTGACAATGATTTTGGAAATTATCCATTCATCATCGATTCAATAATTTCTGAAACCTTTGTGACAAACTCATCAACTTCTTGGACAAGTACTCTATTAAGGAAAGGGATGCTTCTTTTCTGCAGGATGATAAGAGTTCCCTCTTTTGTTATTATAATAATTATTATTAAAAGTAGTATAAGTAGTAGTAGTTCTTCCAAAAAACTTGCACTGTCTGGCAAATCCATCAGCTGACCTACATAAACCTAAACCATATCGTTACTTTTATTAATATAATCCTGTTATAGGCTGTTCAATCTGTATATAACAGTAATATATGTATGCATGTATGCATCTATAGGATTTAACAGCACATCAGCACCATCATGGAGTCTATTATAAGTTCAGCTCCAAGGTGCAGGTAAAAATTGCAAAATACTGAAGAAAGATAACACTTCCAAACACACATAAATCTGTAGTGCTACAATATAAAAGATAAAAGGCAAAAACGATAAAATTCTTTAAAAGGTATGTAAAGTAAAAGATATAAAAAGGTGAAAAATATAAAATCCTTTAAATATAGTATCAAATTTATTTTTACATATACTGTATTTATTTAAAAAGTCCTACATTTTCTCTAGCAGTACAACCAGCGAACAATGCATTGGAAAATAACGTTAATATGCTATAAATATTCATACCTGAAATTGTAATGTTCTAAAATGCATATTTCAGAGTTTTAAGCTGCAAATTTGACAATAACAGACTCTTCTCCATTATTTTCCGTGTAATATGAACTCCATGGCTTGTGAATAGGCAGCTGATAGCTGCAGCCATATCATTGACAACTTTCCTTGTAGAAATAATGACATTCACAGCATTATACCCTTATGCAATAACCTGCTTCAATATTTTATTAAGAAGTGCTAAATGCTAATGCAAGAGACACGTCACTGCTTCTGCAAAGCTAATTCCCATGCCTTTTATTATTACATATTGCCAAATTCGAGACAGTATAATTTCAAACCCCCATCCCTCCCCCTCTCTCTCACTCTGAGAGTCAACAAGTGGTCATAACCTTAAATCCTCAACCTATATTACGTGTATACATGTAATGGCTGCATATATGGAGTTTGGTTAAAATATTCTTTAATATATATTTACACACCAGGGATCTAAATATAATATAAGTTGACCTCAAGACTGAGCAAAAACATCGATGTCAAACCCACTACATGAGCTTGGTTTTATGATTGCCCTATTTTCAAGGACCTCAAGACAACATTCGTCGTCAATAGATCATCACACTAAAACCACAACTAATTTTCCTCTAATGAAACTAAATACAGCACAATTCATGAGACTCTATTTTCCACATTTGTATGTGGTTTTTTGTGGGGGTTTTCACATTCGTATGATTTATTGGGTATGCATTTCTATGCCGTACATTGGTATTACATGCGAATTACTACTTCTTATACATGACCCACACACCTAATACAAATAATTATTTCTATCTCAAATTACTAAAACCTTATACATGAGAATATCCAAAGAATTCCTTATATTAAGTAATCTGACAGGGGACATTCTACGAATCTAATCTAACCATAAAGTCTTGTGAATATGGTTCATTATGAATGATGCCTGTACCTAATAATTGGCTATTTACTCGGTTTGAAAAATATCTTCTCAACACCGATTCCCCATAATCAAACAAAAAATCACTAAAAATCTAACAAAGCTATACACATAGACATAAATACAAATAGCACATACCATACTTTTATTACAATACAACGGAACATTTTTGGTACATCTGGCTGCTAAACCCTTCTAGTGACACAAAGAGGGTGGATTATTTCGTAGATTTTTAACTGAATTTCAACACATTAATGTTAATATCATGAGGAAGAATTGGGAGATAAGTTCCTTTCCCAAGAATTTTTTTTTACTGCTGATCTTCACCAACCGCATAATATTTTCTAGATCACAAAGTTTCGTTAAAATCCTCAAAGCTATGTGGGAAACAAAACATAGCAAGATTTGTCATGGAAGGGCGGACATATGGATAAACTGACGTACGGTGACAATGACAATATTCTGGCTCTTTGCAGAAGCGCGGTGATAACACCTGGGCTCCATTGACCTTGACATTTGATCTATTGACCCTAAAAGTAATAGGGTATTGTATCTATCTATGTACAGTTCACTCCAGATGTTTGATGAAAAATTATTGCAGAAAACCCTTTCAGAAATGAATTTTCAGCTCCAAAAGCTTAACCTCTTGTCTGCGCTTTGAAGCAACCTTTAAGGTTGATTAAGAATGGAATGAATGAAAATGTAATATATTGAATAGAAACAAATAACATTCGGCTTTTTAAAACATCAAATCAACAGGGTTGTTCGTTTATTCAATGGGTATACACCAAAGAGACTAAGTAGGAAAGACTACAGTAAACTTCAGTCTTTGCGCGGAAACTGCCTTGTCTACGGAAAGACTGTGTCTGAGAGACACGGGAATCACAATTGCTACATTTTTTTTGGTCAGTAAACCACCGATATACTGTAATACCTTTTCAAAATAATTCTGCAAATTAAACGTGCCAGACACAAAAATATATAGTGAAGATATTGTTTACATGAATTTGTTAACTATATTGCTTCTTATGTTTAAATGGCTTCTGTTTAAACCTTTTCAGAATATGACTATATCTCTTGATGTTGAGAAAAGAATGAAAACAAAGAAGTAAACTCCACAACAGTTTCAACTGATATAAGATTGCCAAAGCATCAAATAATCTACATCATCGTTCATTATATATCTTTTTTTCATGTGCATATCTTTATATTCAATTGAATTTTTAATAACTATACAGTTGTATTTTTTTATTATCTGTTTTTCTTAGCCAACAAAATTTCTTTCATGACTACGTTTTTCTATTTTTATCAAAATATGATAAAATTTCCTGTGTTCTCCTACGAGCCTAATTATATATTACATACCCTGCCATGTTAAAGAATTGACACTATCTCTACTTTAAACCAGGCAAGAGGGGAATTGTGCATTAATGCAAATCATTTCATTACATAGTAGTGTTTATTATAAAACTGTCTATAGCGGGAAAGCTTTCCACCGAAAAATAATGTGCATGCCAATCTCTTGACTTGTATCAGATGTCGTAAGCTTGCCAGTGATGAAAGGCATCAAACGGTTTATCGAATGGCTACAATTTACATTTAATGTATACTACTTAAAAAAAAACTTATCTCTTTGAAAAGCAATATAAAAGGAATACATAAGAAGGAACATATGCTTACAGGGCCAGTATTTAGAGTTTAATTAAATGACACAAACATTCCCAAATTGTCTATATATATATTCTGTATGTATTACTAGACAAGCAACAGTAATACTGGTATTACTTCTCCAGTAAAATTATAAACCAGTCCTGAGTGGTCTTAACTTGATAATGATTCAATCCAAGTATGAATAAAATCCATCAAGGGTTTATGAAATATAAGCAAATGAAAAGAGATATAATATAATTGGGTCTACGGAAGTAAAACGATATCTTTTTTATTTTACTGCCAAAGGCACCAGAGTAACATATATGGAAGTGTTATTTTTTTTTCTTCTTTCTATCCTTTTTTTTTTTTTTTTTTTTTTTACAAAGGCCGGAGGAAATCGGACGTAGGAATACAACAGAGAAATTGGACAAAGTGGGCTTAGCGGGACACATAAAGTTACTACTATAAAAGTGTGATCGGGTCATAACTGACAATAATTATGAAGAGAAAGCCATTGTTTATAATGGTCATATATTCCAACAACAAAACAACAACAAACCCTTCTACGTGTTATTAGTGACGTTCAAATATTAAAGACATAGATTGAAATCCATGGATTATCATAGCTCAATATAATGCAATCTTACCATTATACGTCACAAGTATGCGGAATACCTCTGATTTTTTTACAGTGACTTTATGTGACAGCCAACTGCGGCAGTTGGTCAAAGTGTTTGAAGAAATCAGAGCAGCTTAGACAAGAAAACCAACTTCGATAAATATGTGCTACTTCAGCGTCTTTGGTGCACAACATCATTTTCGCGAAACATTGCTTTTTAACAAAATTACGGACAAAAACTTGCTTCGAATCGGACGCCGCCATCTTCAAAAACGTAATCGATTCGACGTATGTTTGTGCCTCTAATATTGCAATAAGCAATATATTGTTTTGTTTTGTAGTGTTTAACGCCATTTTTCAGCACATGATAGGCTTTTATACATGGCGGCCAGTATATTTGATGGAGGAAGAATCCGGGAAGAACCACCGACCAACGGGAAGCTACTGGCAAGATTTCTCACATACTCACGTTGGGCGAGCTGAGACTCGCACTCGCGTGGACAGAGTTGAGATGTGTGAGTGATCTGTAAAGGCGAGCGCCTTAGACCACTCGGCTACCTGGGGCCCCCCAATTTTTTGCGAAAACGGTGTTGCGCAAAAAAACCATGAGGTGATCAAATGCCCGTGACATAAGATGGCGAGATTGATAAAGGTTTGCCAAAATCAGTTTTTCAACGTTTCGTCCTGTGCCATTTTATTTATTTATTTTATCAATTCCTCCAAAGGATTTTACCAATTAGAGTAAAAGCAGAAATATAAAACATAACGCAGGTCAGCGAGTTTTATTGATGCTTAGGAACTCTATCAGTCATGTTTGTTAATTTGAAGAATTAGCTTACCTGTGATGCATGCATTATTGTCCAAAAACTCCTTCCTCGTTTTAATAAGCTTTCTTCTTAAGTCGGCTTCTATCGGCGCCTCTATAGCAGAAAAAACCAACGCTCCAAAACAGAGGTAAACTAAATAAACCACCAAAATAACAAGCAGTCTCGCTACACTGGACTGTCGAAAGCCTTCCAGGTTAAGCTTCATCTTGCAAATTGAAGAAAAATTGGTCTGTTTCTTTTGAAAGACAAGACTTTCTGCTACAGATGGTAGTCCGTCGGCTGTCATAAACATGCTGGATTGATCAAATAACCCATCAGCATTCTACAATATAATCCCAATACAAATGACGCCACTAATAATATGATAGGAAAAACTTGCAGCTCGAATCGATTGCTACGAGAGCGAATCAAACATTACTCCAATCTGCGCTGTGCTAGCAGATTGTCAATGAAGCCGATTCTATTAGTATTTATAATGCACTGCTTTAAATCTAAAAGTTACGTTCTGCATTATGATGGCCCTTGTATAGATTATGTGTGGTGTCTGGTAAATAGTATTAGTAGATAGGTATGGACAGTTCTGAAACAGTCAACCGGTTAAAACAGGTTTAAACATCCACATACCCTATACAAGAATATATCTAAAACACTGATAAATCTCTGAAATAGTGAACCGGTTAAAACAAGTTTAAACACCATAGTACAGGAGAACAGCTCTAAAACACGTATAAAATTTAGAATGAATAAAAAAAAATCTCAAGAAATTTAAATACCAGCGCTGTAAATTTATTCACTACTTTATAGTACAATCAAATCTTATATTAAGAAATTAACAGGAGCCAATTAATTAAACCAATCCATGCAACCATAAATTCTTGTGAATACGGCTCAGTATGAATGACACCAGTACCTTACTGGCTATTATTCAGTTTGAGAAAATTCTTCCCAACACCGATTCTCCATAATGAAACAAATACCCACTAAAATCTATTAAAAAATATAAACGGAGACGTAAATACCAATAACGCATATCCTAGGTTTGTTGCAATAGAATAGAGTCCTGGACCAGGTTCTAATCTAATTATTGTACATTGAGCAGAGTCGAAAAAGACTAATATATAATGCTTGACCGAAAATCAATAAACATCCCGGAAGTCTTGGCTGTGTTGAAAGGTAATGCAAACTCGAACATAATGTAATAGTTCCTATTTATTGATTTTCATTTACTGCTATGAGTTATAACAAACATAAACGTATATTCCTGCAATATTAAATGTATAACGAAAGAATTGATATGTATTTCATTTATTCGTGGTAAAATGATATGCAAAACCAAATGAAACAGCAGTCTTTATTCACTATTGCATAACAATCATACACATTATATAGAAATCATCGTACTAGCAAAATATGTAGATTCTAAAGTCTAAACACTACAATACAGACTGACAGAAAATCAATAACTTAATGTGAAGGTCATATCTAGCTGAAGACGTCGTACTCCAACAGTAAAAGTCAGTTTCTTCACTAAATAGTGTGCTACTGCAACAGTAAAAGGCAGCTTTTTCCATTAAAATGTGTGCTACTGACAATTTGCTTTCATGAAATTTGGAGGCTACCTCGACGCATAGTTCTGATTATTAAATATAGTCGAATGTCAACCATTCTCGCTCTGATTAACATAATTTATGCTGGTGTCGGTACCGAAAAACAAAAGAGAATCTATGTTGAGATTGAAACTGACTTTTACTGTTGCAGTAGCACACAATTTGGTAAGTAAACTGACTTTTATTGTTGCAATAGCACACATTTTAGTGAAGAACGGACTTTTACTGTTACAGTAACACACATTTTAGCGAAGAAACGGACTTTTACTGTTACAGTAACACACATTTTAGCGAAGAAACGGACTTTTGCTGTTACAGTAACACACATTTAGTGAAGAAACTGACATTTACTGTTGCAGTAGCAACAATTTAGTGCGACAAACCCCCTGCTTTTTATTGTTGCAGTGGCACACAATTTAGTGCGAGAAAAAAAAACTTTTACTGTTCAAGTAGCACACATTCTAGTAAAAAATATTACTTTTATTGTTGCAGTAGCACACAATTGAGTGAATAAACCAACTTCTACTGCTGCAGTAGCACACAATTTAGTGAAAAAAAGCTAACTTTTACTTTTGCACTAAGACACAATTTAGTGACAAAACTTACTTTTTTCTCACGGTGATGGTCAGTATATCTACCCGTATGTTAAATTCCCATTATGCCCCATTGTGACTCCCAGTGTTAAATTTCCAAAAGCTAGATAGTTCTCTAAACGCTACTGTTCAATTTCCACACGCGCTATAGTGATCTAATTATCATGTATAAGCACCTCTTATATTAAATAATACTTTTTTCTGTTTGACCAAGTTGAAGACAAAAAAAAAAGATAAAAGATTTACATATTAATCCCCAGACATGGGTTTTCTTGTCTAGATTTCAACCTCAACATAGATTCTGTTTGTTTTTCGATCCCGACACCAACATAAAGTATGTTATCTGAGCGAGAATGGTTGACATTCAACTATATTTTATAATCACAGCTATGCGTCCAGATAGCCTCTAAATTTCATGGAAGCAAATTGTCAGTAGCACACGTTTTAGTGAAAACAACTGACTTTTACTGTTGCAATAGCACACATTTTAGTGAAAAAACTGACTTCTACTATTGCAGTATGACACATTTTAGTGAAGACACTGACTCCTACTGTTGCAGTATGATACAAAATTAGTGAAGAAACACACTTTGCTGCAGTAGTATACATAGACCCCTCTATCTAAGAATACACCCATGCAATTTCAAGCTGTAAATAATATGGAAGAGCCGCAACATATCAAACTTATCGTCAGAGATTTACATAGAGTCATTCGAAAGTACACTTCCAACAAGACTTCTGGAGAAACTCCAGACTACTCCTCTCGAAATAAAAGCGAAGATACCTGCTATGTCTTTCAAGTGAATGGACACTGGGTTCCTGAATGTCCGCAACGTTAAGAATAGGAACTTCTAAGACTGGAGAAAAGACAAAGTACCAAAAGTGTAAAAAAAAAAAAAAAGAGAGAGAGAGAGAAAGTTGGAAATTTCAGAAGCAAAAGAAGAAACAGAAGAACGAATTCCAGCAAAGAAATTCAAAACAGATACACAGTAAAAAAAAAAAGTAAAATGGACTTTGTAACGTGTTTTGAAATTTCAGTGATTCTTATGCAAGAGAATACATATTTTCAAAAAAAAACATGTCTTAATTTTTTTCTTCTCATTTCTAGTATTGATAAGATACTCAAACACACTTTTACGATCGGAAATTTGTTTTCTTAACAAGTATAAACACTCCATGTACGATCCACAACTTCGATCTACTTTTGTTCAGTTGTTTCCAACATTGAACAGAAAAATGTCACAACCTTATAGAAAACCTTATCTTCACACAAAATTCTGGCTTAGTTTGACAATGTGGTAAATTGAACTCCTCTAGTCTCAACAGCTACAAGGTCAAATTTCATCTGTAACAAACTGAAGAACCAAATCTTCCTCCGTGTATATCAAGCTACAATGAATAGCCGTTTAGTGAGAGAATTAAATCTAGGACGGCAAAAACGAAACACAGTATTACAAATTCTAAACCCCACTTGGCTCCATACAGGATTTATAACAGATACATTTGTGTTTGAATTGTAAAAGTTAGCTAATCCCTGTCCTTAAGTTTGTGCTTGTTCTTCTCTCCATACTGTTGAATGTCTATAGAAAGTTATGTGAGCACTCCTACCCTTTTCTCTTCTTTCACTCCATGTGTGATACTATATAAGTATATTTGCGTGTATATGTGCATATTTCTACACTTTTTCTCTCCTTACACTTCACAGGTAGGTTTATAACGGTAGTAGAGATGGTCGTTTTGTTTAAAAGGGAATGCTAGGGAGTAAGAAAAGTTAATGTTGTGTATAAGGGATTTAAATTCTACTTTATAACCCTTCTTTTACATAATATTCTGTGTGGTCAGTAGATGAGTGGGTCGTGGTCCCTCCAAACGGCGTGTTGAATAGTAAATGTGGGGTATTACATTTTAAATAACTGTGTGACGGTCACTCCAAACGGAGTGTTGATGGTATAGTTTGGGTGTTGGATAATAGATAACTGGGTAATGGTCACTGCAAACGGCGTGTTGGCAAGTAGATAACTGGGTGTTGGATAGTATATGCAGTTTTAACATTACATTTCCGTTGGATCCTATATATGCCCACACATGTTAAACCTATGGTCACTTTTAACATTACATTTCCCTTGGCCCTAAAAATCATAAAAATGTCTGCCTAATATTAAATTCCCATTGTCCTCAGAGGGGCCCAACAAGCCTGTGTTAAATACCCATTGTCCCCAGACAGTCCCGTAATGTTAAACCCATGGACTAATGAATCTACCTAGTATTTGGTCTTTGGTCTTTGGCAATATCGGACGTTGAGCCAGTTTTCCCCACAAACAATTCAGCATGACTCTAGCAAACCTGAAACTTGATAACAGATTCTTTTCACAATCTAGTGTAAATTGTTCCCCGTGCTTGAAGCGTATCGAGAAATTAGGCTAAAGGTCTAAGCCACTGATTGACATCAGTACGACGCATAAAATACAGTGACACATTATAGGTTTTTCTCATATATTTGAATGAAATTTTCCATCTGTAAAGATGGAAAAGTCACAACAAACGACACTTCTGGTCAGAGATCTGCAAACAGTCATTGAAAAATACCCTTAGAACACGTACTGATTTGTTTTGAACGTTATCTCTCTCTCTCTCTCTCTCTCTCTCTCTCTCTCTCTCTCTCTCTCTCTCTCTCTCTCTCTCTCTCCAATACAAATGATGAATAGTTGTTTGGGGTTGCAATAGTCTGTCAGTGTCCTAAATCTAGGTTAGCAAATTTGTAACATTGTGGAAAGCCGAGGTAGAGTCAGTGTAGGGTTGGCAAAATCGTAACATTTGAAACAAAACAAACAAACAAAAAAAAAAAAAAAAAAAGAAGAAAGAAAAAAAAAATGAATATGTTTGAAATACAACTTGCTGACATCAAGTAGTCTTTTAGTGAGAAAATTACATCGACGACTGGAAAATCGAAGAAATACAACAATACAGTTGTATCCATTCAATTCAATCATGTGAGATTACACGGTCGATAGGATTCGAACAGTGTATGGGTAATATTGTGTGTATTTTCTTCATCAACGCAGTCTTGGATACCTGTTAGAACACGCACTGACGCAGAAGAACACACGAATGTGAAGAAACTTTAAAAAAGAAAGTCAGAAAAAACGGACTTTTGTGATGTGTTTTTGAAATTTCATTCTGATTCTTATTCAGGAGAATATAACAAACAAACATGTCTGAATGTTTCGATTTTTTTATACATAGGGATAAGATATTAAAACACATTTTATAATGAAGGGATTCTGTTGTTTGGCTGTGAAAAAGGCCACCTGGGTTTTGAAGAAATGATCTCTCTCTCATGCACGTCAAGAGTCCGATTGCCACGATTGAGCTGAAACTGTCTTAAACCTTTTTCGACATCCAAGTTGCTGTAGTGGTAGTGATAGTTGCTGCCGCTGCCCACCGTGTGAGAGAGCTAACAGCCCCTCTTCCTCTCTCTCTCTCTCTCACACACACACACACACACATACACGTCCAAGTTGATGTTGTGGTAGTGATAGCTGCTGAGCAGTTCAGTGAAAGAATTAAAATCTAAGCTAGCACCCCCCCCCCCAAAAAAAAAAATCTAAACTCTGCTTCAGCTTCTTATGTTTATAAGGGGATAATAAGAGGGTAAGGGATAGTGAAGTTAATTTTTGTTTATAAGGAATTTAAAATCCTATTTTTTGTATACGCCTTTCTTTTAAATCCTACCCCTGCCTTGTGTTGATCAGTAACTATCAGTACTGGTAAGCCAAAGGTTAGTAGGTGTAGGGGTATTGGATAGTACGGGTGGGGGTAATGGATAGCAGGTCACTGTGTACTGGTCAAAGTGTATATTAAATCTACGGACATTTTAACATAGGATTTCCCGTTAGAGGCCAGAGTGACCCACATATGTTAAACCTACGGCGTAAGGTTAATTCCTGTTAGGGGCTAGAGGGCCATCTCCATGTTACATTCCTGTTAGAGTCCAGAGAACCCCACGTATGTTAAACCTAATATAAATTCCAGTTAGAGGCTAGAGGGCCAGACGTATGTTAATCCTGTTAAGGTCACAGAGTTCCATTTGAGGTCAACCACTTCTAAAAATGATGTGCTCTCGACGGCATAAATGTCAATTAGAGACACGGCATAAATGTCACAATTCCAGTTAGAGGCTAGAGGGCCAGACGTATGTTAATCCAGTTAAAGTCACAGAGTTCCATTTGAGGTCAACCACTTCTAACAATGATGTGCTCTCGACGGCATAAATGTCAATTAGAGACACTGCATAAATGTCAACTAGAGATACATAATGTTAAACCTACGAACATTTTTAACATGGGATGTCTCATCTTGATACCAAGTACTGTATCATGTAGAACCTATAGACATTTTAAACATGGGATTTCCTATTAGAGGCCAAACAGACCCAGCATGTTACATTTCCCGCCAAACAGACCCAGCATGATACATTTCCCGCCAAACAGACCCATCATATTACAATGTTACAATTCCCCTCCAAAGAGACCCACCCTGTTAAACGTACGGACATTTATAACATAGGATTTCCAATCTTGTCGCTATAATCCACAAACCCTATTTAACATTGGAGTCACCTTGTTCCTCAAGTGGCATCCTATACTAATACTGGGCAACTACGTGCAAGAGAAGTATCAATTTTGGCTATCTTCTCTAGTGTCCCTGGGAGGGGGTTATTCATGAATATAATACATACTAAAAGTTTGACAACAATGACATTTTAAAATTATTTTCAACAACATTTTAAATGTGCAGTCAAATCCTGAAGACATATAATACATGTACTGTATATGTAAGTGATCTCGAATTACATTTCACGAGTACGGACCACAGGGGTGGGGGATTAATGGAGAGGGTTAACCTCCAGAGGGGTCAGAATGAGGGCCTAAAAATGACACTTTTAAACAGGCGATATGGGGGATTATCGATGGCGGACCATTAAAATTGCGCTCTCTCTCAACTTTCTTAAACATTTCAAATGTACATCTCAAAGTCGGCGTGTATCATCGACGATGCCAGGCTAATCTATGTAACAGGTGTTTGGATTACAGTATCAGGTCATGCCCCAAGAGCTTGGGAATGTTGCCCCTGGGTCACAACTTGCAAAATGTTGATATCCCAACCTTATAACCATATATAGATTTGAACGACATGAGAAGACGAAATCAGACATATATCCAATACATACCTTGGCTCATGCCCCTCGGGTAGGGAGCATGCCCCTTCGTCATAGCTTTGAAACTGTTGAGATCTGCACCCTATAACCAGATATATATTTAATGGTCACAAGGATATACATGAACTTGTGCTTCCAACACAGGCCCTGTGTCATACCCCTGAAGTATGGGACTTGTCCTACGCAATAACTGGAAATTATCAACATCCCCACCTTAAAACCATATACACACTAACTGGACATGAAAATACAATTATACGTTTACATTGTCCTGGCCCCTGAGTAATACTGTGTCCATGACGGAATAGCTCAGAAGCACGCGAATATGCAATGCGTTACACTGACCTAATTCTATTTTTAAGTTTTCAAGCTGCACACAAATCGCGTATTCGCTATTTTTTTAAAACAGCTTTATTTTTCCATCAAGGAATTTGGAATAATAATTTTCCATTGAACGGTTTGGTTTGGTGAAGGACACTTATGCACTCGCGATCAAACCACCTCTCAGTAAGTCTAGTTTTATTGACAAAGTTCTGGCACTCAAATCGATTCCCAAATCCCAAACCGATGTGAATTAATGATTCTGTCCATGCTTAAAGTACTGAAACAGGAGACGACTCTTCTCCGGACATTTTGAACAATATTTTTGTGGCTTACTGAAATCGAGTTAGGGCTTAATGAGCCAGCGGTCGCCTTGTCTGGCAAGGAAATCAATAGAACAGACTTGCACGCAGAGACTAAGCTGCCAGTAGCGATTCCAGACATTCGTAAAATGAAACTTGCGGAACAGTGACAGATTCTATTCCATGACAATGTTCTCAATTAACACCGGGGGGGGGGGGGGGGGGGCAAACCGAACAATAATTGTGACTCTATAGTGGCTTTTCTGCTGCATCAACAGCTCGTTTTCTATGTGTTTTCACTGTTCTTGAAATACATCTATACGTTGCAAGATACATATTCGGGCCACTGAGATAAATAACTTGAATGCATCGCGTGGACTTATAACTGCGGATTTCTGCGAAAGAAAGAATGATACACATTAGCGCCACCATATTCCACTCATCGATGTGCACTTCAAGAGTCTAAAATTAAACACAGTATTGTAAAGACAGACAGACAAATATGGCTTATGTATGGACATCACTAATTCTATGACATATTACAATTACGCTGTTTGTTTAATTTATATTTGTTTCAAACAATAAACATTCAGGGCCGAAGAAGTTAATAATTTCTTCATGCAAAAATGACTATTTTTTAAACAATACTGGTGTATCGTGTGCGTTTAACAAACTTGTGCTCTCAAGATTTTTGTTCATGTTGCCGTATTGGACTAAGATTTTAATAACAAGCCTCAGAAATATAAGCGTCGGGTTTTGTTGAAAGAAAAGTCTACATGTAATTACTACTTGGATAGTTATAATTACTGATTTTCCGAGTCTGTTTTTCCTTAGCAGTTCCAAAAGAAGTGCAAAATTTACACAGATAGAAACTAGAGGAATTGTGAGCAATTTGCTCGCGTAAATATTACCCCAATCTTTTGCACTCCACTCCTACCTCATGATGGAGATGAATCTATATTAAATAAGGCACATAACTCTTCAAACAATTTTTCGAGTACAATCATTTGTCAACATGCATTCTGATGATGAACATAATCTGTACTAAGTTACACAGCAATCCAGTAACAAGAGGGCTAAGTGGGACTGATATCGCTCACATAGGTAGTTCAGATATGGCAGCTTGTGAATGCAAATTCACAAATGTATTCAAATTGTAGTGGGGAAAAAAAGATCGTTGCTACATTGATTATTAATGCTGATGGGATTTATCTTGTTTATTTTAACACACATACACACACGAAATTCCGCTAATGTTATCAAGCATTCTCCTGTAGGATCCATGGATAGCACTGTCCGCTATGTTTGGGTGTATATTTGTAATTATATATATATATATATATATATATATATATATATATATATATATATATATATATATATATATATATATATATAGATGTGTGTGTGTGTGTGTGTGTGTGTGTGTGTGTGTGTGTGTGTGTGATCACACTTTCTCTGCATAAAGCATAAACAAGACAAGACATTTATGCAACAAGCATTGCCCCTGGATCTCTCCCAGATCCTGGGGACTTGGCTCTAATTCATGACTTAGAAAGCATTTATAGCCCCACCCTTAAAGTATATACAGTCGCTTTGCATTATGAGGGGAGTGGGGAGTTCATCTGTACAGTCAGCATGTATTCCTGGATCTGTCCTTTACTCACTGGTGTTACGACTCTATGGTCTAAGAAAAATGTAACAGAAAGAAAGTGAAACCAACAAATCAAGTAAAAATCAACAAGCAATTTATTACTAGATAATTAAAATGAAAAATCAAAAAGTCACTTACAGTAATGTGTTTTGAAATCCTATTAATCCAATAACAATGATTGTTCTAATCACAAGTCCTAAATATAGAATGTTCCGAATTCACGGCTGTGTCCTTGAATGTTATGATGTACTAATGGTCTCCAAAGTCCTGATGTACTAGAAATCTTGATGTGCTGATGTCAAAATGAAGTATTCCAAAATCTCTATATAAGTTCACATAAATTCCAAAATCATCAATTAAAAATCCAAAATCCAAAAGTTTATGAGCACTGTTATAATCCAATGAATATTTAAAATAATTCCTCTCTTAGAATTTGGAATGAATTTTCACAACTGTAATAGCTCTTTACAAGACTGATGGTAATGTCAAAACTGAATAAATGTCCACCAAACATGGCATATATAAAGATTGGTCACATGACAGAATGTTCTAGAACATGAGTCATCTTAATGGAATTTTACTTGTAAACAAAATTCAACCTTGACCTTCAAATTGAGAAAACATATTGATCAAAACAACCTAATTCAAGGACACTAGTTAAACATGTTTTTCCTGATAACATTAAGATTTAAGCAAATATTAAAGTGAAGAAACATTTATAATTTCCTAAAATATTTATAATATTATATAAACATCATACATAACACCTCCCCTCATAAAGAAAAAGAAAGAGTTATATAATAAAGCTTTCTTTTGAATATACATCTAATACTATAATAACCAAAATTACATAAGAACATGTTTTATGATACTGGACTTAATTACATCAAGCAATATTACATTTCTAGGCACGTGAGAGTGCATCTGCAATCACATTGTCTTTTCCCCTGATGTGTTTGATGTCAATGTTATATTCTTGCAATATCAAACTCCATCTCAACAATCTCCGATTTTTATCTTTCATTTTGTTGATGAAAGTAAGGGGATTGTGATCACTGTACACAATAATTGGAGAAAGAGCTGAGGTAACATACACTTCAAAACGCTGTAAAGCCAATATCAAAGCCAAACATTCCTTCTCAATTGTGGAATAATTTTTCTGGTGATTGTTTAGTTTTTTAGAAAAATAACACACAGGGTGATCCACACCACTTTTGTCTTCCTGAATCAATACTCCACCAACCCCTACATCACTTGCATCAACAGATAATTTAAATGATTGGCTAAAATTTGGTGCAGAAAGAACTGGTGCATTCTTAAGCATGGCCTTTAACTTGTCAAAAGATTCCTGACACTTGTCAGACCAATAAAATTTGGCTTTCTTACTCAATAAACTTGTCAAAGGTTCAGCAATTTTGGAAAAATTGGAACAAAATTTCCGATAATATCCAGCCATACCTAGAAATCGCATCAGTTGCTTTTTACAAATTGGAACTTGAAATTCAGAGATAGCTTTGACCTTAGCTTCTATAGGTTTAACTTGACCTTGTCCCACAATATGTCCTAAAAATGTGACACAAGCATGGCAAAACTCACTTTTGCTCAAATTAATTGTCAGATTCGCGTCACTGAGTCGATCGAAGAATTTTCGAATGGTTTCCAAATGATCTTCCCAGGTGTTGTTGTAGATAATGACGTCATCGATATAAGCGTCACAATTATCAAGACCAAATGTTATCATGTTCATCAGACGTTGAAACGTTGCTGGCGAATTTTTCATTCCAAACGGCATGACTTTATATTGATAAAGTCCATCTGGAGTTACAAATGTTGAAATTTCTTTTGCCTTTTCCGTCAGTGGAATTTGCCAGAATCCTTTTAAAAGGTCAAACTTGGTGACCTATTCCGCATTTCCAATTTTATCAATGCAATTATCCATTCTTGGGATTGGAAATGAATCAGTTTTGGTGACACTGTTGACTTTTCTGTAGTCAGTACACATACGGAATGTATTATCTGGCTTGGGAACAAGCATACATGGTGAACTCCAGTTACTTTTACTTGGTTCTATGAAATCATTCTCCAGTAGATACTGAATTTCTTTCTTCAGATAGTTCTGTTTGAGAGGATTCATCCTATAAGGATGCTGTTTCACAGGCGCAGAATCTACAACGTCAACGTCATGATAAATTTTACTTGTTCGTGTTGGAACATCAGGAAACAAGTGCTCATAGTCATGTAATAGCTGTTTTAGTTCATTTCTTTCCTGTTGTTGTAGATGTGAAAGTTTCTGGTCTAGGTTGTTCAATATTTCTGAATTCCGAAGATTGGTTATACCAGAGTCACTATAGTCTGATTGTATTCCATCGTTGATATCTTCACTGTGTGGGACAGGTACAACTAAATTAACTAAAAAAATTAGCTGAGCTATCTCTGTCAAAATATTCCTTTAACATATTTATATGACAAAGTTGTTTTTGTTTCCGTCTCCCAGGAGTGTTAATGATATAATTTAAGTCATTTACTTTCTTTGCAACGGTATAAGGACCATAAAATTTAGCCTGAAGAGGATTCTGAGGTATGGGAAAGAGAGCCAGAACTTTGTCACCAGGTTTAAAACTCCTTTCCTGTGTATTTCTGTCATACCTTAATTTCATTTTTGACTGAGTAGTGTGAAGATTAGTTCTTGCGACTTCACAGGCCTTTGACAACTTGTATTTGAAATCAGAAACATAATCAAGAAGATTAATCTTTGAATCTTCATTTGAAAGAAGTTTCTCTTTCAATAATTTCAATGGTCCACGGACAGTATGACCAAAAACTAGTTCAAAGGGACTAAAACCCAACGACTCTTGAACTGATTCCCTAACAGCAAACAACAACAAATGAACACCCTCATCCCAATCCTTTTCTGTATCAAAGCAATATGATCGAATCATATTCTTCAAAGTTTGATGAAATCTTTCCAAAGCACCTTGACTTTCAGGGTGATAGGCAGAAGATTTAAACTGTTGGATGCCTAATTCATGCATAACTTGTTGGAAAATTCCAGACATAAAATTTGACCATTGATCCGACTGGACAGATTTGGGAAGGCCAACAAGTGTAAAAAACTTCACCAAAGCTTCACAATAGTTTTAGTTTTTATATTTCTCAGAGGAATTGCCTCTGGAAATCTTGTAGATGCACACATGATGGTCAACAAGTATTGGTTGCCCGACTTGGTTTTAGGTAAAGGACCAACACAGTCTACCATTATTCTACTAAATGGTTCATCAAATGCAGGAATAGGTTGCAGATGTGCCTTAGGTATCTTCTGATTGGGTTTTCCTACCATTTGACAAGTGTGACAAGATCTGCAGTATTTAGAAAAATCACTTTTGAGTTTCGGCCAATAAAAATGATTCAAGATCTTGTGATAAGTCTTACGGACTCCTAAATGACCAGCCAAAGGAGTTTCATGGGCTAAATTAAGAATTTCCTGTCGATATGACTTAGGAACAACAATTTGATAGCTCACTGACCACTCGTCACCAGCGGGTACATCAGGTGGTCTCCATTTCCTCATAAGGACCCCATTTTTCACAAAGTAACACACTGGAACTTGTGTGGCTTCAGTTTCACTAATAGCCCTCTGAAACAAACAAGATATCTCGGGATCTTGCTCCTGTTCAACGACAAGAGATTGTCGTTTGTCATCCTGATTAGAACAAAGAGAATGAGTTGCCAAAAGAGGATCACTGTGATCAATACCATTTGATTGATCAATACCTGAGGAAAAAGTGACCTCATCAAAAGACTGACCAATACATGTGTCAGCTAAAGGAATAATATTCTGATCAACATCACTCTCAAGAGCTCTTTTTGCCATAGCTCTAGTAACTGCAGGGTACAAATCAGGGATTTCAGTTTCGACAGGATCAACTTTCTGATCCAAACAAGGCTTGTCAGTTACAAGTGGATTAACCACAACCTTATCTCCAGCTAGGTCATTGCCTAGTAATAAATGAACACCCTCTATGGGTAAAGAAGTCACTGCCCCAACAGTCACAGGTCCAGAAACTAAGTCTGATGCCAAATTTACACAATGAAGAGGAACATTTACAAAGCCGCACTCTACTCCCTGAACAAGAACACTTTCACTTGAAGAAGACTCCTCAGACAAAGGCAAAGTACCTGATAATAAAAGACTCTGAGAAGCTCCAGTGTCCCTTAATATTTTAATTGGGATAGGCTTGGCAGAATCACCAATAAGTGATATAGAACCTTCTGACATGAATGGTTTGTTTGACCCAACAAATGTATTGCTTTCAATACAAGACCATGACCTTGACCTTGTAGAAATAAGAGCATTTGGAAAAGCTCTCTCTTTTCTCTGTTGCTTATTTTTCAACTTGAAGCAATCAGAAATAATGTGCCCTTTCTTTTTACAATAAGTGCACGTAGAAAGAGATAAGGATTTCTGATCAGTCTTATCAGATGTTTGATTCCTAACAGTTGTGCTGTTGTGAACTTTGGAAGTACTCGAATGAGATTGAAATGGTTTTTTACCAGAAAACTGCTGAGAGGACGACTTATTGCCAAATGAAATTTTGTGAGTCAAGGAATAATCATCAGCCATACGAGCAGCATTTGCCAAAGTTTCCACATTCTGCTCGTCAAGATAGGTTTTAACATCACTATGGATGCACCTCTTGAACTCTTCAATTAATACGAGCTGTCTGAGGTTATCATAAGCTTGATCAACTTTCTTGGCTGAGCACCACCTATCAAATAGTTGTTCTTTATCCCTTGCAAATTCGACATGAGTTTGTCCAGTTTCTTTTCTACAATTCCTAAACCTTTGTTGATATTCCTCTGGTACCAACTCATAAGCTTTCAAGATGTACTCCTTAACCACATCATAATCAGTGCTTTGTTGTACTGACAGTGAAGTGTAGACTTCACGAGCTTTGCCAATAAGTACACTCTGTAACAACAAAGTCCAATGCTCTCTGGGCCATTTCAAGTTTTCAGCTATTTTCTTGAAATGAAGAAAGTATTTATCTACTTCTTTTTCCTGAAAGGGGGTACTAACCTAATATATCTAGTAACATCAAAACCTGGACTTGTGTTTAAAGGAGTGGAGTGTGCTCTGTTTGCCAGTTCTAATTCTCTTAACTTAAATTGCATTTCCCTTTCTTCTCTTTGCATTTGCATCTGCATTTGTATTTGTCTATCTTCTTTCTCTCTCTCTCTCTCCATCTGCCTCTCTTCTTTCTCTCTCTCCATCTGCCTCTCTTCTTTCTGCATTTGTATCTGCCTCTCTTCTTTCTCTCTCTCCATCTGTATCTGCCTCTCTTCTTTCTCTCTCTCTCTCTGAATCTGAAGCTTTGCCAATTCTAAATCCATCTGGTTCTTTAACTCTAATTCCCTTAATTTCCTATCAGAACCAGATACAGGCTTTCTCTTCAAACTTAAAGCACTGCTATCAAAAATTCCCTTTCCTACTAAATACTGAATCAAAATAATCTTTATCTCCTGTTTTGTCAATGATACTTTTGCCTCAGATAGACTGTATTTTATGGCAAGCTCGAGCAACTCATCCTTTCTCATGCACTCTAACCCCTACTGGGTAGGTTTTGAAATGAAATTCTGAACATTAGATGCCATAGTAAATGCTTGTTGGTTTCACACACAAAAATTTCTCTATATAAAATCTTTGCCAAAGACAAAAAAAAAAATTCCGAGACAAAATCAATATGAATTTCAAAAATAACTTTAATATCTCTAATATGCTTTAAAGAAATTCAATCCCGGAACGACGAGCCCTCAATTTCTTTTACGACTCTATGGTCTAAGAAAAATGTAACAGAAAGAAAGTGAAACCAACAAATCAAGTAAAAATCAACAAGCAATTTATTACTAGATAATTAAAATGAAAAATCAAAAAGTCACTTACAGTAATGTGTTTTGAAATTCTAATAATCCAATAAGAATGATTGTTCTAATCACAAGTCCTAAATATAGAATGTTCCGAATTCACGGCTGTGTCCTTGAATGTTATGATGTACTAATGGTCTCCAAAGTCCTGATGTACTAGAAATCTTGATGTGCTGATGTCAAAATGAAGTATTCCAAAATCTCTATATAAGTTCACATAAATTCCAAAATCATCAATTAAAAATCCAAAATCCAAAAGTTTATGAGCACTGTTATAATCCAATGAATATTTAAAATAATTCCTCTCTTAGAATTTGGAATGAATTTTCACAACTGTAATAGCTCTTTACAAGACTGATGGTAATGTCAAAACTGAATAAATGTCCACCAAACATGGCATATATAAAGATTGGTCACATGACAGAATGTTCTAGAACATGAGTCATCTTAATGGAATTTTACTTGTAAACAAAATTCAACCTTGACCTTCAAATTGAGAAAACATATTGATCAAAACAACCTAATTCAAGGACACTAGTTAAACATGTTTTTCCTGATAACATTAAGATTTAAGCAAATATTAAAGTGAAGAAACATTTATAATTTCCTAAAATATTTATAATATTATATAAACATCATACATGACACTGGGGCACTGCCCCTGGTGTCATAACTTGGAAACCATTGAAATCAGTAACCAACTGAGCTGCGGTGGCTCAGTAATTAAGGCGTCGGACATGTATCTAGAAGGTTGCAGATTCAAGTCCCAATATCTGATCAACCTGGATCGGCTACCAAATTTCTCTTCTTTTTTATTCATTTTGTCATGGGTTATTTCTTTCTCCTTGCGGATGTAGAATAGACCCTATGCGCTCTCTCGTATGTCGTAAGAGGCAACTAATGGAGACAGCAGCCGCAGTGGTGCAATTCTTAGCATGCTGAACTCGCGACCGAAAGGGTGCAAGTTCTAATCCTACCATCGGATCCGCCCAGATCGGCTACCGTGGCGTGACCTTCGGTAATGCACGTAAATCCAATTGCACTGGCACTAAATAACCTACTTGTGTTGCTGTACCCAACCAAACCAAACCGATTCTTTGCTCATAGTAATTAAATCTGGATCTGTTTCAGGAGGAAATCATATTGCATTACATTTTTTAAAATTATTTTAATAGCAAAAAAAAAAAAAAATATTTTAAATAATTTGTGAGTAATTGCACTGATCATATGAAATGCTTTAAAATCATGCACAATACATGTGATAACATTAAAACAAGATATGATTCATGCGCTTTAATATGGCAATACTAGCAACTATCAAGCTCTATTTAACCAAACATATCAAACTTACTTCAAAATATAAAAGAATTACAACTGTGATAAAGTGTTTAGCAATAATTTTCTGCAAATTAATGCGTAAACCTGACATGATATTTTTAACAAGAAACATGTTTTTCTTAAAGAAAAATCTTTTTCTTGCGCACAATTACATATCTAAAGAAATTCTGATACTTATTGGTGAGCATCATAGTCGCTTTTAGTGTTTTAGCCTTGATGCTAAACTGCATTATTAGTAAAGTTCTACACACCTTTTACATTAGTAAAAACCTCGTCATCCACAAGACTCTGATAAGTCAATGATAATTTAAAAATAGTCTTATTATAAAAGTATTATCAACTTCAAGTGTTATTTATTATATTTATATTTTATAGTTTTCTTCATTCATATAATCCCTAACGTGTATTGTTTTATTATCTTTCAACCTTGTTCTCTTGAAATTTATGCATATTGTATTCTAAAATTAGTTTTCATCTGTTTTAAATTTGTTTCTGCAAGGGAAAAACATGACGTGATTTTAAATAGTCACTAACAGAGGTTACTTCCCTTGTTTTCCTCCAACAAAAAGTCTGGGTCAGTGGGATGCTTTATGTATAATTTCTTCCAATGTCATTGATTGCATATGCTATACAAAAAATTGTTTCAAAGTTTCTTTAGCTTTTGTATCATCATCTATATGTGATGGCCAACCAGCATCACTTGTCCAATATTGAAAGGCCCCCTATGTGTCTAAGTTGGTCAAATTCTGTTCAGTAGTTTCTTCACATAAAGTTATGCGAATGGTTTTCTACTTTTACTAAAGGTGACCATATTTGGTGGTGGATACACATCATTTGCACAAATCTGAATGACCTTCATGCCAGTATGTTTTCCTTCAAATTTTTGGTCAAATTATGCCAAGGGGTTTTTGAAAAGTTTTTTTTCTTCTATTTTAAGTAATGGTGACCATATTTGATGGTGGATCAGCATCATTTAAACAAATCTGCAAGACTTTCATGTCTGGATGCTTTCCCTAAAATTGATTAAATTCTGTTGAGCAATTTCTGAAAAGTCATTTAAATTGTATTTTATTTTTTAGTAATTGTGGCCATATTTGATGGTGGATCAGTATCATTTAAACAAATTTGAAAGGCATTCATGCCAAGATGCTGTCACTCAAATTGGTAAAATCCTGTTCAGCAGTTTTTGAGAAGAGGTTGTTTAAATGTTATTCTATTTTTAGCAATGGTGGCCATATTTCATGGCAGATCAGCATCATTTAAACTTATTTGAAAGTCTTTCATGCCTGAATGCTTGCCCTCAAATTTGCTCACATCATGCTGAGTAGTTTTGTGAAGTTGTTTAAATATTTTTCTATTTTAGCAATGGTGGACATATTTTATGGTGGATCAACATCATTTGACAAATTAAAAGAATTTCATTCCAGGATGCTTTCTGTCAAATTTGATCAAATTCTGTTGTGGTGTTTTTTAAAGAAGAATTCTTGCAAAGATTTTTATATTTTTAGTAATGGCAGTCATAGTTGATAGCAGATTGGCATAATTTGAATAAATTTGGAAGAACATCATGCAAGGATAGTCTTCATCAAATTTGGCTAAATTCTGCTGGGCAATGGTATAGAAGAAGCTGTTTAAAGGTTTTTCATTTTTTTAGTAATGGTGGCAAATATTTTAAGGCTGATCGCCATCATTTGAACAAATTTGAAACCCCTTCATGCCAGGATACTTTCAATCAAATTTGGTCAAATTTTGTTCAGGTTTTTTTTTTAAAAAGTTGCTTGAAGGGTTTTTCTTTTTTTAGTAACGGTGGCCATATTTAAAGGCAGCTTGGCATAATTTGAACAATGTGAAAAAGCTTCATGCAAGGATGTTGTTTTTCAAATTTGGTCAAATTCTGTTGAGCAGTTTTTGAAAAGAAGTTGTAAAATGCAGTTGTGAATGAACCACAAAAGTAGTTGCATTTGGAAACTTTTGTCATACACAGTATCCAGCCAATATTAAAAAAGGCATTAACTCTTACTAAAATCATGGGAGCACAAAGATTTGTAAATGTGTGTATCCTTAAAGGATTCTGCTAATGGACACCATGGTGTACTGTATGCCAGAATTTCACCATGCGATGCCCCAATTTCTGGACATGCCTATATCTTTACTTCTTTCCCTTCACTGCACAATGAAAACAACATATGAATTATCAACTAATCTCCATGATATTTACCTCCTTCTATTACACCCTGGCTATCACAAGTACAACAGACAATGTACTAACATAATATGTTTATGCTAAAGAAATTTAAAATGATAATACAACTGAACATTTGTGGATGTTCAATATCTAAGGCTGGGACTTCCGAAAATGATACCCAGAAAGTCCTGAACTTCTTGATTCTGAAGATTAGTGGAACCCCTGACCCTAGATGATAACTATATGTACAGAGTTTAACAGCAATTGATTAAGAACTGCAAGACAAACTGCGGGGCTAGTTGCACTAATGACACTGTCATATAATGTATTCGACTGCAAAACAAAAAAGGCAATAACCCTAACAAAAATTGTGTAGGACCAGTTGAGCTAACAAGATTGTGTTCAAGCACGTACATACTGGAAAAGTTTTCTAACACTGCAAAGCGCAAAGGAAAGAAGCATTATTGGGCAAAGGAAAGCAGGTGTTGTGTATGGAGGGACTGTCATGGAATTGTGTGCACAAAGTTGCAATTATATTGTATTTTAATTGCTGCGTACAGCAGTACCCAGGTATTTGTTTTAGTTCTGTCAAATAATTGTGACATGGTTAGTTTTACTCACTTGTCCACTGACTTACTGTGACACATTGAAGTTCCTACAGTAGGAATTCACTTGCCTTGTGTTTTCTATATGTGGTTCCTGTCACATACCAGTATATAGAGTTCTAATTTTCCAGTATATGGATACATAGCATAGATGCCTTGTCAAGAAGCTGTCTTTTTCATGACAGCAATATTTCAGCTGTAGAGGTATGTAATAATTGCATATGTTTTTCTTTTCTTTCAATAATCTGTGTTTGAGAGAGTAGTTTGTTATGTTACATGCAGATGATTTGGAATTGTTCTTAAATTTCCACTAGGTCAAGCAAATTTCACATAACACATTGCTATAAATTTAATTCCCTAGGATGCATCTGGAATACAATATATTTTCTGTCATCCACATCCACTCATCTTCGCGTAAAACATCACACCAAATAAAAGTCAACGTCTCTCATTTGGTGTGGATGGATTTTGGGTTTAACTTACGAAGGATAGCCAACTGAAGGGTGGATGGATGCACTTACATACAAACTAATGGGTATGATTAATCACAATAAATACATGCCTGGAATGCATGATCAAGTTTGGGATAAGTACATTTCATAATCAGAATTAAGTAATCGTGGATACTAAGATTAAAGAAAAAACGAATGGAAGAACCTATAGGCATGCAAGCATGACTTTGAAGAATCCGTATCATTGCAGAATAAGAGGAAGGGAGCGGTTACTAGAAAAACTGAAATACACTGAAAAACCAAAATACACTGAAATACACAAGTATTTACATGTTCTCTGTGTATATATCGGTGTACACACAGGAATTATGATTTGTTTTTGTTTTTGTTTCAATAGTAATATAAAGCAAAATAAAATATGATTGGAGTGATTTTGATACAAATTATTTACCTTTTTCCTAGTTATAGCACTTGTCAATCGGTCGTACTTAATTGGACAGGTATCATAAATGGTTGATCGTTCCTGAATGGAGGTGGTATGATAAATGACTGATCATTCCGTAATGGAGGTAATCTCCAGAACGGACGGTGTAAGTCGACTTGATTCATATTGTTTCAAGTCACTTAATTAATGTTCTAATTGACTGCACACACCTTTATTGTCCCCCCTTTGATCTCATTTCTTATTAAAGTTAAGAAATCAATCTTTTTTCTAAGTCGCTTAATTCTGAACGGACAGTGAAAGTCGGTTTAATTCATCTTTTAAGTCGCTTAATTCATTTTCGAATTGACTGCACACCCTTTATTGTCATCCCTTTGAACCCATTTCTTACTCAAGCTAAAACAAAATGTCGCACACAGTAAAGAAAAAGCACCCTTTTGCACAATGTTATCATTATTCGTTAATTGCGCACTTAAAGAAATCACGCCCGATTTTGATCATGCACACATTTCATAACTGAGAAGTAAATGTTTTGATATAAAAGCTGTATACAATACTGATATTATCACATACACATTCATACACAGCAAGGATGGATCAATATCCATGTTTTATTTGTTCCAGTGAATGTAAAACCAACGCTTTGCAATGCACAAATTGCAGACAATGGGTCTGCAGTGACTGTATTCCCATGAGTGCAAAAGACTTGAGATCATGGTCTCACGATTACTTGGAGTTTCTATGCACGACATGTTATTTCAGTGGGGATGTATATGATGCTAGACAAGCCTTACAAAGGTAATACAAATCTATGTTTTTCGTTATTATTCTTCAAGTAAATATTTTGATCTAATTTATTTGATTCCAAGAATGTAATTAGATTCTATATGTGCCACTTTTTTCGTTGAAATGAATGTACACGTTTGCGACAATATCATAATTTTCATGTATCTCTCTATCTATCCATCTATTTATTCTGTCCAATCAATATATTATTAATGTTATATTCTTTTGAATTGATTGACTTATTTCAAAACCTACTTCAGTCGAGAAAAAGAAATCACTACATGTTATTATTGTCTGTGCAAAACTTCATTAGGATGACTAAAATATTTAAGTAATTGATTTACGTCACAACCTTTGAATCATATTTATGTAGTTTTTATTCTTTGTTTATATTTGTTGTTACTATTTGGGGAGAGAGTGCTCTAATAAGCTCATGCTTTCTACTAAATCCCTGTTTGTAATTGCAATTAACAAAGTTTCTTAAAATAAACGATTTTAAACTATATGTACCTATATCTGGCCATTCTTGCCCTCTGGGTGTACTGAATGCTTTAATAAACCTTTCTCCTGTGAAATATCACACCAACCATAAGTGGTCATTGATACCCGTCACGTCCTGCACATGTTCTATTAAGTCCATTAATTCATTTTTTAACTGACCGCACACCTTTTATTGTCCCCCTCACCCCGATCCCATTTCTTATTCAAACTAAGATAACAATGTCGAGCAAATTAAAGAAACAGCACCCGATTTTGATTTTTTGAAAGCGAAACAATGAAGCTTATATTAAGGACATGTCTGTGTTTATATTTAAATGACACTGTAAAAATATATTTCCAGACTGCAGATAGCTTTCCATTTCAAGGATAAGAATGCCCTGACCAATGCTGCAAAGTCCGAAAGTAAACTTCTCATCACCTACAGGATTTTGATTCCAGATTCAGGGCACATGTCTAACAATGGAGAGAAAGATGCAGTTTCTGTGGAAATTTTAAAAATGCATCATCCAGCCATTTTAAGGGAACTTGTACCAATGTCAGTTGGTGGTGATGGTAACTGTTTATATAGAGCAGTTTCTAGAGCACTCACTGGTTCAGAAAACTTTCACGAACTTCTGCGACTACGAACTGCAATAGAACTGATACTGAATCCTATTTACTATGATGAAAAGTCCAACAGTTTTGCAGATTTGATCTGTGATAATCGCATTGTTGTTAGTGACTATTCAATATGGTGAACTGTCCGAACCGACAGAACTTCAACAAATTTATGACAAACAAAAATATTCAAAATCAAAGGACAGAAAAGCTCCAAGACACTCCAACAATATTGCTGATCAAATCAGATATCTCGAAAATTTGATAACTGAAAATAACCCTTTTGTACAATCAGTTATCAGGACCAGCGGTAAATCCTCGTGTGTAATTTTGTACACAGATGAACAGATAACAGACATTGAGAATCTTTGTTGCTCCAGGCAGACTGTCCTTGGCATTGACAAAACTTTTATGCCGTGTAAAATGCATGTGACGGTAACATGTTACAAGCAACTTACAGTAAAACAAGTCAGAACAGGAGAACCACCAATCTTTCTTGGACTGCTCTTCATTCATGACAATAGCAATTTCGAAACTTACAGACATTTTTTCCATCATCTGAAAGTAAAACTTATGGATTTGAATATTAAGAGCCTTGTAATTGGAAGCGATGATGAGAAGGCTCTAGTCAAAGGCATAACAGCAGTACTGCCCGAAGCAACACACGTTCTGTGCACACGCCATTTACAAGAGAACGTTAGGCATATATGGACAGAAGATGCAGTTACCGTGACTGACAGCAACAATATCTTGAAATTTTTTTGGGGGGAAGACGGATTAGTTGATGCTCATGACAGAATTTGCTTTGACGATAAATGTGAAGCTTTCAAAAATCATTGTGCTGGAATTTCAGAACAATTTCTTAATTACTTTCGGAAAAAGCTGTTAATCATATCTGTCGAATCAAGTATGACCGAGTGACGCCATTATGTGAACTGTGCTTTAAATAGGAAAAAAGTAAATAATTCATATCAAAATCATATAAATCATGTTTTATTATGCTTTATATTATTATTCAATCAAAAACAAATTATAATTCCTGTGTTACACCGATATATACACCAAGAACATGTAAATACATGTGTATTTCAGTTTTTCAGTGTATTTCGGTGTTTCTAGTAACCCGGGAGTATTCCGAGAGTGCAGAAGTGAACATAACATACCTGTCAAACACGTGTGTTGTTTCAAAAACAAGGACCTTTGATCCTGCAATTCCTTGACAAGGGTCCGTTCCTGGGGTCCTTCAATTGCAGAAAAGATCGAGGCACCCATTACAAAGTAGAGTAAATAGAATGCCACAAGAACCAGGAGACGGATATTACTTTTTCTAATGAAAATCTTCATTTATACAATTCTGAAAGAACAATATTGTGGAAACAAGAATCTACATGTGTTATCTATCGATACCGAGTATGGCATCACCGGTTGCTTGGGCAAAGTTCATTTGGCCTATGCACTAGTGTCAGTGCGATTTGCTTCCTAGTTTGACAAATGCAACTTGATCATGAACCCTTGCGTTAAATGTAACTATCTGCAATAATAATTTATCTACACAGCATTACAAACACTATGTTCAATTGCTGCTTGCTGGGAATTTACGTATACGTATCAATAAACCAAAGCTTTTTAAATACAGGAAGTGCCGAACAACACCTAACCAAATGTACGGATAATCTTACGCAGTATAGTTTATAAGTTCATTATGGGTTCAGAGAGTATAATGTAAATTTGCCAAACTGTTTGTCCAATATTACATATACAAATGCAAAGGTAATATATATTGAAAGAACTTTTTTTTA
Source organism: Margaritifera margaritifera (assembly GCA_029931535.1). NCBI lineage: Eukaryota > Metazoa > Mollusca > Bivalvia > Unionida > Margaritiferidae > Margaritifera > Margaritifera margaritifera. The sequence continues at coordinate 3,716,446 of JAQPZY010001626.1, read as the reverse complement.
TTTTTGAGCGTTAAATGACGGTTTATTTTTTTGCAAGAATGTATCTCTACGCTATCACCGACCGTAACTGTTTGGCGGATTATCTGAATGGTAATACTATTATGCAGATAATTCTATGGAAAGTGAACCCTGACCAAAGTGAAAGGCTTACACTCATACCCGAATGAAACTGAAGTCAAAGTATTTAAGAATCACAAAACCACTGTCTGCTTGTTGTGAGCCGCAATATAAGTGGTATTAACACTGCTAGACCAACAAGTTTTTCTCCGCCTTTTTTATTTTTTCTTCACGCCACCAGTCAGAAAAATAAAAAGGCGGAGAGCAACTTGTTGGTCTATAACATTGAATGGTCGATATCTTTATCATTATTTTTGTCTATCTTTTACCCAAGCATAACTTTCAGTTGTTAGAATTTGTATGAAGTAATCTCGGCTAAAACGTTCAACAATCTTGATAACAGAACTTCAGGTGAAGAGACTTGTCCAAACAATTAAATACCATCTCTGGCAGTATAATTATAAGGTGAAAAACCTCTTAATCACAAATCACCACAACACATAAATGTTTAATCACCAAAAACATGTGCAAGCATAAAAAAAATAAACAATATTTTTATAAAGCATCAGTCTTCTGGTTACTAATTATTATGTTAACTACTCAGTGGTTCTACAATGTAAGACGCCCACCATGATATTTATAATATTGTCAACCCAAACAACATAAATATCATGGTAGACGTCTTACATTGTAGGACTAGTCTACTCATGTACATTGATTTTTTTTGTTTGCTTGGTGGGTGCAAATACCAAACCTTGTACATTCAGAAACCAAATTTCATTCCACCCATTGGCATATGAATTTGTCCTCACTTAGAAACAGCAACAATTATGTTGGAAATATGGCAGAATTTTATATTCCAAAATTAGCTCTGTGGTTATCAAAACCTTCCAAAATGTTATGTTTGACAAGTCCTCCTTTTTCAGAGTAAATTTAATGAAATCAGAGCCTTCTATCGTAGCCTGTATTCAGATGGTTAAAAAATGGAGTCAGAGTTGGAGCTGCCATTGCAACACTCCATGGCACTATCTCAAGCCATTTACTGGTAAGGCTGTCAGGCTTACAACAAATTGTAAACATTTAAACAACCACTGGAACACTAAACAATTCAGCTTAAATGTGATTAATCAGCTTGCATGCCAGAACTGGCAGTTTGTGGCAGATGTGATTTATTTTGATAGGAAAAGTAAAGTCTTCTTAAGTATTTTCCACAAGAATTCAGACTATAAGACTATTTACCTATGCTTCTGCTAGAATTTTGACAGAACAACGACCGCTACATGTATCACAAAAATGCAGCAACATGAGGTGCATTACAGAATATAGATTGACTTGTTGTGCTAATGTTCTAATGATTCCATAAAGAATATTAATGCTATCAAGATTAAAGTAAGCATCTATCGTAAACTTCCATATCCAGTTTAATTTAATCTATCCTGGTACTTAAATTTCTTTAAACATCAGTTGTACATGTAAACCAAAAGTTAAACAATTTGTATTTGGTGACCCTACTATTAAAAGAAGTTAAGCCCATCACAAATATTATATTGCAGACAGAATGCAGAAACGTGCAAATTCAGTCAACTAGAATTTACAAGTGAACAATTAGACATTTTCTCTTTTAATATTCATGAAACATTCCTAAAACTGGGAGTTAGTTAGTATTGATGCCTATGCAAAAATAACACGATTGGCATAACTTTTTTCCCACCAGTGTAGTCAGTTTCTTGGCTCTTGTGCCAAGCAGTGGGGGTCATCTGAGATGTTATTCTCAAGTATAATTGCATAGCAGACAGAAACATTATTTAGAAATTTATGTTTTTCTTGAGACTTTGTACAAGGAATTTAATTCTGCAAAAAGTTTTGAATCCCTGTCCCTCAACTATACCGAGTGGTCAGAGATTACATGAACACATGATGACTAGTTTTTCAATACATTGCTGTCACTTCACTTTGGACTAGATACCACTGGTGACTTGTTGCCAAAAACCATGTGCTCTATTTTAAGAGACTTACATATATGTTGCAAGTGGTTGGTAATTGCACCAGTGTTACATCTAGTGTAGGAAGTCTCTGTAGAGCATAGGTTACATTTAGCTTTCTGTTTGCACCAGCATAAATAATTGTGAAATACTTTCAAACTGGAAATCATTTGCCACGCTTATTTTCAGCTATTTTGTATAAGATCGGGAGACAAAGTTACATCATTTTGTCATGTGCTTTATTTCTCGTTTAAACGGAAGGCAGATTTTGTATGTTTAGAGGGCTAACATAAAACGATCTCGTTTACATGTCTAAATGTGATAGCCTTACTGGATGAATCCTGCAGGAATTACAGCCATACTCAAAGCTTTGAACTACGTGGAAAGCTCAAAAAACAAATTACATCATCTTTTCAGATTCCCTTTCCATATTCAAAGCCTTGCAGATTCTTAAATCTGACAATCCATTAATATCCCAAATAATACAGAAACATGATGTTCTCATACAATCTGGGAAAAGTATTCTGCACTGTTGGCTGCTGGATCACATTGGCATAATGCAGGGATTTACAAATCCACTTGCCCGATTCCCAGGACAAGCTCAAATTTGGCTTGAGCAAGCTCAAGTTTCCAAGGTACTTGCCCATGGGCAAGTCCAAAAAATTGATAGAGGAAGAAAGGGATCGCATTCCGTTCATAATGCTTTATTTTCTGAAAGTTTTATCCCCTGCGATTTTGCCACAGTACATAATATCAGTACACGTGTACCTTTATTTAGGCTTTATATGTACCACATTCTATTTTTACATAATTTGCCAGTTTCTTTCATCTATTGTATGTCATTTCCATCTTGTTGTCAATATCAAGGTCAGTCTCACATTTTCTTGCGCAATCATGATAATGTGAATATTTACTATTTAAGGCAAGTTTTGACAAGTAAGGAATAAATATTTATATTTTAACGTATCGGTTACATTTCAGTTGCAATATTTGGACATATCCAGGATTCACTGACTTCCAGTTCCTAACCTAGCCTCAGGCAGTTTGAGTTTGCTGACTCTAAACAATTGGCTTGTCAAAGATTATTATAATGCATGTTGCCAACTTTTAAAGTGAGTAGGTGTTAATTGTTAATAATATAACTTGCGAGATTTCTTTGACATGTGTGTTTGGATATAAAAGGCACTCGTCTGTAATTATTAACCACCCAAAAGATTTAATTCAAAGCATGATCGATGTACCGAAAATGTAGCAATCACAAATTGTGTTTATGATCTGTTGTTTATGTGATAATTACAGGAGACCGATACATACTTACTGCTTGGTAAACAATTAAATGGATACAAATAAGTGTTCTCAATTTCAAAAGTCAGCTTGTCTAATATTTTGATACATGTCACTCATTTCAGGGTAACTAGATGATAATTGTTGATATAGCCGATGAAATGAGGAATATGCTATCTTATCTAGGCAAAAAACCAAGGAATTTCCTTAAAATATCCCATATTTTATTTTATTTTTTTTTTGTATTCATGCTGGAATATTATGTTTGGGGCAAGCTCAGATTTCCCAAGTGCAAGTTCAATTTTCCAGTCAGCTTATAAAATTTGTAAATCTCTGCATAAAGGGTAATGAAAGGATAGATAAAGGAGTCAAAGCTGCCCTGTAGTGGCCTGTTTCCAAATGGAAGAATACCATATGCCAACTTCAAATATTCTATATATCAGCATGTTCATTATACTTGGCAAAATATGTGCAGGGGTAGAAAAATCCATTAACTGGGAACTCAACACAACCAAAATTAATGCTTGGTAACCATTTTTCCCAATGTGAAAACACGGTTGGGCTACCATACAAATGTTATAAAAAATTAAAATGGAATTTTATATTTTTTCCAGCGACAAACATTTGTCTATTAAATAGAGCCCTGGTGGCTCTAGCCAGGTGCCCAAATTATTTCCATGTAATTCCCTAGTTGAGTGTTAGGTGATTTCTGTTGGTAAGAACCCACACTAACCCACGTGTCATTATCTGATTAGGTAATTACAGTCCATACTACTAGCTCCTCGGTGTGAACCATTAAAGAAGCAAGACTTGTGAATGCTCTTCTTTTGTCAGCACACCAAGATATGACAGCGGTTTCTTTCATCTTTGATTTAATACACTGAATGCCTATGATCTAGTAGGACGCTAGTATACATGGGCACTTGCTGTAGGGCATGTGAAACTTGTTTCTGTTGGCTAACTTTAGGAATATGGCAAGTATAAAGAATGAAACTAATTGCAATTGTTGTTGCATACTATATTGGCTTGTAGGGTAATGACAAAACAGAATCTCATGTGGAAAGTTTACATTTACCTTAAAGTTTATACACAGGAATAAGAGTATTGGATTAATAATAATGTAAACTCAGATAAACATAAAAGATAGATAAGTTTCTGGTCAGGGGTGGTCATCTACTAGAAAGCTGATTGACAAATGAGACACCAAGTCTGGTTATCCATCAATATCTTTATGGGTTTGGGGGCTGATTTATTGGACTATAAAACACCATCAAAAACAGGACTTTGTTTTATATCATTTATATGCTGATCTCAAACATTAAATTAGTGTATCAACATGTGTGACACTTTCTATTAGCAGGACTGATGGCAAGTTACAAGTATTGAGTGCTGTTTATATATATGACAAAAGTTGTTGAATACTTTTGATTTCAGCAATCTGAGGCAATTTCAGTAATTTACCAGGCAACCAGAAAAATCTTCTGTGCAACCAGTTTTTCAAAACTGGTTGCCCAGGGACAACGATGGATTTTCCAGATTTTTCTACCGATGATGTGGAATGAAAACTCCATAAACGTAAGAACATCAAACCCACTATTGGAGAGGGGCATTCCTCATATAGAACAAATTGGAGAGATGTGGTGGTCAGGGTGAGACAGATTTTGAAATCTTTTGGTAGCCCACTGGGCTACCAAAATTATTGACTTTTTCGTAGAATTTTGACCATCGCTGGCTCGCTTAAAATTAAGGGGGGTGCAACTATACAAAAAAAACCATTCAGTATGTTAATAGTTGATTTTTTTTTTTTTCTATTCATATTTGATACCATGCTAGAAGTAAATATGTACTTCATAATGTAATTGTTTTATAAGACATTCAATATTCAATGCTATTCTAGCCTTTAAATACTAGTAAAAATTTATTACATTAATATTTTGCCATTTTGTCAAATTATATCAAACATTTCATGCATAAAACTCATAAACACTTACCATTGGTTTTTGTTGGAATCTTGTGGCCGTGAAGATACCAGGCCATCTCTCCATCCGATTGTATATGGCTGGGATTGGGTCAAAGGTGGCAGTGCTTGGGCCATCTGAATGAACTCACATCAAGGTCTCAAGTGTCTCCTGGTTCATGTGTGACCTCAATGACGTCTTGATGTTCTTCATGGCAGAAAGGAGAAAGCCACTTGTAAAATTATTACTGCAGAATTATGTTGTATATAACAAAAACATTAAATTAAAAAGCTCTTTATCTTCCGTAGGCCAGTATCTAAAGTTGAATACTGCAAAGTTCTTAAGAGATTTCTCAAAGTTGTGGAAACAATTTTCATTGTACCAAATACTATTTTCTAGCAGCTTCTTCAGATCATTGTCTTCACTGTACTTCGGAGGTAACTGTCCTTTCAACTTGATCATAACTGGATGTTGGTCATCATACTCTGAAGTCTCAGGCTTGAAGTTGTCATAAAACCTCCTGGTGTTTTTTTTTTAGGCTCCTTCTTCATCAGTTCCAGCTCACCGACTAGGTACTCAATCAGTTCATCTACCTCCATAATCAGGAGTTTGTTTTGTTTGAACTTCACTAAAGTGGCAGTAATGGCATCCAGGTAGTCGTCCATGAAATTGAGGTATTTCACAAAGCGTGAAGTCTGCATGTCTTGAAGGATTTTCTTGGCCTTGCTGTCTTCTTCAATCCTTTTTAAAGATGCTGCATGCTCAAGAGGAGTGAGGGTTGCTCTGAAGTTGGCGCTGATAGCCTTTAGTACCTTTCCCTTGATCGCCACCCATATAACTCGGGGTTCTCAATAAATTTAAAAAACTGAAGAGTCATTTGACCCTTGACACCAAAATCTCAAGAGTCAAAATAAAAATCTCAAGAGTCAAAACTGAAATCTCAAGAGTCATTTATTTCTAAGTCATTATCACATAGCTGGGATTGTTCGTTATTTGTGGAGCACACTGATGCTTAAGATATCTTACAGCTTTAGGAGATTTATTCTCCTCCCTCTCAGAATTGTTAGTTTCTGTTTCTTTGGAGTCTGAGGATCGGAATATCAATAATCATCACTGGCAGGTCGTTTCTGAGAAAGGAAGGGGTGTACATCTCCTAGTTCACTGCAAAGATTTTTAAAAATAAAACCCACAAGCTCTGATGATATTCATTGTGATTATTAAGTTTCATACTTGAATCACTTTATTTTGCGAAGAATGGAGAATGTTGTCTTGGTATCAGCATTAGAATGTGGCAATGACAAAACAGCCACACTCAGCCTGCAAGAAAGTTCTAACTTCACTTTTCCTGTGGCTGCTTTTTTAAGGTTGCTGACTGCTCTCCAATACACCTCCAAGCTAAGTTCATCCAGAGGAGAAAGTTTCTGAGTTGAACATGGGATGTATTCTCGAGTTTCATATTTCTTAGTGTTTTTTTAGGATTGGGAGAAAGCTTATGTTTCAGCATTTTGACATGAATAAAACTAAAACATATATCAACTGCCCTTAAATATTCCTCTAAAAACATCTTGAACAATGCAATAACAGTAAAACAATAAAAAAAAATCAAACTACCTTCTGAAGTGTTTCTGCCAAAATCATTTTTGTTTGGTCTCTCCTTTTTATCTTACTTCTGCCAATGGTCAGCCGATTTGTATTAAAAACTATCGTGGACAACCTTTGATCCCTTTACTACTTATAACACCTCATAAAACATCCCGCATTTAGCCTTAAACTCTCCAGATTACAACAGTAAGGTAATCAATTAACAGCTTGCTGTGTACACATGTTAGCCTTTGTAATCTGATTATTCAGCCTCATATCATTGCACCAGTATAACATTTACGGTCCCCAGTAGACTAGTTCTAACTTGTTTCTATAATGTGGAGATAGAGCGCACAAATATTCTGATTTAGTTTTAAGAAAAAGATAATAATAATAATAATTGTAATAATAGTAATAATAATCTTTCATTTTTAAAAAATGGTTGATTTCAACTATAAAACAGTATATGCGGTAGATGACCTTTAAAACGGTATCTTTGTCCTACCTCTGGTAGAATCACATGTATGTTGATGGGCAATCAAACAAATGCCGATATTTGATCAAAAGTTAATCCAATCAAGTCATAATTAATTCCCTCTTCCTCTATCATAAACGCCAAAGATAATCTCAAAACAATCTAACTTGATTCAGTTATGCCCACCTACATGTACGCATGACATCAGTGACGTGTTAGTTCTGCCCAATTCTTATTGATTTTGCATAGGTGCGATATTATTGGTCGATATGGTTTAAAGAGTAGTCTAGCAGATGACGTTCACTGATGCATACATTTAGTTTGTTATGGACTGAGCACATTCAGTAGGAAATTATGCCAAATGCGAATCAAGGGTAATTAAGACTGTATCTCCGGCTCAAATCAACATGGGTCATAAAAATGCATGTGTGTTGATATTTCCATGCGTAAGAAATGGTTAAAATTTAAATTCCAAGTGTCAAAACCTGAGGGTACATGTCTATCGAGAACTCTGTAACTGTTTTCACATCCCCATAATGTAGTAGGTGTGATTCTATCATCTGGGCAATGTCGGCTAATTGGTGTCCTCAGTGTGGACTATATGCATATAACCTGTATAGAGCCTTCACTGTATTGTCAAACTTCTGCAGGTAGTCAACACATTTCATGGCATCTAGTACACTTGTGTGCCACACAATGAACTGATATCAAATGAGGGAGACCTCATTCTTCCATCATAGTATTCACTCCAGCTTTATACCCCATCATGACAGCCATACCATCAAAATTTGCACACACAATAGTTGGTCCTTTCTCTGTCGTTGACATGTCCAAGTCTCTGAAGTTCAGTTCTAATCCCATCTGAAAATCCCAGTAGCATTGGCACTGTCAACAGCTTCAATGGAGGCAAGTTTTGTCATTTGTAGTGTAAGGGTGCAAATTTCTGTCAATGTATTTCCGTAGAGCGCATTATTGCCGTGGTCAGTGTGGCATGTAACAATTCATCAGATTTATGAAAGGTACCGCATTAAATCACTAGACTGTGATGGTTTTAATGTCCCTGTTTGGGACGCAATTGATTCTTAATTAAGCATTCATTGTATAATGGTCAGACAGATGTAAAAGGCAAGGTGAATCTGGGGTCTAGGTATCAAAAATGTCAAAGTTGAGAGGATGCAGAGACTATTTGTAAAGCCAGTTAAAGTAGTGTCATCTTTTGAAATTTTCCAGAATCAGTTATTTAAATAGCGGGCCAAATCTAGAGGGTTACGCTAATCACGATGGGCGTGTGTTTATAAAAGGCGGTAGATATGTTTAATCCTGATTGGCTATGCTAAATAAGGGGTGTGTTTCCCAGACAAAATTTCATGTTTTAAATATTCCACATCGCAAAATTTAATCAGTCCAAGTTTCCTGTGAAAGGCCGGAAGATTCTTGACTCTGAGCAGAATAAAGTGAAATTCTCTCATATAAACAATTGTTCAAAGGATAGATGTCTGGAAGTTGAGGGACACAACTCTGTAGGTAGAAGTGAGCGAGTCTCAAAAGCACAAGTTATTTGCATCAATCTCATGTAATTCGTTGATATCAGTATAATTATTTGTTTGAATTTATTTGTTTAAATTCGTACATCAATTTTCTTGATATGAGTATAACTTTTTGTTTGAATTTATTTGTTTAAATTCATACAAAAATTTTCTTTATATGAGTTTGACAAATTGTTTGAATTTGTCGTCTTGATTGTTATAGGAATCATGTATTCTAAGAATTTCATGCATTACTTCATTTGATATGAGTTGCGAGAATCTGTGTGAATTTACCTGTTGTAAATGATATGACTCATGTATGCTAAAGAGTTGAGTGAGTATTCACTGCCACTAATGCAGTTAAGCCATGAAGTTAATTTCATTGATTCATTTGCATAATTAAGACGTGAACTGTTATGTCTTGTTGTTGTTAGAGTGGGTTTTAGATGAAATAGACGTTAGAAGGTACATTAATCTTATGAAACTGTTGGCCTTTGGTATCTGTTTGAATTCCGATAGGACAATATCTGACATAACAAGAGTGGGGTAATGTTCTACTCCCCCAGAAGGAAATTTGACAGAATATTTAGGTTGCTTCTTGTTTATTTTAAAAGGGAAAATAGCTCCACCTACCCACCCATCCATCGATACACGTATATGTATCCACTTTGAGGGTAGAGAGAAGGGGCATCCCATACTAAGTTTGATGACCGAAAAGAGGCTGTATAAGACAGAGAGAAAAGCAAAAGGGGAGAACATCAACCCTGACATGTCAGCAATGAGGAATTGGGAGTGACCATCAATAACAAGGTTATGCAGGCATGCTGGGCAATTGATTCGATTGTTCACTCGATTCCATGATGAACTGAGTCTTATCGATATAAACAGATCGGCTAATTAGATTTTTGTTGAAATTCGGTAATTGATTTCTAAAAGAAGTGTATCTTTCAAATGTCACATACAACTTTCATTTTGTTTATGTAATTGATTAAATTGTTACATTTCACATACGAGGGCTCTTGTTATTCTATTCTATATCTCTGCTCAGATCTCTATTTATCCCATCTATAAATTTCATATTTTTTTTCATTATTTACTCGATTCGGGCAATAACACCGAGGTCGATCATCCTCTAGATAATGATAACCAACCAAACACCTGTTACAAGAGGTGCATAACAGGTAGACCCTTACTGTTTATGTATCGAGTGAGAATTACATACTGTTCAGTGATGCTGGAGTCTGTAGAACCGTCAGCTAGAAATGTGATGAAGCGTGCATTCTCAACATCCTGTGTTTGTTCCATCCTCAGTTGCTTGGCAATGCTCATCAAAAACACTTGGGCACTTTTCTTGGTCAAATAGTTAGTTCCAACATCAGTGTAGTCCTTCTAAATGATGTCCCTATTCTTTATGTGGACCTCCATGTGGATCTCAATATCTGATACAGGCTTTCCTTTCTTTGCCAGGGTTAACACCGTGTTAAACACGAGTTTGAAGATGTTCATGTTGATTGCCTCACTCTTCCTTGATGCCTTCACAAGAGGACTGTTAGACACTATTGTCTCTTGTTCTTTTAAAGACATGTTTTCATTTGCTTTCTTCTTACTGCACTTGATGTGTGCTGCTGATGCCAAGTGCTTCTTCAGTGGGTCTACTGGAATTTGGAGCTGCCTAAGAACAGGGCTGACGTCTTGTATGCATATTCTGTTTAGGCTCGGCAAGTTGTGCATATCATGAAATCAGTGTCATCATTCTACCCATGGATAAGTTGTAGTCCAGCTATCCTGGAATGCACGGACACGTTTGTCCTTGTCATACTCCTTGTCAGAAAAATCTGTTTGTTTTGGAGTGGATACAGTTACATGGCTGTCATTACTTTTGTCTTGTTGCCTCTTCTGTGGCTTAGAAGGTTCAGTTTCCTTGTTAGCCGGCTTCCTTACAATGAAACAATCCATCACTTATAAATATCGAAATGGTCACTATCAATAATCACTGTCACATATGATGAAAAAGTCCACTCAATAGTTCACTGTCACAGATAAAGAATATATCCTGTCACAACATAAAAAAATTCCACTCAATATTCCACTATCACAGATAAAAAAAATCTATGGACACAGACAAAAATTGTCACTGATAATTTTAAAGGAAATAAGTAAATGCACTTGACAAAATATAGCCTTTGAATAAAATATAGAATACTACCATTTTCGTTTTTATTTTGCCACCTCAGGTTTGATGTCCTTTAATCCGCCTTTAATCAATGCTAATTGATTTAAATCGTAGCAGAATTAGCAACAATCAAAAGTACAAAACTTACAATGTTACCTTTTGACTACCATCATTGATGATTGCCGACAAAGATGATTATTAAACACATGTACAAGTATAAAGTAAATTCTCCACAGTTTGACAGCCACAGGTTACCAGACTTCAAAGGTACTGCATACAAATCGGTTACTTGGCGTGTTGAACAAAGTTTTAATAAATGATGGACTAAGCGCTCGATGAAAATTAATTACTCGGGGTCTTTTCTAAGTGCATAGACGTTGCCTTGCAACCATTACAGCAGTTGACTAAAGATGCGCATGTCTGATAATGGTGTCAAGTTGAATACACAGTACACTTGTGTAATTGAACAGTTGAACTTTAGCTTCTTGAGTAAACATAGGAGAGCTGATAATTATTGATGCGTGGCTTTTTAATCTTGTCTCTATTGCTTATCTGTGAAAACAGTGTTGTTTTATTGTGAATTAGCAGTAATAAATGGTTTTGACAAGGCTGCTTCAAAAGGAAATTTTTAGTAGTCCAAGCATTGAGTGTTAGTAGCCTGGGCACGGGATTTGTCTGACCCTACCTGGTGTTGTACTGATCGCATATCAGACACGTACCTAACTCATGCATACCTCCTGAAGGGTGAACCTCGACCAGAGTGTGTACACTGCAAGTGTCCACTGACAGTGGAGCACAATATTGTTGAGTGTGTCAATTTTCACTCTGTTTGATTTAAGTATTTTGACTTGAACTGCTTGAAGAAACTATACAAGGACATACCATAGGGAAAATCTTGGACTTTTTAAGGGAATACAGTTTATGCAACAAATTTTAATCATGTTTTTAGGATTTTACATGAGTTACCTTTAGGTGGTTTTTTTAAATATATTTTCCAGAATTTTGTCATAATTACGGTTTTTATTGTATCTTCTTGTACTTCTTGTTTACATTTATTTGGAAGGGTTTGTCTTCCTAAATTTTTGTGCAGTTCATTTTTGCAATTTTCAAGCTTTACCTTTGGTTGGCAATACATGGCCACTTTTGTGCTGAGGTGCCTTAAAACACTACTACATACATACCTTGTGTGATCACTGTTTGAGGTTTTTAATGCTTTCACATTTTTGGTAAGTAAACCTTTGACAAAGTCTTGTGATATCACTCAAACACACACGTTCACTCAGTTAAAACAAAAGACATAATACATTATTAATTTTGATTGGTTATGATTATGGCATGCAACATATACCAACAAAAAAACATGACGAGATCAATTGTGTCATCCTGAACTGTGACTTACCTCTGATATAGTGTCATAAACTCCCGTTCAAGAGAGAAAGCATTTTGTAGTGATGTCATGAACACAACCTTTCCTCCTCTTGTCAACAATGATTTATGTGGATGGAAAAATTTGTGAAAAACTCTATCATTGATAGTTGTGAATGAAACAAAGATACATGTCATGGAAATAGCTCCATTTGACATATTCCCCATTTTCCAGTAAATCCTCACCATACCAGGAAATTGTCAGATAATGAAGCAACGTGCCTCACAGTGGACAGTGTCGATACAGTAATACTGTTAAGAATAATGTACTGTATTATAAAGATGTAATTTCATGCCAAGCTGTCATTGATGTTCATTAGTGGATCATTGATATAACAATTTGTGCATATTTACTAGAAAAACATTCTGATGGTTAATTAAGTCAATGTCGTATTTGAAACATTTTGAATGCCGTTCAATTAAAGTATGTATTATTATTCTTCTATATGATTGCTGGGATTCAAGTCCCAGCTGATGGAAAATTTGCAAATCTACTTGAACAGTGGGTTTTTTTTTTTCCATTTCCTTTCTTAATGAACCAAATCTTAATATATTTACCTTTTTAGTATGTGATACTGTTGTTGCACTGTCTTATACTTTCACTACAAATCATATGTCAGCAGTGTAGTCGGTAGAAGTAGATTTGTGGGAAGTGCGTCAAAACCTGTGACATATTACTGAAACTTTCTTACAAGGGGTCAACTACTGGTAGCTTAAACATTCTTAGAAGAGTAATGGAAAACATATCAATGACATTTTATTTGCATGCTTTTGCAAAAGAACATACATTTGAAATAAAATGAACAGATGAGGGGTGTCAATCCTAACGGAGTATTTTTCTGAAAAGGTGTAGGTAAATGCTTGGATCCAAGTGCATCAAAACCAATGACTTTAAAATATTTTTGTGTAAGTGTGTGTCGGCTATCATTAAGATTTTCCTGTTAGTTTTTTGCTCTTGCCTTTTCAAAAGTTTTTCAGTAAACCTCATTGCAAGGCCACCAGTCTGTCTCATGCAATCTCGTTGCAATACCACCAATATGTCTCATGCATCTTAAAATGGTCAAGGATTTGCACCAGTTAACACATGGAAACGGTCATTATTCTTGATTCGGTACAGTGCTTTTGTTGGTAGCAGAGAAAAAGAAACATTAATATACAGTATAATATTTTATCTCGTAGCATAAAAAATATTGCACAGAATCAAGAATAAGTAACCATCATGTGACAACTGTTTCCATGCAGTAACTGGTGCATGTCCTCTATGATACAAATAACATGAGTGTTAAGGTATTGTACATATATGGCTGTTACCTCCCAAGCATTTTCAGTTAGGATTGGGTATAAATGTTACAACCCAAACTGTCAACCTCTCTCAGAAATTATTGAACAGCTTACAGAGATCGCATTAATGATAATTTTGCATCCTGGATGTAAAATAATAAATGTGAATAAATAAGATCATGGCTTACATCTATGTGACTAAAAAAAGAATTGTATATGGTATGGAAAAAAATGGCAAGTTGTGCCCAAGTTTAATTCTCTAAATCTCCATTTTATACAACTTTTATTTATATAGAATCATTTTTTTATGTACATAAGAAGAAACATTAGCTCATTGTACATGTAGCTAATTTACTGTCTATAAACAATAAAAAAATTAACTTTAACATGTGCTATACATACATACACACATACATACATACATACATACATACATACATACATACATACATACATACATACATACATACATAAAGTTACATACATTCACACATATATACAAACAAAAAAAGATATACTAATACTAATACATACTAATATACTTGTATAACTAGTTATTGAAAATATTGTTTCTGTTCTTAAGAGATAAATAAAACCAATGTATAATCTAAAAAATTGCATTCATAAAAATCAGTTTACATGAACTGATTCAAATTTAAAATTGCATGCTGAGTTAAAATGTATACATTTGTAAGGGTTGGCAAATACACACTTAAGATACAGTTCTTCACACATAACAGTTCAAAATATAAGGACAAAGAGTTGCAGAAGAGTATGCAGATACATACACAAAGGTACATATAAGAATAAAATGCATTGGAATCATATCTACCACAAGACGGAGCAATTAAGAACAACTAACAGCATATGCTGGATAATGGGTGCATCTGCTGCATCCTATGGATACATTAAAGTACATGTATGTCTGTAAATCCATCATTTTAAAATCATCCCAGGTGGCAACCAGTGTTCCCAGAACTCCCAAATGGAGGTAAATTATCCAAAATCCTTTCTCTATTGCTAAATGTTAGCCTATAATTCTTCCTTATCTTCCCATAAGACTGGTTTTATGAACTGAGTTTTTTTTCTTCCTGTATTTGAAAAGTTCTTGGTAACACTGTCTACCAAACCCAGAAGTCTTGATTGCCTAATTTAAATAAGGTACAATTGTAAATGGATGTAATTTTCCTGTATCCTGTGATGACCTAGAAGTAGCTCATTCTGTATATTTATGATTTGTACAGTGTGTATATTTATGATTTGTACTTGTGTATATTTATGATTTGTACAGTTGATAGATTTTTTGTCTTGCCTGCATATAGAAGAAGGCAAGATGTGGGTATACTTTCCCATTGGGAAGGGCATCATTCTCAACAATGTCAAAAGATTTTGTGTTAAAGTTTTAGAAAGTCATATATATCATCTGTGTCTATATCAATAGCTGTATTCAAATTAATTGGAACATTGTTAAAATAGAACTATAGGACTGTTGTTTATATCCCTATATGCTAAGATTTCTAACTTACCGACAGTAACAAATAGTGGTGGTATCATTCTTTGTGCTGTTCACAGGCAATATATTGCATTTTGTGGAACCCTTGTATACTATTTGAATTTGCTATCAATTTCAGAGTAATTGTTTTCTTTAACTTTTATCTTTGTTTCTATAAACAGTCATCTAAGATGAGGATAACATGTGACATAGACATCTCCAACAGACTTCTACCCTCACATAACATGAAGAAACCAGTAAGACCCATGTGGGCACAAGTGTCCATTGGCAGGAAGCCAGGAAATGGACCAATGAAAGATGGAACTTTATATCTGATGGTTTGCACAGCCAAGGATAGAAATGGCACCAAATATTTGGCAAGTTAATGAGAAGTTTATTGTTCTTATACTTTTTTGAATAGATAGGCAGAGACAATAGCAGTAGTTAAATAACAGGTGTACCGTGTCAGCAATCTGTACTATTTCAAGCATCTACTACATGGATTTCCTTTGAACTGAGGTCCATGCTCCCTGATGTAGCAATCAGCTGCCTGGATGCACATGTTTCGACCTACTCGGGTCCCTGGGATGAAGCATATTTTGAAAGGGTTCTTTGTGCTTTTTTCGAGTATCTAATACAAGTATACCTCATAAAAGGTTTTGTCTACACATTGACACCTTTTCAAGCAATGATCAGTCAATTGCCCCCAGTTAGTACCTGCACATGCCGAAAAAGGGGTATGATAAGACCCTAATCAGATTAAGTAATTCCTCAGTTGTGTCACCCTTTTTTGCATTCCTGGGGATTATTAAGGACTGTTGGCAGTTATGTGGCTTTCTATAGATCAAATAAAAAATTTACTGCTACTTTTATTGAATTTTTTTTTTTTTTTACCACTGTCTTTATTTAGGTCTTTGTTGTCTATTTGGTTGAGTGAGTTGTAAATTTTCCTTTAATTTGATAATGTCTAATGAGTTTTGTTTAGATTGTAAAACTAAACTTGTTGGCATAAGGCCTAAGTGAATTGAGTGCTATTATTAGACCACTTATCATCAGTTAGGTTCACTTCGACAGTGGTATCTATTCTGAATTATTCAGCTGAGGACTACTTTCAATTATCTTTTGAGTATCCATAGTGGTAACAAGTCAGTTTTCTTTGCAAAGTTTTTTTGTTTAAAATGTCCAACAATTAGCTCACCTCAGATGTGTCTTCATACCGAGGCTGATAAGGTAAATGATGGTCAGAGGTCAAAGAAAGGACAGTGGCTGTCAGATTTGGTAGAGAAATTCCCTTGGCTAAGAAAGAAAGAAAACGATGTCTGAGATATAAGTGATATTTATCCTTGGCGTGCAGAGTGTGGAAAGATGAACTCTTTCATTAATGGAATTACTCATTTGCAGTTTTTTGCATTTACCCAAACTGAAATGAATGTGTATCATATACATGATGTGGCAGAGAGGATTTCTTGGGAGAAAAAAAGCATTATCGATTCTACTTGAAAAGTTTATGAGAAGGCAGACCAGGACCATGCTTGTGCAATACAACATTAAAAACCTATATTGTGTTTTTTTTTATACTAAAAATGTGAAAAAATTGCATTCAGTTGTTGTATTGCATAAAGTGTAGCTCAGACCATATTTAATTCTTATACTGGGGTGGGGACTCCATGATTTGGTTGGGAACTCCCAGGATTTTCCTTGGGACTCCACATTTTTTAAGCCAGGAATCCTTGACTCGCTTTTCAAAATCAAGTGAAATCCCTGCTACTGTTATGTTAAATGTGATTAATTTTTACCCCAAAAGGCAAACTAAATTCAATGGTACACCTGTTTTTTGTATGTATTCCATATACTGTAACAAGCTCTATCAGACATTTGCTATTCTCTACTCTCTATTCGAAAATATATTGCAAGTTAATAATGGTTAAAGTCAAACGTGATGGTTGTGGACAACTGAGACTAGAAGAAGAGATGGAGAAAAGAGGTGGGAGAAGACCCAAACAAAAGTATCAGAGATGTAAAGAATGTGCATACAATATGAGAAATGATAAAGGTTATAGTTTAGCTTACTACTACATAGAGAAAGTTATTGATGATGATACAATCCAGAGGAGAACTTGATTCACTCATAAGATGTGACACAAAACATCAATGGGATCTTTGTCTTACAGTTTAAGCAATATTATGAAAATATCCAACTGATGTTGTTTTCGTGTGATAATAGAGACACCACAGAACCAATATTGTTTACTGTATTGAACATTAAGATCAGTATATGAAAACTAGTCATTAATTGGTTTTAGATATAACGGAACACCATTTTTGTTTTTCACGAAAGATTATTTAACAAAAATGACTCTCCAAATTAATAATCATCAGCTTGAAACATTTAAGGTGATGGAACTTTTTTACATTCTTGTTTTGTAGTTTTATTGGGTTATTATTTATAATTTGGGTAATTAAAATGTTTGTGTCCTTTGTTACATCTATGACAAGGATTTTTCTTTCCCATTTAGTCATTGGAAGCATTCCCTGTCTCATCACATCACCTCTCTGATACAATTAAAGTAAGATGGATCATTTGTAACTATTTTCTATTATTTTTACAAATAAGTCATTACAATTCATGTTTTTTTCAGAAGAAATGTGATGTCAAACCCACTTACACTTTATCAGTCTATTATGTTGTACAGGATTAACTGGGTTTTGAGTCATCAATTTTATGTGCAGTATGTATGTACCATATTTTTTGCATGTATTATGGGAACAGCTAAAGGATATGTGTGTAGATGAGCAACCAGAGAGACAAAAATTATTAGGCTGAAATGTCAGAATACTAAGTGGATAATCCATGATAAAGAGGCCTAAGTGAACCCATTATTTGGACATAACTGTGGTGAGAAAGTATACATACATCCCTTTCATCTGCCAATCAACAAAACCATGTCTGTATGACAACAGACTATCTTAAATGGGTTGATTATACATATCGCAAAATAAACACAGCTTGATGTAGAAAAGGTCAGCTATTTTTCCAGTTACTGCCATTATTTCATAAGATTCCGAGATATGTAACATTCTGACACCAAACCGATTTACAAAATTTGTAAAACTGCAGGAAATTCTATTGATGTTTTTTATGACTTGTATCGTGAATTAGGTCAACAGATGTACTTTATGTGCAAGGTCAAATATGATTGGGAACTTAAGATGTTGGCAGAAAATTGGATTGATTGTTTTTGACAAAACACTTTCGATGTAAATGTTACACCCCAGACACTCAAAAATAATTTGGGAATTGATTATTTATTTAATTCTGAGGATCTCTGCATAATTTTGAGCTTGTATTCAGTAACTTGAACATCAATGACCATACTCTTAATGAGAAACTGAGCATTATGACGGCATTTAATAATGAAACCCTTTCTGCGGATACAGTAAACCTTTGGGAATGTGCTTAACATTTTGCTTGAAAATTCCAGTTTTAAATTTATTTTACTAATGATCTAGTGAAATGTTCTCAATGTTATCTCGTTCTTGTTAACTGTAAATAAGACAATCCCAACATCAAGTTTTGTTTATTGTTTCTTGAACTACTAACATTTATTTGCATACATACACCTTTTTCATGGCATCAAATTCTGTATCATGAACCACATTTGAGTTTAATTCACAGTGTTAATTCTTTTTCAGCTGTGATACTTCTTGTTCCTACATTAAGTCGCCATCTTTACATGTTACTAGACTGGCTTACAGTCTATAAGAGACCTGTTTAATACATGACCTGTGCAATCAACCTCAGCTAATGGTATGATCTTGAAAAATGTTGACATGGAGATAAAAATTCAGCAGATTTTGTTGGCAGTAAAATTACTATCAGTTGTATTACCATAAATGCAAATATTGGCTATGGCTTTATTAATATAAACTATCTTCAGAGGGAAATGAAGGAATGAAGGTTAAGGCATTTTATCAGTGAATCTGGCTCAGGTCAATATGTAGAAAGATGGTTTTTCTGCTGAATCACCTGTCTTTGAGGCATTTTTCCACACACTCCTTACAGCTCATACTCTTTCAGAATATATTGCTGCCATAAGGCTGTTTTGACCCCCGGGTCATCTAAACCTTAGTCCATTGTCTCCACACATTAGAATACGAGCAAATTGAATGGATCATACCTTCCCTCTCTGATCACAAACTAAAACCCATTCAGAAATGAGTGATAATAACCACAGTATATATGGGGGCTTAGATGCGCTTCATTGTGACATTATCGATACCTTGTAACATCATCAGCCCCATATGCCACCTCTGCAAGTAAATCCAGACATTTTTCTTCTGTGTATCAGGTAAAATCTTCACATTCTGCACTAAAGCCATCGTAGAGTAAAGAACACAGAAAATGCATTTGAGTGTGATGCAGTTATCAAAGTTTATGTTTTTTTCCAGTTGGCATTTTACCACCAAATTTACAGCATTGTGGCAGTGGTGTTATCCTTTCAAAGGGAGGTAACCCACTGTGAGGAGTATGATTTCCCCCCTGTGAAGTGCCATATACATATTTAATATCTTCAAGAAGGCTGTTATTGAATTTCCACAAGCTCTTACCTCTAATAAAATGAAACATAAGTTTAATATTATCATAGAGTGCTCTGATTTATAACATGATTCAATTTGTTATTTTTTCTACTTTTGTCATGCAAATCTTTGACATCAAAAAGAAATTTAATCTAGCTTGTTTCAATCGATTTTTTCTTCTCCATGTATATCACTTTAAATATGGATTTAGTCCTCTAAATGGATAGACAAGACCAAAGGTATCTTTTATATTCAATAATACATTTCTAGCATTAGGATTATTTCTATTTTTAAATGGATCGACAAGACCAAAGGTATCTTTTATATTCAATAATACATTTCTAGTATTAGGATTATTTCTATTTCTAAATGGATTGACAAGACCAAAGGTATCTTTTATAGTCAATAATACATTTCTAGCATTAGGATTATTTCTATTTCTAAATGGATTGACAAGACCAAAGGTATCTTTTATAGTCAATAATACATTTCTAGCATTAGGATTATTTTTATTTCTAAATGGATCGACAAGACCAAAGGTATCTTTTATATTCAATAATACATTTCTAGCATTAGGATTATTTCTATTTCTAAATGGATTGACAAGACCAAAGGTATCTTTTATAGTCAATAATACATTTCTAGCATTAGGATTATTTCTATTTCTAAATGGATTGACAAGACCAAAGGTATCTTTTATATTCAATAATACATTTCTAGCATTAGGATTATTTCTATTTCTAAATGGATTGACAAGACCAAAGGTATCTTTTATATTCAATAATACATTTCTAGCATTAGGATTATTTCTATTTTTAAAATTATAGCAGTCTAATTCAGGATCTTGAACCAAATTGAAATCACCAAAAATGATAATTGAATCATTTTCATATTCATTTAAAATATCCTTAATACTATTGTAAAAGTCTGGAGAGTCATTATTTGGCTCATAGATATTAATTAGAGAGAAATACTTTTCATCTATTTTTTTATCTAGTGCAATCAAATTACCATCAGGATCCCTTTTACAATCTTTTATATCATATTCAAAATTATTATTAAATAAAATGCAAATGAATTTATATTTGGCTTGGTCAATAAATATTCGAAATAATAGTTTATGCAGAACAAATTTAACAGGAAAATATTTTTGAAACGAAATTACTATTCACTTCCTTGTACAACGTTATTTATTCGTATGATTCCAGACAATATTTAAATATTATTTTTATTCTTGATATTTTTGAAAATATGGATACAATTCATAGAAACATAATTTGCTATCGATGTTTAGATTATGGTGCAACTGTAGCAATATTAAATAATTTTTGTGCTAAAATATATCTTACATTTGTACATGTACAAAGATGCATAAAAAACATATAGTGCCATATCACAAGTACATGTATTCACAAATAGGCCAGTTTGTGGACTTAAAATAGTTGTCTAAAAACTTTGATGGAGCAAAACATCATTGAAATATATATATATATATATATATATATATATATATATATATATATATATATATATATATATATATATATATATATATCCTTTTGAACGAATTGAAGTCATATTTCTATTGGGAATGGAATTATATAAGCTCCTGATATAATCAACACTAAAATTAATCCATATGTCGTTACAAATTAACAGCAAAAAGTTCATCATGTGGTATTTCTAGCAACGATTGGCACAGATTTCTTGATCCAAAGCCATCAATTTTCAGTAATATTTAAATAAGGTGACTGATGGCCATGTTATATTACAAAACAAAGAGGGCATTATGGTCCTGGAAGTGGTAGGATTTATTGCTAAAATGTTTCACTAAAACTGGCAGAAGATGTTGATCAAGAATGTTGCGATATTTCCCTACATTAATGTTCCCATTGACCTTACGCAAACTCATCACAACACAGTGATGCAATCCCACACTATTACTAGCACCAATCATGCAACCCCACACCATTACTGACACTGCTCATTGCCAAGGAGGGCACATGCACTCAAGATGTTTCCTTTGAAGATTGCCAAACACATACACATTGATTTTGTTAGATAACTATTTTTGATTTATTACATGCATATTGCTTTACGCCACTGGTCATCATTCCATTTTCTATGCTCAAGATATCACAATAGCCTCTTTTATGCAATTAATTTCCTTTCTGCACATCTTCTTTCGAACCACTCAACAAAGAATCATATTTTTGTGCAAAACTCACTGAACAGAAAGAGAATGAACTTTATTAATTCTGTATTCATTAACTGAAGCAGTTATATCCCTCAAAAGCTTCACACGATTTTTCCTGACACTTCTTATGCTGACTTATCACATTGACTTATTTTATTTGGCCAGTCTGATCATGGTGCATTTTCCACACTTCCTCTCAATGAAACTTTCTTTAACACATTCTGAAGAGTAGATTCAGGAATATATAACAACTCCACAATTTCTAGGACTTTCTTGTTTTAAATCTAAAATCAGTTGTTTTATGTTGGTATTCAGCAGAGCAGCTTATGACCCATGTTTACTGATTAGTTGAGAACTCTGTCACAAAACAAGCAGACAAAAAAAAATTAATTTATCAGTTAGTTGGATCCATGTACATTTCTGAGGGTCATATAAGGTTAATAGGTTTAATAGTTCAAGTGGAAGTATTTTAAGCTCTATGTAAAATTTATATGATACCTTTTTCTGTACTTTTTTAAAACATCCAACTTAAATGTTTAAAACAGATTCTGCAAAACAATTTCCACAACTTCTTGCATTTCATTAAGGTTTCAGCTTGTTTCTTAAAACAAATTTCATAAACAGGCTTTTTCTATAACTGACAATTTACAGTAATTCTTTTGACAGCATTGAATCTTGTTACTCAAGTTTAAAGAAGTAAACATAGATGATCATAAAATAAATAATATATATGTATAATCTTACAAAGACTGATTGATTATTTAGTAAAAATGACTTTGTTAGCTTCGCACAGTTCTTATACAGACTGATTGATTATTTAGTTAAATGACTGTTAGCTTGGCACAGTTCTTCATAATGCATCTGGATTCAAACAGCAAATATTCAAGTTATTCATCATTTGTGTATTTTCAGATTAAAGACAATATTCAGCAAATATTCACCAAGTATGTTAGTGAAGGAAGAGCCACCATTCGCTTCAGAGAACCAGCTCAAGACATTTGTATCAGTAAGGTCTGATGTTCTTTCTATTATCAGCGTTCATGAAGCGGGGAGAATCTGGGCATTTTAAACTCACCTTGAATTTTTTTATTACTTTGCACATTAATCTAAATATTTCATTCATATCCAATATATAAATCCTAGTAAGAAACAAATTTTCCTTTCCAAGCAAAAATGTTGAACTTGCCTCTTTCCAACACTGGGTAATATTTATACTTTCTGTATAAACTTGGGTATTTTTAGCTCTTGTTATATTGCCATTGATATGCCAAGATTGCCTTCATATTAAACAGCATTACAAAATGTTGAATTTTGTCTTAACCTTTTGTGATGAAGTTTTTCTGAGTGCTGCTACAAGTTTTGACCTTGCATTTGAGACACTTCATTTTGCAGAACAGTTGTTGTTTAGTATAAATTTAGGTATGGAAAGGATCCAGTTAAATAGTTCATATAAGCTCCCTGACCTGTATCAGACAACCATGACCTGTATCAGACAACCTTGATGAGTATCTGACAGGTATTTAGTACAGTGAAACCTGTCTTTAAACAGCACTGTTCTGGAAGATAATCTAACACATGACCTGTGCATTCAACCTCAACTAATGGTACAGATGCATACAAATGTAGACATAGTGGAGACAAATATGGAAAATTTAGTTGGCAGTAAAACTAGTCAGGCTAACTACAATGCAGATAAACCTAGGTTTTATATTAGAAACCATCATTAGAGGAATATTAATGTTAAAGCCCTTTATCAGTGAATTTTAAGGCAGTATGTAAAGAGAGTGTTCAGAGGACTCCAAATAGTGAATTTTAAGGCAGTATGTAAAGAGAGTGTTCAGAGGACTCCAAATAGTGAATTTTAAGGCAGTATGTAAAGAGAGTGTTCAGAGGACTCCAAATAGTGAATTTTAAGGCAGTATGTAAAGAGAGTGTTCAGAGGACTCCAAATAGTGAATTTTAAGGCAGTATGTAAAGAGAGTGTCCAGAGGACTCCAAATAGTGAATTTTAAGGCAGTATGTAAAGAGAGTGTTCAGAGGACTCCAAATAGTGAATTTTAAGGCAGTATGTAAAGAGAGTGTCCAGAGGACTCCAAATAGTGAATTTTAAGGCAGTATGTAAAGAGAGTGTCCAGAGGACTCCAAATAGTGAATTTTAAGGCAGTATGTAAAGAGAGTGTTCAGAGGACTCCAAATAGTGAATTTTAAGGCAGTATGTAAAGAGAGTGTTCAGAGGACTCCAAATAGTGAATTTTAAGGCAGTATGTAAAGAGAGTGTCCAGAGGACTCCAAATAGTGAATTTTAAGGCAGTATGTAAAGAGAGTGTTCAGAGGACTCCAAATAGTGAATTTTAAGGCAGTATGTAAAGAGAGTGTCCAGAGGACTCCAAATAGTGAATTTTAAGGCAGTATGTAAAGAGAGTGTTCAGAGGACTCCAAATAGTGAATTTTAAGGCAGTATGTAAAGAGAGCGTCCAGAGGACTCCAAATAGTGAATTTTAAGGGCTGGCCAAGTTATGACAGCAAGGGTGGGTCCTCGGGGTGGGGTGGCATTTGTACAAATCCAGGAATCCGTAACTGTGCAGATTAACTCCCCTTGTAATGCCAAGTACAGTCAAACCTGTCAATAGCGGCCACCCGTGGGAAAAGGCAAAACTGGTCTTCGTATACAGATGACCTCTGTACACAGGTTCACATTTTAAAATTGGTTTTTGAACAAATACCATGCACCAAATATCATTATCGTTTTTATTATTATTATTTTTATTATTATTATTATTTGCATGTTATCAAGATTGTTTTATGTACACTATTCAACAAAATCATAAAATACGTATATATGTCATTCTTTTCCAAATGTATGTTCCACACAAGATAATGTATCCCCTCTTTAATCCATCCTGTAAATTAAATCAGCACTGCCTTAAAATAATCGCTGATCTTAGTTTGTTTTGTGCATCATGACAAAACAGCTTACCTGTGACTGTAAAACAGAGGACTGACTCTTTGGTGGACCAGCTTATATAAATTAGGCTTGGAAACAGCTGTTCACACTTCAAAAACCATATCTGAATTCACCAGTTGCTCAACTTGCCGAGATCAGAAGACAGTCGGCATATGTGAGAGGCCTGTAATGAATAGGGAATCAAATGAAGCCATATAAGGCTATTCTTTGTGACCCATGAACCAAAACCCCACCTGCCTTTACAGACAAGTTTTAAATATTGAATGACCCCTGACCCTAATGAAGAGGGATGTAACTCGAATGATCATTGTGACCAGGTGACCACTATGCAAAGATGACCGTTAGAACAGGTTTGACTGTACATGTAAGTGTTTATATTTTAAGGTTGGGCTATGAACAGTTTCTAAGGTGTGAATCAGGGCCTGGTCCCGAGGGGAAGGGAAAGATCCAGAGGGCAATGCTGGTTGTTTAAATGGCATGTCCTCCTTATGCAGAAAAGTGATCATATATATATATATATATATATATATCTATATATATATATATATCTATATATATATATATATATATATATATATATATATATATATATATATATATATATATATATACATTAACATTAGCAGCTACTGTGGAATCATTTATTTTTGTGAGTCTCGATTTTCATGGTTTTGTATAATTAAAAAAATTAAAAAAATACATTTTTGTGGGTACTTAAATTTGTGGTTTTGCCTGTCAAAGTTTGCATATTTGTAGGTACTTAATTTCATGGATTAACCTATTCAAATACCCAAAATAAAGAATACAGAAGTACAAAACTATACTGACAACAAATGGCGGTTGCTTCAGTGGTTAAAACAATACTACCACCTGTATGAGCACAAGCCAAACACCTGTCAAGATCAATCACTTACACTCAATATCAAAGGGAGCTGGCACAGCCAATAGTAATAAACTAATTGGTTATTAAAGTACAGGTGTATGATCTCTTCCTTGAAACACTGTCCATAAAGTTGACCATCAATTCTTTCTGATGACCATGGCATTGATAATGGCTTAAGAGTGGTACAATTCAACTTAGATCCCAGTTGGTTTGGATAATGTCAGCATTCCACATGTGAACTAAACATGTGACCGGCTGCACCATGCTCAATGCAATTTGCAAGCATAGTCAACATTTAATGTGTTCAGAGCCCATCAAAGATCAAAGTGTGAAGATGCTAACTAAATTGAAAAACCATGGAATCACTCCTTTGTTTGAGCCTGCCTCATGTATGAACCAACTTCAAGCACTAGACTTTACAATAAATAAAGACTACAAAGAAGAGTTAAAATCACATTTCCACAACTGATATCTTAAACAGGTCATGGAGACCACCAGGGAAAAGGTGAAGATCAGTGTACTGTATTAGGGGACCTTAAAAACCTCATCAATCAAGCCAGTTTGTGCTGAATGGATAATTGCAGCTCATGCGAAAATGCGTGAAAGATCTGACCTAATTATCCATGGCTTTGAGAAAGCTTAGTTAGTTTAATTCAACAATTTCAGGTTTATTTATGAGACAAACATTAGTACCAGTAGACTTGATTGACACATTGTTAATTCAGTGGTTTTGTCCAAAAATCAGTGATGTGTGAGCTTCAATACTCTGCTGTAATTAGTGTATATGCATAGTGTTTCATGAGTAATTGTGCTTCAAGTTATGGTTCTGGTATTTTACAGTTCATTGGGATTAAGCAGGCATAGATAAAATGAGACATACTCTCATGAGGATTTAACTTTTTCAACAACAATTTCACTTGAATGAAGAATTTATTTGAATAAGTATTAAATCAAATTTTCATATACTAGTATCATTTATTATTCTTCCTTTCATTTTCAGTAATACTAGCGTTTGAATAGAGTGTGCTTTCTCTCGTTTCTCTCTATCTTTACAGTGAGTGTAAATTACAGCTACCGGATGTCATATAGATATGTGTGCATTGAAACAATATAACATGCTTTATAATTCTTTTTTTAAAGGGTCAAAATAAACAAACATGTAAAAGCTAATATTTTATTACCAGATTACAGAAGTGCTGTTGATTTATCAACTACCTTTGTTGATCTCTTAGAATGAAACACAGTGAGAAAATAAGGGGTGGGGTGGGGTCCTTAATCAAATGTGGTTAATTTTTCGTTCGGTCTGAAAATTCATGGTTCGGGGCAAGGACGATATCTACGAAAATTGGTACCCCATGAAAATTAGTGATACAACAGTATGTGCTTCAAGTTTTTCTTTCCCCTCTACAGTTTTAATATACATACGTGAATTTGCATTTACAAGCTGACATGTCAACTCCCAAGGTGAGCTTTCTGTTTATAAATATTTCCTCATTGTTAAAGGTCACTGCATGAAAAGTTGCTGTTACAATTTTTATTTTAATGGGATCTTATGTATAGTGGGGTGTAAATCAGTGGCAGCTTCACAGGCACAAGTGGAAAATGGTCAATACACTTTGTGTGAACTGTATTCTTATCAGTGGAAGAGTGGAAGGTACCTAGGCAAGAGTGGAAATTGGTCAATACACTTTGTGTCAGATGTATTACTGGTAATATGCTGCACTTGCTCCAGTGTTACACAGTAGTAGGTTGTAAATCTGTGTCAGTTGCACGGGTGCGAGTGGAAAATTGTCCATACATTTTGTGTGTACTGTATTTGTGTTATCAAGTCTTGTGAAAGGCATGTTGAAACATTCAGCCTAGACTGTTCTACTTGTCCACCGTTAATTTTTTGCTAGAGATTTGTTTTTATTTAAACAGCTGTATATTCTGTTTGAAGTAGTGGACCGGTAAAAGATATCACATAAAAAATACTACATAAAAAATATTATAAACACAGTAGAACCATTGTAATTGCTTGGTCAAAAGGTTATATTTAAATACTTTGAGGAAAGTTTTCAAATGATGAATTACAAATTATACAGTGTAACCTCTTTCAGCTGGTCAGTGAAGGTAAGATTAATTTTGGATGTTAAAGGTACTTAACTTATGAAAAGAGGTAAATATCTGTATCTGCCGAAAATTAGAGCAAGTGAGAAATTAAATAGAACATGGTTGGATATGAGAGATGGTTGTTTAAAGCTTTTGTTCTAAATTGTATAGTGCCATTTAATGCCACATCATATTGGTAGGTTTTTCTTTCTTTATTTGCAGGCAGATTCTCTTCAGCTAAAGAACTTCTTGTCAGTCTTGAGGTTAGCTATAGAGGGGAAGACTCCTGAGAATACTACACTTTCAATGTTAGCACCAGCTTCTGCCAGAAATGTGGAAAGACCAAAATCGAAGCTTGTCATTTTGTCATGCAAGGACTATCCAATAACATCTAACTTTCCAAGTTCCCTTGAATATCTTCAGGTTTCACATTGTAAAATGAAACGAATTGACTCTAGAATTTTTAACTTACAGAAATTGAAATTTTTAGACTTAAGCAACAATATAATACAAGATATTCCAGATGATTCTGGAAAGCTACCTGAATTGCAAGAATTAAGAATAAACATAAATGAGATAAAATCCATTCCTGGATCTTTGTTTTTTAAAGAGAACTTTCAGAACAAACTCAGTTTGCTAGATCTAAGTAATAACCACATCAGAGTCATGCCACTTCAGATATGTGAATTAAAAAATCTTGTGAACCTTAAAGTGGACTCAAATGAAATTGAACACATTCCACCAACAATTGGCCGTTTGAAGAAACTTAAGTTTTTCTCAGCAGCTAAAAATAAGATCCGAGTTTTACCAGCAGGATTTCTTCAACTTCAGCTAGAGAATATTGACTTGTTTGACAACCCTTTTGAAAGTACAGAAAATTTTGTTCAGTCATCGCAAGTTATTGTATTGCCCAGTTTGATGGAGTGCTGTGCCAGAGGTATCAGGAAGCAAAGGTAATTTTAGTCTACTAGTGTTGGAGATATTTTAGCTCACCTGTACGAAGTATGGGAGAGCTTATGCTATGAAAACAGGTGTTGTCAGTGGATGCAGACAGCAGGTTAAAGTTTGTGCTTAAAGTTTGCTTTATGGCTCATATGAAGGAAGTATGCACTTAAATCTCACTGCTGTGTTTTCATTAGAGCATGCCTGATCTTATTTAATACCTTTTTTTAATCTGATTTTTTGTGTGCAAATAATGGGGAAATATCTCAGGTTAATGTTTGGCTTTAAGGTTTGCACTATGTTTGAAGGTTAAAGTTTATGTTTAGGGTTTTCTTTATTGCTTGTAGGAAGAAACTAACCACTAATTTTCAATTTCACTTCTGTGTGTTAAATAACATGTCCCACTTTTTTTACCCAATTTTGCTTTTGGTTTTTAGCTCGACTGCTCATAGACCTGAAGAGTTTATGGGATGGTCTTTCAGCAATTGTCTGTCTGTGCATTAGCATAAGTTTGTTATCACTACTTCTCCTAAACTACTTGGAGGATTGCCACAAAAAAATTAACACAAACATACAAACATTCAGCCCATGGTCTAGTTGGTCCTAAATGAAAATGGTGCTGCTTGGACATCCAATATGGCCACCGGTGGCCATCTTGAAAAAAATCTTGTTATCACTACTCCTCATGAATGTATGGTCATATCAGCTTGGGCTTTTCACTATAAGACTTTATGATGTCTAGTTGGTCCTAAATGATAATGGTGCCAATCTAATGTCCAATATGGCCACAACTGCGGCCATCTTGAAAATCCTGTTAATGCTACTCCTTCTGAACGGAAATTCATATTGACATGGGGTTTTCACCAAAAACTTCTTATGATGTTGGTCTTAAATGAAAATGGTGCTGATCTGAGGTCCAATATGGCCACCACAGCAGCCATCTTGAAAATCTTGTTATCACTACTCCTCCTGGAAGAAAAGTCATATTGACATAATGTTTTCACCAGAAGACTTCTAGTTAGTCCTAAATGAAAATGGTGTTGATCTGATGTCTAATATGGTTGCTACAGTGGTCAGCTAGAAAATCTTGTTATCAGTACTTCTCCTGAATGAATGGTCATATCAGCATTTGGTTTTCACTAAAAGACTTCTTAGAATGTTTTGTTGATCCTAAATTAAAATGGTGTTGATCTGATGTCCAATATGTGGCCATCTTGAAAATCTAGTTTTCACTACTCCTTTTAAATAGAAAGTCATTTCGACATGGGGTTTTCATCAGAAGCGTTCTTATGGTGCCTAGTTTGTCCTAAATGAAATGACTAACCCTCAATATGGCCACCATGGTGGCTATCTTGAAAATATTGTTATCTCTACTCCTCCCAAATGGATGGCTATATCAACATGGAGTTTTCACCAATAGACTTCTTATGATACCTACTTGGTCCATAATGAAAATGGTGCCAATCTGACATACAATATGTCCACAACAGCAGCTAATTTTAAAATTGTGTTATAGATGAAGAATATCAGAGATGGTTTCGACAGTCAGCAGTTAAAAGGAAGAAATGGTCTTATCTTTAATTCCTAAAAAAAAAATTGCCCAGTAGAGCGTCAGCCCCTTCGAGGGACTCCTGTCTTTTTCCTGCAATTTATGGGAAGAAGTTTTAGGTTAAAATTTGTGTTTAAGACTTTGTTGATTGCTTGTAGAAAAGAACTGTGCATTTCAGTTCACTTCTGTGTGTTAAATAGCATGTGCTTGACCTTAATTAATACTTTATATCCATTATGTCTGGCGGGGGGGGGGGGGAGGGAACATGTGTAAATTAGAGAAAAACTTTTGACATTAAAGTTTGTGTATAAGGTTTGTTATATGTAGACAACAGGTTTAAGTTTGTGTTTAAGGTTTTGGTTATATACCTAAGCAGTGTTTCAGCCAGGATATGCCCTTGCAGGAGTTTGAGCATAACTATTTAATACCTTTTATCAGTTTTTACTGACTTGGGGGTTGGGTGATGTGCAATTTATAGGAAAAAGTGTGAGGTTCATGTTTTTGTTAAAGGTTTTAGTTATATGCCTGTACAGTTTTCCAACCAGGACATTCCCTTTCTGTATTTTGCGCAAAATAGACACATTGTCATACCCCACAAAGAAGAGATAATAGAAACTATGTGAAAAATAAAAAACCAAATTGTTTCTGATCACTCACGAATATAGAATATAGTCTGCTTACAATAGACGCTTGCAACTCCAGGTAAAAGCTCTTGTGTGTCTATGTGATGTCTGATGACACATGCTACTTATGATTCACAATGTCAACATGTGGAGGTATTCGGATGCTTTCAAGTCAGATAGATCTAATCCTGTCTCTACCAGCCAGTAGTGGCATGTGTGAGAGAGGCTTCTTTCAAAGGAAACAAATGAAGACAGAATACAGAAATAGGATGCATGCTAAGACCATGAGAATGCTGTTAACTGTTCAGTTGCATGATGATGTGGATGCATTTGATCCAGTTCCATCAACACACTGCTGGAACTCATTTGTCTACAAACCTAATTTCATGGGCAGCTGTACTTTGCATACCATAGCCTCATCATTGATTGAAGGCTGGGCCTAGTTCTGATGCCATCATTGATAAGTCAATGGATGAGGATCTTCATTCCCATTCTGACTATGGTTCAGGTTGGTCATCAATGGCAGTATCAGATTCTTATGCCCAGCACTAGATGAGGTATGTATGGATCTGGATCAGCTGGACAGTTAGCAGCATTGTCCTGGTCAATAAATGTTTGCCATGTTACGCAAGATTTTAAAAAATTTATACATTTGATAAATGATAAAAATCTGTTATTTTGTGTTTGTCTTGGCTTTTTCCTTTTTGTAGTTACATAGAAAGCCTTCCTAAGGGCTGATGTTCATGTCTACCTGCATTTACAATTGAGTCATTGACTACATTTTGTCTTCTTGTAATGTAGGACCAGTTGGTTATGGACAGGACTAGTACCATTTTCATTTTACTGGTCATGTGGATTTGCAGGATAATTTGGGCGAGTTTCACACACTTCAGATGCGCCAACCAATCATTAAATGTCCTAATTGCTCATTGAAAATGAACAAAATCCATGGAGTGATCTTTTTTGATTCCCCCATTCTCCTAACCCCATATATGGCAAAGCTCGGAATCATCCGGAAATAATCATATACTCAGTATACCCCATAATTTTTCATGGCTTAGAAGTTAAGAATAAACTCAGCATGTGACTGAATTGTGATAGTCTCGATGAAAAATATGAAACAACATATTGAGGTAACTTTCACTCCTGTTTTATTAACATTGTTAACTAAAAGAAAAATGTGTGGTCTCAGGAATTCTTGTAACCATGTGGTTCCAGTCACATGATATGACCTTGTTGTAGCACCATTTGTCTTTTGTAAAGGGAAGTTTTACACAGAGGTAGATATGGAACACAGGATAACTTTACCCCTGTATCATGCTCTGATCATGAAAGCAATACAAATTACCACAGATATGATGACTTTAGTGAACAAGCTGTTCAAATCCACCAAAACCAAGACAGAAGTCAAACAGAAAGTGAAATTTCTGATGAAGAATTGGATTCCACAATGGTAGCACAAGAGAAGAAAAACATCACACCCTCTAGAAATTGCTTGAAACTTCTCTAAGACTTTTGAATATAATGTTGGAGTGGCATAAAATTGTAGACATAGACTTACACTTCAATTAAAGTATGGTGAGAGGCATCAAAGAGGAGAAATTAAAGATGGTTATTTGGTTTTTCATACAAATAACAGGTAAAATAGACAATGTAATTGAGCTCATTTTATTATGAGGTTGGTCCATTGTGATCACACCATAGGCTAACTTTTTAAACAGAACAGTGCCAAATGGCCACTATTTTGTCAACCTGGCTGAAACACTGCCTATGCAGGAATTGTGCATTTCAATTTCTTTGTATTTATAAACATTTTCAGGCCCTTTTTTTAGCTCAACTGAATGTAGGGGCAAGTGAGCTTATGGCATGGCCCAGCGTCGATCGTTCATCTGTCAACAATTGCTATTTTAAACTTCTCAAACTCCACTGGATCAATTTTGACCAAATTT
This sequence comes from Margaritifera margaritifera, assembly GCA_029931535.1. Lineage (NCBI taxonomy): Eukaryota > Metazoa > Mollusca > Bivalvia > Unionida > Margaritiferidae > Margaritifera > Margaritifera margaritifera. The sequence continues at coordinate 3,683,435 of JAQPZY010001626.1, read as the reverse complement.
GGCACAGAGCTGGCAAATGAGCATTCAGATTTGCACAAATGATGCCAATCCACTATCATACTTGTCCACCGTTACTAAAAATAGTAAAAACTGTTTAAATGACTTCTCAAAAACTACTGAACAGAATTTTATCAAATTTGATAGCGTCCTGGCAAGAAGACCTTTAAAATGTATACAAATGCTGCCATTCCTCCTTCAGATATAGCAACCATTACAAAAAAGAGAAAAATCATTCAGCAACTTCTAAACCGCTGAGTAGAATTTGACCAAGCTTGACAGAAAGCATCCTGGCATGAAGACCTTTCAAATTTATACAAATTATGCTTATCTGCCCTCAAATATAGCCACCATTACTAAAAATAGAAAAATGTTTAAATGACTTTCTCAAAAAATTCTCAATGTAATTTTACCACATTTGATAGGAAGCATCCTGGCATAGTGGGCTTTCAGGTTTGTACAAATGATGCTGATCTGCAATCAAATTACTAAAAATAGAAACATACTTTACTGGCCAGTTTGTCTATTAAAGCTGACCTAACATCCAATATGACTGCCATTGTGGCCATCTTGAATATCTTGTTACTCCTCCAGAATGGATGGTCATATCAACATAGGGTTTTCACTAAAGGACTTTTTTAAATGTCTAATTGGTCCTAAATTAAAGGGTGCCAATCTGACATAAAATACATGGCTGTCCCGGTAGTTTTTTGTAAGTCACTGTGACCTATTTTGCATGCTCATGAGATCCAGTGGTGATGGTGACAGCATCTGTGTTTGCTTTAAAGTTTTTTTTAAAAGTTTTTATAAGTCAGAATAGGGGTGATACATCAACATATGGATAGAGGTGAGACACTCAGTTCCAAGGAACGCATGTTATGGTCCAATCTTCATGAGAGTCCTACATTAGGCATTCTCAAGAGGATAAAATATGTGCCATGTGGGGGTTCATGTAACACTGTTTTTATACATAACAAGAAGATTGAATTAAATGGATATTAATACTTTTTACAGGGTGGCATACAGCAAGGATGTTCTTCTGCCCCACCTTTGTCAGTACTTAGACTCAGCCCGCCAGTGCTGGTGTGGAAACTACTGCTTCCAGTGTAGTGTGCGTTATCTGACCAGGGTGATTCTGTCACGGATTTCAGTAACTGTGACTGCTGTAAACCTTACAGGAGAAAAATCTGTCCCTGTGGAAGGATTTCTGTGCTCACCCCTGTGTCTTGCCAACTTCCAGAGCAACCCACATGCTTATTGGAGAAGAAGATAATCATAACCATACACTTGATGGCTGTGATAGGTATTTTACCATCAAAAAGTCAGCAGATATGGATTTTGTGTACATGAAGTTTCAAATAATTTATTGTAATTTGGTATTTAATTTTTTTTAAATTTTCAAATAAAATTTCAGATTGTAATTCTTTGTAATTTAAATTATGTTCTCAGTTGAGTTTTTGATTGTGGTAACAAAGCAGAATTGTCATCAAGTATTTGAAACATTTCTTTGACAATCCCTAAACCATTTGATTCTTTTCAGATCCCTGCCCCTAATGAAGTCAAATATTTTGCATGTACAATATGATATTACTTTAAAATTAAGATAACGTTTTGAATTCATCAAATTTTGCATGCACAATATAACATTAATTTAAAATCAACAGAGACAAATAGTTTCTAATACTACCAAAACTTCAGAGTGGCACCCCATTTTCATATGTCCAAACTATTTTACATACATGGTCTGTAATATTTCTTTTAGCATGTATAACATCCATCCATATCCAATGTAAGAAACTTTACACATTGTGATTTCTGTGTACACAACTTCACTTATTTTGAATGGAAGACAATTTACAAAATATATTAATATCCTTGTTAACTCACCTCCACCATTGTGCTGGAGAGTTAGAACTTTGACCCAAGTGTCATTGTTGTTGTTGCTATTGTTGTTGTCATCATAACAACTGTGTATCTATTAGGTTTGGGTCCATTTCTCAGGAATTTTGATACTTGGACATGTATCTTTAGAATCTCTACACCACCTTATCAAAAGTAGTTCACTTTGACCTACTTTTATGTTTCAGGGACTATTTTATGCTCAGGTCAAATTCTCAATACACCGGTGCTTTTCACTGTGTCCTAATTTCAGTGCCTGTGTGCACCTTTTACATTCAGGCCAATGTTTAACTCTTGCAAAGTATAATTGCATGGGCACACATAAGACCTTGGGTTCTGTGAAACACCTGTTGCATTTAGCTTCATTTCGCAGCTACAGTTTGATGTACTATGGTGAAACTTCTTTCAAATCACCACCAGTAAATGTAACCTATTTTTCTTGAGAGAAGGGGAGGAGGTAGATTTTCATACTTTTGTGCATATCAACTGGCAGCTTCATTCTGGAACAGAACTACAAACCAATACTAATAGTAGGTTGCAGTGACCTGTTCTATTCAAGGCAGTGACTAAATTGGGTCTTTATTTCATGCAGTCTGGTAGCTGGCGAGACTTTTTAATCATTCTACAAAATTCTTATGGTATATGAAATTTTAGAGGAGCATAAATTATCAAAGAAACACGCATGTTCAGTGGTCTCACACTAAAACTCTGGTCAGGGGAGCCATAAAAGAGTAAAAGCCATCGATTTTATTAGCCGATTATTAGTTAATTCCTGCATTTTATTTGTCACAATTATAACTAGCTTTTCATTAGCCCATATTGTTTTTGTTTAGTCGTTTTCTTCCGCTGTTCAAATCTAGTAGTTGTTAGTTGGCTGTGAACTCTTGGATTTTTCTCAAAATGCTGTCTCCTGACTTGGATCTGCAACCAAAACGAAAATAAGAAAAAGCACGAACAGAAATTTCGTGAGAAGTATGTTGTAGATTTTCCTGGCATGACAAAATCTAGACTTGGTGACAAGTTTGCATTTTGCATATGGTGTAGGAGTGACATTAAGATAGCTTGTGGTGGATGAACAGATTTAGAGAGAGACAAAAACTTTAAAGCACAAGAACTATACACTTTCTCAAGAGAGCTATGGCAGTGGCTCTATTCCAAAGCTCCAAAGTTTTGTTTTTTTGGTTTTTTTTTGGCTGGAAATGATCTGTCAGTTATAAATGCAGAAACTTTCTAGTTGAAAAAAACCTACCACTTGCCGTTGCCGACAAAAGTCAGGCCTATGTTTAGCACAATGTTTCTAGATTCAGCTATTGAGAGATACACAGCTATTGAGAGATACACAGCTATTGAGAGATACACATGATTTCTTTTGATTTGGCATTAATCAGTCAATCCTACAATTTAAGAGACAGAGAAGAAACATTTCCTGCAATGGTACGTCGTGTGTGCTTGTGACACTAATGTTGAATTTTTTTTTCTCTTTAAAAGTTGGTAAACATATGGGTATGAGGGTAGGTAAAAAAAAAAGAAGACTAAAACATGCATTTCTATTAAGGAGTTTTGTCCCACCAAAATATAATAAAAATGTCAGGGGGAGCAAGGTTTCATGGTAATCCATTGAAATTGGTGAGTCTAGTTGCATTTGTTTATGATGTTTAGGCAAACTGGGGTCTGGTCTCAGCACTCAGAAAGTCTTTGACTTTTTCCATCTCCTGCTAGATGTATATAATGGCCATTTTGAACTTCTCTCATGCCTTTTGTTGCTATTAGATCATAATAACCTCATTCATGTCACAACGATTTGTTGAAGTGGCATCACAAATAGCAATGTAAGAAATAGTTTCAGGCTATGGAAACTGAATAATTTCTTAATTGTGTTAATTGAAAAGTTCCAGGAATTACATTAAAAAATAAAAGTGCAGGTATTTCATTGATGGTGAAATGTTATTTTCAACGCCTATCTTTCATTAGGCAAAAAAAAAAAAATGTTTCCACCCACCACCCCAGAATTTTCTTTTAAGAAAAAACAAAACAAAATTACATTGCTGAAATTGATTTGTGTATCTAATTGAGCTGGTATTGCCCAGTACTTTGAAGTGCTTGAAATATTATTTGATGTATATATAATGTTTAAAAAAAACAAAAAACTACTAACTGCCTACCCCAATTTTAAAAACTACAATAGGAAAAACACTTTCTTTTTTTTTTGACCTTTTGAGGATGTATTATTTGTATCTACCTACCACTTTAGAAAGCATTACTTCTTTGTCTGTTTCTGAGAGTTGACATTGTTCGACTTGTGTCAGAAAGAGACAAAGATGTTCCGAATTCTGGTCTCAGCTCGGTTATTACTTCAGGTTAATTACCCATGAATGTAGTCTCTATCTATTGTTAGAGCATTTTGTTTTTCCTTTTTATTTTTGGGATGATTATCCTTGGCTTAGGTTTAAGCATTCTTAGTACTGGTTTAAAGGAAATTGTCTATTGTTTAGAATATGAGGATTACATATATAATGTGATTTTCTGTGTGTATTTTAGCAATTTAGCAATAGTGCACAGTGAGTACTCGGGTATTCATGCAGTCTCGGAAGTGAAATTGTGACCCATGGCATGTTACTTTGCTTACAGTTCAGCTTATCAAGAACTTTACTGTAAACCTATCTAGGAAGATACTTTTGATTGGCATAGGATTTATTTGGATTTGGACACAATGGAAAGTTCAATACCGAAAAGCAGATGTAGAGAATACATAAGGAAAATAATTGTGTTCTGAGTCAATCTGTCTCAGATGGCAGCCCCATGTGACCTACTCTAATACTCATATGGCATTACTTCAGCAACTTCACCAGATTTTTTGTAAGCCTTGTTTGACTGTTACAGTCATTTTACGTAGACCTTGACCATATCCACATATGGCTAAGATTTCAATAATCCACAGGAGTCTGGTTGAATGAGACTATGAGTCACTGTATTCTTGTGATTTTTTTGTAATGGTTGTTATCACTTTGACTTATAGCTGTGGGCATGGGGCAGATGTGTGCAACACGTCATAATTTTCTGACTGCAGTTTGTTTTGCATATACTGATGGATTTCAATGATATTTCATATATCTTGGGTATGATCTGCATATTGACATATCATTGTGTTTCTGTGATTTTTGTAATAGTGTCCCATTATTATTTTTATTAAATGGGTCAGAGATACCATTGTATAATGTAAATAAGTACACTGAATGCATTCAGGTGTGCATAGCAGTTGGCTTTGAAATGACATATGCAACTTATAAACTATTTATAGTCTGATTGCAGTTGGTGGTTTGGCCTAATTTTGCAATAATATTTACTGTCTACAATTCGTCGATCTGTAGAGTCACAATTGTTTTCCATAAGGACAGTATTGTAGATTCGTCTACATCATGGCCATAGGGGTGGGATATGATAGATGCAGGGGTATATTTGCAAAAGCAACTTACTCAAAATTCATCGATTTTTTTTTTTATATGTGATCAAAGCAACATATTTATGCGAGTTCAATCGTTTGTGACCAGAAGTACTGCTGCTTTTTCTGAGGTAATGAATATTATTCAATAGTAAATAATATGTTTAATACGAGTTTTTGCTATAGCAAATAAGTTCTTGTAAATTGCACCTCTCTGGTATTAAGGTTTATGTACCCATTTTTGGTCATAATGCCATATATTTGGGCCATATGATTTAAAATGAGCACAGCAGAAACAATACATTGTACACCGCTCCCTCGATAACTCGCGCACAACGGGGTCCAAAAACAGACCGCACTATAAGCGAGGGCGAGAGTTACAGAGGGACCTCAAAAAAATTAAGAAAGGGATGCCATCCCCGCTGGACATCGAGAAAACTGCAGTGCGGGTGGGTAACGGGGCTGTTTAATGGCTGAATACTTGTTTTATAATTACATTGGGAATAATTGTCAATAAAGAGCTTTTTCTAATGTAGTTGTTTGCTTTTCTGTATAAATTACCTTTATTTTCAAGATAACGAACCTCTGAAAGATCGTTAACAACATTAGTCCAAGCGGTTTTAACAACACGTGTACGCGATACATTGTGTATTGCGTCACTGCTTTTTGTTGTTGTAGATTCACAACTAAACAAGATTCCTTTTTTCAAAAACTATTGACATTTATTTCGTGAAACAACCGTCAACATCGAACCTCGATTTATTTATTGTTCCATTAGTAAAATATGGATGCCGTGATTTCATATCAAGTAACAGTGAAACTTCGTCTCATCCTTGAGGAAATCCCTGAGTAGCATGTTAGAAAGTTCAATACAAACTCTGGAACTCGCTTCTCCATAATGAACCACATCTGTAAAACAAAGCTTTTATTCTCCAAGTACTCATCTGGCTTGGTTGCCTTACTATCTTTGATTACATTTGTGAATGAGTAGGCTAATTTAAGGTAGTTTAATTATATTACTTAACATAATAATATTTATAACGGTGTTCGATTGATCAATTGAAATGAGTTGACCTGACACACGGCCGTGACCGCTAGCTCTTACGCAGGCAGGATTTGCATGCCTTTTAACTTTTCTGTTATTCCACCCCCTTTGTTTGATTTGATACAAAAGACGTAATTAACGTGATAATACAAAGCAGGTCGGCTATTAATTGAGTGTAAAAACACAACATATACTTCCGCAAGTCAGAGATAAAAACAAAAAAAGGTCGTCACATAATTAGATTCTCACGGAAAGGCTCGCGGCAATAGCTGGGTCGGTTGAATTTTAATTTTCATGTTTGAATACAAGAGGGCTTATTGCATTTATGATGATTACACTGAAACCAAATTAAAAGATAGAACTAAAACACATATTTCACTTGACAAAACTTATTTAATTGGTATTTATTTTTAAAGTGTTGCCACCAGTAGGCTTTAGTGACGTTTTCATCGAAATTTCGTCAAATATTGTTATTTATAGTGTACTGAGAATGTTGTTTGGAATGAAAATTGAACAAAATATTTGACTTCTTATTAAAAGTCGAAAATTTCATGATGATGATTTAAATTTCTGGGTACTAACCACTGGTTTTGACGATAAAACGAGCGATATATTAAGGTTTCATTTACAAATTTTTGATCGCGATTTTTTTTACCTTCAACAAATAGGGTCAATTTTTTTAAAAAATTTTTAAAAAAATAATTTCTAGTTTTAAAAAAATGGGATCCACGTCTGGTCCGCGTTATAAGCGGGTTCACGAGTTATCGAGGGAGCAGTGTAATTAGTTCTAATACGTAAAAGTACTTAATAAACTGACATTAATAAATTTATATTTTGTTTGTTTCTGAAACTTTACTAAACAAGAGTACCGTGTTTAATAGTCCTCTGTGTAGGTACTAGTAAGGCATGGTTGACTGGAGATTACTGACAAATGGATCTCAATGACCTGAACCATTGGTCAAGGTATGCAGTCTTGAACTTAAGTTACTGTGCAGAAACCTTTATTTTCTCATTAGTCTAACCATAAGCATGACCTCTGATCTCTAGATCCCAGAACATATAGGTTGTTTTATTACCCTATGTGCAAGCCTTCCACAACCTTTGGTCAAGGAACTTACATTTAAAAAAAAGTTTTCTGCAAAACCCATTTTTTTAAAAACCACAATGATGTTGACCTTTGATTTTTTAAATCCCAAAATCGATAGACCTCTTCCATACCTTAAGTGCAAGATCACTAAAGTTATTATGCAAAATCCATTTTTCTTATTTCAGTCACAATGAAATTGAGCTTTGACATTTTTACCCTTAAAATAACAGGTTTCTTCCTTACCCCAAGAGCTAGCCATCCACAATGATTAGTCCAGGTCTGTGATGTAGAATTCAAGTTATTGTGCAGAAACCATATTTCAATTTTCAGTCACAATGGCCTTGACCATTGATGTTTTGACCCCCAAAATCAACAAGTTTATTCCTTGCCCAGTATGCAAGCTATCCATAAGATTGGCCCACGCATGTGGTGCATAACTAATGTTATTGTGCAGAAACCATTTTTCTTCTTTCAAAACAGTGACCTTGACCTTTGATCTATTGATCTGAAATCTACAGACTTTTTAGTACTCCAAGTGCAAGCAATTCACAAGGTTTTTTCTCAGTATGTGATGTACAGCTAATGTTATTCTGTAAAAACCATTTTTCTTCTTTAAGTCTCAGTGACCCCCCCCCCCCTTCCCACCTTTGACCTTTTCACCCCAGTATAGATAGCATTCTTCCTTGTCCCAAGTGCAAGCTATCCACAAAGTCTGGTGGAGTTACATGCTGTAGAAATGAAGTTATAATGCAGAATAGGAAAAGTCAACAGAGAGGGTCATAGCATGATATGATCAACCAAAATGGTGGACATATAAAAGTGAAAAGGTCCAAAACATTTCAAAGCTATTTTGACACAACCCCTGTAAAATGTACAGGAGAGCACATTCACATGTTTTCACATGATAGTGGTCATGTATTTAAACCATTAAGGTCATTGATGTTATGGGTGTGTGAACTTAACTTTACAATTACATGTAAAGAATTTGTTGTGAATGTTTTGGACTAAGTCAATTTTTTTGTCAAGTTTTGGAAACTGAAAAATAAAAATTGGTTCAACTTGCAATTGATAAAATATTTTTACCTATTAGCAATTATCATAATTTAATCTAGGTACTCCTATCAGTTAGAATTAATTACAATGTAAATTGTCCACTGTGTTCATTTAAAGTTGTTTGGCCCAAATACATGGTGTAATGACCCAAATGGTACATTAATGAGTCCATTTTCACTTGGTTCTATATCCCTTTCTGTTATTAGTTTGAGAATGACTTTTTGTTTTGTCCAGGAATAAGGCACTGTACTTTACAAATAAATAGGAACTAATCATGTGTAGGCTTTGATAATTTATTAGAAAATTAACAAAATCCTTAATTTATTTTTTTTAAATAAAATATTTCACTCAGTATTTGTCACATTTTTTATAAATTAATGATGTGCATAAAAAAATTGACACAATATTTCGATTAATAAGACATTTTTATACCAGTAAAATTTAATGAAACATCGCATTTAAAACCCCAAACATGTTGACACAAAATTGTTTGTTATAAAAAGTTATTCCTATCAAGCAGCACAAACATCAGGATTTGTCCTGAACATGCATTAAATTATTGCCAAGTGACACAACATATTACTTGTCTGTCTAAATTCTTTAACTCATTCCAGACCAACATATATTGAAATTTCCTGACTCACTTCAGTGATTTTATATACACAAGAAAGAAAATGTTACTAAAATTAAGCAGTAAGGCTGCATTCAGTGCATTGTGGTTATGGAACCTTTCCACAACTAGTGTCACCAACAATGCATAGTCATCCTAAATAATTTTCACAATTTAATGCATAGTTATCCTAAATGACCTTCACAATGCAGAGTCATCCTAAATGATTTTGACAATGCATAGTCATGCTAAATGATTTTCACAATGCATAGTCATCCTAAATGATTTTCACAATGCAGTCATCCTAAATGATTTTCACATTGCATAGCCATCGTAAATGATTTTCACAATGCAGAGTCATCCTAAATGATTTTCACAATGCATAGTCATGCTGAATGATTTTCACAATGCATAGTCATCCTAAATGATTTTCACAATCCATAGTCATCCTAAATGAATTTCATAATGCATAGTTGTCCTAAATGATTTTCACAATGAATAGTAGTCCAATTTGATTTTCACAATGCACTGTCTTCCTATGATTTTTACAATGCATAGTCAAAACCTCTCAACTATCACATTGAAAAGCATTTCCTTTTTTTTTTTTTATTTTGCTTTCTCATTGAAAATCATTCCAAATACAGTTTTTATTATCATATGACAAGAATTGAAACTCATCTTTATAAATATGAAAACACTGATGTCTAAAGTTTGCACGTTTTTAGAGGGTTCACCAATATACATAAACTGTTGTAAGTGCTTTACTGTACGGTATTGTGACATTGTGTACGGTATTGTGACATTGTGTAAAGACTTTTATGATAATCTTGAACTGTCTGCAGAGTTTTATACACATTTTCATTGAATCTTTTTCTAATTCCATTTACTTAGTCCTAAATGGAAATGATGCTTATCTGACATTCAACTTGGCTGCTATTTCCCCAGGAAAAAATGTTGGTCATTTTTTTATTTTGTTATTTTATGACCACATACATTGCTCTGATAATCCTTTACTTCCAACTTCTAATTGTAAATTCCTTATATCCATACCCCCTGTTACCTGTAACATGTTCAAAGTTAATTACTATTTTGATTTAATTCAGAACACAATACATGCAAGAGCATTTTGGTTGGTAGTGCATCAGTCTTTCCAAGATTTTTCTGACTTGTAAAGGATTTATTTTCACAAGACTTTACGGTAATGTCCCTGTTTGTACATTTTTTTCTTGTTCTTTTTGGTGGTAGTAATCACATTTAATTGCCACAAACAGTATCGTATGAAAATTTAAGCTTTAAAATAATTAATAATAACAACAACAATAAAGGATGAAAATATTATGATATGCTGGGAAACTAAACATTTTTCAGTTAATACCAGCCGTCATGTTGCATTCCCTTACAGGATCATGCATTGGAAGCTTGAGACCTCATAAGTATCGCATATCTGAGGACGAGGTAAAATGGTAGTGTTTTAAGTCAAAATGAATGGCATGGATTCATTCAAAACATGGTAAGTCAAAATGAATCGCATGGATTCATTCAAAACATGGTAAGTCAAAATGAATCGCATGAGCCTGATTCATTCAAAACATGGTAAGTCAAAATGAATCACATGGATTCATTCAAAACATGGTAAGTCAAAATGAATCGCATGAGCCTGATTCATTCAAAACATGGTAAGTCAAAATGAATCACATGGATTCATTCAAAACATGGTAAGTCAAAATGAATCGCATGAGCCTGATTCATTCAAAACATGGTAAGTCAAAATGAATCGCATGAGCCTGATTCATTCAAAACATGGTAAGTCAAAATGAATCGCATGAGCCTGATTCATTCAAAACATGGTAAGTCAAAATGAATCGCATGGATTCATTCAAAACATGGTAAGTCAAAATGAATCGCATGAGCCTGATTCATTCAAAACATGGTAAGTCAAAATGAATCGCATGGATTCATTAAAAACATGGTAAGTCAAAATGAATCGCATGAGCCTGATTCATTCAAAACATGGTAAGTCAAAATGAATCGCATGGATTCATTCAAAACATGGTAAGTCAAAATGAATCGCATGAGCCTGATTCATTCAAAACATGGTAAGTCAAAATGAATCGCATGGATTCATTCAAAACATGGTAAGTCAAAATGAATCGCATGAGCCTGATTCATTCAAAACATGGTAAGTCGAAATGAATCGCATGAGCCTGATTCATTCAAAACATGGTACTTTTGAGATATTTTCAGTGTACAAGCCTGATGTACATTTCTTTTTAACATTCTTCACCATAGTGCAGTACCTTGTTCACTATAGTGCAGTACCTTGTTATCAAAAGGGTACTTATTACCTTGTTCCCTTTATATTTACATTGGAATGCACTTCTAGTTGAAACGTCGTGCACAATAAGTGCACTCAGTGCAAGGTTTTGCATAGGCGCAACTGTAGATGTAATCTACATAATGGGCAGGTACATCCCACATGAGCCTACGGAGTTGGGTCTCATTTCCGCTTAATAAGTACAGTAGAGCCTGTGTAAGTATATAACACGGCATATATTATTGACATGCACTCAACTAGACTCTACACCAGCACAATTTGAGTGTCATATACACATGATAAATATTGTAGAGCCTGTATAAGGATATAACACAGCATGTAATTGAGCGACTTTCAACTGCAATCTTCTCCGCACCTGTTGAGTGGCATTTACACCTAGTAAGTACAGTATAGCACATGCAAGAATTTAACACAGCATATGTAATTGACCTACACTCAGTTGTGCTCTACAACAGCACAAGTTGACTGCCATTTACACATGATAAGTACATTACAGTCTGTGTAAGAATATAACGGCATATATTGCTGACCTACATTCAACTGTACTCTGTACCAGAACAAATTTAGTCTCATTTACATCTGATAAGTAAAGTAGAGCCCGTGTAAGAATATAACACATCACATGTTATTAACCAACGCTCAGCTGTACTCTACAAAAATACAAGTGAGTGCCATTTACACCTGATAAGTACAGTACAGCCTGTGCAAGACTATAACACAACATATGCTATTGACCAATACTTAACTGTACTCTACAACAACACAAGCTGTGTCATTTACACCTGATAAGTACAATGCAAAAATAGAACACAGCATATGTTAATGACCTACACTCAACTGCACTCTATACCTGCACACATTGAGTGTCATTTATATCTGACAAATACAAAACAGTCAGTGTACAAATATAACGGCATATATTATTGCCCTACAATCATTGCACTCTACACCAGCACAAATGTAACATGGTAATCAACTTTAAGTGTACTCTAACTTACATTGGAATCAACTTAATCATGTTTCAAAAATTTTTTGGTTTACCTATCTTTGTGATGAGTTTGAAATACTTCATAAAGGTATGTGCTAGTAATTCCTTCCTACAGACAAGTAATTCCTTCCTATATACAAGTAATTCCTTCTTACAGACAGGTTTATTACTGTCCTGAGTCGATATAAAATACGGATGTCCTTAAGGTTCATGGTCATGCATCTGTTTGTAACGGTCCATTATGATCTAAACTTGTATGTGCTGCTTCTCCTTTTCAGTAAGGTGATACTTTTGCTTTATTTATACTGTTGTGTGCTTGAGTTGTATTCTCTGAGGGTATAGTCTCAGCTAATACTTGATTTCGTATGGAAGACTGTTTCCTCAATCCTACCACCAGTACAACAAGACATGTCACCAAGCAAATACATGCTACCCCTATTCCCCATTTCTCTTCAGGTGAAAGTTCGTCTTCTTCCGGATATGCATCTAAAATGCAAAAGATAATGGCGTTAAAAATGTACTAGTGTATTTTAATGGAGCATGCTTTTCTTATTTATTGAAGTCAGGGACTGTATATGTTAGTCACAACTTAAGTGGTACAAGATACAACAATTTATATGACATATATAGAAAGTTATATGTGTTGTACTGATTGGTCCCCAGGCAGAGAAAAATGCAGAACTTGAAGAAAAATATAATGCAATAATAGGCAATCACCAACTCCAGTTTACATAAAAAATTGGAATCGATCTTGCACCAAAACAGGATACAAGGTATTAAGAAATATTTTGATTGAAATGAATTTTTTAATATAAGTTTTCATATTAAAACAAAGAAATTAAAACCAGCAATATATATATTTCTTGGTGCAAAGCATATTATTATTCATATAAATATAAAAAAAATTCCATGAGAGACAGTTTTCTTAGCTTTTGTCAATGTATAAAATATATCGACAAACATGTATCTATGGATATGGATAGGCTACCCATATTTACAGAAAATATGATGTATAACTGTACCCTTATGCAAAAAATTCTGTTCCTATATGTACTCTATGGACTGAAATTAATGAATTTACGGAGTGTCACGCCACTTTCCATCAGTGGCAAATTTCCTTTCCCCTCCATAATTTTAGATAGGAAGCTTTACATTAAGCAACAACCTAGGTCAAGTTATATATATGTGTGTGTGTGTGTGTACTTTATTTGTTATAATTTATATATATATATATATATATATATATATATATATATATATATAGTAAAGATTTTTTATTACATTCTTGGATGCAGCGTTTCATCTGTTCTAACGTCTGAGTTTAAATCCCTCGGGGAAAATTCCTAACTAATATGTATTCCAAAGGCTTTGTTATAACGTTCCTTTGTTACAACATTTAATTGGTTATAGCGTTTAATCTGTGTGGTCCACCGGAGAGAATTAGCTCAATTATAACATTTTTATCACCTGACACGCCGAAACCAGATAAACAATGGTGGGCCAGTGCTCAATCAGATAGCCAGATGCCCGGGGCCCCTCTATTCTATATTCTAAGTGATACGCCCATCGAGCTTGTCAAAAATAAATCTAATCTGCCTGAGAAAACTTCGATCGCGCTAATGAAATGCAGCATTTTATTTTCAAGTTGTAGAAAGACTAGTAAATTATTAATATGTATGCCCCTTACCCTTATGAAGATTGTCTAATTACCATACTTCTATCGAAAGCTGTAAACTTTGTGTACAACGCGAAGCATGTGATCTATAAATGGGGAACATATTGTTTGGGTTACCTATAAACACAGGGGCTTGTATTGTTGCTTACAACTTATCTATCAGTCATACATGTACTATATAATACTACAAGGGAGGACACTTCTCTCTTTTCTGGCGCGACCTATTTAAGAATCGACGCTGATATTTCGAGCTACACATCGCGTGGCGTAATAAATTTGGCACTGATGTTTAGCTCAGGCATTCGACTTTTTACGCCTATACAAAGTTTGACTTACTACCACAACTTTAAGGAATGCCAGACCATTTTCCCACGCTACCGGTGACATGGCCATGATCGCGCCCGCTTAATATGCAAGTGCAACGAGCCGAATGGAATACGGCCCTCTCATTGGTCAACCGAATATGACGTTCTACGCCTACTGATTATCTAATTTTCAGTCAACCAATAAGGGGCCAGAATTCCATTCAGTGCGTTGTAGCTGCATATTAAGCAGGCGCGATTATGGCCATGTCGACCGGTAGCGTGGGAAAATGGTCTGGCATTTCTTAAAGGTGTGGTAGTAAGTTAAACTTTGTGTAGGCGTAAAAAGTCGAATGCCTGAGCTAAATATCGGTACCAAATTTATTTCGCCACGCGATGTGTAGCTCGAAATATCAGCGTCGATTCTTAAATAGGTCGCGCCAGAAAGGAGAGAAGTGTCCTCCCTTGTAGTATTATATAGTACATGTATGACTGATAGATGAGTTGTGAGCAACAATACGAGCCCCTGTGCCTATAAGTAGTCCTCGCTTGGCTTTAACATGCATATGATTCTACCGGCGGTAGAACAAAAGTACCGTTTTTAAGGCCGTCTACCGCATATACCATTTATAGTTGAAATATACCGCTTTTGAAAATTAACAGATTTTTTTTTAATTCAAAGAAGAAAAAAAAAACACCGGTATTTTTACGCGTTCTATCTACGCATCACAGAAACCAGCCAGAACCAGTCTACTGGGTACCGGAACTGTTCAAGCAGTCATTACAACCGGTGCAATGATGCGTGGCTGAGTAATGGGATTAAGGCTAACATGTGTACGTTGTGTAACTTGTTGTAAGTTGGTAATTGATTCCTTAGTGTTGTAATCTGGAGAGTTAAGGCCAAATGACAATTGACAATTTCCTTCCATCCAAATAATTAAAGGACTAATTTACAAGTCATTAAGTTATTGAAAAAGGACGTTTTCACGTAAAAGTGATTTTTATGATTCACCGGCTGATGATACATGTACATGTATGTTGATACTTTCATTAGATGGTAAAACTTAACTGATTTATAATTTTTTTCTTCATGATAAAATGTGTTTATACAAATGTATGTTGTTTTTTTAAAATATTTTATTACCATTACATATGAATTCTGACTGTAATCATGCCAGTAAATTTTGTTTACTACACGCATGGACAAGAACATCAACATTTTGAAATATAAACGAATTTGGATATAACGTGTCTCGGTTATAACGTTCTAAAATCACAGTCCCCTCTGAAACGTTATAAACAATCCATATGTGTGTGTGTGTGTGTGTGCTCTTTATATATTCCAATTTATGTAGAAATTAAAATGAGCATTTTACAGACTCAATCAAATCAATTTATGAAAATAAATTCATTGTCCTTTCCCTTTATAATTAAAACTGAAGATAAATCGACATTGCACGTTAGTAATGTACATGGGTGTAATGTAAAATATTGATGTGATATTCATGCAAGACAAATGTTATCAACTTTTGCACAAGGGGGGTGTCATTAAATTGGTGTTAGTGCAAGAAGAAAAAAATACATTAAAAGAAACACATATAAAATGAACACTTACCCACCCACCCCTTACCGAGATATCTGAGATATAAATAGCTTCATTCTGTTGCATCTGTTTTTTTCAATGAACGAGGATTAAGTGCTAAAGATCAGAATAAAAAGGGAAAATCTTTAAAATTTAGCAATTCTTTAGACTGATTTGGTAAAATCAGCTTGTCTCTCTAGGGTTCTATTCAAAAGAGATTATCCAAAAATGGAAATTTATTTTAGTTTTTGAAAGCATTTTGTTTTGATGACCTGTATTGTTTACGTACATATGCATGATATGAATACACAACATAGCCAGTTGATTTCCCGCATCATGATTTTATGTTTAAAAAGTAGGTCAGTTAGATCTACCCTTTCATGCATGCTTTTATCAACTTGTACATCTTATTTTATCTGCAGCAAGCCACTAAATATTTACACCCACAATTGTTATCATCCAGTATAAGTATATTTTGAAGCTATTCGTTGCTGAATGCTGTAGCAGTAGACCTTGAACTTAAATGATAACTTGTTAAGGGAAACATTCCTAAAACGAGAACTCTGTAACCGGGTGTCTCTGCAGACAAGCAACTTTGAGTGCTCTGTAACCCGGGTGTCTATGCAGACTAGCCACACCTAGTGCTCTGTAACCGGGTGTCTCTGCAGACAAGCCACTTTGAGTGCTCTGTAACTCAGGTGTTTCTGCAGACTAGGCACACAGTGCACTGTAACCGGGTGTCTCTGCAGACTTGTCACTTTGAGTGCTTTGTAACCGGGTGTCTATGCAGACTAGCCACACTGAGTGCTCTGTAACCCGGTTGTCTATGCAGACTAGCCACTTTGAGTGTTCTGTAACCTGAGTGTCACTGAAGGCTAGCCACATATTTTCCATTCGGTCACTATACAGCCATTCTAATACCAATCAAACCTCATTATACAGGTCACCTCTCTAAACGGTTAAGCTTTCAAATCCCAAAGTGTCTGGTTTATATAAATTTTAGTCCAATTTACAAAATGTAAATGTTTCCATACGTTACGGATACCCTTTGAACACCCACACAAACCACCCGCTCTCTGTTTGATAGAGAGGTGCAAGTAGAAAAGATCAAAATTTCTGGCAGAATGTATTAATGTTTGTATTGACATGCCATAGAACATTCTGAATGAATAAACAGAAAGGGACATAACTCTTCAAAATCATAGTAGCATGATGACAGAATGACATTCCCAGGATCGCCTGATGTCAATGAAGTCTGAAATTTTCGTGGCTGTTTGTCAAAAGTCGTGGGTCTAGCTGTGTACACAGAAATTATTGTATTTAGTATACACATTTAACACCAACAAAGGGTATAACTCTCGAAAATCACATTGGAGCGTGATGACAGTGACAGGCACCTGCTTACCTCATGTCAATAATGCTGTCATGTTTCAGATAAATTCATTAAAAGAGGTAGGACTTGTTGGACAAACAATATATATATATATATATATATATATATATATATATATATATATAATTTACACCAAAAATATATGTAATTTACATTAAAAAATGTCATGACTCTGGGACAAATTCATTGGAGCATGAGGACTGAAATATATGTGCACAGATACAGCTGATGTCAATAATGTGCGTGACATCAAGTCAGACACAATCCATGATATGATCTGAGAGCAGTTGCACGCACAAGTATTTCGGGACGGACAGACAAGCCTAATGCAATATACCACTACCATAATCATAGCAGGATCATACAAAATTGGACAATTACTTAAGGTAATACACAGTAATGATCTCACCTTGACACAACATTAAATACAGGTTGTACAGAGGGCTGGCAATTCTCTCAGTACTTAAATTTCAATCAAAAAGAGGCTGAAAGAATCTTGTTTGGCAGCATAAACCTTGAATACATACAACTTTGGAGTAAAAGAATATGTTGTCTGGAAGCAGATACCTTGAATACATACAACTTTGGAATGAAAGAATCTCTTGTCTGGAAGCAGATACCTTGATAATCAAAACATGGCTGAAAGAATATGTTGTCGGCAAGCAGAGACCTTTACAATCAAATAGGGGCTGAATAAACCTGTTGTCTGGATGCAGAGATGTTGAATACATACAACTTCGGAGCACAAGATCTAGTATCAGTCTGAAAACTGAGTCTTTGGGGAAATCATGTGGTATTTCAGTTCAAGCTTTGAATATTTGCAAGAACATATAATAATAGCACAATAATTAATGCTGACAAATTCAAGCAGCTATTTTGATATACCGTTAATATTATATTTTATATCTGTATTTCAAATAATTTAAAGCAATTCTTCTTGAACCAGAAAGTTTTATAAACTGGTGGTCAGGCCAAGTTTACAATTCTGTGAGGCAGGTACAACATTTTAGCTACTTGTTCAATTCCATATAGATTAAGAAAAATTTCTGGATTTGTATGCATTTTCATTAAAATCGCCTCATAGGGCTAGTTGATTTCAGGATTATTCCAGCCATGTATACTTCTCATCCTATCAAGTTTTTGTTGGTGTCAAACAGAATCATAATTTGTCTGGTTGTTTAAAAGTTCCCGAGGGAACTTAAAAAATGGACCAACTTACATAAAAGTTCCTGTGAGAACTTAAACATGGATCAACTTACATGAAAGTTCCTGTGGGAACTTAAAGATGGACAAACTTACATGAAGGTTCCTGAGGAAGTTAAAAATGGATAAACTTACATAAAAGTCAATCAGTATCAAAATATGTCTCAGATATTTAAAGAGAAAATAAAAACCTGAAAATTCAATTCACCTTGATATAATTATCAATGTTTGTAAAAACAAAATGATAAGCCATTTCTTCAGTAATTGAGTGGAGATGAATATTGGTATACCATGTATGTACATATATTTGAACCAGGATCTGTAGTAATTGCACACAAAAAAAGTTTCATATGTGTATGGAATACAAAATAAGTATTATTGACCGGCAGCATTTCATATAACAGTGGCACAAAATAAGTTTCATATAGCTATGAAATACAAACTTCTTGATTGCTGTCCACTTGTACAGTTGCAGGTATAACTGCCAACTGTATTGATGCAATCTTCTTCTCTACAACATCGATGCTGCAGCTTGCATTCGTCATTGTCTGAAATGAAACAATAACCGATTACACACATGTGGCCTTTGGTGATAGATTTTTTAAACTATGATGTACATGAAAAATCATGCTGTATATTGCCATATGTATATAATTGGCCACCACTAACATACAGGGCCGGATTAAGGTTATGAGGGACCTACAACTAATAGAAGGTTAGCGTCGCTCAGCTGTTACTTCAATTGGAATGGAGGGACTAAATGAGGGCCTACAAATATGAGGGCCTAATGCTACAGCCTTATTAGCCTATGGGTTTAATCCGGCCCTGCTTACGTATCTCAATGAGTGTGACCGATTCTTGGAAAACTCTAGTAGAACTTTTGTTTTTGTTTTCAAGATCTGTTCACAAACAATGTACAGACTTCTCAGTCACAAAATAAAATAGTCTATACTGGACAGTCTGTGTTATTTTGGAGGTAAGATTCACATAAATGTTAGATAGCAACTGCATAGAATACAACTATTGCTTTAGTTTTGTGTTGGAAATATGAAAAAGTTTAATTGTGATGTTATGTAATTAATGCATTTTCATAAAGGCTTACTCACATAATTAGCTTACCTACCTTTACGTTTCAGTTTTAACAAAATAATTGAACTCCGTTCAACGAATACATGATGTTAAGGAGGTGTGCATATAGAGTACAAAGTCTTCACCTGAGTGATAAGTCATTTTATTTTTTTAGGCATTAAATAAGGGGACAGTTACATGTACTATGTAGTATTTGTATTATTCGGGAATCAGTAATGTTCTTTGTGAAGGACAGTAATGTTTGTCTGTAAGTATCTTTTGAAATCTTGCAAGGTTAGAGCGAGTGTGTAGAGTTCTTAGTATAGTATGCTTCATCCAGTATTTAGTGGACCAGTAAATATCAGTTAAAATAACGATGGGAAGTTAATACAACGAACTTGTGGGAAGGGTTTAAGAGTCTTAATTACTCCTTAGATTTAAAACAGTGTATACTGGAGAACTGAAGTTTGGTGAAGGACCGTATCTCTCTACACGTGCTATATTTTTCCCCAAAAGTAAGTTATTGAGTCTATGAGCTTTATTTTGCAGAAACCCCTAATATACTTTCAACGTAAGGTTTTTTTTCCCCTTTTTTCCAAGATAAGTACTAAATTTTATATATATCAGGTTTCCTTAAACACATGTATTTGCTTGACATCACCGCCAGTTCAAAGGTTTTGACTGGCACATACTCGGAGCAACCGGACATCGGTCATACGATAATCCCAAATATCATTATATCAAATTGTCTTTGATTTGTTTATCCATTAAACTGTCAAATAAACACCTTAACGAAGTAAAATTCAAAGGTTACTATGTCTAGCTTAGAGATTGTTTTTTTGTCGGACAATCAATAAAGATGTCGCTGAATAAGCTTCATTCAAATGTGATTAGGTCTTGTTTACACAGTTTCTTTGTCGAACAATGAAAAGAGGTGTCGTCGATTAAGCTTGTTGCTGCTCAACTGCCTGAAGGCTATACCGCTCACAATTAAGCTGGTCAAATGGGGTTGGAGAATGGCAACTTAATCTTTTAGTGAATTAGATTTCAAAAATCGTCTTTGCAGTAAGATATTTGTTTGTTATTCTGAAAAATAAACACCCGTAGCAGTTGTTTACAGACAAGAGATTTGCAGTGCATTACAATGAAGCAACATGTCGATGGATGTTTTTACATCACTGGAAGCTGAGTACCTGCAATTAGTTTCTTACAGCCACGTGCGACAGCAGTCACTTAAAATGGATAGAACTGAAGTGTTCATCACAATGACTTGCCAACCAAATCAGTACAGTGTGTACGGATAATTCATGGAAACATGTGACAGATTCCGGGACTGTGAGATTTTTAATGCATTCACGGTATTTGAGTCTAACACTTTTCCTGAAAATGTTAGTGACATGCCACAGTTTTGTAATGATCACATAGACACATTGATTGCTCATTACGGTCGAACAAGAGAGAACGGCGACGCAGTAATCAGTGCTGAAGAAGTAAAGAAGGAGTCAGGAACTCTCAAGTACATTATGTACAACAATTACAAAGGACTGTCATCAGCTGAATTACTGAGAACACTAATTTCAATGAAAGGACAGTAGCTGAATGTCATTCATTTGATGGAAATTTCACAGGTACTTCCAGTGTCAAGCGTGAAGTGTGAATTTGATCAGCACAAAGCTGCGGTGCAGGCTGAGTGCTGACACTCTTGGCGAACTTATGAGAATAAATATTGTTGGTGTTGATATAAAAGACTTTGATCTGATGGCGGCAGTCAGAAAGTGGAGGGAAATCGAAACAGACATCTGTACCAAGAAAACAAATAAAGTACTTTCACCAAACTGATGAACTTTAAGTGCGTGGATTTACTATAGCGCAAATGTGGCAACATCATGATCGGTGAACGGAACACTGTGTAAATACATTTTGTTTATAAAAAAAAAACTGTTGTGGGGAAATCCATAGCAAATCATAGGGATAAACTTGTTGTTTGCTGCTACCACCTGATGTGACCTATGGAGGGGTCGAAACGGTTTTTTTAACAAATGAATATATATTACAAACAGTAGATTCGTGTGTTTCTATCAAGTACATCCATATGTCCGGTTACACTCCAGAAAATTGTATGAAGCCCGATATATATATATATATATATATATATATATATATATATATATATATATATATATATATATATATATATATATATATATATACTTAAACTGCTCTATAAGGAATCGGTTAGATATGAGTCTTAAGTTATGTTATGTAAACTTGTAGAGAACACCATAGTGAACCATTGATGGTGCGTGACACATATTGACCCAGCATACAGTGAACCATTTATGGTGCATGACACATATTCAACCAGCATACAGTCCACACTAATCTTCACTTCTGAAGGATTCATGTTATGTTAGAAAAGATTAATACACTTGTAACAGTAGTGGTTATAGGAGTAGTATAGGAAATGTAACTTTTGGCTAACGTTTGACCCATTTGTTCGATTGTTTAGTCATTTTAAAGAAAAAACACAAAAATCACTATTTTAAAGCACTTTTCATACTAACCTGAGCCAATTAGTCCCCTGGGCATCAAATTGTTATGAGCGCAACTTCTGGCTCTGTGGTCATCAAATATTTAGGAGCGTAACTTCTGGCTCATTGCGACCAATGAGAAAAATCTTGCTTACTAACCCCCAAACTTTTTATAAGTGTCACTTCTGGCTCAGTGGTTGTCTAATTTTTATGAGCGTAACTCCTGGCTCACTAATTCCCAAAATTTTATGAGCGTAATTTCTGGCTCAGTGGTCATCAAATTGTTTATGAGAAAAGCCTGGGTCAGTGGTTAGTAAATGTTTATGAGAGTAACTTTTGGCTCACTAACCCCCAGATTATTATGAACGTAACTTCTGTCTCAAAGGTAATCAAAATTTTTAATGAGAAAAGCCTGGCTCAGTGGTTGCAAAATTTTTGTGAGAGAATCCTGGCCGATTAGTTGTCAAAATAGTTTCTATGACAACACAGCCGCCTGCCCCCTCCCACGCGCCAAAAACAAAGGATAAAAACCAGCGCCTATTCCCCAATTTTATTATTTTAAAATTATATGCATACAAACACCATGGAAAATATTTATCTAAATAAATCATGCAATCCAGATTTTTAAAAAATGTAATCCCTTACCCTTGACCTGAAAACAATTATAGTGCACCTGCTGATAAAGGAACAGTAGATATATTTAACAAGATAAAGATATATTATACAGAAAGGCATATTTTACATATAGGTCATTGCAAATTTTCAAAAACTGCTCTTTTAAATTTGATAATGACGATACATCGAAAAGAAATAAAGCAACGTGTGATATGAAATTTAGGCAAAATCAGTTAAACTGGGCAGTATGGTGTGCAACAGCAAGATGTAGAATAAGTTATAAGAATTTATAACTTAAACATACGGCAGGGTTACTAACATCAATATATAAGTTTCACATGTACATTCATATAAGAAAACTGCTGTCTGAATGCTCAATACCATTTCCATGTCATAATACATAATACATTTAATGCAACAAAGAACAATAATGATCTAGAGAAAGAGAAATTTTAAATAATTTGGAATAACTTTAATATCCCACAACTTTATGACTGTAGATATCTAAGAAAAAAAAATTGGCCGCCTTTTCTGCTACAGTTAGTGTAAATCTAAAGGCTATTGCAAAGATGTTGGTATGATTAAGAATGAAATAGATATCTAAAATCTAAATATGACCTATAGTGGAAAAGAGGATGGTTTGTGCAGCCCAGTTATGAGTTTAATAACACTTAATTAATTCAAAAGAAGAATGGGTTAGATATACTTCTTTCTACAAGTTAGCAGCGGATTGACTGCTGAAGAAATAGTGTCTAAATCAGTTTATTAAATCATTTGTGATATGTATTTGAGATGCGCAAGTAAAAAATTGAAAATCTATAACGGAGTTTGAATATACTCTTCATGACACAGTACAAAAAAGGTTAGAATGTTTAATTTTAGGTGAACAAGGATATGACACAGAAGAGAACAGCACAATAGGATCTCAACAAAATATTTCACAATCAAGAGTTAGACTACACTATGCAGTTGGTAGTGAGGGTGTGTTTTTGATATCCAGTGATATTGTGATGAAAATGCATAGTCTAGTGGGTTAAAAGAATAATTTACTAAAGTCATCAGATTC
Source organism: Margaritifera margaritifera (assembly GCA_029931535.1). Classification (NCBI taxonomy): domain Eukaryota; kingdom Metazoa; phylum Mollusca; class Bivalvia; order Unionida; family Margaritiferidae; genus Margaritifera; species Margaritifera margaritifera. Next base: position 3,659,547 of record JAQPZY010001626.1, on the reverse strand, counting down.
ATTTAAAATGGAGTAAATTCTACTGTAAATACCGACTTGGTAGCGAACACAACGAAAGAAGATGATTCAAAGTATGTAATAATTCGTCAAAAGACAGACAACAAAGATCAAAATAATAAGAATTATGCAGACAAGCCTACAGTATCAAATGCTATAGATCATAAATTAGATAAACAAGTATATCTTATAATGTCTATGCTTGCAGGAGCTGGAGCAATTAACTGTTGGAAATAAATTAACTAGCTTAGTTAATTACTCTTTTTGTTATTACAAATAAAATTTTTGGTACTATTGCAAAGAACAAGCTCATTCATGCCATAATAAACAAAGTGGCATTATCGGTTTTTAAAGAAATAATTGTTCAGGCCTATGTTAACAGTCCGCTTAATCCACTATCAGTTAAACCAGATAAATGATGCTGCTGCTTTTTTTAAAACCAATTTGAACAAATAGTGGGCAATATTTTTCATATCTTTTATTAAAATTTATCAATGAACGAAACACCGCTACCGCTGTTGCCGCTGCTGCTAACGCCGCCGCTACCACCGCGTCCACCGCTTGTTAATCCTTTACAAAATTTGATACGTTTAGAGTTGTTACTATAATACCAATAGCTGCAAAATAGTACCAAATGTTACACCCTTTTCTTCGAATAGCCGTTTTACCCTTTAACCTAATGGTAACTTTTGTTTACTTTTTAAGTCGATCTTATTAATATTTTCTTAAAATATTTTTTCTATATCTATTAAATGGCCAACTATTTGTGGCCTTTTACTTTCATAACCTTGTAATATCTCATTTAATTTAGCTTTTGTTAGCTTGATCGTTTTCTATAACAATAGCATCTGTTGTTTTCTTAATATGGTCGTCATTCACGTCAAGGTGCTAATATTTTTTAATTTACAACATCAGTAGCACTCACATATCCTCTTAATTCTCTTTCTTCTTGATCAGTATACAATCTAAGAACATTTACTTTTCTAGTCATTGAACTTTCTTTGTCATTTTTTAGTTATTTAATCTGATTCGTGATATCAATATTTCCCTTATTTAAATTCTCACGTGTTTCTGCTATATCCTTTGAAAATTCTAACAAACCAGTTTCAGCAACACCATAGTAATATAGTTTCTATTGGTGGAATGATTTCTCTCTTAGTCCATATTTTTCCTTCTCTTTTCCAACCTAATGATTTCAAAAACGCACTTTCGGCTTCTTTATTAGATATACTGTTAAATGATAACACTTTGGGTGGTTACCAATAGGAGAAAGTTAAATAACAGGATCACTAATTTGTTCGCAATAGAATGTTTTATTTATAAGTTTAAAATTAGGTTCATTTTACATGGAGTGATATTCACTTAACTTAAAATTATATTTGATATCTTCTTTGTATTGATCAATACATAATTGTTGAACTGTTGTAGTAAGACCAAGAGTGGGATCAGGAGTAGGACAAGCTGTAGGAGCATGAGTAGGACAAGCTGTAGGACGAGGAGTAGGACAAGCTGTGGGATCCGGAGTAGGACAAGCTGTAGGATCAGGAGTAGGACAAGCTGTAGGATCAGGAGTAGGACAAGCTGTAGGATCAGGAGTAGGACAAGCTGTAGGACGAGGAGTAGGACAAGCTGTAGGATCAGGAGTAGGACAAGCTGTAGGAGCAGGAGTAGGACAAGCTGCAGGATCAGGAGTAGAACAAGCTGTAGGATCAGGAGTAGGACAAGCTGTAGGATCAGGAGTAGGACAAGCTGTAGGATCAGGAGTAGGACAAGATGTAGGATCAGGAGTAGGACAAGCTGTAGGATCAGGAGTAGGACAAGATGTGGGATCAGGAGTAGGACAAGCTGTAGGATCAGGAGTAGGACAAGCTGTAGGATCAGGAGTAGGACAAGCTGTAGGATCAGGAGTAGGACAAGCTGTAGGATCAGGAGTAGGACAAGCTGTAGGATCAGGAGTAGGACAAGATGTGGGATCAGGAGTAGGACAAGCTGTAGGATCAGGAGTAGGACAAGCTGTAGGATCAGGAGTAGGACAAGCTGTAGGATCAGGAGTAGGACAAGCTGTAGGATCAGGAGTAGGACAAGCTGTAGGATCAGAAGTAGGACAAGCTGTAGGATCAGGAGTAGGACAAGATGTGGGATCAGGAGTAGGACAAGCTGTAGGATCAGGAGTAGGACAAGCTGTAGGATCAGGAGTAGGACAAGATGTGGGATCAGGAGTAGGACAAGATGTGGGATCAGGAGTAGGACAAGCTGTGGGATCAGGAGTAGGACAAGATGTGGGATCAGGAGTAGGACAAGCTGTGGGATCAGGAGTAGGACAAGCTGTAGGATCAGGAGTAGGACAAGCTGTGGGATCAGGAGTAGGACAAGCTGTGGGATCAGGAGTAGGACAAGATGTGGGATCAGGAGTAGGACAAGCTGTAGGATCAGGATGAAAATCATCATAAGGAGGTTCAGGATTAGGTTCGTCAGTCATGTGATCAAAAACATCTTCCGCCATTTTACACTATTTAAATGAATAAAAAATCAACTTGAAAAAGAATTAGGCTTTTCAGAATTTAAACAATATTGACGTCAGTAGTATATATGGAGACGGAAAAACAGACGCCTACAAACAGAAACAAAAATTAGTATAGTAAATGGATTATGCACGAAATACATGGTAAACACTTAACCGATAAGGAGTTGAATAGATTTAAAGAAAATCAAGAAAGCATATTAAATTTGTATAAATGCTAGATCAGCTAAAATATCAGTCATTGTCAGATGCAATAATACTACGAATAGCATCTTTGATGAGTAATTTTTTTCCCAATTGATAACGTAAACAAATTAAAGAAAGAGTTGAAAGAAGACTATTAACAACCAACGGAATTAGATACTTTAGTGTGTTTTGTCTTTTAGGTTAGGTTTACCCATTTCGGCATTAAGTGCAAGATTGATCACTTTTAAGCACATTCATTTTGAAACAGAAAACAACCAAATTTTAGAAAATCAGGACTTAGTTACGTTAGAAAGTCAATAACTATAACTACTATTTAAGATATTTGTAATTTGAAAATTCCTTGAAGGTAACTTTAAAAACATGAAAGTAACTTGAAAATAACTTGAAAGTAAGTTGAAAGGAGCTTGAAAATAACTTGAAGGTAAGTTAAAGGTAACTTGAATAACTGTTTAGGAAAAAAATAATTTCGTTGCAAAATAAATGGAAGGTAGTGAAAGTAAAACTGAAGAAAATTTAAAGGTTTCTAAATCACCAAAGGAAATAATTTTACAAAAGATAAAAGATCCTTGTAAAGTTGAAATTAGGAAACAACTTAGAAAACGTTCACAAGAATTTTAAAAAAGCCAAAGCAGAAATATTAAAATAATATTATGACTATCAAGAGCAAAGAGTAGTCCAGGAATGACTTACACCGTGTTAAAACAGGCTACAACATTTATTACTTGATAGCTGGTCCAGTTGTTGCTTCAGGAGCAGGTAGTCTATATTTGTAAAAAGCGCCTAAAAAGGAGGAAGTGGCGGCGGAGACTAATAACATATCCTCTAAAGTGTCAAATAAAGTAGATCCATTTCCAGAAATGGTGTAGATTAATAGATTAGTTAATAGTGAAGTCATAGGTAAATTTAGTAGAATTTATATTAATAAATGGGAAACGAAACGAGCTATATAATTAACACTATATACCATGCAGCATTATACTCGACTCTTATAGTAAGTTATGTATTTGAAGAGGATATTTAATTTTAAAATAGATTCCCCAACTAACATGGGTATGGAAGAAGTATTAAAATTGGTTATTCCAATTTCTTTGAGTCAGTTTACGATTGACTATTTAATAGCACAAGGGGTATTACCAGACAAGATAATCAAGTAATGAATCTCTTTAAATGGTAGATAAATTACCTAAAAGTCATGGGATTAATCTTAGACTGATGACAATTAATGAATTAAAAATAATTTTGTTAAAGATATATAACATTGTAGAGGTGTAAGAAAAAAGTATAAAACAGACCTTGTAAGTTTTTAAATTTTGTAGAGGTTGCTATGGCAAGTGTTTCTGGTGGAATGGGTGTTGCAGTTACTAGTTTAGGAGTTGCAGCAGTCACTAATTTTGGATTTATTATACCTCTAGCTTTTACAGGGTTTGGTGCGACTTCACTAGGGTTTGTTAGACAAGCTCGAAAAGGCGAGCTGGTATATAATAAAGTTTTAAAACATGATAATATCATAACCTTTGCTATAACTAAGTTGAATACTATTCATGAATGATGAGTAAAATAATAAGCTATAATGAAATAAGTCACGATGAATTTAATATGATAGTTAGTGGATACAACAAATAGTAGGGATGTCAGGGCTCTTAATCAGGTTCTTCTCCTGTTGCTTAAGGACTCAAGGAAGTAATTATATGGAAGAATGGGAACCAGTCTAGAAATGGGTGCAGATCAAATAGAGTATACATCGGTCTAATTGGTCTAATTGGCCATGATTGGTTGATAATGAAAGGTAAAATTTTAGTAAAAAGAACCTTTTGAGAGCTTATCCTATTTGTAACTGAAATAAAATAGACACTGTCTTATCGATTGAATTTCAGTCCTTTTACAGACTTGACTTTGGAAAACTAATTACTGAAATTAGCACCTGATTCGTTTGGTCCGGAATTGAAAACACATGTTCCAAACACATGTAGATCAAAATAATGCCGCGGCTCACATGGTTTTCTCTACACAGAAGCTTGCATCAAGGATATGTCTATACTGATAAATATAGGTTTGATCATGTGCATATTATTAGCGTATGCCATTTAATTATATAAGTTTCATGGCCTTCAAATTTTATGAAAAACCCACCATACCTGCAATACACAAAATATAGTATAAAAAGTCAGTGCGCGTATGCCCCAATTTATACAGTATTGTGTTCGTAGCTTGTTGATTCGTTTTACGAGGAGGTTGAAATGTAGGACCTCTCTAGACAGAATTTTTATTCACATTATGCTTAAAATTATGCATATACCTGGTTTTATTTGAGATATTTTTAGGGTTTAGAAAATTACATTCTATTCATTTTTTGATGATAGTACTCATAATAACTAGATACTTGTTATTATTGATTGGTATGAGCTTATAATGCAGATGACTTTACCGATCGAGCTGTATAGGTGAGAATTTCACACCTGCCGATGTGACCATGAGCTGTTTACAAGACATATGCCGCAGGTAACCCTGCCCTTGGTTTTATTTATCGGATGAATAGTAAGTACATGTATAGTACAAATATTGCCTGGAGATATTTATAAGCCTTAAAATAATTTAATTTTATAAAGCTATAATACGGGACGGGACTGCTTCGTTGTAGATATTATTAATTTAAAAGTTATTTATCTCAACTAGCTAACAGCCGGGAATTGTATTCAGTCCTCATATAGGATAGAAATTGTAGTAGTATTAAGTGAGTAACCTGGCACAATCGCTCTAATCGGCATACTTGTAAATCAAAGGTGTAGGGTTTGAACCCAGATTTCCGTCTAAAATATTTTGCATATATAATTGGGGGAAGATCTTGGAACCGAAAGATAGCCGAAAAAAAAGCGGCTAAAATAACCTACTCAGAAATCAAAAAGCTCAACAAAAAAAAAAAACATACTGCTAAAATATGATAAAGCATGACACAAAATCTTGTGCATGCAAATAAAAAAGGAGTACAACATTCACAAACTCGAGAGTAGAAATAAAGATCTGAAAAATAGATGCGGTACTGCCGGTAGTGACTGGTTTCTTTCCTGTCTACTATCCACAGGGAGAGGATTTCGGTGCTGAGGTGGGCAATTTTGCAAACACTTTTCATAGTGAATTTTAAATAAAATTGGTGATACGAGCTGACTTTTTATCCTACGCTTTTTGTTTATACAATGATGAATAATTATTTTTTTAATTAAATGGAAAAGAAGAAGAACAGATCACTTTTCATGGCTTGCACTAGCTGTTGGTGGGATTTTGTTCTTATTTATGTATCTTAAGGGTTGTGAATACGTTAAACGAGCAATTGAATATAAAGGTGTATATAACAAAATTAAAGCCCCTGACAGAAAAGCGCCAGATCCGCCATATTACTTAGTTAAAAATTACCTAAATATAAGGTTGAATTTTGTTGATTAAATGGGTTGTTTTCTCATCCTTATCAGATAAAATGTGAATGTGGCAAATAGATTACAACAGTTAAATATATCGTTAATAAAATTGGGGAACAGGCACTGGATTTTATCCTATGTTTTTTATGTCTGGGTGGAGGCCGGTGGCTATTTTTTTTTACAGCAACTATTTTGACGACCAGTGGGCTAGGTTTCTCTAATAAAAAATTGGCTACCACTGAGCCAGGTTTTTCGCATACAAGATTTGCCGACCACTGAGCCAGAAGGTACGCTCATTAAATGTTGGAGATTAGTGCGCCAGGAATTACGCTCATTCAAAGTTGACGACCACTGAGCCAGAAGCTGCGCTCGACACATTTATAGGGTTAGTGAGCAAGGTTTATCTCATTAAAACAATGTGACCACCACTGAGCCAGTTATGCTCGTAAAAATTAAAGGACCACTTAGCCAGAAACTACGCTCATAACAATTTTGACGACCAGTGGCCAATGTGGCTAATGTTTTTTTTTTACGGATAGTGCTTTGAAATAGTGTCTGGTGGGTACATTTCTTCTTATAAATTACTTAAAAACAATGGGTAAAATATTAATCAAGTGAACCTGAAGTTACGTTTCCTATACAACTGATCGGTTAATTTATATTGGAATTAGAGCCTGGCACAGTCGTTAAGCGACGCTCAATAAATCTTGGAAAGTAAATAACATTGACCCCGTCTTCGTGCGCTACATGCACGTTCACACCCATATCCACTAACAGTGAAACTTGCGTGGCAATAGGTGAAAATATATTAGACTAAGAACTCAGACACATTTTTAGGTAAGTAAATCCTAGACCCAACTTTCTTGCGTAACACACTATCGTTACAAGATGCGTACATCTGAAAGTGGTGAGTCAGTAAATTAACTATTATAGGCGTATACATTTTAATGGTGGTGGTGGGGACTCACGCACACACAGACAGAAGGATGGGCGAATAAAGTGAATCCTAATATACGGCTTTCTTCTCTAAGCGGTGGTATAAGAGAGAGAGAGAGAGAGAGAGAGAGAGAGAGAGAGTGTGTGTGTGTGTGTGTGTGTGTGTGTGTGTGTGATATTAAATAAGCATAGTGATTGAGGCTTTTTTTGTCAAAATCGCGGTGCGTATACCGGTAATGACAAAGTCATTGATCAAGGAGGCCGTCTTCATAAGGAAGTCAAACAATAGCTTTTACGTTACGAAAAATCCGCTTATACAAAAACTGTCACACGGTTCCCAGAAAAAAGGTTTTTAGCTACCATGAAAGCTTACTTTTCAGAGAAAATATGGACGGAAGTCTGAGCTCTCGCTGTTTAAAAAAGAAATGTATAAAATATCGAGACGCTTAGTATGTGATAATGTTTGGTTGGAATGGTGATCTGAAGAAGCAAATAAGGATGCACACTGGATAAACCATTACAAAATGTGAAGTTTGTGATGAAATGTTTAGTGAGAATAGTAATACAAAGATACATGTGAGGATGTATACTGAATACAAACTATTAAAGTGTTAAGTTTGTAGTCGAAGTGTTGATTTGAAGTTGCATATTAGGATGTATGCTAAAGAAACCATTCAGATGAGAAGTTTGTGATAACATGTCAAGTTGGAGTTGTGATTTAAAGAGATATATGAGAATACGTACTGGAGAAAACCCATTCAATTGTGAATGTTGCGATAAAATGTTTAGTGTGAGTGGTAAGGTGAAAACAAACAAACGCCTAGCTAGAGTGGACATATACATATGCATATGACGATACATACTGGAGAAAAGCTATTCAAATGTAACGTTTGTGATAAAATGTTCAGTAATAAAAGTCTGAATGTGCATATGATGATGCATATTGGAGAGAAGCCATCCCAGTGTGAAGTTGTTGATAGAGTGTTTATTGGAGCGGTTATTTGAAGGGCATATGAGAATACATACTGGAAAATGCGTATTCAAATGTGATGTTTGTGATTAAAATTTTTAGTTAGAGTGATAATTTGAAGAAGCACACGAAGATACATAGTATAATTATTATACAAGGTTTAGTTGGAAGAGAAATCTGAAAGTGCATCTCAGAAAACATACAGTGAAACAAGCCTTAATGAACACCTGTGCATAAAGTTCACCTCCAGGGATTCCACATTAAAAATCAATACATCCAATCAATTTTCCTGTATATAAACGACACATATCTCATCCAGGGATTCCACATTAAAAATCAACATATCCAACCCATTTTCCTGTATATAAACGACACATATCTTATCCAGGGATTCCACATTAAAAATCAATACATCCAACCCATTTTCCTGTATATAAACGACACATATCTCGTCCAGGGATTCCACATTCAAAACCAATACATCCAACCTATTTTCCTGTATATAAGGATTCCACATTATAAATCAATACATCCAACCCATTTTCCTGTATATAAACGACACATATCTCATGTGGAAATAGGACACTGATTTTTCTCTGAAACCGGCTTTCCCACTTACTTTTGTATTTGGTTTACACGAATCCCATAATGGTGAAAGCTGAGGCTGCGTGGATATATTAGGGTGTAAGTTAGTTTGAAAAAAATCAAATACGTGGTAAACAATGATATAAAATGTGTCAATCGTCACGTAATATGTATATTTCGTGACAAACAATGTATCAATTAACAGCAACTTAAGGTAAGAAGAGTGCAAATGCACATATCTTACATTATTTAAAGAAAAGACAATAAACGTTAATATACCAAACATTATTATTATTATTATTATTATTATTATTATTATTATTATTATTATTATTATAACACGTGTCCAGATAGCACAGTGGTAATTCACTTGATTTACACCTCTTTGGTCCTGAGTTCGTTCCTGGTTTTGGAATTTTAAGGGTGCATGTTTACGCATTGAAGGACGATGCTTTGCTGATTCTATTCACTTAAAAAAATAACAAAGCCAAGCCAACATCTGAGCCATCGAGAGCACTTGAAATAAGTTGCTAGAGATTGTCATTATATAATTGTTGTTGTTATTAATAATAATAATAATAATAATAATAATAATAATAATAATAATAATAATAATAAATAGCTATTATTATTATTATTATTATGATATCGACACACACACGCATATACACGCATATACACCACAATACACACCATTACACAGACCCAGGGGAATGAGTTTTTAAATTTTTGTTTTTAAATGTTGTAATTTTGTAATGTTTGCAATTTTTCATTCTTTCAATTATAATGGTTATAATTTTTAAATGTTAAAAAATTTTGATAAAATTTTAACATTTTCGATTTTTTTTTAAAGTTGGTAATTTTGTGCTCAAATTTTTTTAAAATCTTGTTTACAATTGTTTAATTTTGTTCAAATATTTGAATTGTAAAATTATTGTAAAAAAATTCAATTTTATATTTTTTTAGTTTTTTATATTTGTTACAATTTTTAATTTTTTTTATTTGTTTTTATTTTGTTTTTCTGCTTAAATCTTAAATTTTTTTGATTTTTGTTTTCTAATATTCATCCATGACTCAGTTCCTATCTATGGGTAGTTTAATTGTATGTATATAAGTTTGTAGGTATGTGGGTGTGTATGTATGTGTCAGTACTTGTACCCACCCCCTCACCCCGTTTGGTATGTATGTATGTATGTATGTATGTATGTATGTATGTATGATGTATGTATGTATGTATGTATGTATGTATGTATGTATGTATGTATGTATGTATGTATGTATGTATGTATGTATGTATGTATGTATGTATGTATGTATGTATGTATGCATGCATGCATTTTACAAAATAGTCCCTATCCCTTGTTTGTTAGTGTTTAAGAATGTGTGTTTGTTTGTTTGTTTGTTTGTTTGTAAGGATGTGTTTGCTTGTTTGTTTGTTTGTTTGTTTGTAAGGATGTATTTGTTTGCTTGTTTGGTAATAAGGATGTGTGTTTGTCCACAAGTAGGTGTGAATAACTCTAATCTATCCCCTTTCCTTCTTCTCTTATGTTTGTATGGGTGGTGTTGGATAGTAAAGGTGGGTGTTGGATTGTAATTATGTGTGTTAGTGACCGTCACATAACTCTTCTTTCCCTCATCCGTTTGTTTGCATCTGCAGGTGTTTTTCTTTAGGAACGTACATGGATCTCCATATATTTCACATCATCCTTACACATCAGTTTGCATATGTGTGTGTGAGTGTTGGTCAGTAACGGTTACTACTGTCAGTAAGGACGTTTGTTCGTCAGTAATTATGTCTGTTGGTCAATAAGGATGTGTATTGGTCATTAAAGATGTTGTTGGTCAATAAGGCTGTGTCGGTCAGTAAAGATTGGTGTTGTTTCTTTCTTTTTTTAAAATTATATTTATATTTTCAATTTTTTTTTTAAAGCTTTGTTATTTTTCTTTTTTTTAATTTTTTTTGTAAATATTGTTTTTTTCTGAATTTTGTTTAATTTTTGCTTTGTACTTTTATATTTTTCTATTTTGTATATTTATTTTGTAGTTTTGGTTGAAAGTTTTACTTAATTTTCTTGTTGTTTTTCTAACCTGTTTTTTCAATTTGTATACATTTTCAAAAATTTGCTTTTATAATAACTTTTTGTTTTTAAATCTGTTTTTCTGCTTTTATATGTTAAATTTTATATTTTAACATTATTTTTTTGGTATATAATTTTTCAATCTCTCAGGATTTGTTTTCAATCTTGACTAAATTCCGCTTCAGTTTCGAAATTTTAGCATTGCTTGCTTCTAGTCTCTGCCATTTTAACAAAATATTCCGTTTTTTAGTTTTGCTAAATTCCGTCTCAGTTTTATAATTGTAATATTACTTTTTGTCTTGGCCATTTTAATAAAATATTCCGGTTGATTTTTATTCTCCGCTAAATTTCGTATCAGTTAGGTAATTTGTTGTATTACTTTTAGTCTAGATCATATGTGTAATATAATATTCCTATTTTTTTAAAGCCCAGGTAAATTCCGTGTCAGTTTCGGAGTTTTACTATTTGCTTTTAGTCTCGGTGAATTTAAGAAAATACTATGGGATTTTTGTTAGTCTCCGCTAATTCTGTTTCAGTTTCGGAGTTTTAGTACGTCTCTGTCTAACGGCAGCCATGTTCAATATATGGGCGCCACCAAGTTAAAAACACCCCGTTACCTATATAACCTCATTACAGCCGCCATTTTGAATTCCAGCTAGTCACGTGAACTTTCCATGTTAAGTCTATGGGCGCTCAACTGCATTTATATCATCAGATAAGTAAGGATGTGTGTTGGATTCAGTGTTTAATTCCGATAGAAACCTATACCAACCATAATGTTAAACCTACTGTCGTTTCTCACATTAATTCCCCTTTGTGGCCAGAGTGTCCACAGTGTTAAATAACTATTTGTTTCCAGAGTGGCCCAGAATTATTGTAATCCTATGGACGTTCTTAATATTAAGTTCCACTTCTGCCGTAACTAGCCGAAATCAAATTGGCGGCGTAATGTTAAATTTCCCTTGTTCCCATACCAGTATCCAATGATATTCATAGAGACGTTTTTAACATTAAATTCCCGTTTGTCCCCATACAGGCCTAATCCAAGATGCCATTGTAATGTTAAATTTCCCTTGTCCCCAGAGTGCCATTCTTGTCTCCATACCGGCCCCCTTAAATACTATCATTGCCAACTGACTATAACACCATGACATAGCCTCACTGACATGAAGTTTCGCAGACCCTTAATATTATATATAATAACAGCTAAGGTGGAAAAATATTCAAAGGTCTCTGGAACAAGTTTGCAATCTATGGTTAAGTTTGTGACAAGGGAGTGTGGAAGGACATTGGCTCCAGCAAGATCCTACGTCTAACACTGCGTACATTTCTTTAATAGCATGAAACTCTATCATTACCAAATTTAGAAAAGGTGATATGACAAAGTATTCTAGTGTACTGACCTAGTTACCCACTATAATCAGCGCTTCAGCTTAAGCTTCTCAAAAAGGAATCAGTTGGACATAATTCTTAAGTCATGTTAAGTAAGCTGGTGAAGAAGATCGTAGTGAACCACTGATGGCGCGAGATACATATTCACCCAGCATACAGTGAACCATTCACGGTGCGTGACACATATTCACCCAGCATACAGTGAACCATTCACGGTGCGTGACACATATTCACCCAGCATACAGTGAACAATAAATATTCTTCACTACTGAAGAATTCTTGTAATGTTAAAAAAAGATTCATCCACTTGTAACGTTAGTAGCAAAAGGTAAATTATTACTGGAATTAGAGTCTAGACACAGTCGTGAAGCGACGCGAAATAAATCTTGGAAAGTAAATCACTACGATCCCGTTTTCGTGCGTGACATGTACGTTCACACACCGATCCACCAGTAGTGACAACTTGCGTGGCAATAGGTAAAGAGATATTGGACTAAGAAACCAGACACAATTTGTAGCTAGGTACATCCTAGACCAAGCTTTACATGAGTTACAAATTTGGATGGGGGACCGGGGGTGGGGGGATAAAATGAATGTTAATATACAGGTTCCTTCTTTACGCGGAGGAATTATTATGGAAATTCTGGGCTTCACTGGTTTTGCCTTATTCTACTTGTGACTGTTACTTCCATGTGGAGAAAATATACAACAAACTTTTGACTTATCGATGCTGATAATGAGCGTATTCTTAGTTAAAGCTTTGTCAGTAACCCCATATATTAGTGTATTAACACCATATACTCTGTGCAGTTCATCACTGGTAGTATTTACATCATCGCAATGGAAAACGATCCCAATACCTTTAAATGAAGGAAGCAATGACTACATTTAATAAAGAATTTTGTAATAAGTATATTGTGTTTATGTCTAATGTTAATGAGATTTCTGTTACTTCCGTGTGTGTTACTAACTGTTTAAGGTTTAGCAATGCTAATCATTTAATTAATTTTCTGAAATTTATTTTCATTTCGCTGTAGCAGGAAATATTCAAAGCTACTTTAAAACTGTGCCAGTTGTGTTCACTTAAATGGTAATTCCACTGTTATAATGTGTAGAAAAACAGATGCTGAAAACAAATTATGACCCGATGATATATCAAGTTAATTTTTCTTGCTTCTCATGGTTAATGTTCACCATATATGCATTTACTTACGCATGATCATTTGCAAATGTATATTATTTCTAACATTTAATTACTGTTACTTTCCATTTTTGCTGTATTCTTGATACTATTGATTGTACTCTTCGTAATATATGGAGGAAATAAAGATATCAATCAACCTCTCTCTCTCTCTCTCTCTCTCTCTCTCTCTCTCTCTCTCTCTCTCTCTCGTATTCTTACCCTGACAGTCCCCTGTAGTTTTATTGTAGGTATATCCACTAGGACAGGTACAGTTGTACCCATTCACTTGGTCTTTGCAAGTCAAATTTCCCAGACATGGATTGCTCTCACATTCGTTTATGTCTGCAAGGACGAGACATTTACGGATAAACACTACATTAAACCATTATTGGCACACTTGCAACGTTAGCTGCATATATATTTTCCAATGTAACTGCTATACTGTTATAATAATAATAATAATAATAATAATAATAATAATGACAATAAGCATCATAAGCAGCAGTATCATCAATACTTTAATTAATGAACGTAACGAATTCGACATACACTTAGCTCCCATACTACAGTATATCATGATCTGCTATAGAATATAAAAATATCGCTCGTATATTCTATCATCCCTTCCCATTTTACACACACACACACACACACAACAAGGCACAACAAGCAAATAAATGAGGGAAAAATCACAGAAAGATCTATTTTGTTAATACACAAACATTAGGGGAAAAGAGCAAAGTATATTCCTCATGTACATACACTGTATACTCTCATATCTACAAGCCTTAATACACATCCACTAACACACTTTCACTTTTCATCTTTCTTTTGTTTTTTCACAGCTGCTTAAAATAATATTGCTTCAGGTATTTGAGAGAGAGAGAGAGAGAGAGAGAGAGAGAGATCATACCTTGACATTTATTAGCGGTGTGATTGTAGAAAAAGCCGGCGGAGCACGTGCAGTTATAGTCATTTATCAAATTGACACATGTAGCACCACCCGGGCACGGGTTACTGTCACATTCATTTATGTCTGCAAGAATTAGAAAAGAATGTGGCACTAATATTTTCACTTCTAAGTTTTATTTTCGTTTCTCATTCTTGCGAACATCTATTTCTTGTTTCTCTGGATACTTTGTCACGTCGTTAGTACACCTATTACGTATAAAATTGACGCCCAAATATTACGTTTTCATGTCACTGTTTAAAGAATATCGCACCATTACACGGCACGATTGACATGACGTTTCGTAGACTCATATATATATATATATATATATATATATATATATATATATATATATATATATATATATATATATATATATATATATAATGTAATACAAGACTTAGCGCTTCGAACCTATAAGCCCATTTGTCTAAGACAAGTAGAAAAAAAGACAAACATTACAATGAACATAAATCACACTTGAGCATTTTTGTTCGAAAAAAATATATATGATTGTATCTTTCAAACTAAATACAGAAGCCAAACAAGTGAAAACGAACAAGGAAAATATATGATAATTTTTTCTTTGCATAACAAGTTACAAAATATTTGATGGTACGGTTGACGGTAACTAAAACTAAGGGACCAATACATACTAAACAAATATGGTTCCGGAGTGATCTGAGTTGAATAGTGAAAACAAGCCTTGTAGATGTCATCCAGGATTTACTATTATGATCACAATCTTTGGATAATTATTTCTTAGGTTCAGAGCTAACAATAGCAACAATAACATCAAAAATCAAGAACAACAACAACAGAAATTAAAATAATGATGATTATGACGAAAATGGTATCTTCACGTTACGAAATGGAGTTTCGGTAAGATGGAAACATATTTATAAACACTACTGTACCGTATGGCAGGAGAATAAAAAATTCAGCTGTGGTAGATTTTTATTATTGTCCTTGTGCGTGAAATAGTCAATTTTGATTCCTTCTGGATCAAGACGCTTGGTTTGAGTGTCCTTAGTCGACAAATCCAGTAGGTCTCATTTTCATTTCTTAGCTTCGGAACTCCAGTTCAGATTGTGGGCAATTCCAATTAAGATTTCTGAAGATTGCTTCTTGAATTGAGCTCTTCTGTCTCTCCAACACACTGGATTGTACATGCCCTGCATGTAATGAGATAAATCACCTTCTCTGTTTTGTATAATGTGAGCATGGCAATGAATATTGAGCTATTTACCGCAACTGCGCTATACAAAGTGCTGTGTTGTGTTTTTACCATGCGCTGATTCTCCCCGCAAGGTTCGGATGTGCTATTGGGTGTTCCGTTATGATTGGCGTAATTTTCGCTCGGACGAGAATATCTCTTAAATGTTTTGGACTGCTGCTGGCTACAGCCGGTTTATTAGGGATGATTATTTTAAAAGTTTTATGCGACTAAACAACATGCCAGGAGTTTTGAATGATGCGATATACAAATGGCAATCTGGATGGAAAGTTAGGATAAAATTACAAGTTCAACTTTTTCTATTTATTTGTATCTCAAAAGGTCAAGGCGGTTTTCTTCTTGCCTAGCCCTTTGTATCGATTCCCCTATGATATTGTTGTCACATCCTCGTTTGCCTGATATTAAGACGGTTTTTTGGTATTTCCTCAAAAGTTGCGTTGTCAGTGGATATCCTGCTAATTTCCAGTACCTGCCTGTACTTAGTCCACCACATGAAAAGGGAAAAGTAAAGCCAGTGAGCCCTTGCCGCCAGAAACAACACTTGTTGCACAGGATTTACATCACTATATACCAACATTACACATAATGAGGGAATACAGTCATGCAATGAAGCCTGAGAAACAAGAATTGTGAAGAAGCCATCCACACACTTCTTGGTTAGACTTATGGAGCTTGTTGTGAAACTCAACAATGTTGAGTTAAATGGAAAGAACTATCTCTAAATCAGTTGGACTGCTAAGTAGAAAGCGATCACTCCTTCATATGCAAATATATTCGTGGACAAACTGGATAGGCGACTTCTGGTTTCTCTCGGTTGCACAAACTAGCAATGGGTAAGATTCATTTCTGATATTGAAATGAAATGGCAACACAGAATTTAATAAATTGGACAAATTTGCAACTAGCTAGCAATTTCTATTACTATCAAGTTTATGAACGAAATTGTTCAAAAGTTAGCCACTTGTTTTTGGACAGAAAACCAAACAAAACAAAGCAAAACTTGTTAAGAACGAACCCCACACTGACATCTATTCGAAATTAACAGATACGCACTGTATCTAGAGTATTTCATTCAGCACGTGCTAAGAATTCGCAGACTATGCTCTAGAAAAGAGACGTTTGAAGCAAGATTTGACATCTGACCAAGCCAGACTATGACAAAGATCTCATGGTGGAATTTGTACAAAGGGCAAGACAAAACAACTGCGCTGACCTCTTGAGACACAAGGACACAGCAAAATGTCCTTATCAGTATAAGTTTTATTGTTGACATATTTGTTGTTTCTGTTATTTGTTCAGGATATAGTAAATGATTATGCATAGTTTGAGATCATGTCAATTCATCCGAAATGAAATCTACAATCTTGTATTAACTAGCCAACATAGATATTGCGCGCGCGTGTGTGTGTGTGTGTGTGTGTGATTAGGCCGTCCATATTTGTCACGGCATCACAATCAGAACTTATTTGTTTGTTTTTTGGTTTTGGTTTTCTTTTCTCATTTCGTCACAAAATATTTTACCCAGGATATAATTTCACGAGTTGCTCATTTACACAGTTTACATATACCAGTCTACATGTTACATTCTGTGCCTTTATTTACAGTGTGTTTACATATACTTGTATACATGTTACATTCTGTGCTTTATTTACAGTGTGTTTACATATACTAGTCTACATGTTACATTCTGTGTTTTTATTTACAGTGTGTTTACATATATCAGTCTACATGTCACAGTCTGTGCCTATATTTACAGTGTGTTTACATATACTAGGCTACATGTTACACTCTGTGCCTTTACTTACAGCGTGTTTTTTAAGTTTCGTAAACTTTATAAAATCAATAGGAGATTTGCTGTTTCTTTTTTCAACTTCAATTTTATGTTTAGAGGTTTGGTTCCACCTCTCTCTCTCTCTCTCTCTCTCTCTCTCTCTCTCTCTCTCTCTCTCTCTCTCTCTCTCTCTCTCTCAGGTAGTACCAGGCGAAACATTCCTGTTCAGAGTTCCGGTAGAAACGGTTTTGTTGGTTAAGCTAGTATTCCCGTAAGAATCACGAATTCAAAAGGTGAAATGGTCAAAAGACAGCTATACATGTATGCTAATAGCATTGGTAAGAACCATATTAATGATGTTGATCTTGTGCGTGATGTTGATGATGAAGAAGATGATGATACTGATGGTTTCATTGGAGTTTCTAGAATACGATCCAAAAGGTTTTATGTAGGAAACATTGATCCATCAGTAGATGAGAAAACAATTCACAAGTTTCTTGTGAAACGTGGCTTCGAATCCACTTTCATAAGAATTATGAAAAGCAAAAGATCAGGTTCCTTATCTGCAAGAAGAAATGTGAATAGCTCTTCGGATCTGAGGAAATTCTCGGATAAGTCATTTTGGCCCAACGCGGTTTATTGTAGACGTTGGTTAACAAATAAGCAATGGAACAATGATGTTGATTACCAGGAAGAATCAGTTGAGTAAGAAATCATGCAGGTCTTCTTTTTCCTAGTCATTTGGTTGGTTATGTCCAGCTTAAAGATGGTTGGGTTGAATCTTAATATTCTCGCATGGAATGCCACAGGTATTATGTAGAGCGCCCTTTATCTTAGTCAGTTACTATCAATACAACAAATAGATATATGTGGCATCTCTGAACATTGGCTATTTCAAGAACAACTCAGGTTCTTGGACTCTATAGACGCAAACTATAGGTCCACTGCCACTGTTGACCAGGATACGGTATGGCCCTTGCGTAGGATTCGTGGAAAAGGGGGCGTGGCTATTCTTGGGCATATCAAGTAAAATAATTACATCGCTCTCTTAGAGATTGACGATGATCGCATTGTTGGTATTAGATTAGGACTAGATTACAATACTTTTGTCTTTTTCATCCAAGTTTATTTACCATGTCATGGCCACCCTATTGAATTATACTCCGAGTACACTGAAAAACTGCACGGTATTTACAATCTGTACGCAGAGTATGGCTCCATTATTCTTATGGGTGATTTTAACTCCAATCGCAGTATGCATTTATCTGACACAAGAAATAATTTGCTGTATTCCTTCTTCGTTCGCAACTATTTAATCTCATTGAGATGACTTTTGGAAAGGTCCCTGCTATTCATGTTTCCTATTCTGGTGTGAGTATGTCTCTAATTGATGACATCGTTATTGACAAGTCAAAAGTGAATTTGGTCAAAGAGGATATGAACACTGATGATGATGCACTAAATTTTTCTAACCACAGACCTATACTTGGATCTTTTGAATTTCAATTTTATACTATGAGTGATTCGAACTTCAATCGTTTAAAGTTCAGTTGGGGGAAAGTTGACTCTCGGATACGACAAGAATATGCGGGTGCATTAGACAGTCACTTAGAACCTCTTAAGTCCTTTATCCCGGCAAACGGGGAGCAGATAGACTTACTCCACAGCAAAATCGTTAATGCTCTATCTATGGCAAGCAAAAACACTATTCCGGTTTTAAAATTCAAACCCTTTTAAAACCATTTTGGAATTCTGAGTTAAAGGTTTTGCACAAAACAATGGTCAAAAGAAGGCAGGAGTGGATACAGCAAGGGAAATCTAGCTGTCAAAACGATATATTCTTCATTTGTTATAAAGATGCCAAGTCAGCTTTTCGAAGACGTCACAGAAAATGTGTTTCAGATTATCAAAAGTATGAAAATGAAAACATTGATAAGTACGCAGAGGTTGATCAAAACCTATTTTGGAAAACTTTAATTGCACGCCGACAGAATAGTAGAAAACCGCCTGAAATGAAATTTAATGATAGTATTTTTCGGGATCATGTAGAATTAGTTGCTCAGTGGGCAACATATTTTGAGACTTTGTATGCCCCACCGAATTTAGATAATAGATATAAGAAGTTTCATGAGAAAGTTAGTGAATCTGTTAAGATGCGGAAAGAAACCACTGTAAGTGGAGAGTTCGATCCAATCACACTTGAAGAACTTGCATCTGTACTTTCAGATGTTCAGTCTGGAAAGGCTGGCGGGTTTGACAACATAAATTATGAACACCTTAAGTGTGGTGGTACCACGATCAGGTTAGTCTTGGTTCCTCTCTACAACCCAATGTTTACTTTTGGTCACATCCCGGACAAATTAAAAGAAGGTCTCGTAATTACCGTTCTTAAGGGAGGAAATAAGAATAAAAGAGATCCCAACAATTATAGGGCGATAACGCTTCTTCCAGTTATTGGGAAAGTTTTCGAAAAGATTTTATTAAAAAGGTTACATACTGATTTTAAATCCACTAAGTTTTCGATTAACTTACTCTAGGGTAGCTTTCAGAAGGGTCTAGGTTGCAATATGACTTCTTTTTTGGTCCATGAACTAATTGGTTATACTAATGAAAACCAAACCAAATTATACGCAGCTTTTCTTGATACTGAGAAAGCTTTTGACAATGTATGGCATGACGGATTATTTTATAAATTATTTCAGATCGGTATTAATCACAGACTATGGATGGTGATTGTCAATCTATACACAAATATGTACAGCAGAGTTATCCTGACAAGAAGAATTTCTAACAGATTTCCGGTGTTGAAAGGCACACGGCAAAGTGGAATATTATCCCCTTGGCTCTACATTGTAGTTATCAATGACTTGCTTGATGTTTTAACAACATGCAATTTGGGCTTTGTATTTCTCGACGATCCGTGCTCTTGTCCGACTGTAGCAAATGATATGCTTCTTTTGAGTCTTTCAAAATTAGGCATGGATCACTTACTAAAGATATGTTCTCAGTATTCTATAAAGTGGGGATTCAGATACAATTCTCAAAAGAGTAATATTTGTTTTTAATGAAAGATCATCAGACTACAAAAGAAGACATATGCATTGATTCTTGGGATCTGAGGCTGTTCAAGAAACCGAATCTTGTAGACATTTAGGCATTAATACATCTAAATACAGTAAAATTGATATTAGGATAAAAGAGGCTAAAGATAAGCTTGTAAGTTTTAATCCAGACACAGCGAAGATCTTGTATGAAACTATTGCCTTACCCCGGGCATTGTATGGTTGTAAAACCTGGTGTAGCCCGAGCCCTCAGAACATACTCACATTAGAGAGAGGTCATCGTTTCTGCATTAAGCACATGCAAGGATTATCCAGATATTCACGTACTGACATTGCATTGAGTTTATTGGGTGTTTTACCCATTGAAGCCTTCACAGATATGAATAAATTGTTTTTCCTGGAGCAACTTTGTAGATTGCCTGCAGCCTATTTTGCAATACAAGTTTTCTTACTCCGTCTTTTAACCTATCAAAACCCAAGAGTCAAAATAAAACAAACTGGTTTTATTCTTGACATTTATAGACTACTGGGAAAATTTTTATCTAAATGAGTTTATTGAATCGTTCATGCTTCAAGGTCGATTTCCGGTCAAAAAACCTGATTGGAAACGTATTGTTAAATACAAAGTCCGTACATCATATGAAAATGCTTTTAAATGCAGACTAATTGAAGACGCATCGCTTAAGAGATTTCAGAAGTTACTGCTTGATGACAGCCTTATCCCGTCTGTTACATGGGAAGTAGCTAGAAAATTTCCTGCCTCGCTTGAATCATGTCGAGTTGTTGCCAATATTGTGTCTAAACTGTTTTCATCTGCGAATGAGGCTGTTTGTACTCGCTGTCAAACTGTTTGTACATCTGTCGATGATCATTTCATAGGCGCGTGTAGTTTTTTTACACCAGACCGTGATAGGTTTTGGTGCCATATTATTGATAAATTCGGAGTGCATGTTTACATGTATTTAGATTTACTGACCGATATTGATTTTGTTAATAGTCTTTTGGGAATGATGTCCAGAGAGTTACTATTTCTTATTAGTAATGATCAGATTATGTATTTCCATCTTTTGTGCATCACAACTGTTGCTCCAAGTGGAAGAAAATACATAAGATACGTTTGACTGTGCACCATGCTTTTTTGATATTGGTGTTATTTATTTAAAATCTATGCTCGGAGCGTACTGATGTCAGATTGTGTACTTTTTGCTCTTATTTTAGTTCATTTTACATATTCAAGGTGTAGATTAATGAAGCGACTGTTCATATTTACCCAACGGTATAAATGTTCTCCCTTACTTCCATGCTGGATGGGCAGCGTTCACTCAACTTTGTTAACAATCGTATTTTGTGTTTAACATTTGTTATTTTCATTTTTCAGATTACTGCTAAGTTTGCAGTTGTTCATTCTTTATGTAGTTGTATGACTTTTTGTATTATTCGTTACACGGAGAAAATAAAGATATAAATCTCTCACTCACTCTCTCTCTCTCTCTCTCTCTCTCTCTCTCTCTCTCTCTCTCTCTCGCGAATTCTTACCCTGACAGTCCCCTGTTGTTTTATTGTAGGTATATCCACTAGGACAGGTACAGTTGTATCCATTCACTTGGTCTTTACAAGTCGAATTTCCCAGACATGGATTGCTCTCACATTCGTTTATGTCTGCAAGGACGAGACATTTACGGATAAACACTACATTAAACCATTATTGGCAACGTTAGCTGCATATATATATTTTCCAATGCAACTGCTATTCTGTTATAATAATAATACTAATAATAATGACAATAAGCATCATAAGCAGCAGCATCATCAATACTTGAATTAATGAGCGTAACGACTTTGACATACACTTAGCTCCCATTCTACCCACAAAGGAGAATTTGACAAAGATTCTCTAAAGAAATATGTACAGTATATCATGATCTGCTATAGAATATAAAAAATACCGCTCACATATTCTATCATCCCTTCCCATTTTACCTGCACACACACACACACTAAAAAAGGCACAACAAGCAAATAAATGAGGGAAAAATCACAGAAAGATCTATTTTGTTAATACACAAAAATGAGAGAGATAGAGAGGGAGAGACAGAGAGAGGGAAAGAGAGAGAGAGAGAGAGGGAGAGAGAGAGAGAGAGAGAGAGAGAGGGAGAGAGAGAGAGAGGGGGGGAGATCATACCTTGACATTTATTAGTGGTGTGATTGTAGAAATAGCCGGCGGAGCACGTGCAGTTATAGTCATTTATCAAATTGACACATGTAGCACCACCCGGGCACGGGTTACTGTCACATTCATTTATGTCTGCAAGAATTAGAAAAGAATGCGGCACTAATATTTTCACCTCTAAGGTTTTTTTTTTTCGTTTCTCATTCGTGCGAACATCTATTTCTTATTTCTCTGGATACTTTGTCATGTCGTTAGTACACCCATTACCTATAAAATTGACGCCCAAATATTACGTTTTCATGTCACTGTTTAAAGAATATCGCACCATTACACGGCACGATTGACATGACGTTTCGTAGACTCCTAATTATATATATATATATATATAGATATATATATATATATATATATATATATATATATATATATATATATATATGACATAATTCAGTGCATAACAGATGTAATACAAGACTTAGCGCTTTCGAACCTATAGGCCAATTCAACTAAGACAACCACAACGACAAGAAAGAGAAACTTTACTATGAACATAAATCACACTTGAATAATTTTGTTAAAAAAAGATCTCCATTATTGTATCTTTCAAACTAAATATAGAAGCCAAAAAAGTGAAAACGAACAAGGAAAATATATGATAATTTTTTCTTTGCATAACAAGTTACAAAATATTTGATGGTACGGTTGACAGTAACTAAAACTAAGGGACGCATACATACAAAACAAATATGGTTCCGGAGTGAGTCTGAGTTGAATAGTGAAAACAAGCCTTGTAGATTTCATCCAGGATTTACTATTATGATCACAATCTTTGGATAATTATTTCTTAGGTTCAGAGCTAACAATAGCAGCAATAACATAAAAAATCAAGAACAACAACAACAACGGTAATTTAAATAATGATGATTATGACGAAATTGGTATCTTCACGTTACGAAATGGAGTTTAGGAAAAAAGGAAAAATATTTATAAACATTATTGTACTATGTGGCAGGAGAATAAAAATGCAGCTGCGGTGTCCTTGTACGTGAAATAGTCAATTTTGATTCCTTCTGGATCAAAACGCTTTGTTTGAGTGTCCTTAGTCGACAAATCCAGTAGGTCTCATTTTCTTAGCTTCGGAACTCCAGTTCAAGTTGTGGGCAGTTCCAATTAAGATTTGTGAAGATGAATTCTTGAATTGAGCTCTTCTGTCTCTCCAACACACTGGATTGTACATGCCCTGCATGTGATGAGATAAATCACCTTCTCTGTTTTGCATAATGTGAGCATGGCAATGAATATTGAGCTATTTACCGCAACTGTGATATACAAAGCGTTGTTTTTACCACGCGCTGATATATTTTTTTTTCTCACCTTTTCTCCCCGCAAGGTTCAGATGTGCTGTTGGGTGTTCCGTTATGATTGGCGTAATTTTCGCTCGGACGAGAATATCTCTTAAATGTTTTGGACTGTGGCAGACTACAGTCGGTTTATTAGGGATGATTATTTTAAAAGTTTTATGCGACTAAACAACATGCCAGGAGTTTTGAATGATGCGATATACAAATGGCAATCTGGATGGAAAGTTAGGATAAAATTACAAGTTCAACTTTTTCTATTTATTTGTATCTCAAAAGGTCAAGGCGGTTTTCTTCTTGCCTAGCCCTTTGTATCGATTCCCCTATGATATTGTTGTCACATCCTCGTTTGCCTGATATTAAGACGGTTTTTTGGTATTTCCTCAAAAGTTGCGTTGTCAGTGGATATCCTGCTAATTTCCAGTACCTGCCTGTACTTTGTCCACCACATGAAAAGGGAAAAGTAAAGTGTTGCACAGGATTTACATCACTATATACCAACATTACACATAATGAGGGAATACAGTCATGCAATGAAGCCTGAGAAACAAGAATTGTGAAGAAGCCATCCACACACTTCTTGGTTAGACTTATGAAGCTTGTTGTGAAACTCAACAATGTTGAGTTAAATGGAAAGAACTATCTCTAAATCAGTTGGACTGCTAAGTAGAAAGCGATCACTCCTTCATATGCAAATATATTCGTGGACAAACTGGAGAGGCGACTTCTGGCTTCTCTCGGGTACACCCACTAGCAATGGGTAAGATTCATTTCTGATATTGAAATGAAATGGCAACACGGAAATTACAAAATTTTGACGAATTTACAACTTTAGCTAGCAATTTCTATTACTATCAAGTTTATGAACGAAATTATTCAAAAGTTAACCACTTGTTTTTGGACAGAAAACCAAAGAAAACAAAGCAAAACTTGTTGAGAACGAACCCCACACTGACATCTATTCGAAATTAACAGATACGCACTGTATCTAGAGTATTTCATTCAGCACGTGCTAAGAATTCGCAGACTATGCTCTAGAAAAGAGACGTTTGAAGCAAGATTTGACATCTGACCAAGCCAGGCTATGACAAAGATCTCATAGTGGAATTTGTACAAAGGGCAAGACAAAACAACTGCGCTGACCTCTTGAGACACAAGGACACAGCAAAATGTCCTTATCAGTATAAGTTTTATTGTTGACATATTTGTTGTTTCTGTTATTTGTTCAGGATCTAGCAAATGATTATGCATCGTTTGAGATCATGTCAATTCATCCGAAATGAAATCTACAATCTTGTATTAACTAGACAACATAGATGGCGTGTGTGTGTGTGTGTGTGTGTGTGTGTGTGTGTGTGTGTGTGTGTGATTAGGCCGTCCATATTTGTCACGGCATCACAATCAGAACTTATTTGTTTGTTTTTTGGTTTTGGTTTTCTTTTCTCATTTCGTCACAAAATATTTTACCCAGGATATAATTTCACGAGTTGCTCATTTACACAGTTTACATATACCAGTCTACATGTTACATTCTGTGCCTTTATTTACAGTGTGTTTACATATACTTGTCTACATGTTACACTCTGTGCCTTTATTTACAGTGTGTTTACATATACTTGTCTACATGTTACACTCTGTGCCTTTATTTACAGCGTGTTTACATATACTTGTCTACATGTTACATTCTGTGCCTTTATTTACAGTGTGTTTACATATACTATGCTACATGTTACACTCTGTGCCTTTACTTACAGCGTGTTTTTTAAGTTTCGTAAACTTTATAAAATCAATAGGAGATTTGCTGTTTCTTTTATCAACTTCCATCTTATGTTTAGAGATTTGGTTCCACCTCTCTCTCTCTCTCTCTCTCTCTCTCTCTCTCTCTCTCTCTCTCTCTCTCTCTCTCTCTCCATTTGTCTGGTAGTTAAATGTCAGTTACGCATGAAATCTTCATAATGTTACCTTTGCAAGCAATTTGTAAAACATTATGTGAAGACTCAAAATCCGTTTCTCCCGTAATATTTTCTCCAATCGAATATCTGAAATTTACCGTTAAAATAAATAAAGAGTTAGATTGTCCAAAATTATCGACTGCATTACCTCCCTTGACTACGGTTGTTTTGCTGTTACGTGTAACGTTTATTCTAGATCGAGCCGGCCAGCCACAAATATACAAGTGCATTGACTGCACGGTCATTTCAAGTAAAAATGAGGGTTTTGTGCAGTATACGGTCACAAATTGTGATAAAAATTTTTTTTAAAAAAGGGCTGTCGTTTTCCTTTCTCCAAATTTGTATAAATGAAGAAGGACGCTTAATAAAAGGAACTACCAATTATACTGTGTCAATTATTCTGAAGAACTTCCTGAGTTGACCTTACTGCTCTTTTTTTCCCAAGCAGATTACGAGCTGATCAAATCATCACAAATCCGTCTCATGGTTGAAAACAGGATTTAGACATCATTTTAGCAATCATCGGAGGAAAATGAGAGAGCGAGAGGGACAGAAGAAAAATAATGAAAAATAAGTTGTTCCCTTTCACAGAGCACAGAAATTTATCTGCAAACACGTATCTTCATTAAACCTTTGATTTATTGATTTATCATAGAGAAAAGATCTTTTTTCTTCTGTAAACTATGTGTCTTCGAGAATACATATCCGATCACATTAGCAATAAAATTAGGAAAATAATCTCCGCTACCTCTTGAATCCAACCCTTACTATAAGACGCAATTCCTTGTTCTGTCTATATATCATATATTTGAAAATAAGTAACTCCTACATATTACCTCCCCTTACCCTGCTTGGTAGCCACACATATCCGGATGTTGATCAGTTTACGATGCTCGCATTTGCGGCGAAGGATGGGATATATTGATAGTAATGTGATTAGGTAGGTACTCTCATAGAAACATAATTTACTAAAAATTTGCTTTCTCCATCGAACACATTTTCCGATCACATTAACATTAGAATAATAGGTAAGAGGAGAAGGAAATGCATGAGCATCTAATCTCTACCCACGTCACCCTCGAGGAGCAAGATGACTGCTCTCCTGAAAGGATGAACTTCTGCTAACATGAAGGAAGGCAGCCTGGCTCTTGCCTTACCTGCAAAAAGTTTCCTGGGCGAATCCAGCGAAAGCAATAAGGTCATGCCTGAGACAGAAGTTGTGCTGTCATGAACGGGGTGTAGTAACTGTCTGGACACCTGCCAGTGGTCCGACGACATTCAACTCTCTCCTTTGGGACCAGCACATGCAGGGTTATGTCTTGCTTTCCCGTCTTAATCAGTAGAAAGACCTTTGACGGGCGCCGCGAACGTTCTTGCTGCGCCTCAGATAGCGTCTAAGCGCGCAAACCAGGTCCTGCGGCATCAAGAGAGCGGACGAGCAGTTATTCTTTTGATTGCCTGCAGCCTGCTCTAAGAGACGAAACCAGGTTGCGTCATAAGTACGACTGAGCCGTAGGAACGAAACTGCATGTAAATCGGATCCACAGACAGCGCAAGCAGCTCACTTACCCTGCACGCCGAAGCTAGTACAATCAGGAAGCAAATCTTTACGATACCAGCTTCATCGAGGTAAAAGACAGGGGTCTCCACCGGGTCGAGTTGAGCCACGTCAAGACTCAAGAGAGTTTCATTTGGGGAACAATGCGAGGGAGTGGGGCCTGGATAGGTCTAAATAGGACAACATGTTGGAAAGATTTTTGCTGCGACCAATATCGCCTCTTCCATGATGTTTGAACGTGTCCGAAATCATGGAACGGTAGCCCTTGATCATGATATGGGTTAACGTCGTGTCCTCAAAAAGGAAACGAAAGAAGTTAACCAATAGGAGAATGGGTACAAAGAGGGGTGTGACGTCTTTAACCTGACACCAGTCAGTGAAAACGCGCTACTTTCCCCCATACGCCTTCAAAGTAGAGGGCCTTCTAACTGTTGAGATCCTCTCCGTGAAGGAAGTGCAGAATTTCTTTTCGCGCAAGGCCTTCCTGACAAGAGTCAGGCGTAAAGTGGAGTTTCTCTGGACACGGATGAAATACCGACGACCTCAGTTGTTTGAGCATCGTGGGGGTCACTACGATCTTCCTGGGGACGTCTGTCGTGGGATCGAGGAGATCGTTTAACCGGGATCCGTCCCATCAGAGAGGAGCAATCATAACTATTTTGCAAGTCTTGCCTCTCATCTTCTGTATTAGTTTCGGTATCAAAGCTGACGCTATGATATCCAACACGGATTGGAGTCCGACTAGCGGATGTTGGACGGTTAGACGAGCGACACAAATTGTGCGCCCAGTTCGCTGTTTCCTGTCGACGAGATGCATCAGTTCGGCCCAGCCAGTAGGCTGGCTGACCGACCGACCGGGCCAGACGGGGCAGTCGGCCGGGCGTAGCTTGCAGTCGCTTGCGGAACTGTCGAAGTGCGTGCGGTTTGACAGTCTGAGATAAAACACCAAGCCTGTACGAGGGTCGGCTGGACGGCTGGACCAGGTAGTCGGCAACCGGGACGGCGTACGGCATATGGTATTGTACTTGCGGGCTGAGCCAGGCAGCCAAGTCAAATTGCATTCCCGCACGCCAGGTCTCACTGGCACAAAGGCTGTGCATGAGCTGGGGTGGTAACTTATGATAAATATATGATAAAGCGCAGTGTCTACGGCGTATTTCCAGATAAGACACCCAAATTGAAGTCGAGATGCGTGATTTAGCATTCGAAGAACAACGACCGTCGAAATAATTCATAATTTCACAAAACAGTCGCAAAATTATGTATACCCAAGGTATATCAACACTGAGACCTACTAAACCACCAAAAAGAAATGATGGATAGTTTGAAAAAGTGAAAAACTCACTGGATTCAGGAGGCCACAAACACTGTATGTTGACAGTCATCGAGGAAAAGCTTAAACTGGTAAACATCCGTGTTATGGGTGGTCACCTAGCGGGGACAAAGGGGCGGGGGGTAATCTGCAACAGTTGCTTCCCTTCGTCTATATGCTGTATAGACGGAAAGACATTTTTTGTTTTTTTTTTAGGTAGGGCTGAATTCGGGAGGTAGCGGAATTCATTTTCCTAATGTTAATTTTAATGTGATCAGGTAATGTATTCGACGGAGAAATAAGAGCAGCAAATATCATGTAGAGCATGGCAAAATGATATTGTGTTAGGAGATAAGATGAGATTACATTTAAATAGGTCAGTGTCTCCGTTATACCTTTTAAAAAACTGGAGTTTATTTTTTCGTTGAATTACTGTTCATAATTTTAATTGAAAATAGGAAACTGATCCAATAAATTTCTGGACGTGGCTTATAATATAAAAGTTATTAATACGCAGAGCTCACGCTTCTGCTTGTGAATGCACAGTATTTTCGTAATTCTTTCTAATACCTACTATTATCTTTTTTCCGTTGTTTTCTCTCGATATACTGATGACCATATTGACCGTGGATGTAGCATTAGTTGTTTCAATTTTATACATTTTCATTGGTCCACTCTTCATTTCATAACCTATCGCAAACTCTCAACTCTATAATCTCTACTTTAGTGAGTTTCTTGTTCTGTTGTTACGTCACTTCCGCAGCACAATACCTTTTTTGAAGGTCATACTTTTAAACGCAATTGTTTCTAAACGATGCGATATAAAATTATGGGATTTTCAGGTATGGAAGATTCAAAAATAAGTTTAAACATAAACCTTCACAATTGATCTTTAAATTCATTACCTGAAATATTAAGAATTTATATTGCTGCAACAGAAGCGCCCAATTGTAACCCACAATTTAATCCTGCAAATCAAGTTTGTGTACTTTTAAGTCTTTCATGTTTCTTCAAAAGTTTTGCTGTGTGTGTGTGTGTGTTTGCATGCGTGCGCGCATGCGCGCGTGTGTAATAAGATCAAGATGTAGTTTAGTACTGTCTAGAGTGGGGAACATTGAGAGGTCAAGGCCGATGATGGTTTGTCCAAAACAAAAATGCTGCCCAAAACAAATGCTGTATGCAGTGAAACAAAATATGTTGTAACAGTTGGTCTGACTAGTAGATTCGCGGCATACACATAGAAACAAATTTTATTACATGTTTCTATGTAAGTGCACACAATTTGTTTTTTCTTTAAACTGACTCCTTATCCAACGTGTTTGTTGCACAATCCTTGTATGGAAAAAATGAAAGTTTTGGACCCAAGAATCTAAATTCCCAATAAAAATTATAAGCATCTTACAGTTTCCTATCAGAGATAATTACAAATGAATACAAAATTTTTGGATTTTTACTACACAAATTAATGAGGATAAAGTGACAGTAAAGTATCCCTTACATTGCTTCACTGACACGTTGAGATAAATAAACATAACATAATGCAACAAGACGAAATGTATGTACATAGTACAACGCAACATAATGCAACTAGGTGCAGTATTATTAAATTCCACATAGTACAATAGTTGTTTCTTGACGAGAATAAACTTAATTAATTTATTGAAAATAGCTCATTAAATGATGACTATGTCATTATATCGCCACTTAGATGATTTTGCAGGTAGAAACAATACCAATTAAACTTAAACAAAAGGACAACCTACCTGTCTCGCAAAGTTGCCCATCATACCCAGGAGCGCATGTACAGTTATAGTTGTCATACTTGGAAGACGAAGTGCACGTGCCACCGTTCTGACAAGCTGAATCGTCACAGGCACTTATTCCTAAAGACAGTGCCAAAAATCATAGAAGAAGGTCAAGAACTTTATTTGCATTTAGCCGATTGGCCATCAGCAAGTATATGCATATAAAGTTAAGTTTGTTATAAACATTGATGGTGACACGTTTAATACATGCAGTAAAACAAATCTATAGAGTATACAAACATTCAATAAATACTAAAGTTATTTACTTACGTATACATACACACATTCCCAAGCACACTCATGCATGCATATGTTATATATTTCATATATATTTATGTATATACATATACCCAAACACATGCCTACATATACATACATATATGCACGCACATATAGATATATATGCACATACATACATATACATACATACATATACACACAAAGACGCATGGATAGACGTACACACGCACATAAACATACATAACTGCATTCGTGTATACATGGAGTATGATACGAGGTAAGTATAAAACACGTTAATTGTGAGCTGTAAAATACACTATAATATGTTTGTTCAATCACATGCGTGCGCTTAAATACAAGCTCTTTAAGGAGAAGACACAAAAAGTGTCATCAATATATAACCAGTATTCAAAATGCTTTTCTTAGTAGTATCATAAGAACATTATACATGAAGAGATATAATGCATGTATTAAACAATGAAATGGTGATGAGATGATAGTAACAGTGAACATAAAAAAGTAATAATAATTAATAACGAATTAAATCATGTAATTTTAAGTAGTATTCATCATATTATTACGTTCAATCATAAACAACACCGGTACAGTTTCATATGGTACATTTTCTTCAATATACGCCCCTATCAACGTTTCAACAGGCAATATAGTTTGATTGATTGATTGATTTATTGATTGATGTTTCATGGTAGATCAGCGCGATCATTGAGGGGTATTGGCTTTTGACTGGAACATGTACGCTCTGAGAGCTATGTCCTGCAATCTAGCAATCCACTATTTGCCAGCAAGTCACCTTTTCTTTACTGTCGATTTTCATGCTATGAATAATCGGGTGAACAAACACTTTTGTCTTCTCCATATGTACCGAGTAAAAAAGTCCGTATTCTCAAGAAATACAACTATCCCTGACACTCTTTATTCAAATCTAGAAACGTGTCATACTACAAAAATCCCTAACCACTTTTATTGTGTAATATATGAATTCCATGGCACACTAACTTCAACCAAAATCTTAACTTTAAACTTTAAAAATGGAGCATGAACTTTAGGTCATTGTGCCAGGGTTTTACAGGAGAAACCTGTACTCACTAAAACACATCCCAAATGATGTTGCATGACACTGCAGTCACTGATGCACGGAAAATGACTTAAACGCTAAACTTCACCAAAATTACTGAAACGTGAAATTTAAGGTTACATTGACTTATTTTTAGAGAAGGGGTATTGCACATACCAATAGGCATCCGCACATAAAGTTGTACAACTACTTGCATAAGAAACTGATCTAAATGCAAAAATCAACCGAAGTGTCACAGAAGGAAGGACGGAGGGACGGACAAGGGTCGTGGACCAGTGACCAATGGTTCATCTGCGGTGAGCATTTTTCCAATTATTCATAATTAATCGTTCATTCGCCTATGATATGCTAATTTGTCTTTATTTCGTTAAATTGTTGTTTATTTGTGTGCGTGTGTGTGTAATAAGGATCAGTAGGACATCGTCACATGTGAGAGTATTCGTATCACAAAAGGCAGTATATGGTATCTGAACTTTTAGATGGGAAATTAGGTTGGTAGACAAATAACTGTTTAAGACTGCAAATGACCCAAAGATTATTTGTCTTATATTGTACGGAAATTATATACATTTACTTATTGCCTACAGCATAGAGCACGTGTACTTTCTAGGTCAATATGCATAAAACAAATATATGTTGTAGCTATACAAAATAAGTGCCGTAGGTATGGATGCCAGAGAGAAATCTTTGTTTATTTGTTTTTATATCTCATTTTGTTTACTGTTCGTTTGTAATCACAACCTTGTCACAGTTGAAAAAAAAACTTACATAAAATTGATATATGTAGAATATTAAACACGCTCTTTTTAAATAAATTGCACGATTATTTAAAACGATTTGTAGTTTACAAAACATTTGGAGATATGAAAACGATGTTTACCTGGAAGAGGATCGCTAGATGTGCCATGGAGTATTAGCTGCCATGACGTCAAGTTTCCTGTGGAAAAGAATAATGAACTTCATATATATCACAAGAAAGAAAAATAGTAGAAACAGGAATAATAGATTCTTAACAGTATAGTATTCATACCAGGTGCTTTGCTGTCGTTTATTTGATACGAGGTTTTAAAAGACATGATCTGTATGTCAATTTTAAGAGTACAGGTCATCGGAAGCATGTAACCCATTTTGTATTCTTGTTGCAAGCAACAGAGTTAAAAAAAAGTAACAAGATTTCTTCATCATCAGTATAAGATAAAAACAACAAAGCTATATACAGCAAACATATATCCCCTAGATATGCAGGTATATATTGCTTGCATATATCCCCTGGAGATGCAGGTATATATGGCTTGCATGTATCCTCTAGAGATGCAGGTATCTATTCTTTGCTCGATGCACTGAAGCAATTAGTGCGACATAGCAGTAATGACTGGATGCAAACATAAGACCGTCCAATTTCAAGTCCAACACTCGGACACACTTGTTTAGCACCTATTTGGTCCCTGGTTCAGTTCCTTGTTGCGATTCTTGTGAGGGTAAGTGGTCGTCCATCCAAAGTCGCTGTTTTTTCCAAGTTCTATGCTATTTTTTCACATCACAGACCACGATATGCCAACATCAAAGGCGTCTAGAGTACTTACTTTAAGCTGTGAGAACATTTTGTACATTCAAAATGAAATAAAAAAAGTTTCAAATTAGTCTCGATAGACATAATCACCCTCTAGGCTAACGAATACCATTAATAGTAAAATCATCCCTAACCTGTTTGATTCTTGGGGATGGTCATGGAAAATGTCCAGTTTCCTGCTGCGTCCTCACCCCAGAACTGTACAGACATAAATGTCCACTCCTGTTCTCTGCTGACCCCCCTGTCGAACCTCCTTTGGGTCATCAGCTTACTGTGGGTCCCCATTGGAGAAACTAGCTTCAGTTCGACATACGCACGCTCACTGCTCTGAAATATTGCGTGCACCTGCACGTGCTCCAAGTACAGGATATTGCACGCGCTGACCAGGAGAGATTCAGAAGCCGTTGTCGACGAAGAGTTAAGTACCCTGTTTTTTTATTTAAAAAAACGAAAGAAATCATCCATACACGTCTTTATTCGAAATATATGCGTGCCTTTCTAAACGTATGCATTTTAAGTTTAAAAATTCTATCGGTTATTACGTTGACAAAGAAAACAATACCAAGTAAGCGTCTTGTCATACTGCATATATTTAAAATATATATGTTTTTTTTACAAGTGATCTTTTTCTCTCTGTAGAATATGTTATTTCACCTATTTCAAAACAAAATCTTTTTAAAAAACATTTATTGACTTACATGTATGGCGTGCTTATGGTGTCATTACAGATTTCTTGCGGTGGCACAGTCGTCCATATCTCGGCGTATCTGACCATTGCCTCAGCATCCATTAGACCATAACCAAACATTTGGCCCACTGTTACCGTGTAGATCAATAAAATAAATGAAAAATGTCCATTGCAGGTGTATATAAAAAATCAATATTTCATTTCTTTAAATTGGTCAACTCATTGAACAATAACTACATCGGGACACATTGAAAAAAGTGCTTTGTTTTTGTCCTGACGGCCTGATTACGTACCTGTGAAATGGAGAATTTAATAATTCTGGAAACTTGGAATTATTGTGTATGTGTGAAAAATAAAGCAAATTTATTCTAAAGTAACAAAATTAAAGATGACATAACAATCAGATATATGTTTTTTCTGTACAACCATCGATACATTATTATTTGACTCGTGTTTTAATTTTTAATTTTATCGGTGTAAGTTTTAGAGTATGTAAATATTTTGCAGTGACAGTTGACATTAAGGCGCCAATTGTTTCCTCCTACAGCATAAAGCAGTTAATTTAATTAATAAAAAAAGCTTTTTGGCAAGAGCTAATAAGGTGGATAAATAAAAGAATTTATTACAGAATTATAGAATGGAGTTAGATATCAAAGATGTATTGTTTGGAAAAGACTTATCAGATGAACTGGATTTATTTAGCACATTATTTTTGTAACTTAATATTATATATACATGTAAAAGATGAAATCTAGTACACTGAATTTATTAGGATTAAAGTGCTGCCTAAATTAGCATTATAATAGTGAAAGGTATGCAGCTTACAAACATGAAAAGAAGGACGAGTTTGAGAAAAGATGGAAACAGTGGAAAGTGTTAATTGTTGATAACTATATATATATATATATATATATATATATATATATATATATATATATATATATATATATATATATATATATATATATGGTAACACTAGGAACGTAGTTTGTATTTTAAAGATTCTCTCTCACTTTCTCCCCAACCTTACTATTACTACTGTATGTCCGGGGCATTAGAAGAAAATAATAATTGAAATTCATATTTCATTCTTTGTAATATAAAGATTTTTTTATTTCAATTTATCTAGCTTTTCATATCGCAAGGCAATGGCAACCATATATAATATATCTTGTGCGTCGTAAAGAACTCAACATTGATAAATACGAAATGTAGTGGTCAATACAAACACATCTAGATCATGACAAGGTACGAATTGTATTGGTCAATACAAACACATCTAGATCATGACAAGGTACGAATTGTATTGGTCAATACAAATACATCTAGATCATGAGAAGGTACGAATTGTATTGGTCAATACAAACACAACTAGACCATGACAAGGTGCGAATTGTAGTGGTCAATACAAAATCATCTGGATTATGATTTCTGAACCTATTATTAATTATCAATGTGTCAATCATTTTACGTTAATCATAGTGACTTACACGATCATTAATTGAATCGCTTTATCATATTCATCGTTGTTCTTGTCTTGTTCGTGGAATTATTTGTCTCCAGTACATTCTGGTAATATTTGTATGTTCTTTTTCAAAGAATATTTATATACTGTGCAAGTTTATTACATTTCTCTTATTTTGAAAATGTATTTATTTTTTCCAATTATTTTGTTTTATTTGCTTCATTAATATGTTAACAAGACTTACCATAGTTTCCGGCTCCGTTTTGAGTAAAACCGTACTCCGTAGCCTCTGTCAGATTTTGATATTTGGCTGTCTTTACTATCAAGTGTTGAACATCCCTCCACGAAAGGTTTGGACTGAAATAAAATTTAAAAAAAAACACAATTAGATTTCTACTGTCCAAGGTTATATGTTTTCTGAATAGAATTGGTCACACACACACACACACACACACACACACACACACACACACACACACACACACACACACACACACACACACACACACACACACACACACACAGCTGATGTCAAGAAATACATACAGCCATAACTAGTTGTGCATACCAAAACTCCCTTCACGTGGAAACCGATTTTGAGAGAAATTTTGTCGTTTAATAACGGGGATCTAAGACACCTGTGAAAAATGGCAAATGATAAGTTACTGGTTACTGATTTTGGTTGATCATTTGGTGTGTGTGGGTTTTTTTTCATTTTTTTTTTCATATGTGCTTTAATTTCATAAATTTATAATATTCTGGGCGTACATCGGTGCATTGCAAAATACAAAAAAATTTCTTAATGTTGTCCGGATAAAATATAATGTACATGAAGGGTGTCAAACATACGGCCCGCCAGACTCATTATTTATTATTATCATCAACATAAAAGATCATCATCTAACTTTGCTTATATTGTGCACACCGAATATTCCCTTTCTTCTTACAAAACATTTGTTTAACAAAATACTAAAAACTGCGTTAAATATTATACCGCTCTCCTCGTGCAAATCTATCAAATATAAGGTTTATACTTTAGAAAAAAAAAGTCAACGATTTGCCTTATAAGTTGCAAACTGATAACAGGACGACAGACACAGGGATATAACACGTGCAAATGCAACACAGGTTAAAAATGTCCAAATAAGCATATATTATGACCAGTATTAGGCTCATCTAAGTGTGTCGAGTTCATCATAAAGAATTCTTAAACAACGAGCACAGGTACGTTGATGTTAAATTTTAACAATGGTGAACCAAAAGAGTATTTTTTTTAAAAAATACCGAACAGACTATGCCAAATTTATGGAAATTCCCAGTAAGATTTCACCTACTAATGGCTAACACTGTTTATAAATAATGTTTTTAGTTCCAGATCACGAAAACAATAGTCCACACAACACAGTCTTGGTAAATTTTGGAGCTAGGATTATCACAAAAAGCTTGTTAAGAAGTGCGTGTAATAGCTATATTTATCAGAGTACTTTACGGTCTGGGATATTGTAAAACTCTCTGTCTGTCTGTCCGTAACTATAACTCCTCCTAAACCGTTGAGTGAATATTGATTATATTTTATAGCTTTTCTTTGTCTATACGTTAACCATGAGCAAGAGGTGTATTATTTTGGGCTCAATCTCTTGGGTTGCTGAGTGGGGTCGTAAATTAAATGCGCAAAATGTTCAATAACAGTGTCATTTTCAAAACTTTGAAACCAAACTTTATATATGCAGACATAGCAGGAAGACAGAAGATGCAAATAATGAAATTTGGGTTATGCCCCATGTCCCCGTCACTGTTTGGGTCGTGGTGATTGTGGTGGGTGGGTAGAGGGCCTAAGCTAAAGTAATACTGTTTCAAATAAAGCTTTTATGTAATAAAAAAAAATATTTTAAAAAATTTCATAAATAAACGTGGGAAAGAGTGATGACCACCCGTTGAAACCGATGTAGTTTCAGTTTATTACTGCCTGTAGGGGAGTGCAGTTTTAAAGCAACACTTACTTGGCTTGTAAGGCCAGAGCTACCATTCCAGCCGCCTGGGGAGCCGAGAATGAAGTCCCCTCCATCCCGCCATAACAAAAATTGTCGTTGGATGTCGTGACCTGTGTAGAGTGGACACTTTAATTTAAATCACTGGGAAAATATAGATATACCTTAAGTAATGTATTATCCGATTAACAAGGCAAATAAAGTAGCTGTATGATGTCGGATTCAATAGGCGTTTAAAGCCCAATGTAAGTTAAATTACGAGGGTTTTTCTATAGAGGTATTCAACAAAATGATAAAAAAATAACACCATCTTGTTTATATATATATATATATATATATATATATATATATATATATATATATATATATATATATATATATATATATCAGTTAAATCTCGTAATCTTATTTAAAACTCTGATTGAAATGACATGTAAAATTGTAGAGGCTGGTATCATTAATATATTCAGGAACAAAGGAATAGTGAAATGTATGTACGCAGTTAGATCCTGAAATATACGTCTGTTGACATTATAGATGAATCAGAAGGTGTTCCATTATCCAGGACGCGATACAGCCAAAGATTTGTCGAAAAGGGAAAGAGGGAAACTGTAATAAAAATATACTGGTTTGGAAAGGAACGAAGATCACGGTCATTGTATTAGCAGTTAGGTGAGAATTTAGCTTATGACCAAGAGTTACAAAGGGTAAAAAAGTTGGACGTCTATAATCCCCAAAATCCATTTTTTTTTTTTTTTTAAAGTTCAGAGAGAAATATATAATTGATAGTATAAAAAATGCAACACTTCTTACGTTGAATAATGTTCATTGCTGTTTTGCTTTTTTTAAAGCTCAGATAGCGATTTCGTGCCGTTATTTTTGTGTAACAGCATAGTTTCTCTGAAGAGGCGAAGCCTGAAGAATAAGCATGCTGTTACGAAAGCGCTCTCATAGCTAAATTAGCAAGAGAGACATGAAACTGCTTTAACGGAAGCTGTGTTTTGACTTATATATCTCATCGGATATAAAGAAATTCGGATAAAACGACATGATATTGGAGTCCCTTGGGCTTTCTTATATCTGGACATGATATTGGAGTCCCTTGGGCTTTCTTATATCTGGACATGATATTGGAGTCCCTTGGGCTTTCTTATATCTGGAGCATAATACACTACTATAGTCTGGGATTCTTTTTCTTTGACACGCACTATATTCAACATGTTTGCGACGGGGGTCCCCTGGAATTGTAAAATTCACACAGCCGCTGCTCCGTTCAATCCGAATCAGTAGTATTTGCATGAATGTTTTTCCAACACAAAATATGCAAAAACTGGATTATCCATTACACAAAACAGTCTAAGAAATGGAGATAGTGTTTTGTATCTAGGATTTATGTCATTCGGAACGTTATAGGCATTCATTTCCCACAACTGAATCAAACAAAGAGCTCCAAATATGTCTTCCTTCTATACAAAATTTCCAGCTATGTTCGCTGTGAATACAATTAGTTTATTGTTAATGATTCCGATTTTCATTCGACCTTTCAGTCTTTATATATTTGACAATGCATACCATATATCTCTGATTTCTGTCTCCACTGTAAGTGACGGCCAAGGCAGGCGCGCAAACTTCGGAGTACCACGCGGGTTGGCCAATACTATTAACACTGGATATAGCCACTGTATAGATACTGTTGGCGTAACCATCTGCATTACAGTTGTCCGTGGTCCCGCCATTGCCAGCCGCCCATACGTAAATTATACCTTTTCCTCCTCGGCCCTGTTGATTGGAGAGAATATTAAAAAAATAAAAACCATGAAAATTGGCTACACAACAACTACTAGTGCTGAGTACTGCTGTTGTTTACTGCAAATGCAGTTAGTCGGCAGGGAGTAGTAGAAAACATCAACGTTAGAAGAGATTTTTTTTGTTGTGTTTTTGTTGCAGAAGTTGCTTTCTCTTCTGAAAAAAGAAAAAAAAATCCACATCCTTAATCTTTTACTACTCCTTCTTCATGCTGATCATTGTTAATCAATAAAGGTATATAATCATAGAGCTTTTCCTCGAAGAACCATTCACACAGAGATTAAAATAATACATGGGATGTTGCCGAATAATTTATTAATTTTGGAGATTACATAAGGGTGAATATTCCGCTTAGAATTTGCTCAGGTCAGATTCACAGTAACATCACTAAAATCATTGCTCATTAACCTACCTGAGTTACACCGAGTTCAAAGGATGCAGCAGTTAAAGCCCCTGGAGCAAAGTACCCGTAATAATCTGGAGGACCCCAGCTATTGCATGAGATGTCGGTGACGTTGTATCCGTGAGATATCGCCTGCGATTCACTGATGTCGGTAGTGTAATTGGAGCTGAGGAGCCGAATTCCTGAAAGATGTAAACCGTAATCCAACATTTCTCAATATGAAAATGATCACATTAATATAACAGTGGAAGAATAATTTTAAATGTTTAATTACTTTGTAAGTATGTTGCTTGCAAATATGCATTAAAACTGCAGACGGCATAGGAGAAAAGTGATCTTTGCATAAGGCAATTTCATATAATTATGTGTCTAAATTGTCTGAAATCTTTGCATAATGCAATTTCATATAATTATGTGTCTAAATTATCTGAAATTTTTCCTTAAAACCTATTTATTACAATTAATGTGAAACACATTGACGAATCCTTCTTTGTTCGTTTTCTTCCTCGCTTGCTAATTTTGTTGTTTGCTTGTTTGTTCTGCAGTCGGCTTTTTCCATGAATCTGAACTTTATGAACCATGAACGCAACCCATCCGATCTGAAGAATAAAGATGACATTCATGTTGCGACCAATTTCACAGTGAAATGGTAGTAACTAACAAATTTCTTAACTACATTTGATAAGTTCTACCTCATTATATGTCAAATTCGAAAATCTGTGCTTGGAAAGAAGATTTTTATATCAATCAAAAAGACTCCAAAACATACTCTAAAAAGCAGAAAGCTTTCCTCTCATCCCGCTATTTCTATTCGTTTCTGTATGATTTTCCCTTGACTTTAAAATAATTTTGTCCATACAAAAAATGTTTCTGGATAGAAGTTATCAGACATTTGTTTGGGTGTGTGTTTTGTTGTTGTTCTTATTTTTCTTGTGCTTCTCAGATTCATCGTGACAATATAAAACTCAGTGTGTCAAATCTACTCAGGTTTAGTTCCAGTTTACAATTTACTGTTCAAAGGTACAAAGGTCAGCAGCAGCTGAGATACCACCATCCCCCAATCTGAATGTCCTCTGCCTTTCGCGTCTCATGCTAGTAAAAAAAAAAAACTCAGATGTAAATAATGGATATTTTGAACTGCCCTAAAGCCCGTGGTAGTTATTACGTCATAATAACTTCATAACGTTACAATGAACAGATGATGTGTCACAACTAACAGCAAAACAAGCCATAGTTGCAGACAATTGAAACCGAATGGTTTCTTCAATTGTTTTCGCTACAAAGTTGCAGGAATGACATTAATTATTAAATGTGCAGGTATTTCATTGATTGTTGAAACATCGTCAAGTCCTATTTCCAAGACCAATCATGTTATAAGACTCTGTTCTTCGCACATCCAGCCTGATGTTTATCCGCCAAAAAGTTATCAATTTGGGAAGTATCACTACGATTACCTCCAAGCCTCTTTCAGAGGGTGGAAGTTATTCGACTCGCATCGGAAAGAAAAGAGCATGTTCCGAATGTACTGTCCCTATGACTCTAAAACTGTTTGCTTGTTTTAATTGCAATATATGTCATTGTCTCATGCATGATGAAGTATTTTCTGGTTTCCAAAAACATGAAAATGATATATATATATATATATATATATATATATATAATTGTTTCATGCATGATGAAGTATTTTCTGATTTTTAAAGCACATTAAAATAGAATATATGCCATTGTCTTGTTCGTGATGAAGTATTTTCTGATTCTGAAAAGCACATTAAAATGTTATTCATGTCATTGTCTCGTGTATCATAAAGTTATCCTAAAGGGTTTTGATCTTTCTTAGAAATCCAATATCTTAGGGATAGTGTCAAGACACACAGACACACATTTCTTTTTTAACGAATAGAAAATTAACATGTATCACTGGTTCCATAAACTAGACAAATCTCTTAGATTTTATTTCTTTGCGATAACATTTTGTCCATTATGGAGTTCGTGCTTTTTTATATTTCCAGCGCCTTTTTTTTTTAGGAAATCTTTCACACTGTGAACTTTATTCGATAGAACCAATGAGTAAATGTATGCATTCATAGTATCACTATGACAACGGCTTGGTACCAGTATGAAAATTATAGACAAAACTTGTATTTAAAACCTCGACAGTCTCGGAGTTTATATTGTTCGGATATTGGATATGAATGAGCCACTGAAATACTGGCTTGTTTTCTTTTTGCGCGTGGCTACATTTTTTACATGATGTAACCTCCAGTGATATATATGATATTTATAACATCATAAGGTGTAATTAGATGTTTGTAACATCAACAAAATATTATATGGGTTATAAATCTCAATAAGATAGCATTCATGTGATTAAACCTGATACTAACATTTAACAAATTATTTGAAGTTATTTTGTCATGGATTATTTATGGTGAATTTTTTTACCGATAAGTGTCGAGCTGTATGCCACGCCAACAATGCAGTTGTCGTTGTCTCTTTCCGCTGCAATGAACCCTGCGACTCTTGTCCCGTGACTTAATAATAATAATAATAATAATAATAATAATAATAATAACAATAATAATAAGAAGAAGAATGTGATGATGATGATGATGATGATGATGATGATGATGATGATGATGATGATGATTATTATGACGCGTCTTAGCTAGTCATGGATCCTCGACCTTCTTTATTCCACACAAACGATGTGGATCGACGAACCTTGGCTTGCAAAGATGGTGATGATCATGACGATTGAAAATTGTATAAGATTCATACATCCTTACATGGTGGAATGTGTATAGTTCATCCTTTATTTGCATCATTCCACCCAAGTTGAAAATAATTACAAGTTATATTAATATTCACTACTTTTGGTTAAATAGTTGTCTTGCTGGCTTATATGTACTATACTCTTTAGTGATAATATAATTGAATTTTCTAATCATTTCCCTGTTTGCGCTTTATTCTTTTACACGACAACACAATTTATGACAAGAAACAATTTAATAAGAAATATGCCACATATGACTTAGCAAACTTCAGTTGATTTTGTTGAACAAGAAGAATTTAACTCTTTGAAGATTGAGATAAACTAAAAAGAGAAAAGAAAGACACAAAAAGTTACAAACTAAAGTATCAAAACATACAATCAGATAATTATATAACAAGCCATGTGTACATTCTAACTGTGGTCTCATTGCTTCAACAAATAAAAAATACGTTACTAATGTTGCCTTGTCTCCTTTGAGGATTTCGAAACTAAACACTTCCTGTTAACCTATGATTATCTTCAGAGCTATCGATCATAGTATTTGCTACGAACTCCTCCATCCTCAGTTCTTTGACTTTCACAGTGGTTTTGTTTTTTCTTTGCTTTCTTTCTTTTCTTTTTCAAATTTCTAAATATTAAGTGGGTCGTGTCTTTCCTTTTAAATAACGTTCAGACAGTTCTAATTTTGATGCATTCTCCCTTATGTTTAATATTTAAGGGTGGGCAACCAACGTCAATGGAAGGATTTGGAATGTGAAAAGTTTAGCATCGATTAAAGTTCAAAACTTCTCATTTTCAGTCGTTTAATTGAATGTGTCTGACAAATATATAGCGCAACCTACGTACAACTTGTAGAAAAAACAAGTACATCTGTAATTTGTTCAATGTCTCACCATTTGTATTTTGTTTTGTTTATGTTTTTTTCGGAGGGGGTAGGGGAATTGTGTTCACCAACTTGCTATTGCATTGCATGTAAATATAGTATGCGTCTGGTTACCCGCTTTGTTATTACACGGACAACTTTGCCCATTTTGTATGTTTTAGTAAAATTGAACTAATTATGACGCGTACCGTTTTAATCACTCATTTGACTGATTTGTTGTGGTCAGCGCGAGTTGTCAGTAATGAGTATGAACTCACCTTGCTTGAGCTGCATAATTTACTGCATGTTTCTCATTCGTTGTTTGTGCTTACGATGAATATATAACGATTTAATTTTTTATTATAGGTACAGAGTGTTAGGCCTTGTCGGGATGCTGTCTTAGTACAATGCCTCCAAAGCAAGCAGCGGGGAGCAAAGGTACAAAGCTAACCATCGGAATTTCGCTAACAAAACCAAGGAAAGAGAGCATCGTGAGCAACACAGAGGAGATACATGAAGGGAGAGTGTTGTATGTAGCTGTGAGAGGGAGGGAAGGTAATTCTGGAGAATACTATATGCGAAGGGTTTTTAAAAATCCCAATATTCATTTTCATCCATCATTCAATCACCATTCATCTTACTTCAAAATATTATTTCTTTACTCATTGCATATTGTCACACTCATACTAGCTATTTACTAACCAAATTTGCCTTCACATTGCTTTATTTCCCGATAAAGTTGTTTACGATAACAATAGTTGGGGTAACTATGATGGCGACCGCAAAAGCAAGCGACCCACACGAATTAAGTACATACTTCAGGACCCATATACAGGCAGGGGGAGAAAATAGTCCTGTACAATTTCTAATCGCGGACAGAAAGGAAGAAGCACAAAACTATCAATGTAAGTGCTCTTCCTAGAGAAGAACAATTAAGAGGGGCGGATATCTTGCATGGCCTAAAAGCAAAGGGCCAGAATATGTCTAGAATCCAGGGTCTACAAAACCTATGTCAAGGTCAGTTTCTAATTATTCCCAAGGAGAATAAAGACTTATTACCACAGGGGCTCATAATACTAATGGGAAAAGTTGTACAATTTGAAAGATCACTGCCCACACGGAGAGAGATAGAACGAAAATACGTAGCAATACATATCTCGGGTTTTCCACTAGAAATACACCATAAAGCTTTGATTGATAAGATAGAACAAAAATTTAACACAAAGATATATGATGATACAACAGGAGCATACAAATCGTACCCTGAGATAATCAATGGGGTACGACTGTTTAAAAT
Organism: Margaritifera margaritifera; assembly: GCA_029931535.1. Classification (NCBI taxonomy): domain Eukaryota; kingdom Metazoa; phylum Mollusca; class Bivalvia; order Unionida; family Margaritiferidae; genus Margaritifera; species Margaritifera margaritifera. The sequence goes on along the minus strand of JAQPZY010001626.1, from coordinate 3,614,903 downwards.
TCCAAAGGGGGATGAAACAAGAATCCCGATTTCCTTTTACTGTATGGGTTTCAAGGTACGGACGTGGTACCCAGGATGTATCCATCATCGTCCGTGATTCAAATGTGGGCTAACAGGGCATACACCTTATAAGTGTAATACTCAGGAACCGTCCAACAATTATAGAGACGAGCAGGCCCACCCCATACCAAAATCAAAATGAAGGAGACGACCGGGATATAGAAGCAGACAATGAGGAGAGGGATCCAAGATATACAGGGGAGCATACAGTAGATATTGTAAGTACGCCCCCTACATGTCAAAGAACCACAGAAGAATGTGTCTTGCCTGTATCTGTACAAACACTACCAGAACCAGAATTCATAATGCCAAGAAAACGTCGCAAATGACATGTGGAAAGGAAAATTTTGAATGGAACCAAACAAGTACAAGCAACCCCTTCCAAATCCTGAGAGAGACAGTGGAAGTAGACCATAGGTAGAACGAATCTAGAGAGCAACAGCGTAGAGAATGGGGGTGGGGTGGGGTGGGGGGTAGGATAAAGGAAAAACCACCACAGAATCAACTGATATCCTATTAGAGGAAAAATGCAAACACCAGTGCCATACCTAGACAAGAGCGAGCGAAAAAGACCTAAAATCGAGGAAGCAAAGGAGAAATTAAAAAAAACTACTGAGTTAGAGGGAACAATAGGAGAGCTCTTACAACAAGTGAGAATTAGTACAGACACAAAGAAAATGGAATAGGGGAATTAAGAGAAAGTGAGGGGGACAGCCCAGACCTGAAAAGAAAGGGAGAAACTACATCAACTTTCATGTTACAGGTGATGATTAAAGAATAGCAAAAAGAAAAAGAGGATGATAGAAGAACAGCAAAAAAAAAATAAAGGACATAAAAAGAATGACATGATGGTCAATCCAAATCATAAACGAATGAGCCCCCCCCCCCCCCCCACACACACACACAAAACACACACCAGGAAATTTGTGAAGCCTCAAAAGAAAAGAACAACACATAACGTAAATAATAGATAGTAACATAAAATACGCGAATTTAAAATATTATAAAAAAGGCTTCCGAGTACAAGATTCTTTCATATAATATAGATAAAAGAATAGATACGATACCGATACTAATAAACCATGATAAAAATAATCTATATGACATGATCTTTCTGCAAGAAATGGGAAATATTACACTAAAGAAATAAAGCGTATAGAAAATGAATTAATTCCAATTGTAATATTAACTTGAGAAATTACAAAAGAGGCGGAACTATGATAATCTTAACAGAACGAATCTACGAAAGACCCTGAATAAACATAGAAAGTAACGAATTAATTAAGGGGAGAATGATTAACATAAATTTCCAGTCATATGATTTCATAAATGTATATGCACCAACTATACAATCTGAAAAAATAAAATTTTGGTCTGAATTTGGAAAATATTTGGAAACAATAGGAACAGAAAAGCTCATAATAGGAGGTGACCTAACTCATATACTGACAAATAGCGATAAGACTAAATATCTTAAAGAAAAAAGACAAGCAACTTCTAAAAATAATCGAATTAATCATGGAAATGTACAAGATAAATTATATTTTTTAAGAAATTGAACCCGAATAAAAAAAGGTAGACATATCTTTAGAATAATCTTGTAGAGGGAAGTATGTTAGATAAATTTTATATTAGTAAAATGAAGATGAAATAAAAGGATGTCACATCCTAGATGAGGCAATATCAGCTCACTTCCCAGTTGAACTGATCATATTCATGAAAGAGAAACCAAAATGGGGGAAAGGGAAGTGGCAAATGAATACCACTATTATAGGAAATAATTTATACCAAAACAAAATTAGGAATATACAAACCAAACTTCAAACAAGTACAGATATAGTACTAGACTGGGAAAAAACAAATGAACAAATAAGTAAAATAACCAAATACTATAGCAACAGCGAAAACAAAAGGAGGAACAATCTAGAAAAAGAACGTAAAAGAATAATAGAAAATGATGAAGATCCTGAATAATAGAAAATGATGAAGATCCTGAATAATAGAAAATGATGAAGATCCTGAATAATAGAAAATGATGAAGATCCTGAATAAAAGAAAATGATGAAGATCCTGAATAATAGAAAATGATGAAGATCCTGAATAATAAAAAATGATGAAGATCCTGAATAAAAGAAAATGACGAAGATCCTGAATAATAGAAAATGATGAAGATCCTGAATAATAAAAAATGATGAAGATCCTGAATAATAGAAAATGATGAAGATCCTGAATAATAGAAAATGATAAAGATCCTGAATAATAAAAAATGATGAAGATCCTGAATAATAGAAAATGATGAAGATCCTGAATAATAGAAAATGATGAAGATCCTGAATAATAAAAAATGATGAAGATCCTGAAAAATAGAAAATGATGAAGATCCTGAATAATAGAAAATGATGAAGATCCTGAATAATAGAAAATGATGAAGATCCTGAAGGGAAAACAAAAGAAATACCTGGGAAAATAAATATATTCAAAGAAAAAGAAGAACAGATAAGAACAGGGCGATTTGATTGGTTATATAAAAAAGGACAAGGGATAAACAAAAGAGAAGAAATGAGAAGAGGAAAAGTAAAAGAATTACTATAACTCAATATAAACGGGACTAAAACACACAGCAAATACACAATATTAGAAGAAGTCTACCAAAATCATACAAAATTATACACAACAAAAAACATAAACGTAGAACTTAGAGAAAATTACTGTCAGGGCGTAAATTTTCCAAAAATAAATGAAGAGAACAAACATGTGTGTGAGCTTTTAATCTCACAATTAGAAATAAAAAAGCTATTATGCAACTAAATAAAAACATATCCCCAGGTAGCGATGGTTTATCAGCAAACTTCTATTAAAAAATTCCAATCAGATCCGATTCTAATACTCGAAATGGAATACAATAATATCTTTCTAAAGAATGAAATGAAACATACCATGAGATAGGGAATTATAACGATTATATACAAAGGTAAAGGAGAACGCGATAATATAAAATATTGGAGACCCATATCGTTATTAAATACAGATTATAAAATATTAAGAAAAGTATTATCAAATAGAATAAAGGAATGTCTAGGACAAATTATAAATAAAAATCAATCCTGTGGAGAAAAAGGAAGACAAATAATAAATAAAAAACTATCAATAAAATGTGTACTAGACTTCATAGAAACGAGTGGTGGACATGGTGCAATGATTTTGATCGACCAGGAAAAGGCGTTTGATTTGATGGAACAGAATTATGTAAAAAAAGATTTTTTTAAAATTTGGTTTTGAAAAAAATTACTGCAAATGGGTTGAAATGTTATATAAGAATATACACTCCAAGTTACAAGTGAATGGAGCCTCTACTAAAACATTCCAAATAGATCGACCAGTAAGACACGGGTGTGCTTTAACAATGATGATATATGTGATTGCAATAGAAGTATTAAGTATTAGAATAAGAAATAATAAAAGCATTGATGGAATAAAAATACCAAATTTAGATGAAGAGATAAAAATGTTCCAACATGCTGATGTTTGCACAAATTTTATATCAAACAAGTTTTAATTTATAAACTTACAAAAAGAGTATGAAGCATTTGGAAAGCTTCAGGCTCACAGATCAATCATTCTAAAATGGAAATACTTCTAATAAGGATCTGGAGAGGGAACCATTCTGGTCTTCCCCCAGAAAATATAAAAACTACTGTAAAAGCTCGTGGCATCTTCTATGCCAAAGATGAACAAGAAACAAACTACCTGCATGTTCTATCAAAAATAAAAACAAATGTAAACCTGTGGAAAAGTCAAAATCTCAATAAAATAAATAAATTACAAGTAACCTGTTGTATCTTAACAATATGACAAACTATATAATATATAATAAACTAACAGACTTTATTGTTAACATTATGGATACAACTCCAGGAGAATTCAAACAACATCGATAATACATATATGGAAACAATAATTGAATTTAACTAATACCTGATGAGTCAATAGAACTATACTAAATTAATAATCGAGTAGTCATGTCTTCCTGAAACGGAGGGAGAGAGGCAGCGAAGGGGATGGGAAGGTTAGGTAAACCCTCCCCAGTAGGAGAAGGGTACCTCGATAGGGATCTGACTAACCACTCCTCAGAGCTCACATATCCCCCTCCTCTTGAAATAGAGTCAGACAAAACTACTCAGATATAATAGACTAACCAAAAATTAAGGAGAACTCACAGATACTAATATAATTCTAACAAAACAGATAGGGACAACATTAAACAAATAATTAAATAAATACAAGAAAGTTTTATGACCCTCAAGTAAAAAAATTAGGACGGTGTGATTCCAATGCTATCAGGGTCACACGAGGTAGTATGGGGTCACACCCGAGTTTCTGAAACGAGGGCATAATACACACCTAGATAACGAAAACATAAACACGGGGGGGGGGGGGGGAGGCGGGGTGAGAAACAATATTATAAATACTAACGCTGCGAGAAAACTCCTGACTCCAATTACACATCATGCAAGCACACACACAAAAATATACTATCCTTTGTCTACATTTATATGTTCGTCTTTTTTTTTCTCAGTACACTTAAAAAACAAATTCTCTTCATTTCCTATCCTTTAAGACCCGAACTAGTACTCAAAACTGAAGCTGATTAATATGTCAATTACTGTCGAGTCTGGGGGAATGGGACATTTATGCTTACCTCATAAAGGGGTAGGTACGTGTACCGGAATGGCCCTCTCCAGCCCCCCCCCCTCGACAGGAAATACTTACAAAATATAAGTAAAGAAATAATGTATCTAATAGAGATTGCGGTGAACATAGTAAAAAGCCTTTAGGACGGAAAGGGATGGGAATCAGACGCCTTAAGGGCCGTGGTGCCAGGGTGGCGCTCATCCAACTCACTATCTCATGCTAAAACTGTTCAACCCCCTATCTCTTTTCATACCGTCATTGAAAACTTTCGGAAAATTAGTTTGTGTTACCTTTTTTTTTTATAATAAAGAAGTAACAACTATCACAATATTTGATCTATAAAAGCCAGTCCATACAAATATACAGAGGTAAAGCAAACAACAAAACATATATAGCATACACATATAAAGCACACACTGGACGAATATAGATCCATGACAATGAACACTAAAACCAGCAAATATAATATGGCAAGGAAACCAGATTACAGGTGTAATGCCTAAGGAGGGGAGTACAAGCCATAAAAACAATCTCATTTAGACTAACGGAGCAAAAGGAATAGGGACCCGGAAACCAGAACCGAAACAAGTACGCTCCATCGAAAGGAATAAAAACATGAACCCTAATCAAAACAATTAAAGTAAAATTTGTCTTCAAAATCCTATTTGAATTTTTTCATACCCACAACAACAGACCTTTGGAGGAAACTTACAGATATAAAAATCATTATTATTCATTCGGCACAAAATGGCGATCACCTTAATGACCTCTTAACGGAACATAGCTAGACGTCAGAGAGGTGTCCACACAAATTTAAAAAAAAAGTGATGATAGTTTGTGTCTTTCAGCCAAAGAGGTATGTAATAATGACTCCCGCTTCTCTTTCTTTCTATCATTGGTGTTTACGAGATATACTATTTCGTTTTTGTAGATAATTCGAAATTCTCTAGATTCTCATTATGTCAGTCAAATTTAACATCAAACAATGCTACAAGCGTGAATATTCAGGGTCGCTGCTTTAATAATATACCACGGTTTTCGTCTGCGTGGGAGTGAAGCTCCATCTGGGGTTCTGCGACAGACGAAAAGGAATGTCGTATTTAGGTTTATTCTTTGTTATCACATTTTATTAAAATGAAATAGGACACTTTATTACAATTATTGTATGGACAGGATAGTTTCACACTTGTTAAGCGGACAGGATAACTTGACACTGTTATGTGGACTGGACAAAATTCGGGCCTCGTATTCTGGCCCTTTGGGCCATCATCGTCGCCCCGGGCGCCATTTTCACTTAGTACGTCACTGCAGAGATTTCAGTGTAAACGAGGTTAGGGATAGGTACAGTTTCAAATTTTGTTGTGGCCGATATCATTTTAGTTTCTGTCTTTTTTTTTTTAAAGCATGTGCCATAATTCAACACGTCAGGCATAAGTGCACTTAAGCATTCAGAATTTGTATTTGGCAAGTCAGAAAATGGACACACTTGCTGAAAACTACCGACTGAAATCTATGCCCGACATCTGTCCCAAAACAGTATCTGCAGTGCACTGGAATTAAGTGATTGAAAGTTGGCTGATTTTAAGTTTACAATATATACGTTCTTGCTTTTTATACAAGTTTTACGAGTAGTTTTGAAATATTAGCATCGAATCAACGCAAAACCTGCCGTCTTTTAGTGTTTCTGAATTCGTATGATAACTTAGGTTACCCAACACGTATTCGTAAGATAATCTGTTAACAGATGGCTAAAAGGGACAGGAAGCGTTTTGCCTGCTCAATGGCTCAGGTTTCTTCTAATGTGCTCAGGGTTCACTGAAAAATAACCTTTGTTTCCCAGCTCATTGCGCCCAAAGTGCTTGTAATTTGTTTATCCGTGACGTGAGTTAATACATAAAGTTTGTTATTTTGAGTCAGTTTCAATAACTTGATGTGGCTAAGAATTTATCCTATATATGTTTTGAAAAGAGTGTGACTATCCCGTGGCAGCGCGAGGGTTCGAGACGCCCGGGGGCAATGCCCTTTAGTGGCGCCCCTACTTTAGAATAGTTTTTATGTCAGTTGCCAACCTCCACCTACCCACCCCCAATCTACGCCCCGGTTACAGCTGCAAAACAAAGCTCCCGACGGCACCCGCCCTCAACCGGCGCACGGAGCAACTGACCCCCCGCCCTCGTGCCGCCACTATCAATACCAAAGTTGCTTCAATATTTGTAATGTGAAAACGCAACGGAGAATAAACATAAATGTATAGATATTGTATTAAAAAGAACAAAAGAGAGACTGATAAGAAAACCTTTCCTATAAAGAGAGTAACCAGGATATGTATAGCTAATGACCAGGATATGTCAAGCTAATGACCAGGACATGTCAAGCTAAACTTAAGGGAAACAATATTTTTCTGACAATTAAGATCTTGACTTTCGCATTTCGAAAATTTCATATATTTCTTCTGATACGTTTCCGTGGGAACACAAGTAAGCTACAGTATGAAAGCATTAACAACTGCCCCACCCTACTCTTCTCTATCTATTCAACTGTAATACTCACTTATAGTTGAAAGGCGGATTAGGGTCAATGTCATTGTCTACGAAGTCGTAATGGCCGTCCACCTGTTAAGAAAAATGGCGCTTGATTAGCGGTTGCATTTCAAAATATGTTGTTTTTTATGGATGCACTTTTCATGTGGTAGTGAAACAAGATCTGTGATGCGCTCTTGCAGGATAGTATAAAAAAAAGAACAGAACAGAATACGATATCATATCACTTAATTTTATTTCATATCTTGTCATAGCGTATCATATCGTATCATAGTCTTTAAAAAGTCTTGTACTTTTAACATTTTTCATACCTATCAATGCAAAGACATATTGGCCATCTTTCAGTTCCCATCAAACGCTTCCGTTTATAGTAAAACTACGCAAGTATAGAGAAAAATACTTTCGTTTGATCTCAGAACTAACATAAAGACCACTATTACAAACACTAAACAACAAAACAATGAAGTTGATGATCTAAGCATAAGATTCTGAGTCACTTGTTTCGATTAGAACGGTTCAAACATTAGGAAATTTAGGTGTTCAGAATATGATTTCGTGATAAGAACTGACTTTTACAAATTGTTATGTTTATCTCTACATGTAAAGAAGAGACTAGTGAAATTACAAATACTTTGTGAAATTAATAAGTTTTAATATATCCCAAAGTATACAGTATGTGTACTATGATTCTTCTTAAAAAATTACAGATTTATGTTCATATCTGAGGACGAAATATGAGAAATTATTGCTAAAATTTCGTGGCAATTTCTCGAGGAAATCTTACTCGAACATTTGCATCCAGATCACTGTGGTGCGTTTGCAGTCCCTGGTCAACGACTGACACAATAATTCCACTTCCGTTAAAACCATTTTGCCAGGCTTCCACGATCTTCATGGTCGGAGATACGTCACCATTCTGAATTATTATTATTATTATTATTATTATTATTATTATTATTATTATTATTATTATTATAGTGGTTGTGGGAGTTGTTGCTGCTGTTGTTTATATTCTGTGGTGTTGATGGTTGTGGTTGTGGTGCAATTGTCTGCGCTCTGAATGATTTTCTTACATTTCTAGGTCATTTCCATAAAAATGTAGGCCTTAAAACATGATTAATTTAAAATCTTCAATTACTGACGGGTTTTTGTCATTAACGTACACGAGTTCATTGTAGGAATATAGAATAAAAAAGTTCCTGTATGCGTTTGGATTACAAAAGTTTTTAATTTAAATCGCTTTTAACCAATATTTGTACTTGTCAAAATTATTGGATGTAGATTTTATGTGTAAAGGTGATATTAAACCATGAATAAACATAAATTGATTCCTTTTGTTTCATCATATTCTTAAAATTTTAGTTGTATTATTTATTCAAATTAATCAAATAGAGATCTAAGGCGGAAGCAAAAATAAAATAACACAGTACCAATTAATCTGAAAATCCATACAAAAGTTAATATACTGTGAGACTAAGGATCGCTTAACTCTGTGTTGTGTCGACAACTTAATAAAAATGTCTTATGTAAGCGTACAAAATAATCGCTCAATATCTGTCCATGTACTTATATTTATTCATTCGATAACATTTACAAAATCTCTTGGCTCTGCTCCACAGCAAGAATTACCTCTGAAATGGAACTATTTTCTGGACTCCATAATGTATTCTTAAACCGGATGTGATATCACAAATGGCGCAATGATATGAACTTACTATTTGCCACATGCTCGACCACTGTGTATCGTTGGTGCTGAAGGTTCTCACGTGTCGTTCTAACGGCTCTATTTTATTGGTGAGAAAAACCTGACAAAAAATGTAAAAAAATATTTATAAAATATAATTATCTCACGTGTCTTTCTAACATCTTAAGTGTCTTTCTAACGGCTCAAGGTTGCTGGCAAGGAACATCTGACAGAAAGTGTAGATAATTTAGTATCATTATATAATGTTTTATGGTGACATACATTAAAAACAACATGGCTTTTAAAGCGTTGGTATAAAAACAATTTGATATACTAATACTGGTGTATATCAAATTGTGATCCGCCCATGGTGTATCAATACCCATATAGGGTTTCAACAGCAGGCTATTGCTTCTGTACTCTCGAGATCAGTGACGAATTTCCACTTATTAATCATTACTGACATAAGAAAATAACGAGGAAAAATATTAATAATCTCCGTTTTCTAAATGAATTAAACGTGGTACACAATTTCATCGAAATCTTCTCTCTCTCATATGCATTAGGGATATAAATACGTGGAAATCTGTAGAGTGAGAGAGAAAAAGAATTTGAGCTGGATGAAACCCGTGAACTTGAACTTACACAAAATAACCTACAAGAAGCGGAAAGGGGAAAGTGAGATGGAGGATAAAAACAATCTTATGGTCGATAGCAATGTTAATTAAAACATAATGACTTAGATCAACTGTAAATTAATTTAAATGTTTGGATGACCTCCTGTTGGTTCGTCATTTCGCTTAGTCTATATTCCCCACATTTTTCAACATACTCGCCGGTGACTGAATGAGTGTGCGTTCAGTGTTCAGGAAGCTAACCATGCAAGGTTTGTACTGCTCAACTTTCTTCATTTAAATCAACTTTCATGTTTAAATCATACATGTGTCTTTTATTTATTTTAGGACTGAAAATAGAGGCTCAAAAACAAAAGAAGCAAATAATCAATTTCCAAATAGGATTTTGAATTGCCGGAATAGGTGCAGAAATACATTTTGTAGCGGACACACTGGACCGGGATGTAAAGAGTTCACTCCCTCCGTCAATACACAGATTCCTGTAGTCAATGTTAACTCCGTTGGAAATGCAAGTATGTGTATTTGTATGTGATATAAATAAAATATATGTATAGATTGTACGCTGTATCTTTGATATACCACCAGCTGTATACATTTTTAATTAAAAGGAAACTCGGCAAGTCTCGTTTCCTTTTAATTAAAGATGTATACGTCTCATGGTATATCAATGATACAGCGTACATACTATACATATATTCCAAGTTTTATATGATAGTTATTAGTTATTCATGCAGAAGAGATCCGTTTAATATCATTATTTGTCAACTCTAAGAGGAGAACTGAGACAAGAAGTCATTTAAATTATTACACAATTCCTGCGTGTGACTCTTTCTGGAATGACGCGACGTTATGAAGAAATGCGATAAATCAAGATTAGCGCAATGTCGTGGTGTAACTGATTTGTACGTTACGTCATATCATACCCGTGGCGTCATACAGTGGAAAGGCATTTTCGTTATTTCAAACAAGATAAATTGCCACTTTGTATATCAACTACTGTAATAAAACAATCACAGATTTTTCTATTAATAAATGCGAAGTTTTATTGACCACCGTTTCGGGTCAGTAAACAAAACTTTTTTCCTCAACAAAGGTCCATAAATATGAAATATAAACTCCATGAATTCTTTTATTGCCTTTGGTCATTTGATAGCATATTGCAGTTTTAATGCCACTCCAAAGTACTTGCACAATCAACAAATTTCATCGAAGATTATTAAAACCAGTAAGTCCTAATCGTCAATAAAAATCACAGTAGATTATGCTTAATGGGAGTAAAGACAGTTTAGGTGAAATAATTTTTACTCGTGGTCAGTTTAGTTGGAATGTTTGTTATAATCTAAGAGATATCTTAAAAATTTTAGTAATAATATGGTTGGAAGAAATATGTTTATAATTTTCTAAGTCGGTCCTGGTCTCTTTCTTGTTCACCAATCTGTCTCTCAGAAACCAACCTCTGAGAAGCTCGTTTCTGTAATAAAGTAAACACATGTATGCACTAATCTGCGTACTGAGGGAATTTGTTGTATCTTTACTTTATATAAAAGTGGTGCTTTCAAAAGTGACCACTAAACCATGTCCATATCTATCTATCTATCTATCTATCTATCTATCTATCTATCTATCTATCTATCTACCTACCTACCTATCTATCTATCTATCTATCTATCTATCTATCTATCTATCTATCTATCTATCTATCTATCTATCTATCTATCTATCTATCTATCTATCTATCTATCTATCTATCTATCTATCGACATCTTTCTATGCTAACTCGTTAGGATATGCTACATGCAAATTATCTTAATACATGCATGGGACATACATCATGTTCCCAAAATGTATTAAGTGTAGAAAATCAATAAAATGTACATCGAAATTAACTTACTTTACATATTTCGAACTTTACATGCTCTTCACAAACATAAACGAGAATAAAAATAACAAGAAACTACACTAATAATAACATGGTATATAAAGACGCACATTTGGTTTTTGCCTGAAGATTAGGACGTCCTCAGTTATCTCTTCCTCGGCTGACAAGAAATTCTTGGAGCGAGATCCGGTCGCTTTCCTTCTTGATCTTGCCACAAGCAGGGCCTTGTTAGGGAGGAAGAACTGAAACAAAATTTCAAAGTGTTTTCATTAGATATTAAAAAAAAACCAAAAAAAAACAAAAAACAAAAAAAACAACCACGGCAACCTCCACAGCAAAAAGCAGATATGGTGGTTAAAAAGGTGCATGGGTGGGTGCTATTTAGAAGCTGCCCTTGAAGAGTTGATTTTTTTCCGTTTCAACAATAGTGTGTAATTTTTAATTTGGACGGAAAGTACAAATGGAGACTGATATATCTTTATTCGGATGCATTTTACCTCGGTGTGTGTTGGAATATTTATAAGATTCAAAGATCAAGTATTTTCATTCAAACATAAATAAATAAAGTTATCATTCAAAGCAATACTTACTCAATCAAACAAAACAACTATAAAAAATAAATATCTCCGTCGAGACAGATTTATCTAACGAGACCCAGCCAAACCGTTATCATTGCAAGATATAACTTCAGCCTTGTTTGTAACTAGCACTTTAAGAATTGCACCAGCTTTTTTTTTTTTTTTTTTTTTTTTGCATTTGGAAGCAGGGGCAGATAACTAAACTCTTTATTTTCTGTTATACTTAACTTGTTTCTTCCATAAAATAACACACTGTAAGTAACAAATTACTCCATAATTGGTAGGCGGATTTTTTAAAACGTAGGGGTTGAGCTTGTGAGCAGGTCATACTCTGGAACGCACATATATGGGGTAATAGCAACAAAGAGAGCGAGAGAGAGAGAGAGAGCGAGAGAGAGAGAGAGAGAGAGAGAGGGGGGGGGGGGTAAGCTTTACTTCTTCTAGTTGGAGAAACCAGCAAGAGAAAATAAATGGCAGATTCTTTGCTATGGATATGAATTCTGAGTGTGATCAAAAAAGGGCTAATTTATTGTTCTACATAAACAAGTTTTACTGTGTATTATTATTGAGGCTGTTATTATTGAGACCGTACGTATTTGTATGACCAGTACTGTACATGTATGTATTATTATTGAGACCGTATGTATTTGTATGACCAGTACTGTAAATATATGTATTATTATTGAGACCGTATGTATTTGTATGACCAGTACTGTAAATATATGTATTATTATTGAGACCGTATGTATTTGTATGACCAATACTGTTAATATATGTATTATTATTGAGACCGTATGTATTTGTATGACCATTACTGTAAATACATGAGTAGTAATAGGTGGGTAACTGGGTACAGGGATGGCACTCTGGGTACGTACGGGAGTTTAACATTGGGGTAGCACTCTGGGTACGTACGGGAGTTTAACATGGGGGATGGCACTCTGGGTACGTACGGGAGTTTAACATTGGGGCCTCTCTGGGTACGTACGGGAATTTATCATAGCGGGGGTCACTACATACAGGGTGTGGGAATAATTAATCTTTCTTGAAAAAAGGGTGGTCCTCATAAGGACCGTTGGAGGAGGAATTATTTATTTCCTCCAACATTTGGTAGATAAGCTTAGGAAGGTGGTGGATCTTTTTTTCTTGGTTGGAAGTGTTGGTGAATCAGGTAGCCAGTCAGGATGTTTCATCCGTCGGAATTTATCTTGGATTTTCATCCAATTTAAATTCATCCGTTGAAATTCCATTTCTTTCCTGGCTTCTTCTTTCTTCTTTCTTTCAAGAGCCCACAAGATTTTAATGTGGGCTACTTCTTGCTCTAAAGCTTGTTTTAACAATAGGGTTGTCGTGTGAAGATTTATCTCTTCACGCCTGACACAACTAGTGGGTGGATACGACCATTCATCTTGTTGATCACGGTGAAGGAAGTATTTCACTTCATCTAGTAAGTCAAGGGATTTTTTGATAAAACCCACACGACAAGGAGCACAAGAAGAAGAAGTTTTTAGTCTTTCCTCCACCAAAACATCATTCACCAACCTCCTCGCTGAAATGAGAGCCGCTAGTTGGCTGGTGACAAATGGTTTGGTGGCAGGATATCTCCACCAATACTCCACGGACGTTAGCGGAGACTGAAAATAATCCTGAAAAAAAATGGAAAAAATTGACTGAGACTAAAAAATAGTACTAAAATTTCGTAACTCATTTTAAATTTTTTTTGTTATTTTATATTTTTTTATATACAAACCCAAATAAACCCCAAACCCAAAACCCAAACCTAACACACTATCCCAAATTTTTTTATATTTTAAATTTTGTTTATATCAAAACACTCACCACACTATCCATTTTTTTACTTTTTTAAAATTTTCTTATATATCAAACACAAAACTTACACACACTACACAACCATTTTTTTATTTTTTAAATTTTGTTTATATCAAAACACACAACCATTTTTTTTATTTTTTAAATTTTTTATATCAAAACACACACCACAAATATACAATCCATTTTTAAAAAAAATTTTTTTTTATTTTTATGGACTGCAAAAGTTGTTGTTGTTGTTGTTGTTGTTGTTGTTGTCTTTGCTGCTGCTGCTGTTGGTGCTGTAGTCTATTTCTTTCCTCCCAATTTTAGATCGATAGAAAGAGAGGGAATGTGTTTTTTTGGTTTGGTGGGTAAAAAACAAACCACACAACACCATTCAGATATATACATCAATAATAATAATTATATTTTATTCAATGTATATACATTATGTTACTCGTGGTAATAAAACAATTTCATATAAGCCCAATACAGTTCAATACACTTCCATATTTACCATTTCATTCTCTTATTGTTCTGACACTTCAGGAAGATTCTTGTCTACAATTCTCTCATAACTTTCTTCTGGACTCTCATTGATAAACCCCAACTTAATAAAATGTCCATTATCATCTCTAATCCACTTCCTTTTTTGACAAATCCAATAAACTTCACGATGATCTAATCCAAAACATATTGCCACATCACCAATGGAATCCATCCGACTATATAATCCTGAATTCAAGTCAGTTAATTTCACAGGTCTCACAAATCCTCCAATGACTTGACTCTTCTTCTCTGGCTCTTCCCATCTAGCTTGAAATCTTTTCTGGAACTTCTTCGAAAAGACCGAATTATAAATCCCAGTACAGCAATAGTAGATACTTCCTGCATTACAATCAAAATATTGATTAGCCTTTTCCATACTCCCAAATCTTCTTTCCTCTGTCTCACCAACAAACTGGCACAACACACTTCTATCACTTCCAAAATTAACTCTCCTTTTTTCTTTATCATTCTTCACATGTTTATGCAAACATGTTCGTTCACTAGCAGTCATCACTTGAAGATTTTCTATTCTATCATCATCAAGTACATCATTGAGATGTACCACTTGACTCTGTCTTGGTAGATCCACTCCATTCACCGCTTCAAAGACAAATCTCCCTCGATTTGTATGTTTCTTCCTCTTTCCTTCCTTACCAGTAACCGTAATAGTTATCAATCCAAATGAATTCAATTTTCCTTTGACTTTCCTTCCAGACTTCATCCTTATATTATAGACATTACCAAGTATGTCAGCAGCATAATTATCATACACCTTATGGACATACTTATTCAATTCAATTCCAAAATCTCTTTTTTGTTGACTTTGTGGACATTCTGAAGCCCTATGTCCTTTCTCTTGGCAGATATAGCAAGTATCTTGACTTTTATCTCGAGCGCAGTACTTTTCCATCTTCACAGTTTGAATGTTCAATCCCAAAGACTGATTCTGAAGGTACGAAGGTCACTTTATATATAGTCTCCCTGTGTTAAAATCTCTCTATATAAAGGTACCTGGGTGAAACTGAATCAGTTTCAAAGTAAACTTCAAGATGAAAAGATCACGAAATCTATGAGAAACCAGAAGAAGAACAAGAAGAAACAAAGAGGCCACGACGACGATTTTCCGTGCCACCTGAAACACCACTAGATGAAGTGCTAGCTCAAGTCCAAGCGAGCGATTTCGAAGAGGAGATGAGTGAGCCTGAAACCTTACCACCTTCAAGTCCACCCAAAGAATCCACCACCACCACCACTACCAACACCAGAACCCCAGGCCAAGAAATACAACCTAGTACTTTGGCTCCTCCTGAAAATTACTATTGGATTCTAGAGACTCAAAAAATAACTTCTCGAAAATTTAAAACTACAGCTTACACTCACACGGTTCACTTTAAAGACTTCAAGTCCAAAGTACCTCCCGAGAAAGCGGCGGGGTTCATTAGCGATTTGTGGGATTCTGTCTTAATGAACTTGAAACGACAATGTGGAGCCAAAGAAGACGATCGATTGAGACTGTCCATTCATCATGACAATTTGAAGAGTCCTGTTTGGATCGAGTTCAGCACTCCGGCAGAATTAACGCCAGACAAAGTCATGTCCAAAATAGAACATGTGCAACAATCCAACGACAAGTTTACCATCACCGATGGAAAGGCCACACTTTACTTGACTCACGTTTCCCCTCCTTGAGGAAGTGGACGAAGTAGGAAACCGTTACTGGTGGACGATATTCGAAGTACCAAACGCAGTGTCGTCCAAATCGACAATACTCAAGACCAGATGTGCTTTGCTCGGGCTATTGTGGTGGGGCGAACATATGCCAACAAGAACGAGAGCAAAGAATAGAAAAGAGCCTGGAATAACATTCGACAGTCGGACAGAACCAAACAACGAAACGAAGCAGAACTCCTGTTGCAACAAGCAGGCATCCCTAACCAGCCAAGTGGTTAACTTTGAGGTTTTGAAAAAATGCTTTGCTGTCTGGACAAGTGGAAGACTTTCGAGTGCACACGTTAGAACCTCACAAGATCGTACGGTTACCTAATCATCAAATTGTCACTCGTCCTTTACAAAAAGTGTACCAAATCGTGTACCAGAAGCGAGTGAGACTTCCAGACCACACCACTTTACATTACGGACAACGCCGATCTGCAGTATAAAAAAGGGCACCCCTTCCAAACCTAACCATTCATTGTGACTTTCAACGTTGACCGAGCAAGAAGAAGAAAAAAAAAGATGAGTAATTTTGTCTCCTCCCACCAAAGATGAATAAGAATACTCATGCCACCCACCCACCGAGGGAGAAATCTAGTGGTGTGAACTCCAAGTACCATTACGACTTGGAGTGCGATGCAGTGCCATGCGACGAGACGGATTCCGTAAGCGTTGACAGCATCGATTCACACGATCAGACGGATGCCGTACGCTTGGACATCGTCGATGCAGCACGTGTACCTCACCGTCCCTCTAGAGATGCAGGACGACCTTTCTTTTTTATTGGGAAGAATGCTAAACGTACCTGTGAATGTCATAAAGAATTGACGATACCTGTGGCTTTGCCTGGTTATTCCAAGTATGATAATCGACTCGAGACGTTCAAAAACAAGTGGCCTAAATTTCTACTACAATCCACTACTGACAAAGCTTTAGCCAGATCTGGATTTATCTACTTGGGAGAAGGAGATAAAGTTCAATGTTTCAGTTGCGGTGTGAGACTTCACCAATAGGAGC
Organism: Margaritifera margaritifera; assembly: GCA_029931535.1. Taxonomy (NCBI): domain Eukaryota; kingdom Metazoa; phylum Mollusca; class Bivalvia; order Unionida; family Margaritiferidae; genus Margaritifera; species Margaritifera margaritifera. The sequence goes on along the minus strand of JAQPZY010001626.1, from coordinate 3,597,744 downwards.
CTACCGACTCAGCTTACATTGAACATGCCAGATGGTCTCCGCACTGTCAGTTCTTACCTTTAGTGGCCTCAGAAGAGTACGGGTACGATGAGCCAGATGCCAAGAAGAAGTAAAAAAACATGTCGGAGGATACTTTACAAGAATACATTTGTGGTTTACCTTTGGAGCTGCGAGAACGCATTTACCAGTATTTTGTCCCTAGTTTTAGAAGATCGCATTCGTGACTTGCCTTCGAAGTTGCGAGTACGCATTTACAAAGAGTTTGTCCAGATCCAAGTGAAACCCAAACTCAAAGTCATTCCTCGATTTGCACACTACCGTGACTTTCACCGTATCAGAAATCTGATTTTGAAGAAAAACTATCACGAGTATCGTGAAGAACACAAAAGAGAGTTACTTCTTTCCAAGTCGGAAACTTTACCCAAGTACATTTGTGGCATGCCTTTGAATGTGCGCGAAAGGATTTACCAAGAGTTTGTCAAGATCCAAGTGAAACGTAAAATCAAAGTCATTTCTCGATTTTTACACTATACCCTCTTTCAAGGGCATAGAAGAATGGTTATGGGAAACGTCTATCGCTACTACTATCCTGAAGGAGACTGTCTCAAGAGGTACCAACCTTGGGAGCCTGGCTATAAAAACATGCCACCCAAGATACCTACCTTGGCCATCGACCCCTATAAAGAGGCGGCACGTCTGTACCTTTCACGTCACTCGTGAAACGGATTCCGTGGAAGGAAAGTCAAACATGAGCCTTGATGCTTTATCGGTACACGCCAAGTGTCTATTGGACAGCCTGGCTATAAAAGAGTGGGTATGCCTGAACTCTACACGCCACTTCTGAAACGGATTCCGTGGAAGGAAATCACAGATCATGTTCAGACCTTAGAGGATTATAAAAAAAGTGATACAAGAACTGTTTCCATTGAATTTTGGACGTTATGTGGTGTGTGTCTTAGTGACTGCTTATCTTGGAATTATTTTTCCAGGACATTCATTGTGGAGTATTTTTGAGGACAAGTGTTTGCCTTGGATTCTTTTGGAGGATCCGTGGTTGTTTTGGACTCAATTGTTGAGTTCCAAAAAACAATATGACCATGTGTTCTTTTTTGGACTTAGTAGAAGAAGAAGACTTTAAAAACTTGATTTTATTAGTACACGAAAGAAACATTGTACGTAAAGCGTTGAGAGTGGTGATGAAAATTAGTGAGGAACTTCCATGTGAAGAAGACATTCGTCACACTTTATCTGTTTATAAAACATTTCAAGAAGTGTGTTTTGCTAGTGAGTTACACCAACACCTTTTCAATTGGAAAGATGTACGACCCTGGAGAAACCTTGGTTTCCAATATTGGCTACAAGAAGTGGCTCAGTTTGCCAAAGATTTGGCAACTTGTCCATAAGGGTCCAAAAGTGAAAAAATGGGAACCTCGATGGGAAACCCTGAAAGAAGAAGAAGAAGAACGTGACACCACTTCTGTGGTTCAAATACCTCTTGAGGAACACAACCCTTCTTTACCTCCGTCGTCAGAGGATTCAAAAAAACAAAAGACGACCACCAGAAGAATACTACCACCACCCCAAAACACAGTGTCTGTGTCTTTCATTACTAGGACACGAAAATATTGTTGTTCATTGACTTGTTTAGAGATAACTTTAGCTGTTTTAGTGGTAGTCTTCATCGTGTACGTGTTCATTTTAATTGGATATTTTCTCACTCATTCACTTCTTCGTGTTCGTGTAAAGTTGTAAAATATGTTTTTGTTGTGTTGGTTGTTTTTTTTTTTAAAAAAAAATAAACGTGTATGAAAATGTATAAAATGCCTTGGGTCTTTTGTCTTCTTCTCAAAAATCTTCTTACCTCAATCATGGCTACATTATCCTCTTCTGCCTCGTCTGCTTCCTCTTCTGTGGTTAAAGTGATTGACGAAAAGTTAGATCGTCAAAGTTGGAATGCTTTGTATCTGCGCCATCCATTTAACATGTTGATTGCTGGACCGAGTGGTTCAGGTAAAACCGAATTTGTCAAACGATTGATCGAACACAAAACTGATTTGTTTGATCGTCCACCTCAACGTATCGTGTGGTGTTACAAAGAGTGGCAATCGTCTTACACGTTATTGAAAGAAAGTCAAGGAGAAACCATTTCGTTTGTGGATGGTATTCCTCACGAAGACGATGGAATCGTGTCTGACGTGAGTCAAACTCATTTAGTTATTTTTGATGACATGTTAGGAGAAGACGAAGAAGAAATTAAACTTTGGTTTACACGAAAAGGACACCATCGTAATGCTAGTATTGTCTACATTACACAAAATTTATTTCAACAAAGTAAAGCCCATCGAACCATTAGTTTGAATGCTCATTACGTGGTCTTGTTTAAAAGCCCCAGAGACAAATCTCAAGTACAAGTGTTAGCCAAACAGTTAGGGGCACCTTGGCTCAATTATGCGTACGACGATGCCACTCAAACCCCTCACGAGTATTTACTCATCGACTTAAAACCTACCACTCCTGACTATTTGAGATTTCGTGCCCAATTGTTTCACCCTTGGGGTCAAGAAGGTGGTCCTGTCATTTACACGTCCCCTTCAGCCCATTTTTAAAAAAAAAAAAACTATAAAAACAACCTACTACGCCATTTCTGTCTCACACTCTTTTGAGAGATGACTTCCTTTCAATCTCATCCTTCGGCTAAATTGATTCGTGCCTTGTATGGCATCAGTCGTGAAAAAAAAATGCACAAGTCCGTGCTCATTTGTTAGAAGCGAGTCTTAAAGAAGTGTTACGATGGTTTACTTTGACGGCACGTCAATTACTGCAAGGCATCATTCACATCCCTCATCAAACTCAACGTTTTTTTCAAAGACATAAAGCGGCATTGTCACAACTGGCTGATCCTAGAATCGATTCACGGACTAAAAAACAAATCATTTTAACTCCTGGTGGAAGAGGTTCTTTAGGAGGGGTTATGATTCGTTCCCTTTTGAAATGGGATCCTAATGCCCAAGCCAAAAAACCCAAAGCACCCAAAAAGAAGAAAAGTCCAAAGAAAAAGAAAACCACCCACCAGAAAAAGAAAAGTTCTGCCAAGAAGAAGAAAACACCTACCACTAGCACCCGCCGCAAGAGAGGTACTGCGGCCAGGACGCAAACGTACACCCGCAAGACACCACGACAAACAACCGTGACGAGGTCTCCTTCTCCTTCGTCCCCATCATCTTTGTCTTCTTCACCACCCTTCACGATGATGCCTGCCAAACCGGACTTAAAACAAGTGTTTCCTAATTTGATGCAAAAATGGAAACCTATTTCGAAAGTCACCCCTTCGGGACCCTCGACGACATCGGCTGATCTGACTATGGCAGCGGCCGCCAACAAAGTACCATCCCCTAAAACCAAAGTTCAAGAAAGAACCGGCGTGTTACAAAGTTTGTTGGATTTATCCAAAGAAGAATTGAGACGATTTAATCCCTTGAAAACACCTCAACGTCAAGTGATGCCTGTCGTGAAGTTGGTACGTCGTGCAGACAATCAGTGGAGACGTGTTCCAGTATAAAATAGAAGGGTGAAATGCCAAAGACTTCAGACTTACTCCTCACCTCTAAGATGGCTCCCAAACATGCACACCACAACCACCAAAAAAAGAAGAAAAGTAAAACCACCAAAAAAGGACGACTTCCCCCTCGTCTGGCCAAACATTGGGATGTCTTGTTTGTCCTGACCAAATCCAATCCTCCCATGCGAAAACAACTCATTCAAACAGCCCCTAAAGATATCATCGATACCGTGTGTGAATGTTGTTTGAACGTGTTGAAAGGAACGGTACCTTTGTCCAAGATACAGAAACAAAAATTAGGGAAACATCGGAACGTTCTTCGTCAAATGGTAAAAAAGAAAATACCTCTTCAACAAAAGAAAAAAATGTTGGTGCAACGAGGAGGATTTCTACCTATGTTGATTGGACCGTTGTTAAAAATAGCCGCTCCTTTGTTAGGAACGATTGCTGGACCGCTTTTAGGAGGGGTCATGCGATAACCAAAAAAAAGAAGATAAAAAGGACCACCCTTCTTTGAAAAGACCACACCTTTTTGGTACCTTTGGATGAAATGGAAGGACGAAAACTGACTTTAGTACCTTACAAACGATGGATGGAATTTCATCGTTGGAACGAACAACGGATACCTCATTTACCACCCAATCCTAATCTCAACGAAATGTCTCAGTTACAACAAGAAATACAATCCCTGATGGAACGCAACGATGTGTCCGAAACAGAAAAATCCCAACGGTACGGTCAACTTTTACAACGTCTACAACTCTTTCGCCAAAAAGCAGTCGACGAAACAGCTCTACCCACTCTGAGAGATTTTAAGGCCCTGATGAAAAGCGAACCTAAAGTGGCTACCACTAAAACAGACACCGGTACAGGGATGACCGTCAAAGAAGAAGAAAAAGAAGAAGAAGAAGAGTTACCAACTCCACCTCTTAAAAAATTAAAAGAGTTAGCCACACCCAGTGGGATAAAAAAGATGTTGTTTACCCCATTACCCTCAGAAAAGAAAAAGGAAGAAGTGAAGAAAGAAGTCAAAACAGAACCGATGACCCCTGTTCAAACCACCTTTACCCCAGTAGCACGTCGGACACGTAAACAACAATCCCAAAAGATACCTCACGAAGAAAAGAGTATTGGGACTTGGTTGACTTATTTTTGAGAAAAAAAAATCATGGAGAAACTGTTAGCTAGCCTTTATTACAGTCCTGGCCATGCTGCTGGTTACGGAGGAGTTCAAAAATTATATCGAGCTGCTAAAAGTAAATTGAAAAGTGTACGTTTACCTGAAGTACGACGATGGTTACAAGAACAATCGACGTACACGTTACACAAACCCATTCGACGTAAATTTTCTAGAAGTACCACTCAAGTGGAAGGCATCGACCATCAATGGCAAGCCGATTTAGCTGACGTCTCTCATTTAGCCACTTACAATCGTGGTCACAAATATTTGTTTTGTGTCATCGACGTGCTTTCCAAATTTGCTTGGGTCGTGCCTTTGACTTCTAAAAGCAGTATCGAATTGGTACGGGCCTTAAAATTGGTCTTGAAACAAAGTGGACGTCAACCTTTACGATGGCAAACTGACAAAGGCACCTAATTTCTAAACCAAGCTTTTCAAAAAGAATTGAAACAAAGACAAATTCATTTTTTTACTACCGAAAATCCTGAAACCAAAGCCAGTATCGTGGAACGTTTTCAAAGAACTTTGAAAGAACGCATGTGGAAATATTTTACACATCAACATACTCTCAAGTACATCGACGTGTTACCTCGTTTGGTCAAAGCGTACAATCAATCGTACCATCGTAGCATCGGATGTGCCCCCGAAGAGGTCAGCCCTGAAAACGAAGTGTCTGTGTTTGATAAATTATTTGGTTCACCCCAGACAAAAAAAAAAAGAAAAAGAAGACATCCTTGTTGGAGTTAAAGACGGGAGATTGGGTTCGCATCGGAAAAACCAAACGCACTTTTGACAAAGGTTATTTACCTAACTGAACTACCGAATTGTTTCGTGTCACTACCCCCGTCCGTGGTCGTGATCCTCCCGTCTATAAATTGGAAGACATGCACGGTGAAGTACTCAAAGGAGCATTTTACTTGCCTGAGTTACAACGAGTGACTAAAAAAGAAGACACCTTGTACGACATCGAAAGCATTCTCGAACAAAGAACACGGAAAGTAGGTAAACGTCGAGTAGAAGAAGTCAAAGTACGTTGGAAAGGATATCCTCCTAGTTTTGATTCTTGGATTGCGGCTTCTCAAGTCGTCGACTATAAAAAGAAAAAGAAGTAAACTCACAACATGCCATTCAACACAGCAGCCACCCAGACTTCAACGACTCCTTCGCAGAGTTCTTCTCTTCAAGAATTACAAAAACAACCACTTTGGGTGTGGTGCGGAGAACGTGTGCCTAAAAATCAAATCGTCTTTTTCTGACAAATCTTTGTAGTGTATTGTGTCATCGGAGCAGCTATTGCCAATTTGAGTTTACAACAAGGAGACAAACAATTGTGGACCATTTTACTGAGCAGTTGCATCGGTTATCTTTTACCCAGTCCCTCTTTGAAATTTACGACAACGACGGACAACAGCAGCCATAGCAACAACCACGCTAGTTCGACCAACGCCAGTTCACCTTCTTCTTCGTCCAGTTACCACCACCACCAAAATACCAGTCCTCTTTTGGAACCTTTTGAACATCATTCTTCTGTTCACTTGAGTGACTCCTCGGACACCAGAACCACCTTAGAACTATGAATGACCAATTTTATTTAACGTTACCCAGTGACAGTTCCATGGATGTGTTTCCCAACAACAAATTATGATGTTTCACGGCCAAATTACCTCAGGCCTTCCAATTGGATCACGACGCTCATTGGGAAGTGGCTTTGGTAGAAATCATTCATCCTTCGCAAATCAAGAATGTGTCTGGAAATCAAACCATTTTTGACGTAGCAATCTATAATGAAAAAGTGCAAAAAGAGTTGGACGCTCATGATCCTGAAATTGGGAAAAAAATGAGTTCAAAAACTGACAATACTCCCTACTCGACCTATCGCATGAGAATTCCTGAAGGGTATTATTTTAGTGCTCAACATTTGGTGGAGACGATTGCGGCCGTCTTCGAAGCCCAATTTGGCAAAGCCTTGGAAAAAAACCAAAAATCGGTAGAGATCAAATACCATCCTGTGGCACGCCGTTTCCTCTTGCAATTTTTGAAAGGGCATGAGGGAAAGCCATTCGACGAGAAAGAAGACAAACACTTACCCGCGCACGAAAGAAAATTCATGACCATCGGTTTTTCTGCTGGGTTGTTTGATATTTTGGGTGGAAATAAAAAGTATCATGGTGAACGAACAATCCACACCAACACAGATTTCGGAGAGGCTTTTCGCACCCCTATCGAATTGAACGTTGGACTGAATTTAATGTTTGTGTACTCCGATGTGGTGGAGTACAACGTGGTGGGCCACACAGCTGCTCCTTTACTGAGAGTCATTCCTTTCAAAGTGGATACTGCTGCTGGTGCGTACGAAGAAGGTGGAAACACGTTTCACGTTCACCGTGAATTTGTACATCCTCATTATCTTCCAGTCAGTAAATCGTATTTTGACAGTGTCAACATTAGTATAAAAGGAGATTTGGGACAAGATGTGCCATTCATTGACAAAGGAAAAGTCACGGTGAAACTACATTTTCGAAAAAAACAAGTTCTCTAACGAATTGTAACTGACCCAAACAAAAAAATGTATCCAGTGTACCAAGGAGTGACTCGACAACGAGGACATGGCTTAGGAGATATGTTAAAATCAGCATTTCGGACGGTAGCTCCTATTTTGAAACCGATGGTGACTCGAGGATTTCATGCCTTAAAAGATGCCGCTTTGACACAAGGAAAAGAATTTTTGCAAAATGTCCTCATCGACAAACAAAATCCAAAAGAAGCCTTTATGAGAGCAGGCAAAAATGTGTTGATGACCACTGGTAAAGATCTTTTAGGTCTCCAAGAAAATCCTATAAATACGCTTCACGCTTCAGACCCTGGCATTACTTCTTCCTCCACTTCACAGCAAGGACAAGGTAGAAAGAGACGACAACAACGTCTAAATCCTTTCAAAGTTCATAAAAGAACACACGGCAGTTCCAAAAAGAATAAGAAAAGAAGAAGAACCGTCAGAGAATTAGACGTGTTTGATTATTAACTGTGAAAAAAAATGATGCACCGAGATTCTTGCGAATGTACCAAGTCAGAACTGGATATGTTTTCTATGCCTCCCACCATGATGACGATGCAAGAATCCCAATGGGTGGAATTTCATCCTGTATCGTCTTTGACGGAATCAGCTCCTATCGAATTTGAAATCAAAGGACAAACCGAAGATTACATCGATCTGAATAACAGTTACTTGTACCTGAAACTTCAAGTACAAAAAAATGACAACACCCTTCCTGGGGAAGCTGCCCGAGTGGCACCCGTCAATAATTTCATGCATTCTTTGTTCAGCGGAGTAGATTTGTACTTGAATAACAAACTGGTCAGCAGCAGTTTGGATACTTACCCTTACCGTGCTTATTTGGAAAATCTCTTGACGTACGGAAAAGAAGCCAAGAACACTCATCTGGATGCTTCGGTGGTCTGGAAACCTGACTTCTCGGAAAAGTTCAACGACACGGAGCTGTCAGTACCGGCGAAGACTTCTGCTAATGATGGTGATCCTATAATTCCAGCAGTCCCGCACAATGTGGGATTTAACGACCGTCGAAAGAAAATCAGGCAAAGTTTAGAACTGATGGATCGTTTGCATTTGGACATGTGGTTGCAAGACAAGTATTTGCTCAATGGAGTGGATGTACGCCTGAGACTGAATCGGAGTAGTGCCGCCTTCCATTTGATGGCTCATGCTAACGAGTGGAAAACCAAAATCCAAGAAGCCAAACTTTACGTGCGACGTGTAGAAATCTTACCAAAAGTAGCTAACGACATCAGTCAATCCTTGAGCAGAACCACTGCTAAGTATCCTGTGCGACGAGTGGAAGTGAAAACCTTTACCATAGCCGCTGGACTCCGATCCAAAGTCGAAGATCACATCTTCCAAGGACAGCTCCCCAAACGTTTGCTGATTGGCATCGTTAGTAATGCAGCCCATGCCATCCCCCATGTTAAACTCCCGTACGTACCCAGAGTGCCATCCCTGTACCCAGTTACCCACCTATTACTACTTACATGTATTATTATTGAGACCGTATGTATTTGTATGACCAATACTGTTAATATATGTATTAATATTGAGACCGTATGTATTTGTATGACCATTAGTGTTAATATATGTATTATTATTGAGACCGTATGCATTTGTATGACCAGTACTGTAAATACATGTATTATTATTGAGACCGTATGTATTTGTATGACCAATACTGTTAATATATGTATTAATATTGAGACCGTATGTATTTGTATGACCATTACTGTTAATATATGTATTATTATTGAGACCGTATGTATTTGTATGACCAGTACTGTACATGTATGTATTATTATTGAGACCGTATGTATTTGTATGACCATTACTGTGAATATGTGTATTATTATTGAGACAGTATGTATTTGTTTGACCAGTACTGTAAATATATGTATTATTATTGAGACCGTATGTATTTTTATGACCATTACTGTGAATATATGAATTATTATTGAGACCGTATGTATTTGTATGACCAGTAATTACATATATTATTATTGAGACCGTATGTATTTGTATGACCATTACTGTGAATATATGTATTATTATTGAGACCGTATGTATTTGTATGACCAATACTGTTAATATATGTATTATTATTGAGACCGTATGTATTTGTATGACCATTACTGTGAATATATGTATTATTATTGAGACTGTATGTATTTGTATGACCAGTACTGTAAATATAAGACTCTTTCCATGTAAGACAGTTCAATATTTTCTTTAATACATGGTTTGCACGCGACTTACCAAGATAACATAGAAACCATTAAATTCATACAAAAGTCATTTAAACAGTCTCATCGAGTAAGTGAACAAGTTTGCCCTTGCAACATTATTTAGTACAAAGATCTAGCTGTGGGTAAGCCAGCATAAAAAACAGACACTGAATTAGTTCCTGGACACCCAAACACCCAAATACTCCATAATACATTGAGAGAGAGAGAGAGAGAGAGAGAGAGAGAGAGAGAGAGAGAGAGAGAGAGAGAGAGAGAGAGAGAGAGATCACATACATCCATGGAGATAGGCAAACAGTTAGATATATAAATAGATAGATAGAATGGTGGATGGATAGATGGATTTATATATGTATATTCATAAGTCCTTAAAAAAAATATATATATATAATTGTAGGTGTACACAAAAAGAAACAGTTACCTGTGACAGAAAAAAGGAAGAAAAAAAGGCTTTAAGTATCCATATGAAATAGACCCTTTTCACAGTCCCCAATCGGAGCATCATCGGCTTTGTCTCCGCGCCAGAAGGAAATCGAGAACGAGGCTAAGGGTTGCACCTAACAGAAGTGAGATGCAAAGACCACGGCAAAACATTACATGTTGCTCTCATATATTTGAGTGTATTAAACTTGAAATGATAATTCATTTAGTTCATTGCGTCAACGATTTATTTGTTCCTATTTTGTCTTGTTTTAATAAATTTTTATGTTGACAAACTTGTTCTATATATGGCATTCGTTGCCCCCTCCCCCCTCTCAGTCACTGTTTCGTATAGTGTGTTCATGTATTAATTTATTTTTCCCAGTAAGATTTAATTTAAATTAAGGATATTAACATGCATATGCTTACATTTGTACAACAGTCAGTCAAGGGATTCATATTTGCAGTCACAAAGATTATGGTCGCTCTGCATTCCTTATGTTTTCTTGAGGCAATAATTTTTCCTTTCAAACAAACAAAGGCCATAATACGAGGCCCGAATTTTTATCTGCTGTTTTGGCGCCCCAAGACCTCTAGCGCCCGGGGCAACCTACCCGTCCGCCCCCCCCCCCCCCCCCGTTAGGACGCTATAGAATAACACACCCCAAGTATAAAGGTCATTATAAATGAATATATCAAATTTGTGTTAGCTGATCATTATCACAAACCTTACACGGCATTTTCTCTATTTTTTTGCTTTGGATCCCCATGTGGACTCAGGTATATATAATGGGACCAATACGCCCTCCTGCATGTCATTAGAGGCGACTAATGCAGACAACCCGTTTGACATGCGTTGTGACCTGCGATGTTGTTCATACATGCTGAGAAGATCTTGGACTTTTTAAAAGAGTTAGGTTTATATAACTGAATTCCATTTTTGTCGGGAATTCATGGAAAATCTTCATACAACCAAATCATTATGACTATGGATACGATCTTTTATAACGATCATTGTACTGTAAATACTAGGACTGAAAGTGTGTACAGTTTGTCTCCAAACTGGAATTATGGTTTTCGATAAAAATAGAACAAACGCCGCTATAAGCTCATCTTGCGGGTACTAAAGTGTATGTCAATGCTGTCGTGTAGGCTCATTTACTCATCTTAAATGAAATATTAATTGTTGTTCTGAAATTTAATACTTTTATAGCTTAACCAAAGTCTATTCAATTCTGATTATTGAATGTTCTGCATCTTAACTGTCGTCAAGAATCTTCCAGACGAAAATTATTGATCGCTATGGACTTTTACAATTGTATCCAGGCACTAAACTGGGTCGTGAAAAGATCACATGGAGTCTAATCGTCACAATATAGAGTAGTAAGAATTTTGTTTTCAACATGCGTAGCTGTCATTGTGACATCGCAGCGCGCGACAATCAATCCGGTTAGTACTGGATCACACCTTTAGGTTGACCTCGTCCAAAAATGTCCACGTACTTTAACATTGAGTTTTGCCGTATGTGTTTCTAAGATCATGTACATAATGACCTTCCAAAGGAATATGGATGTATGAGGATCCAAATAAAGTGAATACTCGCCATTTAAATGTATGTTTAATAAAATTCTCAAAAAAACCTCAAGCGTTACTGCAATAGTCGGCACTGAACGCATACATGACCTGTATGACTTTTACTATAGTTTTTCTCCGACGTGTTATACAGAATCTTCAAATTATACACCAAAGACACATAAAAGCAACCGTCACAGTAAATGCAATCTAAATTAAGTGGCACGAAGTTATCAAAGAGTACGGTTTTCTCCAGGTGGCATTTAACCACCACGTTTCCAACATTGTGGCAGAGACGTTATTCTACCAAGGGGAGGTAACCCATAGTGACGTGATTAGGCTGTGTTATCCGGGCCGCTTAAGCCAAACCAGGGATTGGGGAAAAACGATGCGAAACGAAAACGAGGCGCCCCAAATTTGGGGATGCTGTTAGCGTTGAGAAAGATTACAACCCCAGATATTTCATTAATGACTGAAACATCGTCGAGCGTTAATTTCAACACCCATCGTTGTGGTAAGATCGTTTTCTTCGCACATCCAGCCGGATGTACCTCCACCAAAAACTGTACCAATCTGCCAAGTATCTCTACAACTGCATCTGAGTCTCTTTCAGAGAGTCGAAGTTATTCAACACACATTGGAAAGAGATGGCTATGTTCCGACTGATACATAACGAAAGTAATATCAGGAAACAGACTAAACATATTGTTTAGACTTAAAATTATGCCGTCATGTTTAACATTATCATCAAGTTCATTACATTATAAGCTTCATACAACTTTAACGCTGGAGACGCTTCAAACAATAATCACCTCTGTGTTGAAGCCAACTGCACATACATTTATGGTGTATTATGTCCCGTTTAAACAGTAATTTGTAATATGAAATAGGTATATAAAAAAAGTAGATAACGAGCACAGTAATGTGGCCTTGCTAACGATTAATCCTGCCACCAGGAGGTAGTAGGGTCATTACTATGGTATGACTCGTAACTGCCTCCAGATCAGACGCCGTTCGCCTAGTGGCAAAAAGGCGCAGAAAATATCTGCGTTCATTACATGGAGACAATCAAAGCAAATGGTGATCAATGCTAGTGAAGTTTCACAGAAGGAATCTTTATTCTCAATACACGTTCAAAATGCATGTTGTATGTTGCATCACATTTTCACATACCAAAATGGGCCGTAGAAAAGGATGGTTGATTTATTGCACCAAGAATTGTTTCAATGCTTATATCGACGAAGAAAATATAGGTTTCACAGTTTATTCTGTGTCCAATCTATTGTTTTATTTGTCTCTCTCATGGTCATTATCCGTTTGGAAATTGTTGATTTCAAGGTGTATTTTGCATTTAACCTTATTCTTTCTATCTCGAACACACTTCTAGCAAAATAGGTGGACAAGATGATTTGATATGATTTAATTTGTTTACACTTGATCTAAATTCTTATTAAAATATATTTTAATAAGATTCAGTGCAACATACATTGGAAATGCACTTATTGAAGATAAAGTAATAATCATCATTCTATTACATAGTGATATACATTTTTCATTATTACACAGTGATATACCTTTTTTATTATTACATAATGATATACCTTTTTCATTATTACATAGTGATATACCTTTTTCATTATTACATAGTGATATACCTTTTTATTATTACATAGTGATATACCATTGTCATTATTACATAATGATATACCTTTTTCATTATTACATAGTGATATACCTTTTTTATTATTACATAGTGATATACCATTGTCATTATTACATAATGATATACCTTTTTCATTATTACACAGTGATATACCTTTTTCATTATTACATAATGATATACCTTTTTCATTATTACATATTGATATACCTTTTTCATTATTACACAGTGATATACCATTGTCATTATTACATAATGATATACCTTTTTCATTATTACATAGTGATATACCTTTTTTATTATTACACAGTGATATACCATTGTCATTATTACATAATGATATACCTTTTTCATTATTACATAGTGATATACCATTGTCATTATTACATAATGATATACCTTTTTCATTATTACACAGTGATATACCATTGTCATTATTACAAAATGATATACCTGTTTATATTGACAAATCATCTAGGTCCATGAAATGCAATTTTGACTACATATTCTAATATCTATATGGTCAATTATAAATCCATATAATAGTCGAATTGTTTGCATTATTTATCAAAAACAACTTTTGATATTTTTTCACTTGTAGAAAATATGAAAAGAATTAAAATATCTAACTATTAGCAATCTTACTAATTTGAGAAGTGTACTCAAAGTGTATAATATTACTTTTAAATTTTTTTTTTGTTTTTAAAAAAATAAAAAAATAACAAATATTGCAAATCTGGTGGTGGGGAAGTGAAGTATTGCGCTGTGCAATGCGTAGAAATGAAATCTCATACCGTACACTTCTCATTTTGCTGCAGTATGTTTTAGTGGTTAACATCTCATGCCGTACATTACTCATTTTACTGCAGTATCTTTTAGTGGTTGAAATCTCATACCGTACATTTCTCATTTTACTGCAGTATGTTTTAGTGATTGAAATCTCATACCGTACATTTCTCATTTTACTGCAGTATGTTTTAGTGGTTGAAATCTCATACCGTACATTTCTCATTTTACTGCAGTATGTTTTAGTGGTTGAATAAAATATATGGATACCGAGAAGTAGTATCTATTCTCATTCATTTTCCCTGAAGTAGGCATGAACCTCTGATATGAGGTGACCACATTTTTTAAAATTGTCTTTAATATTCTGCTGATCTAAACTGCATATTGATTGCATGTAGATTTATCTGGCACATAAATATATATTGTGTTGGGTATGATTTTGGCTATGTGAAATTAATTCACTTTGAATTTTAGAGGTAGGTCATCATATTTCTATTTACTAATGGGTCAACTATTCCTTTACTTAATCATTTGATGTACCTTGTACAAGTGTATACAATTGCATGATATCCGGTAAGTTTTTAATCGCCGCATACATTTTTTAATTAAATGTATTTTAGATTGTGGTGTGAAACCATAATTATGTACTGGGATATTTTAAACTCGTAACTTTTTACCCCTACATGGTTAAAGATAACAAAGTTTGAAGTATAGGGCACCCGAAAAACTTCACCAGGAAGAGTTCGATACTCAATTGAACAATAAAGTTCGTTTGACCATTTATTTTTCATCTCATCATTAGTTTTCAGTGCATCTATGAAGTAAAATTCGTTTCTTATGTCAACCCTTGATTGTCTACGTCGAAATATCGGAGTAAGTAGTTCAATAAATTCCGAATCAGTGACGGAGGTTTGAAATTAACAAAGTATAAGCCTTGTCGGTGCGTTTAATTAGCGTTAATTTCAGCTTCACAAAGGATGGAGAGCAGAATCAAATAATGATGTGTGTTTGTACTTCACGTTCTCTATACCTTGGAGCTGGGATTAAGATAGCATTTTAAGAGGACAACAAATATAATATCGCATGATGTCAAGCGAATATTTCGCAAGAGTGCACGCGCGCAGTTTCGGTCTTCCAAAGTATGCGTATTTGCATTGCGTACATCTCTCTCTCTCTCTCTCTCTCTCTCTCTCTCTCTCTCTCTCTCTCTCTATATATATATATATATATATATATATATATATATAATACTACTACTACTAATAATAATAATAATAATAATTAAAACAAAAATTTTGGAATAGCAAAATTTAGTCTTTTCCATTTTGTTTGAATAGTCTTGTTCTGAAATTTGTAATTTCTGCTGAAGTACGCTATATAGTAAACCATGAGAGAATCCGGAAATAGAAAACTGATAACGAAGGTTTTTCGACTGGACCACCATGAAGACAAGAATAATATTGGTCCTTTATAAACGTAACAAAAGAAAACACGAGTGAAATCATGTGAAACGGAGTTGTTACTATGATTCATCATTTATAGAATCAATTCAAATTATACCAATTTAAAGGTATGTGCCTATAATGTGCCCAGTGTATCTGCGCAGGCAATATACAAACCATGTATGACTTAAGAAGGATTCCAAGGAGCAGATAAGATCAATTGTTTTAAGCAAATTATTTTTTATTTTCTTTTTAGATTATGCATTTTGTTTTAAAACTGATGTTATGAACGATTCCACCGATCAACCCCACCTCCTTAAATACTTATGCACTGAAAATATAAAAGGGACATGATATCATCGATACAAATATAATCTTGCAGTGTACACTGTTCTCTTTCAATCATGCGTGCCTAGTACAGCATACGTTTATTACAGTCAAGCTTTCTCTTGTGTCTGGCTTAGAAAGACGGCCTAATCTCGTTTCGCGAGCGGGGCCTGCGCTCGATGTAATTAAAATGCCACCTTCATAGATCTTTTCACATGAATTCATCGGCAGCCGATTTGTAAGGTTATTGATAGACTTTTCTTTTGTTTATATAGGGTGTATAACAATTGAAATAAAGCGAATATCCAAAGTATGACGAGACATCCATTAAGAGAAAGAGCAGTATAAAGGTTTTCTAGGACTGTCAACAGTGAAAATAAATCAAAATTTTTTAATTAAAAAAATCATTTTTTAAAATCGGTAAGTGGTCATGGAATTTGAGTATTTTTACTTTTCTTCGACTGTCTAAAGTCGCATCCCTTGAAACCTATCAGTCCGGAGGTGGGGCTAGGTGGATTAAAGGGAAACGAACTGCTTGGGACCAACCAATTTTATTCAATGTAAAATTTGTAGAAAAGTTGAAAATTCAATATTAGCCGAAGTTTTGCTATTTAGCACTTTTGTAATGAATAATTTCTCGATTTCTTTTCCGCAATGGACGACTTACTCGATGCATAAGATGTCGCCGTATTTGTAAGCTCTTCACCTGTGAAAGCAATAATTGTCCGTACCTGTGACGCATTCGCAACTTCGAGGTCAATCCTACGCATCGAATGTATGCCAACGGTGTCGTTCGGACAACCTCGGTCTGGTAAGAAACAAGGATTGACCGAGAAGTTGCGAATGCATCGAACTATATTTTCATTTGCAACTTCTCGGTCAATCCTACCGTCAATCCAATTGTAGATATAGCAGAGGTTGTCCGAATAGATTGCGTGGTGTGTGTGTGTGAAGAAATTATAGCGAACATAATGCATGAGTATTCTGTTAATTACTGCGCCTATATACATCCGAGGCATATTTGTGTATCCCATTAATAGCCGAGGTACTCCAACTTCATGTGGCGTTCTTTGGTCTATTCCGGTTATGCAACAAGATGTCAGTCAGTTTAAAGTGACTCAAAGTTTTGATAGTTGTTCGAAAGTTTGGATTTAATTTGGATATTTTTTGATGTTATATGAAAAGGTACACGTCTTATCAGTATCTCGGAGTATTTTGATAAAATTCTCAGGATCCTAACGAATAATTATTTGCTGTTATCTTACCGTAGCGAAAAGAGATAGGTTCTCGGGGTAGGTTGCACAAATCTGACATCACTATAATTTGAATTCATCTTCATTATTTACTATATAGTTTAACATCGTTGTTCTGTGTGATAAAATTCTCAGGATCCTAACGAATAATTATTTGCTGTTATCTTACCGTAGCGAAAAGAGATAGGTTCTCGGGGTAGGTTGCACAAATCTGACATCACTATAATTTGAATTCATCTTCATTATTTACTATATAGTTTAACATCGTTGTTCTGTGTGATATTTTTAACAGTTCCAAAATGAACTTTATCGCAACAGCGAATCGGTAGACCGATCTATCGGAGAGAGACCCGATGGCGCATCATTAGTGACGTCGCGGCTTTCGTAGTCCAGCCTATCGGCGGTATTTTTAAAACTGATAAGTGGATTTGAATAAAATTGTGGTATACGTGTTCATTAAACACATATATGCAAATAAGAGTTAGTTTTTCTTCAATTATGTAAACGTTGATTTTTCCTCATTTATACAGAGAGAGAGAGAGAGAGAGAGAGAGAGAGAGAGAGAGAGAGAGAGAGAGAGAGAGAGAATATGAAAACTATTTCACTACGTTAATATTTATCATTCTTTGTGAAAAAAATGTCTAGAAATCATTTTATTTATATTGTTTTACAAAATATTTGGACCAGGTACTTTCTTAATTATCGGATTTCACTGCTATGGTGGTTTGAATTATGAGTCAATATTTTCTGGCAGTTTGGAGTGACTTTTGCGATCCAATCTCAAACTTCGATCTTTTAAATAATACCTTATATTTTTTATTTCAATTTTCAGTACCAAATATTAATTTTCAAATTTAAAAACAAATACATATTTATATTTTTAAAAAATGTAAGAGTTATAATACATATATATATATATATATATATATATATATATATATATATATATATATATATAAAGTATTTATATAAAAATATCTCTTTTTATATAATAAAATTGATTATACTACAAACGAAACATACAAAGGTGAGTACATTGTAAAAATATAAAAAAATTAAATGGCATTCCACTGGTCATTCGGAGCATAATGTTGGACTGTCTTTGGATTGGTTTGGCAAGAAATAAATTGAAAAGATCAATTTGTCTGTTTGTTTTTTGTTTTTTTTTTGTTTTGTTTTTTTTTTGGGGGGGGGAGGGAGGTAATTTAATACAGTGTCTGTTGCTGCGTGTTTTTCAGAAAACGGGAGTTTGCGGCTAGACAGGTAAATAATAATGATCACTAGAAGATTTTATATAAAAGGATGAAGGACCGTGCAAGTTTGGGTTCTACTTATAAACGTTTTGTGTGTGATTCCGCCCCTCAACCACACCCGGTCCTTTCCGTTTGTATCACCCTTATAATTTTAGCAAGTTTCCTTTATTTCTTCTAGACGCGCGAGTTATTTCCTCGCAAGTTATTGATCCATCCTTCACACCATAGACATCTGTAACATCGAAGTAGTTTTTAATATCTTCCATGTAAAATTTATACAAAATCTTATTTCATTAGCTGATATTTTATGAATGTAAAAATCATCACTTCACATGAAATTTAGTTGCAAAGTCAGTAGATAAAGACAATTGAACAGTATATGAATTGCCTTCAATTATAGCCTGGATAATTCATATTTCTTTTTAACTCGGATAACAAAGTGTCGTTCCCTAAAGTTTTAAACAAGACCATCCACCGGGGAATCCAAAGCTTTATTGCATGTGTCCTAATTTGAAACAGTATTCTTTCTTTAAACTCTAGTATCCGAACCCCAACCCACCCCTACCCCCTCGGGACAGTGTTCCATTGTTATTACCTGAAATCTGTTACATACATTATGCGGCTTCCCCTTATGACTGTATAATATAATAAAGTTTGATTTTAGGCGAAGGGGAAACCGTCACCGTATTTTTTTATTTTTTAAACTTTTTGATCTTTGGCTCTTCCAAGGGACCCAAGGAGAGGGAACCCCACCACCTTCCTTCTTCCCCATGGTTTTGCCATGGACTGATAAGCTACAAGTGTTGGTTAATTTCCACCCAACCGTTTAGATGTTAGAGTTAACGGACAGAAGAACGAAGGGGCACATAAAAAGAAAATGCGATAACCCTAAAGTTGAAATGGAGAGTTATATATAATCATGCTGGTCTTATCTGCGGACGTGTTGAAATGAGCCTAGAACGTACTACGTGCCACATCTCTCTCTCTCTCTCTCTCTCTCTCTCTCTCTCTCTCTCTCTCTCTCTCTCTCTCTCTCTCTCTCTCTCTCTCTCTCAAACGTGTTTCATTTACAAAACCTCTTAACACCCCATTGTATGTAAGAATAAGGAGAGATAAAGAAAAGGAAGGTAATATGATTTCTACTTTGAAATATGAAAATAAGAAAAGCATACGAGTCTTACCGATTGTTCTTCAACCACATCATATTTTTCACTCAGCTCCTGGAAGACATCCTCCTTCGTCTCCTCCTCGACCACAACATAGATGTCAAACATTTCAGATCCCCAGGTGAGGTGGCCATGTCCTATGTAACTCAAAATGCACAGAAGAATAAACAACGGTTTTAACATGAGGATCAATGCTTGTCAGTACTGGATCTGCTATTTACATCCCAGCAATAAATAGTTACGGTTACTGCATGTCTCTGGTCTGCCTCACAATCTGTGTCCTTAAAGTAGTGTCTTCACCTTCAGTTATACTGTTTGAAACGTCTGCTGTCATTCTGTCACATTCATATCTGCATGATATACATAGTACTCAAAGTAACTACCCGTTTTCTTACCCTGAAGTTAAACATGTTCAAGTACACTTTCGGTTGGCCGCATTATTAACTTCGTCTGATTTATATGTGGAAAATACAGTGAATAAACCCCGCCCCCCCCCCCCCCCCCCCCCCCCACACACACGTAAAAAAAAAAAAAGTTGGGTCGGAAGGTAATCAGTATCTAGTAGATCGGAAATCATCATTGATGCACAAACTCTACAATGAGCACAGTTGGTTCTCTGGTTGTTCAGAATTATCACTACTCGTTTATAATCGGAGGAAAAAAACCCAAAACATTACACCTTCTTTAGTTTAAATATATTTTATTTCATAAATTTGTGGTTGGAGATTACAAGAGGTACAATATAGAAGGTAACGGATTAGAACGAAATCAAATGGCTTATAATGCTCTTCTCTTTTTACGATACAAAAATTGTAAATATATATGAAAATAAGGCGGATGATATTAATTTTTAAGGAGAAAAAACTAAATTATTTAATAGTCAAAGTGAAGAGTCTCTTGGTTAAACATTAGCATTTAGCCAAGGTATATAAAGCAGGAGGTTGAACAACGAGGGAGTAGGTGAAAGACGATAAGGAACAGAAAGAAGTAAATAAATAAATAAATAAATAAAAAGGAACAACAACAAAAAGCGAGATTAAAAGTGAACAGTGCTTCCTTCTAGAGCGACTCGTTGCGGAGGCGATGGCGAATCATTTGGAAAAAAAGGGGAAATTGCTGTTTGCAGCTATTCATGGAACGTGGAAATGCATGCGTGATTGTAACTTGAACGTTTCAGTAAATCTTTTTGACTTTTCAATAAATTTATGAACGGCATCGAAAATACGAATGTGTGCTTCATACGGAAGCGTTGTATCACCATACAAGAAGTCATTTAAAGTTAAATTACCATATGGTGTGAAATATTGAAACAGTTCGATGCGTTGTAGTTGGTAATACATGTAAGAAAAAAAGAAGTATTGTGTACTTTCTACAGATCCAAATCTACAAAGAGGTGATCCGATTATATTCTTTGTAAATATATGTTGATTAAGTGAACTGCAATTTGTCCTAAGTCGGGCATGAAGAATTTGAAATTTCCTTCTACCCCAATAAAAGAGTGTTGGAACATAAGTGTCGCGAGTATTTCATGTGATTTTGAAGCTGCTAATGGAGTCTATTTGACGAGTCGCAATAGATACTGTATTCCATTCTCGAATGGCCGAAGGAAGAAACGAGTTGTAATAAAGACTTGTTCTAACCTGTACTAAATGGAAATTGTTCATTACGTAAGTCATAGCGAGTAAGATCACTAACAGCTGGTGGAATCAGAGACGTGAGATAGGGAGGGCTTGAACCAGTTGCCATTTTATACAAGATTGTAAGTTTGTGTTTTTGTCGTCTGGATTAAAGACTTTCCCATCCTATATCTCGGTGGAGCGCTTCAATACATACTGCAATACATACTAATATTGTTGCACCAGTCACAATTCTGCTGCCTCATTTTGTATCTTTTCGAGTTTCTTGAGTAATGTGCTGTTGTCACAAACCACATTACCATATTCCAGAATAGGTCGTATAAAAGACGTAAATATAATTTCTAAAGATTTTCTGACAAGTTGGAATCTGAGTTTGCGCATTACATTAATTCTTGACCATGCCTTTTCCTTTATGTAGTCTATTTGTTTGTTCCATGAGCAGGCATTCGAGAGAAAAACTCCAAGATGTTTGTGCGCGTCAACATCCTTAATTATTTGGTTGAGAATATATAATGGTGGATGGAAGGGTTTATTAATTTTCCATGAAATTATCAGGGATTCAGTTTTAGAAAGTTTGAAAGATACAAGCCAATTATTTGCCCACTGAGAAACTGTGTCCAAGTCCGAGTTGAGGTTATGAGCGGTTAAGACGGGATTACCTACAATTAGAAAGAGACTTGTATAATCTGCAAATAAACTTAAATTGGAATGCATATCACATAAAATATCATTTATGTATTTCAAGGAAAGTCAGGGACCTACAACGGATCCTTTGGGCACACCAGCTCTAAAAGACCTCCACTCTGAAAACACGCCCGGAAGTATCACTCGTTGTCTTCTGCTTTTGAGATGGATAGAAAACCATTTTATAAGGTTTACTGTGATACCAGTAGCTTTGAATTTGTGAACGACTCCTTTATGCCACACTCGGTCAAAAGCTTTACTTAGGTCGCAAAACACAACTCTAATTTCCTTACCGGAATATATTGCTTTGCAGAACGTATCATAGAGGTATGTTAATTGATTAATTGTATAATCACCCTGAATAAAACCAGACTGAAAAGGTCTAAGAATGTTATTTTCACGGAAGTAATTAAATATGTATTTAAAAAGCAATCTATCAAAAACTTTGCCAACAGTATTGAGAAGCGATATTGGTCCGTAATGTGATAAGATGGAAGGGTCGCCCTTCTTTAAAATTGGACAAACGCTTGCTTCTTTCAAAGTGTCTGGAAAGGTTGATTCTCTAACAGACTGCTTAAAAAGCGAACAAAGCGGATATGAGAGTTCATTACTCAGCTCACGCAGAAAACAGTTATTTAGACCATCGGGATCAGAAGCCTTACCAAGAGGAAGGTTTTTGAGAACATTTTGTACTTCATCAGTCGTTAGTTCTATACAACGTAAGCTTACATCCGTATGTAAAGGTGAATCTAGAAGGTTAATATTTGTTTCATCTAGTACATTTTGCGCTATAAAAAAATCGTTAAATAATTCAGCTTTGTCAACTTCATCAGTAATTATCGAACGGTTATGTTGAAGGTATGGAATAGAATGTGTACGGTGAGGGCAGATGAATACCTTAATGACTGACCACCAGTTATTGGATGACGTAGTGCATGATTTCAGCTTTTGTGCTAATTTGTCAGTATTTATCTTTTTGGCTTCTCGAATAATAGATATTGTTTTGTTCCGCAGGGATAAAAATTTAGTCCAATGAGATGATAAGTTAGATTGCTTAGTCTTTCGATAGGCTTTCTTACGTTTGCATATTGACCTTTTGATTGCCGTTGTGATCCATCGAGGTTCTGATGGTTTAACTTTAACAGTTCTGTTCGGAATATATTGGTCAGATATCAAGACTATGTCGTCAGTGATATTTTTTTGCATATTTGTCAATATCGTCACATTTCAAGCAATCCCAGTTGGTAGTGGATGCTTTATGTCTCAGGAGATTATAGCCGCTATGGCCGTATATCCATATATGCCTCGGAAAAGAGTTATGTCTTGGTTTTCTGTAGTTAAATATCCCATAAATGGGGCAATGATATCTAATATCTTGATGTAAGAAAGGATCTCAAACCCCGCTGAGAATTAAACTTTCATTATTCATTATAAGTTACAGACCTATCAACGTTAAAGAGTTTTCAGTGAAATGAGTGGGCTGATTAATGCATTGGTGAAGGAAAAGCTCATCACATAGTGATTTCATTTTTTTGACCTGAGAGTGGATTTAGCATATTGAAGTCAAAGTCGCCTGTTACAATTATATCTCTAATCCCCGTATCAACAGCAAGGTGTATAGAATCTTCTGTCATTGAAGTATACGATTTGTTTGCATTTGGAGGTCTATAGAATAAGCCTACCAGAATTTGTCTCTGTCCTAGTGAAAGTTCAATCCATAAGCACGCTAAAGAATTTAGTTCAAGATCATGTAGCCTTTGGAAATGAAGCGTTTCTTTCACTTATATTATCACACAACGTGAGTATCACCTACACGATCGTTCCTAACTGGGTTGGTAAAATTGGAGGGAAATGTCATCAGAAGAAATGGATGGATTAAGCCAAATTTCAGTGAAGGCCAAAATATCAAATTCCTGCAATTCTGCATACAATGTATATAATTTGGACAAAATAGTTTGAACATTATAGTGCGTAATGGAGAGGTGGTGTGAAAAGTCAAGTATATTGCGACAAGAAACTAATGAGCTATATGTGTCGTATGAGGAACTATTGAAGGAGGTTATAGAATCTGGTCCCGGATTGGGATGAATGTAACCGGCTATTATGAGTCAGGTCAGCAACCAGGTGGTCATAACTATGGTAAATAGAACACGCACAAGAAAGAATGTGAAATTGATATTACTTAAATAAGAATTGTTTGCTAGAGCACGTCTAGAGCTACCTATCAATTTGACATATGAAATCAGCGAGAACTTGCGCACTTCAAACACAATAGATGAGGTACTATCATCACATCTTTGGATCATGAACATAATCAAAACATGAAGCAGTAGTGTACATTTGAGATTAGGACGATAGAACCTCATGATGGCAACAGGGATGCTTCTACGAGATTTTAAGTCATTGTCATAAGTCGATGAAGAAACAAGCGAGTTGCCACCATGAAGATGCGTTCCACCAAACCCACACTACACAAATATACTTTGTTGAGTAGTACCTGTGTCATCACATATCCGCATGATTTCGCTCCATAAGGACGAGTAACACAGCAAGGAATAAAAGTAAACAGAAGTGGAAACAAAAATAACAATGAAAGAGAAACCATGTCTAGAGAAAGGTCTTGCATCCGTAAGTTATGATTGGTGTGTTGATGATCGTAAATGTTTAAGTCAATGTGCATGATAGCGTTGTAGTATAAACTGTCTGCTGATTGTAATTTTGAGTTTCACGTGGATTTTGTAATAAAGTAATGCAAAGATGCACGCAAAGATTTTTGTATGAAATATGATATTATCAGCTAGGAATAAGGTAGTAGTCATAATCAAAGATGCAGGTACAACTTAGATATCATGAGTTTTCGCAGACACTTCAATCGAATACCTACTGTTAGATACTTGTTTAATCTGAAACCAAGTGATATATGGATATTAGGAATAAGAATTTAGTAAAAGTAAAGGTTACAACTACGTAAAGATAGTATTTGTCAATCATGTTTTTCTATACGGATGTTGAACTTGTGGCAATTACAAAAATGTATAGCACAAATTTGTAAACATTCTCTGGCAGTGTGCAAATGACATAATCTGAAAAATTAGGAATCAACAATTAATGTGCAGTAAGAAGCTAAAAAGTGTACAGTAATACATAGCTTACGTGTCTAAGTATTTTTGTTGAGAAAAAAAAAGTCTGAACGTGTCTAAGTATTTTTGTTGAGAAAAAAAATAATAAGTCTGATGTAAGGGCGAGAGGGCGTTGCAGTATTACAAAGTGAAGTAGAGAAGTGTGTAATTAAACATGTAAAAGGACAAGTTGTAAAGTGAAGTAGAGAAGTGTGTAATTAAACATGTAAAAGGACAAGTTGTAAAGTGAAGTAGAGAAGTGTGTAATTAAACATGTAAAAGGACAAGTTGTAAAGTGAAGTAGAGAAGTGTGTAATTAAACATGTAAAAGGACAAGTTGTAAATTTGTACTTATTACATATTTTGTCCTTCGTCGTTTACATCTGTTTGTCTGACTTTTAGCTTGTTCTGCTTCATATTTTATTTCTCTGTTCCTGAATAATAATGATAAGAATACAATTAGTATCGTTCTAGTCGTCGTAATCAGTTAAGTGGTAGTAGTAGTACTTGTAGTAGTAGCAGCAATAGTTGTAGTAGTAGTAGTTGGTGGTGGTTGTTGTGTGGCATTCTCGTTGCATCATCAGGTTAATCTGTGAATCTTTGTCATCAACGTAGTGTCTTCACCTTGAATTATACTGCTCGAAATGTCTGTCTGTCTGTCATATTCATATCTGCATTATATACATAGTACTCAGTTTCAAGTAAACTACCCGTTTCCATACCCTGAAGTTGAACATTTTCCGTGTATATTTTGGATCGGCCACAGCACTCTCTACATCTGCTTTATGTATTAGTATTTTAGTCCATGTCATTTTTCTTCAGAGAACTCAATTAGTCTTTGTCTACCGTTTGCATACATTGGTAAACAAGTGTATATACATATTTTTTTAGTAATAATTAGATAGATACATATAACAGAATAAAAAAATATAAAAAAGTTGGGTTGGAAAGTAGTCAATATCTTGCAAATCGGAAATCATATTTGATACACAAACTATGTACTGAAGAGAGTGACGTTCCCTGATTGTTCAGAATTATCGCTATATTTGAAATGATTGAAATTAGCATGTATTGGCATGGAACTTAACACAATATCTTTCTTGCTAATATATACTCCAATAATAAACGAGATTTTACCTCAGCTATGACTGTCATTTATCCTACGCTTTACATATATTTACATCTATCTGTCTATCCATCCATCCATCCATCCATCTATCTATCTATCTATCTACATTTATATATATATAGATAGATAGATAGATAGATAGATAGATAGATAGATGCGACTGAATCTATCTAACTAAATGATCCCGCACAATGTTTAGCTTTAAAACAAAAAATAACGTTTGGAAAAAGAAATATCGGTGCAATTTCAAAACTGATTTCAGCTCCTAAACGATTAATCGAGTTATTCTTTTTCTTCTATCCGCTGTTGACCAGCAGATGTTGTGCTCACTGCCCAGCACTCTAAAATTATCTTTACTGCAGTTTGTGCTAAAATGTTTAGATAGATGTTTTATTTGTCTTGCAGTCGTACGTACGAAAAATGCCCCTCCATTATAACGCGTACATTTCTTCGGTTTCCACTGCATATTGATTTTTACAGTTTAAATTATACACCACACATATTACATTTTGCGTATCACACGAAATATGTTGTTCAAGTTTACACTTCTTACCTGTTTTCAAGATTTTTACTATATCTGAAATAATTAGAAAATCTCACAGCTTACAAACATTTAATTCACACTTAAAACAACCAGGTTTGCCGATATTCGGTAGTTTGTATCTACTAAAAAGTACTTTATATTCTTATTTCGTTTGTAAGCTGTAACCAAAGTGCATGTTCCAAAGGTATATATATATATATATATATATATATATATATGGATAGACATATTTGAAACTGTATGTATGTATGTATGTATGTATGTATGTATGTATGTATGTATGTATGTATGTATGTATGTATGTATGTATGTATGTATGTATGTATGTATGTATGTATGCATGTGTGCATGTGTGCATGTATGTATGTATGTATGTATGTATCGATGTATGTATGTATAGACCGTGATGCGCACATCCACTCTTTCAGGACTCGGGATACATAAAAAAGTTCCACGTATTTTTCAGATAACATCCTTCGTCACCACCACCACCCTCAAATTTTTTTTTTTTAAAAAAATGGAGACGCTGAATATAAAAAGTCGTTTGGTCAATCAGCAATCTTCCTTTTTTATGGCGCCTGTGTGTAGCTCTCTATAATGGAGGTTTGACCAAAATGGATCATTTATTACTAAAGTTAGTGGAAACTGAGTCGGTTGGAATTCTTCTTTCAAACGCAAGCTACTGATATTTTTGTCTTTTGAAAAATAATTGTATACTTATGTAAATATCTGCTGGCATCTTTACATTTGGCGTGACAATGTATTATTAAAGCTGCACAGTTGACATTCTCTGTCTCTTAGCTTCTGCCATATCTAAATCATAAAGATGTGTGACAACTGATTGAAAAGGAAAATTATGATATCAAGATTATTGAAAGATTTCATTGTAAACGCGAATACCACTAAGAAATCAAGGGCAATTTGTTCAACTGCAATTTCTCGAGTTACAAACCTTGTCTTTTATTATATGTTTATCTAAGGAGCCATGCATATAACATTCTATTTTCATGCTTTTCACCCATTTAGTATCAAGCTTGCAGCAGGTACATGTGGTTCTTTAGTATCAAGCTTGCATCAGGTACATATGGTTCTTTAGTATCAAGCTTGCAGCAGGTACATATGGTTCTTTAGTATCAAGCTTGCAGCAGGTACATATGGTTCTTTAGTATCAAGCTTGCAGCAGGTACATATGGTTCTTTAGTATCAAGCTTGCAGCAGGTACATATGGTTCTTTAGTATCAAGCTTGCAGCAGGTACATATGGTTCTTTAGTATCAAGCTTGCAGCAGGTACATATGGTTCTTTAGTATCAAGCTTGCAGCAGGTACATATGGTTCTTTAGTAAAAGCGTAAGCAGTGTAGTGAAAAAATGTACTGTATCGAGTATAATGAGTACATGGACGAGTAACTGTTGCAACTCACTCGTCCCGGGGACGAGTGCTTGGGAATTTGTTTCCAGAGCCCTAAGTAGTAGTACTAGTACTAGTAGTCGTAGTACTGAAAGGTGGTAGTGGTGGTGGCATTCCCATTGCTTCATCGGCTTAATCTTCATACTTCTAATTTGCCGATGATAGTACGAGCATGTGGCGGTAGTGGTTTTATTGCGTTTAGTTTGACAAGAACTTAAGTAAGTGTACAATTATTGGCTATTTTAATCTTATGGCTCAAATAAATCTGCCCTAGGTTAAATGCTGTATAAGTGTCGGCTCCTGAGTGTAAATACATAGATTTATAGTGTACTAGATAATGAATAGGTCAGCATTGCTTTTATTCCCCCACTTTTTGAACAGCAGTTGGGATAATGTAATAATATCTGTCCGTCTGTCTGCCGTTACTCAATTGTCTCATAAGACGCTGAATCGAAGTCCAATAAACTTTGTATGGTATTGAAGTAATAGGACGACTTGTCATTAGGGTGAGGACTAGCAAGAGGGGTATTATTTGTGGCTTGGCTTACCCACCCCCACCCACTCCCCCGGCATCAAGGAAAGGAGGAGAACGAACAGGTTAAATTTACTCAGATCTGTGTCCGTTACCTTATCTTCTTCTCAGCTCCTATGTAAAATTCACTAAACGTGATAATCTACTTCTCCATATAATACATTTTGTGCAAGATAAGTGTTATTTCTTGCTCACTTCTCTGGAATTCCTGAAATGGAGTCAAAAGGCAGATGCACTTAAATTTCAACTTCAGGAATATTTTCTTTTTTGTGTTTTTGTATTTTGTTAAAAAAGGAAAATTTTGTATATGCAGTTATAGCGAAAAAACATACATTATATGTAACGGATTTCAGGCTATAACCTTTGTGCCACGATGTTTTTTTCTTTTTTTTGGGGGGGGGGGAGGGGAGGGGAGGGGAGGAGGAGGATGAAGTAAGCTATACGTGAAAAACGGTAAGAATTGCGATGGTGAGCTATCGAAGTTTAAAGTTGTTATAATCTTTCGTGGATTGGGATATATAAAAATATTGGTTCAAAATAAGAAATATGATGTTCTTTAAGAGTTGATTGACGTAAAACATTAAACAAGTAGACATTAAACAATTGGACATTAAACAATTAGACATTAAACAATTAGACATTAAACAATTAGACATTAAACAACTGGACATTAAATAATTGGACATTAAACAATTGGACATTAAATAATTGGACATTAAACAACTGGACATTAAACAATTAGACATTAAACAATTAGACATTAAACAATTGGACATTAAACAATTGGACATTAAATAATTGGACATTAAACAACTGGACATTAAACAATTAGACATTAAACAATTAGACATTAAACAATTAGACATTAAACAACTGGACATTAAATAATTGGACATTAAACAATTGGACATTAAACAATTAGACATTAAACAATTGGACATTAAACAATTGGACATTAAACAACTGGACATTAAACAATTAGACATTAAACAATTAGACATTAAACAATTATACATTAAACAACTGGACATTAAACAATTAGACATTAAACAATTGGACATTAAACAATTGGACATTAAACAATTGGACATTAAACAATTGGACATTAAACAACTGGACATTAAACAATTAGACATTAAACAATTAGACATTAAACAATTAGACATTAAACAATTGGACATTAAACAACTGGACATTAAACAATTGGACATTAAACAATTGGACATTAAACAAATAGACATTAAACAATTGGACATTAAACAATTGGACATTAAACAATTGGACATTAAACAACTGGACATTAAACAATTGGACATTAAACAATTGGACATTAAACAATTGGACATTAAACAACTGGACATTAAACAATTAGACATTAAACAATTGGACATTAAACAATTAGACATTAAACAATTGGACATTAAACAACTGGACATTAAACAATTGGACATTTAACAATTGGACATTAAACAATTAGACATTAAACAATTGGACATTAAACAATTGGACATTAAACAATTGGACATTAAACAATTGGACATTAAACAATTGGACATTAAACAATTGGACATTAAATAATTGGACATTAAACAATTAGACATTAAACAATTGGACATTAAACAATTGGACATTAAACAATTGGACATTAAACAATTGGACATTAAACAATTGGACATTAAACAACTGGACATTAAACAATTAGACATTAAACAATTGGACATTAATAATTGGACATTAAACAATTGGACATTAAACAATTGGACATGAAACAATTGGACATTAAACAATTGGACATTAAACAACTGGACATTAAACAATTAGACATTAAACAATTGGACATTAAACAATTGGACATTAAACAATTGGACATTAAACAATTGGACATTAAACAATTGGACATTAAACAACTGGACATTAAATAATTGGACATTAAACAATTGGACATTAAACAATTGGACATTAAACAATTGGACATTAAACAACTGGACATTAAACAATTAGACATTAAACAATTGGACATTAAACAATTAGACATTAAACAATTAGACATTAAACAATTGGAC
Organism: Margaritifera margaritifera; assembly: GCA_029931535.1. Classification (NCBI taxonomy): domain Eukaryota; kingdom Metazoa; phylum Mollusca; class Bivalvia; order Unionida; family Margaritiferidae; genus Margaritifera; species Margaritifera margaritifera. The sequence goes on along the minus strand of JAQPZY010001626.1, from coordinate 3,567,207 downwards.
ATTAAACAACTGGACATTAAACAATTGGACATTAAACAATTAGACATTAAACAATTAGACATTAAACAATTAGACATTAAACAATTGGACATTAAACAATTGGACATTAAACAATTGGACATTAAACAACTGGACATTAAATAATTGGACATTAAACAATTAGACATTAAACAATTAGACATTAAACAACTGGACATTAAATAATTGGACATTAAACAATTGGACATTAAACAATTGGACATTAAACAACTGGACATTAAATAATTGGACATTAAACAATTGGACATTAAACAATTAGACATTAAACAATTGGACATTAAACAATTGGACATTAAACAATTAGACATTAAACAATTGGACATTAAACAATTAGACATTAAACAATTGGACATTAAACAATTGGACATTAAACAATTGGACATTAAACAACTGGACATTAAATAATTGGACATTAAACAATTGGACATTAAACAATTGGACATTAAACAATTGGACATTAAACAATTGGACATTAAACAACTGGACATTGCACGTACCCGGTAAAATATATCAAGATTTGTATGGTTCCCTTTTAAATTATTGGTTCAGTTTTAAGATATTATTATTCCATGAAAAGTAAGATACGTCTAGAAAATGTGTGGCACTGTGAATTTGTTATTATTCCATGAAAATTAAGATAGTACTGTGAATTTGTTATTATTTGATGGAAAGTAAGATACGTCTAGAAAATGTGTGATACTGTTAATTTGTTATTATTCCAAGAAAAGTAAGATACGTCTAGAAAATTGATGGCACTGTGAATTTTTTTTTATTTGATGAAAAGTAAGATACGTCTAGAAAATTTGTGGCACTGGGAATTTGTTATGTATCTTAAAATGAGAAATCTCGGAGGGTAAGGGTCTAATTTCTGTCCCAAACACTGTAGATTGCCTATGTGTTAGATGTTGATTCTCTATTATAAATTCTAACAAAATTCTGGGTCCAAATACTCAAATCAAGGTTAACTGAATGAATCTGCAGGAGATGGTCTCGACACAATACTGAACGACATTATTAACGTAACAATTACCGTATGTAGTCTTTTATAAGTCGGATACATCTGCAAACTGCATAGACCCAGCTATATAGTCGTATAATGTGCTGGCAGATCTGAGTCTATGCAGTTTGTTAGGACTAATCAGAAGAGCAAACAATATAGACCCTGATCTGCACTATGTTGTTTGCAGTTGGATCTGAGTTATAAGCGAGTATATACGGTAAGAGTAAGTTGTTGTTTTTTTAAATAAAATGAATTTCTTTATTTAAATTTTAGATCAAAATCTTTTATATAACAGGAGGATTAAAAAAAACGTTTTACTTATTTGTGATAATGGTAACGTTACGTGATAGTATTTGTCCCAATTACTATTTTTGAGTAGAGAAACATTTCCATAAGGCTATTTAGTATTATACCAATAACCCATGCTGACATCTGAAGCTTGTCGTGTTATTAAAATCGTTCAATATGCATGCCTCACAATTTCTGACCCTCAGAATAACTTAAATGACACAATGAGGATGTACGTTAGGTAATAAAACAACAACAGTCAAAATGATTTGTAACTCTTTCTCTTCTTCTTCTTTTTGGTACAGCTGAAATGAGCAGCTTTAAATAAATCCTGGAACTTTGCATGGAGAAGGATCGTAAAATCTTTTGAATGAAAATTATTTTTGAACAGCAACAATGCTATTTGTTGTTTTGTTGCTGTAAAAGTTTATACACATTTTTTTAGAGAAATATAAAAAAACCAAAAAAATTTAAGAAATAGATTTAATTTGGAATCCATTGAAAATATTCCGATTATTCCTGAATGTATGCATATCGGAATGGTATCAGATTTGATAAAACATGAATGTCAGCTGGCCTCGAGATTGTTGTCACCATAACTACCTGTGCATCAGTAATGAAAAAAGAGATAAAAAGAAAGAAGAATGAAACAGCGATTGATTTATTGATTTTTGATTTTCCTTATAAAAGTTCTATATATAAGTCAATTCTTCAGTGATTATCAGACGATACATAGATCAGTTCTTTAACTGTAATTTCACTTAGGAAAATGTATATGATATATTCAAACTTTGAGCCAAAAAAAAAACGAGAGAGAAGGAGAGAGAGAGAGAGAGAGAGAGAGAGTTAGGTAGCTAGGAAGCTAAGTAGGTATGTACGTAGACTGTTTCGCAGTCCGAACAGCTTTGAAAATATTAATTTGTTTTGCTTTTCATTTGGACAAACTGAATGATAAAAACTGAACAATTATATACTTTCGAAACTGAGCGGGTTGTCAAACATCCTGTAATATATTAAGCTATGAAGAAAATTGTTTGATTACGAAACGATACTGTGCCGTTTCAGATCCAGGTAAAGGTAGCGAACAGGTGTGTCAGTTTGGCGACCTAGCCAGATCTATTTTCTTGTTCATTTTTTAAATGAATATCTCTTTACTAATTATAAGACATTGATAAGCGTGTTACCAGAAAATACATACATGTTACAAAATGTCACTACCCCTGTGTTACATAATGTATAAACATTTCAATTAAATATTATCTACGTATGCGATTTGAAATTTCACTTGAAACAGTAACCTATGGGACAGAAATATATAAGCGGTATCATATGTTATACAAATTGGATTTAGAAAAGAAGGAAATGTAGAATTCATAATCAAGAAATTCTGACAAATATATATGCCAAATTGAGTTTATGGGCTACATGTGTTCAACATATTCGATCCGAATTTTACTAATCTTATATGTATCATGTCATTTATTTGAAGCACACAGTGGATCTAGTAACAATTAAAACATCTATTACGAGTTGTCATGGAAACACATCCTGAGATTCAAAACTGCTTCTCGAGGCACATGATTTAGGAGACTGAATTCGTACACTTTCATTGACAGCTGCTATGTTATCAAATTCTGAATTATTAGTCTTCATCTTGGCATCTGTCAGCTGTGATCTGCTCAGTTACTATATAGCAAGTTGTTATCTTGATGCCCATATGGTCGGTCCTATTTATGCACTGAAACTGAGTCCACCATCCAGGTCTAGCTGGAAAATTCCTCTAATGAACCCCTGCGGAAAGGGGGAGCTTGGGAGGGGGAACTGTCATCCTGAATATCGACCTCGATTGACACGTTTTCGACCCGCCGTTTGGAGATAGAGGTCTTATAAATATCATACACCTCGTTGATCAGCGGAGTTGCTATAATGAATATGGTTGCCACGAACGCCCACACCTTGGAAACTACGACCTAAATTAAGTATAAAAGGAAAATACATGAAGATAAAAACTCTCCAAACATTCATCCCCTGCCCCAGTCTCTCTCTCTCTCTCTCTCTCTCTCTCTCTCTCTCTCTCTCTCTCTCTCTCTCTCTCTCTCTCTCTCTCTCCAAATACACCATCTCTCTCTATATCTCTCTCTCTCTCTCTCTCTCTCTCTCTCTCTCTCTCTCTCTCTCTCTCTCTCTCCAAATACACTCTCTCTCTCTCTCTCTCCAAATACACTAATACCCGTACAAGGCTACCACATTAAGATCGTCATATTACACATGGAATTAAAAGCCATCTAAAGTGTTTATCAAGAACGTTTTAGTGCGCTATTGTCTAATGGGTCGCGAAATAATCTTGAAATGTTGTAAACACTTAAAACAGAAATGTAGGGAGTGATTCATATCGATTCAGGCTTAAGTTTTATGGCGGGGTTTGTAAATATGTCAATACATGTTTACTCTCTGTGTTAAAATACAAGTGCGTGACAACAACTTGAACTGTGGTCAAAAACGGACCAAAAATGTATTAGGAAGTACGAAATTTCCAGTTAGCTTTCCAAAAGAAACGTACAATGGGTCAAGTAGTCAGTTTTATGTTCGTGTCCCAACTAGTTTTAACAACATCGCCATACAAAGATTTCGGATTGGGAAGAGGAAGTGAAAAATATGCAAACGAAAGAAAGGGTGGCAAGCAAGATTTGATGTACTAAGGTCATACAAATTCATTACGTACTCACTGATTAAAGGTGTTGAAGGACATGACGTCCACTAACACCATGCAGCTGGGCCACATGATCACCAGAATGATGCTGACAGAGATGGAGTCAATACAGGCCACGTATTTAGTTCCTCTGAAGGATTGCTGTATGTCGACTAGTGTGGTTCTGTTGTCTAAACGATGCGCTCTGCTAAGATTTAAATTTCTATAGGAAAAAGAAAATAAGTTGATTAATCTAGACAAGCGATAAAGTGATATATTTTCATATTGTTTGCAAATATTCAACGAGAAATAGCGTATTCTATTATAATAGTGCAGCAAATTATGCACAGTAATCACAGGTATCAAAGATTAACACCACGGGGAGGTTAAATATACAACATTTCGATGTGTATTTAAAATGCTCCTTTCAGTTTGTGCCTTAGAAGTTTTATTGGGATTCAGGGCTCAGGATTTTTTTCCAAGCACTTGTCCTTGGGACGAGTGAGTTGCAAGAGTTACTCGTCCCGATCCTCATTATACTCAACGCAGGACACTTCTCCACAACACTGCATATGCTTTTACTAAAGAACTACATGCAAGCTTGATACTAAAATGGGTCAAAACCATGAAAATATTTTGTTCTAATACATGGCTCCTTAGGTAAACATATAATAAGAGACAATGTTTGTAACTCGAGAAATTGCAGTTGCATACATAGCCCTTGATTTCTTTATGCCATTCGAGTCTTCGGTGAAACCTTTCAGTAATCTAGGTGTTATATTTATTTTTACTTTTCAACGAAATATCACACATCTTTATGAGTTAGATATGGGAGAAGTTAAGAGATAGAGAATGTCAAAATTTTGTGATTTCCGTCTGGTCAGACATTGTTACACTTGCCCCAAATCACCAGTAATTTCAGACTCTGTGGCTTTATTAACACTTTGTCACGCTAAAATAAAGACACTAGCAGATAGTTATATAATTATAGTAATTACCTTTCACAAGAAAAATTTTAGTAACTTGCATCTAAAAGATGAATTCCAACCGTCTCAATATCCACCAACTTTCGTACTAAATGATCCATTTTGGTCAAACCTCCGTTATAGAAAACTACACACGGGAGCCATGAAAAGGAAAATTGCTGATTGGCCAAAAGAATTGGAACATTTCTAAGTCATTATCCCAACTATATTTTGACCAATCAGCTGTTGTCTAGACAGTATCTGCTTTATAAATAGATTACAACATCATGCATTGTGTGAAAGTTGGTGGGAATCGGCTGAGACATTTAAAATAATTATTTCGAACGTAAGTTGGCAACATTTTTCTCGTGAAGTAATTACATACTTATAGATATATCTGCTAGCATCTTTCCTTTGGCATGACAAAGTATCAGTTAAGCTTCAGTCTTGAAAATACCGGTTACCTGAGGCAACTGTAACATTGCCTGACCATATGAAAAATCAAAAAAGTTTGACATTCTCCGTCTCTTAACTTCTCAGAGGTCGGACTCATAAAGATGTGTGATAGCTCGTTGAAAGGAATACTTTCTCCGCATCAAAATGGCGCCTAAGTTACTGAAAAGTGTCACTGTAAATGCGAACAACATTATGAAATCGAGGGCTAGGTGTGAAACTGCAATATAATATGTTCATAATATTTACCCATTTTAGTATCAAGCTTGCATTGGGTGACTGTGTAAAAGAAAACGAAGTCGTTTCCTTTGCGACATGTTCTAGACTGACAACAAGTAGGTAGATTTGGCAAAGGTAATTTATAACTGAAGCACGCCAAACGTTAAGCAATGTTGAACTAGGACGCTTGTTAAGGGTTAACCAAAATGTACACAGATCTATTCTCAATGTGCGAATCTGCATCTACTCGGCCCAGGGACGAATACGCAGTAAAGTTTTACTCGGCCCAGCCAATTTTTACCTGGTCAGGACGAGAAGACGAGTGGTTTTCCTGAGTTCTGGGATTGAATTTTATCGTTCGTAAATACACCCGATGTAGTGAAGAATATCGAGCGTCTTTGTACATGTCGTAGAGGTTTATATGTAAAGGGAGACAACTGTCTAATTAAGTGATTTTAGAGTTATCTCCCTATATGAGCTCAACTGCACAAAACTATATAATGCTTCTCCGTTTGGTGTGCCAACCATACAACAAAGATAAAAGTAAAACTATCAACTACCCAAAATTGTTTTATTTCTTCGCCCTTCTTCTCCATCTGGGGGAAGCGGGCAATGTCATACAAAACCACGCGCTACCCAGAGGCTGTTGACCATTAAAAGGTATCAAAATAAACATCGATTTCCGACAAACTAATGGTACACATTTTTCGACTAGAAGCACAGGTATCAGACGCAAGCTTGATAATACCATGGGTAAAATAAAATCACGAAAATGGTATGCTCAGAGTGAAGACAGCGGGTTTAAACCCTTCTAATACATGACCCCTTAGATAAATGTATAATAAGAGACAAGGTTTGTAAATCGAGAATTGCAGTTTCACATCTAGCCCTCGATTTCCTAATGGTATTTGCGTTTACAGTGATATTTTTCAGTTCTATAGACATCATTTTAACATGGAAATTTTCCTTCTCAACGATCTATCACACATCTTTATGCATTAGACCAGCGAGACGTTAGGAGGCAGTGTATGTCAGAATTGTGTAATTTTTCGTCTGGTCGGACAGTGCTAAGCTCTTCCCTGCTTTATTGATACATTGTCACGCCAAAGCGAAAGGGCCAGCATATATTTATATGGGTATGTAATTACGTTTCACAAGAAAAAATGTCGCTAGCTTACATTTGAATACACATTTCCAAGCGTCTCCGTAGATTTCCACCAAGTTTCATACCGTGTAATCCATTTTATCAACGGAAAAATTGGCCAAAGCAATTGGAAGGTTATTACGTCATAATCCCATTATTAAATTTCGACTGATTGGATGTTGTCTCGACATTATGTGCTTTATAAACGGATAAAAATGGTGTGCATCGTGCGAAACTTGGTGGGAATTGGCGGAGACACTTAAAACAATCCTTTCGTGACAGCAAAGATGCTGTCTCTGTAAGGGCATATCGCATTAAGAAAAATCAAGGGCTATCTGTAACACTGCAGTGTCTATTATAATATATTTCATTTAGGGGCAATGTATTAGAAAGGTTTTAAACCCACTATCTTCATTCTGAATATACAATTTTCATGAGTTTGACCCAATTTAGTATTAAGCTAGCCTCCGGTACTGGTGGCGCGAAGGTATCAAACAAAAAACGCAGTATTCAATGCATTTGTAGCACATAAGTCCCATGGAAAAGATGGTAGCAATACAGTATGCAACTCAAATATAACACATAAGTCGCATGGAAAAGATGGTAGCAATACAGTATGCAACTCAAATATAACACATAAGTCCCATGGAAAAGATGGTAGCAATACAGTATGCAACTCAAATATAACACATAAGTCACATGGAAAGATGGTAGCAATACAGTATGCAATGCAATTGTAGCACATAAGTCGCATGGAAAAGATGGTAGCAATACAGTATGCAACTCAATTATAACACATAAGTCCCATGGAAAAGATGGTAGCAATACAGTATGCAACTCAAATATAACACATAAGTCCCATGGAAAAGATGGTAGCAATACAGTATGCAACTCAAATATAACACATAAGTCACATGGAAAGATGGTAGCAATACAGTATGCAATGCAATTGTAGCACATAAGTCGCATGGAAAAGATGGTAGCAATACAGTATGCAACTCAATTATAACACATAAGTCCCATGGAAAAGATGGTAGCAATACAGTATGCAACTCAAATATAACACATAAGTCCCATGGAAAAGATGGTAGCAATACAGTATGCAACTCAAATATAACACATAAGTCACATGGAAAAGATGGTAGCAATACAGTATGCAATGCAATTGTAGCACATAAGTCGCATGGAAAAGATGGTAGCAATACAGTATGCAACTCAAATATAACACATAAGTCACATAGAAAAGATGGTAGCAATACAGTATGTAATGCAATTGTAGCACATAAGTCGCATGGAAAAGATGGTAGCAATACAGTATGCAATGCAATTGTAGCACATAAGTCGCATGGAAAAGATGGTAGCAATACGGTATGCAATGCAATTATAGCACATACGTCGCATGGAAAAGATGGTTGCAATACAGTATGCAACTCAATTATAACACATAAGTCCCATGGAAAAGATGGTTGCAATACAGTATGCAATCAATTATAACACATAAGTCCCAAGGAAAAGATGGTAGCAATACAGTATGCAACTCAGTTATAACATATAAGTCGCATGGAAAAGATGGTAGCAACACAGTATGCAACTCAATTATAACACATAAGTCCCACGAAAAAGATGGTTGCAATACAGTATGCAACTCAAATATAACACATAAGTCCCATGGAAAAGATGGTAGCAATACAGTATGCAACTCAATTATAACACATAAGTCCCATGGAAAAGATGGTAGCAATACAGTATGCAACTCAAATATAACACATAAGTCCCATGGAAAAGATGGTAGCAATACAGTATGCAACTCAAATATAACACATAAGTCACATGGAAAAGATGGTAGCAATACAGTATGCAATGCAATTGTAGCACATAAGTCGCATGGAAAAGATGGTAGCAATACAGTATGCAACTCAAATATAACACATAAGTCACATAGAAAAGATGGTAGCAATACAGTATGCAATGCAATTGTAGCACATAAGTCGCATGGAAAAGATGGTAGCAATACAGTATGCAATGCAATTGTAGCACATAAGTCGCATGGAAAAGATGGTAGCAATACAGTATGCAATGCAATTATAGCACATACGTCGCATGGAAAAGATGGTTGCAATACAGTATGCAACTCAATTATAACACATAAGTCCCATGGAAAAGATGGTTGCAATACAGTATGCAATCAATTATAACACATAAGTCCCAAGGAAAAGATGGTAGCAATACAGTATGCAACTCAGTTATAACATATAAGTCGCATGGAAAAGATGGTAGCAACACAGTATGCAACTCAATTATAACACATAAGTCCCACGAAAAAGATGGTTGCAATACAGTATGCAACTCAAATATAACACATAAGTTCCATGGAAAAGATGGTAGCAATACAGTATGCAATTCAATTATAACACATAAGTCCCATGGAAAAGATGGTTGCAATACAGTATGCAACTCAATTATAACACATAAGTCCCATGGAAAAGATGGTTGCAATACAGTATGCAACTCAATTATAGCACATAAGTCCCATGGAAAAGATGGTAGCAATACACTGTGCAACTCAATTATAACACATAAGTCCCATGGAAAAGATGGTAGCAATACAGTATGCAACTCAATTATAACACATAAGTCGCATGGAAAAGATGGTAGCAATACAGTATGCAACTCAATTATAACACATAAGTCCCATGGAAAAGATGGTAGCAATACAGTATGCAACTCAATTATAACACATAAGTCGCATGGAAAAGATGGTAGCAATACAGTATGCAACTCAATTATAACACATAAGTCCCATGGAAAAGATGGTAGCAATACAGTATGCAACTCAGTTATAACACATAAGTCGCATGGAAAATATGGTAGCAATACAGTATGCAACTCAATTATAACACATAAGTCCCATGAAAAAGATGGTAGCAATACAGTATGCAATGCAATTATAACACATAAGTCCCATGAAAAAGATGGTTGCAATATTAAAGCGTCTTAATAATATTCATATGCTATACGCAGCATGCTGCCTTTGACTACGCTCGTTGGAATGATGGAATTAAAGAAAGAATGAAGTAAGAAGGAAAAATGAAGAAGAAGAAAGGGAGAATGATAGATATAAAGAAAGGACGAAAAATCGCCTCCATAATATGGTCGAATTCCTGTCAAAAGATGAAATTTTCTGTGTATTACACTGTATAAATCAGGGATAAAAGGCCAATTGCTTACAGATTCACAATTCTTTATCAAAAGGTGTCCGCTAATTCAAGACTAATAAAATATAGAAAATAATACGTTACTGTCACAATCTGTCCATATTATGGGCAGTTTTCAGTTTAAATCAGGTGTCCGATATGACAGGTTTTACTGCAAATGTACCCTTTTTATCAACAAAGTCGAAGGACTCATTGACAAACAACAAGTAAATCACATTATGATTACACACGTGAATACATTCGCAGCATTCCGGCCTACCCCAATCGGTAAGCATTAATTGGTATATTTTTCGAAGATTTTTTTTTTATTTAGCAATTTGAACCAGTGCTTAATGATGCGCACATATATATTTAGATAAAGTGGATATCGGCCCAACTATCCATATACAAACATATTATTGGTAGAAAGTTTAACATCTAGTAACCACTTGCAATATTTTCCATGTATCCGTTCTATATTGTCTACTTTAAAAAATCCCCAAATTTCAAAGCAATAAGACATATTTGCAGATAAAGAAAATAAAATAAATCACACATTATATTCACTGGACATTATAGATTATTAGCATTATTCAGAAGTACGTTCATTGCTTTGACACCTTTGCCAGCAATAGTGTCTGTAGCACATCGAAACGAGCCTCTTTTGGTAAAAACAAGTCCTAAATAATTAAAATTATCTACAATGTCCAGAAACAAATATCCGTCTTAAATAAAACGTCGAGTCTTCTAACACTTTTGTAAAAAATCATAACCTTTGTTTTATCAATATTTACAAATATATTCCATCTTATAACGTAGACATGTAACTTATCTAAGGATGCTTGTAGACCACCTGCTGTCTCTGAAAATATCACCGTATCATCAGCAAACAATAAAATATATAAAGACATTTCTTCTAAAATGATACCAGTCTCTATATTTGATTGTAATGCAGTCTCCAGATAATTAATGTAAGGAGAAAACAGAAATGGAGAGAGGCTTTCTCCTTGAATAAGCCCAAGTGAACAATCGAAATAGTCTGAGTGCGAGTTTAAGTGCTTTATACATGACTGCACTGAACTGTAAATAGATCTTATTATCATCAACATTTCCCAGTCACTCCGCATTTTACTACTTTTTGCCATAGACTTGTCCTTTCTACATAACCAATGCTTATTTAAAATCAATAAAGGCACACAAAAATGTTTTTTTTTTTTGTTTTCATCAAGTATCTTTTGACTAATTTTTTAATATAAAAATGGCGTCTATTATACTATTGTTCTTCTTAAAACCAAATTGTGCATCAGTAATAATATCATATTTAATTGCCCAAGAGGAGAATCTTTGATTTAATATTCTAGTGAAAACTTTTCCTATACAGCTAAGCAATTTTATTCCTCTATAATTAATTGCAATGGATGGATCACCTTTTTTAAAAATTAGTATGATAAGACCCTTGCTCCAATTTGAAGGATAAACACCGCTGCTAAATATCATTTTTAAAATTTCAGTGTGCAATTTGATAAAAGATGAAATAATTCAATAATGTATTCATTCAAAATTGTATCAAGACCTGCTGCTTTATTATTGTTTAATTTTTTTTTACAGCTGAGCTAAGTTCTTCAGTTGTAATTGTAGCATCCAACTCTGCAAATATCGGTTCGCTTAAATACTCAGTTATACCTTCGTCTTGTATGTCAGAAATACATAGAATTTCATCTTAAACTAATCTTCTTCACACGGGATTCCTTAACATAATTAACTGAATCTTAATAACAGTTTTAAACCCGTACATCCGTGTATAATCTGAGACATGATACTGAGCTTTGCTGAAATTTGCAATGTTGCGATTGAAGTAAATTAGAACAGCGGCCTCTGCGTGTTTGAATGCCAGTGATGACGTAATTAGAACATTATGAATTTTCGAGAAATTTCTACTTGGCATAGAGTTCAATCCAGGGGCTGAGGGGGTTATTGCTGTCCCTTGTTGACTCCCAGATCTCGGTTCTGGTCTCCTGGGTCAATTTGGGACTGGTCAACAGATTGACCTCTACTGTAACGCGACCTCCAGAAAACAAGGACACGATGTTATCCACCAAGCTGGGCACTTCATCAACTGAAGGAGACTGATATTAGATTTGTTAGTCATTATCTATTCATACAATAACAGTGTTTAGTAATTTACAATGACGCAACGCACTCTTGCATACCGTTTCCATTACATGAAAGTGCCAATTTCGATGCGGTGAAAAACACTGGCTTTTCTGGCTTATTTCACCTTCATGTTTGAAAGACAAATATACATCACCTTATTTTATAAATGGTTACATTGATATTGACATTTTTGAAAAATTATACTTGTGTCATACAATAAGATATTGTAGTACGTGAAATGGTTCGAATTCTAGTTAATGTCTACCACCTGATAATTGCTTTAAGAATAAAGACGATACAGACCGAGTTCCACCTGATCCGAATGAAGATAATTTAAAAATACCAGTGTGAAATATGACCCTAGACTGGAACATAGAGTTTAAGTGACTGTCATTTATTAGTTTGGTTTTGTGGGTTTAACGCCATTTTTCAGTACATGATAGGCTATACATGGCGGCCAGTATATTTGGTGCAGAAAGTACCCGGGAAGAACCACCGACCTCCGGGAAGCTACTGACAAGCTTTCTCACTTACACACATAGACCGAGCCAGGACTCGAACCCACGCGGACACAGGTGAAATGTCAATGATCTGTAAAGGCATGCGCCTTAGACCGCTCGACCACGTGGGGTCACGTCATCTATTAGTATCGATATAATATTGTTGTTAATGCAGTATAAACATCAATACAAATGACTCTATTTACCAATAAACAGAGCGCACTCAACTTCGAACAGTTTAGATCTGCAATCTTATCATACGTTAGCAGATCAGGGTCTACACTGATTGTTGTTTGGAGATCGTTCTGCACAAGCAAGCACGGTACAACATACGGAGATTTACTGCGAACAATTAATGTATTCTACATTCGAAGTATCGAGACGCTAACTGCTGACAGCGATCCAATCACTCTATGTAGGCATTATATAATCTGTTTTAAGCAATACCTTTTACCAATTGCCAGTCTTTTAAAGAACTCACTTTAATATTTTGTTTTCGATATTGAATTATTCAATTGAAAAGGATAAGATCTTGTGTTTTGAACTATCATTTCTACTCATCTAAATCTGCAAGAATTTGAGTTACAAGTGTCCTTTAACATATCGGGTGTCAGTCACGGGTATATTTTCAAACATACTTTAGCGTTGTAAGCCGTGAAAACGACTGTCAGTGTTATGATCTCATTGCGTCAGGCATTGCTTGTTTGCAGTAAATCGTCTCTGTTGTAATCAGTAATGTTACTTGAGAGGAGAGGTGTGAAAAGGCTCATAAAAGAAATTTGACCAAGGATGCAGAACTGATAGAGACAAGCAAGAACAGGGAATGGAATATTTGGATGTTCCTAGGATTGTTTGGAAATAGAGGGTTTCCTGCTCAATCGGTCTGGAAGATGCTCAGTTCTCCAGTAATAACAGGAAGAAACTTGAAAGTGGAGATTCAAGCACTGGCCAAGACTGCTGAAAAGGCATCGAGCTTGCTATGGATGAAGCGAGAGAGCAAGATCTGGCTGCTTACCACCAACAGGCAATGACTAATCAACACTGTCGCCCCACCATCAGGAGGGTGTTCTGGGATAAGGGGCGAAACATCTAGTGATAGATGGTCCCGGCTGATGGTGATGGTTGTGCAACAGTGGATACACTGTATTAATTGACATTATCCATATAATAATTAGTACTACTATTTGCAAATCTGAGGGTTGTGTCGGAAAGAAATGGTTAGAGAGAACTCGTTTTTTTTACTTCTCCTTTTTTTTAAATAAACAAACTCAAGGACGGTGATTGACGGAATTCAAAAGAGAGAAACTTGCAGTGTCTAATTGTTCTTGGAAAGAAGAAGAGGAAAAGAGCTAGAGACTGCACGGCACATACATTATTCTAAAGCTGTCTCGGAATTAGTAATGTGGAACCTCTTTTTCTAGAGAATGAAAAGTTTCGTTCAAATATGACGGAACCATTGAATTTACAATTTAATAAAAATAGACGATTTGTGAAATAATCTTCCTGATTTTAAAGTTTCCTATCGCATTTTATAATAAATAAAATCTGTATCAACATAGATACGCAAGCCAGTAACTATTCTGGCTGCTTCTACTTGAATTCTTTCTAGCTTACAAGAGTGAAACTCAGACAAAGTATCCACGACTTCAAAAATAAAAAGTTTCATGAAGTTTTTTGAAAAAAAAAGAATAAAAAAGAGTAGGTTATTTGTGTCGTTTCCGTCGCCTAACGCTAATTATGTATTGCAGCGTGGTCATAACACGATTCGTTAATAGTCCATCAAATGAACTTGCCAGGGCCCTGAGGGTAGGATCATATAGATGTATGATTTGAATTCTAACACATGGTGGCTTCAAAACAAGAAAAAAAGTCAAAAGGATAAGGTCAATTGGCGATTCGCCAGAGCGAAGATAACCGCACAACTCATTGACATATTAATTTAAATGTTTTCTTTTGAAAATTGTATCACATTAACTGACAGATATTTTCGTGTGATATCGAAACTTTAACAGAAATATAATATAAAAAGTGACAACAAACTCAATTAGTACGTCTTATACCACGAAAACCACCCAGGCGTTAGACACCAGTGAAACACGCTGGCTAAAGGTTATACAAACTTAGCACTCAATATGCAATTACATAATGATTCAAACATATATAATTAGTCTTTATAGGGATGTAAATATCATTAGCATATCAAGCCATTTGGGAGTTTTTCAGGGCCATTCAGAACTGATTGTTAGTAGCATTGTGTGGTGTTCTAGCGTCAAGATAGGAAATCCCATGTTAAATTGTTTTGTTTCTTTCTCCATATGATTAAAATGTGGGGGCACTCTGGCGTTAAGATGGCAAATCCTATGTTAAAAATGTCCATAGGATTAACATGATGGGTCTTTATAGGGACAAGATGGGAAATGATCTACTATCCAACACCTAGTTATCTACTATCCAGCCCCTAGTTATCTACTATCCAACATCCACACTATACCATCAACACGCCGTTTGAGTGACCATTACCCAGTTATCTACTATACAGCACCTAGTTATCTACTATCAAACACCCCACTCATACTATCCAACACTCCTTGTGTAATGACCAATACATCACGCTTACAATCCAATAAAACGTGTGCAGCGACCAAAACCTCACATTTACTATCGAACATGGAGTTCTGAGTGACCAATACCTAGTTATCTATTATCCGATACCGAGTCATCTACTATCCAGCACCTTGTTATCAAC
This sequence comes from Margaritifera margaritifera, assembly GCA_029931535.1. Classification (NCBI taxonomy): domain Eukaryota; kingdom Metazoa; phylum Mollusca; class Bivalvia; order Unionida; family Margaritiferidae; genus Margaritifera; species Margaritifera margaritifera. Next base: position 3,551,816 of record JAQPZY010001626.1, on the reverse strand, counting down.
TATCCAACACCACACACGTAATCCAACACGCTGTGTGTAGTGACCAATAACCCACACTTACTATCCAACAAGGCGTTTTGAGTGACTAATACCTACTTGTCTACTATCCAATACCTAGTTATCTACTATCCAACAACCCATATTTACTATCGAACACGCCGTGTGCAGTGACCAGTACCCATACACTCATTATACTTGCAAACACACAAACATACTATCATTCAAGTGAGGTAGTATGTAAAAGAACGGGGATAAAATCACACACTATCACGTACAAGCAAGGATAGGAGTGTTTATACACACACACACACACATACACAAACGCTATACCATCAAACATACTATCACACAGGGGCAGAAGGGGTTTAAGTTTAGTTTTTTGTGGAAGACAAAGATATACACAAACATACAAACATAGATTGGCAATGAATGAATAGTGTTTCTTGTCGAAGAGAATTGGGTGGCCCTAAATGACTCTTGGTTTTTGTCCTGGATTGTTGCTTTTATCTATATCCAGGACAATTGGACCTCATTGGCTTCATAGCATGGACTCCTCCTTTTGTAAGAGACAGTTAGCCTAAACTTTGTCTCATCTGTTTCCATCTTCCATTCCTCCCCTTCAACCTGCTGCTGTTGTTGTTGCAGCTGCTAATGCCATCTAAGGAACCGTTGATACTGTTCCATCTCCTCCTTCTCTTTTTTTTCCAATCTTGCTTTTCTCTTTTCATTTCTTCTTTTAACACAATCAGGTGTTTTGCAATTTTGAGGTAAATACTCGGTTTCTTTTCCAAACTGATCTGGTTTAGGAGATGCTTTACCTTGTGCATATGCACCAGGGCTTTGCTCAGTTTTCAACTGGTATTCATAGTTGCTGATAAGTCAACGATGGATGGCACGACTCGTGAACGCACCGCTTTATATGCTACATTCGCGGACATGAAGGAAAACATCCCCAGATTCGGTAGGCGGTACACCTTTTTTCTCTAAAAAAAACCCCATTGTTTTAAATAAGTCCCGTTAACTCAGACATCAGCAACCAATGAAGGGGGAGAATTAGGACTAGTCCCGTCCTCTTCATGTACAACTGACAAACAAATGTTAAACATGAACGGATTTACAAGGTTGACAACGTTGTGGAGTAAGACTAGATTTCCAATGATCTAGCAGAGTGTCATTTTGTCATCGATGTAAACTACGTTTCTGTGCTAAAGAAAATAGATATAAATAATGTTCACAAAACTACTTTTCTATTTATCATCGTTTCTAGAGAAATCACTTCTAAAACATGTCAGTGCATGTTGTAATGGATATCCAAAACTGCGTTGATGAAGAAAATGCACACAATATTGTCCACACATTATCGAATCTGATCCTTGTCATCTCACGTCGTTGAATTGAGGTTTTATAGCATTTCTTCTCACAAAGTCTATGACATCGTCTTCCAGAAGAGGTAATCCATATAAATCAAAATATTCCACACTTTAGTCATTGGGAAAGTAGACGGACGGCTACCCACTGGATTCCTGGGAGATGACTGTCGTGTGTGTTGATGACATAAGCTCGAACGTCTTTAGGTTTTCGATGAGAAAGTTCATCTTTAGCATACAACACTAGATTCCAAGAAGCTGTGTACGAACTGTGAGTCAGGAGGTAATGAAATTCCCAGGTATTCATTTTTACAGGTAATGATAAGTAATGAGTTCACACTTGATTTTGTTTTCTTGCAAAAGATCTGTCAAGTAAGTTGATGAACGGGAAGTCTCTGTACTCTGTTGCAAGAAAGCTTCGATGCGTTTCGTTTCCAAAGAAGTCAACGAAGTTAGGGAATGGATACTCAAGTCTTTATACCACTCTTTCAAAATCCTCTCTTTTGAAGTGAGGGCCCTTGCTTCTTCCAGATTCTCTGCCAACTTTTCTTCTTGACTCATCATTAAACATTTTGTCGTGTTGCACTTGACTAAGATGATCGATTCGACAACCATAATAATGTTCTCTGGTTAGGAGTGTGATACTTTCAGCCAAATGGCGAGCAAAACAGGCGACTAAGTGTTGTTCTCGTTCTGGCCATCGCGAAATCATGACTTTATCTTTCTCTTGTTCTCTTGTGGTCTTTGACTGCAGTTCTGGATGGAAAACATCATCCTCACCTATCTCCGTGGGTTCAAGTTTCGTTCCATGTTTGAATTGATCATTTCTTTCAACCTGTTGATTTCCAGAGTATTATTAGAGTATACAAACATCAAATTCAGTCCTTCGTTCAATTCGATAGGCTAGCGAAAATTCTTGTAAAATCGGTCGTTGTTGTTGATGTCTTTGGTTGGAACGATATATGTTTTCAACCCAGAATAGCAAACAAACTAGGAGAAAAAGTGATGGACAGCGTTTTAACGTCGGAAAAATCCAATTGGAGACGACGTGAAGGTGGATGGTATTCGATCATTACACTACGGTGAAGTTTATTCAGTGCTTTGCCAAACTGATCTACTAAAATAGCTGAAATCCTTTCAAGGAGATGTCGAGCATTAAAATAATAGGGATTTGCTGATGCGGCTTTTTTGGATTCGTAAATGCCGGATCATTTTTGTCCAGGTGTTCCTGAACTTGTTCCTTGAGTATTTCTACGACGAAAGTGGTTTTTATCTTCGACCATTTTTCCCTTTCTTGGAGGGTCTCTTTGGACGTTGTCAATGACGGTGTGAACTTTGTGACATCTTTATTCAGGAGGAAAACTGAAGTGAATCTTATCTGACACATCTTCTTTTATGCTAGAAGTTTTTAATTGTCACCATGTTCAATATTTTTTTTACATTTTAGAAATTGTTTCTGTTGGCACGATCTCATCAGTTTCTGACGACATGACTTAGTTAAAGTTTGGGTCTCAAAGGTCTCACAAACTATTTCAGCTATAGGATTTTTTTTTTCTTCTTCGAATTTGACCACACACACCGTTAAATGGTCACTATTCAGTTTATTATTCCTTGCAAGATCACTATTGAACCGTTCCAAGAAATACATGCGGCAAAATCAGTGGACATTTTTTCCTTGGACGAGACCTAACAAGAGGGGTGATCCAGTGTAAACCGGATTGAATGTCGCGCGCTAAGGTGTCAAATGACAGTGTCCCGTATTGGAAAAGAAATTTTTTACCCTTTCATTAAGGATGCAATAATTGTATCGTTTGTTCGTTAATTCCGTCGTGCATTTTTTCCTGCATTCCTTCACTCGTATATAAAATAGGGTTTGCGTGGGTCATATTAACCTTCCCTTTTTTCCACAGCTACGGACAAAAGATGTTCTTTTCTTAACAAATATAGGCACTCAATGTACGATGCACATCTTCAATGTAACTAGTATTGCCGTTAAAAAGCAAACAAACAAACACCACAATAAAAAGCAAACAATGGAATTTCCAACTTCGATATAAAACTATACCAAACCTTACGCCGAGCTTGTTTGTTCTTAATACAGTGTAATCATCGCATTCTATAAACTGGGCGCTGAAACAATTCGCAGACTAAAACCAGCTATCCAAAGCAAATACAAAATGTGTAATGTATCAAAGATTTGTTCCCCAGACGTTGTTTTAAATCTAACTACCCTTCAGGTGAAATCAAAATCCAATGTTAATTTGTTCGCTGCTAGCTGGAACACACCAGACTTCAATCACATTTTTGTTGCCGGCGAATTTTATATTCACGTTATTGCTGTTATCATTGGCGCTTTGTTTATTTTTGTATACAGTTCGATTATTTCTTACTTACAATGGCTGTCCCCCAGCTTCCGATCCAAATATGAAAAAGAATAGTTTACATATGCCAGAGTCACTTACCTGTACGTTTAATGAAATTTCTTTTAAGTAGAATGTCGGCTTTCTTTTCTATCCGTTCATTGTTGTATCTATCACCTAGTAGTCATAACCGTGCGCTGTAAAGAGGTTCGGAATTTATGCCTATAAGAAATTGTTAAGTGACATGCTTATAAGCGAGAAAATCAATAGAGACACTTAAATAGGAAATCGGTAGGGGTAGGAGTAGGAAAAACATGTTGAGCAAAAATAAGTCTTCTTTAAGTTCGTCCAAGAAAGATTTCCGTTTCAAATGTTTTTAAACTGAAATGTTGTAAACGTACTTTTTAAGAATAGAAAGTTTTAAATAATTTGCAAATATTGCACCCCCCCCCCAATTTTTTTTAATGTCTCATTTCATTTCCTCTTCATGTGGCGTATTCACTCCGCATTTTCAAACAATAAGTAAATGCTTGGAAAATTATTGATTTGAATATTATTACTACTATAAATTATTTGTAAGCGTCATTGTAAGTGAATTATCTGTTGAGGATCGTTTTAGCAGTGTAATTGCTATTTTAATACTTTTTGTCGATTAAACGGGCAAGACATTTGCCTATCGCTTTGGTCCGTCAATGTCGTTTCAACTCGAACAAACAGATTCCAATAAATACGTAATAAATGTAGTCCCTTTCTCTGCAGGGACTTGGGGCTTGTACTCTTGTGTAAGTGTAAGCGGTAATTTTACGTTTTCTGAATTCACTTTGTGAGTGATTTGAATGTGAAAAATTCCTCAAGGGCTACCGAACGTTTTTTTGGGGGGGCGAACTTTGCTCTGACGGTCTTAGGAAGGAGGACGAGGAGGATGGTACTGGATATGGACCAATCATTCCTGTTCAAAATCGCTAGGGTGAACTTCTGCCAAAACGTCTCCCATAGTATTAGGTGACACAATACGACGTCGTCGCTTTGCTTCTGGTTTCTCCTTGGAATGGTATGATCGTTTCATGACGGCAGACTAGTCAAGTTTGATTTGCCAGGATACATATCTCTCTCTCTCTCTCTCTCTCTCTCTCTCTCTCTCTCTCTCTCTCTCTCTCTCTATATATATATATATATATATATATATATATATATATATATATAGTACCCCTACGTAGGAAGATACGCTCATTCAGATTCACAAGAAGATGGAAGAGCCCCAAAATATCACACTTTTGATCACAGATTTCGAGTCATTCGAAAATACGCTTACAACAGGACTTCTAGAGAAATTTCAGGCGATTCTTCTCGAGATAAAAGTGAACACATCTGCTATGTCTGTCAAAGAAAAGGAACCTCAAAGACAGGAGAAACCAGGTACAGAAATGAGAATAAAGATACATCGTATCATTGTCAAGATAAAGGACATTGGTCTTCAGAATGTCCCAAGAGTGTAAAAAAAAGAAAAAAAAAGAGGTTTCAGAAGCAGAAGAAGAAAACATTCCAGCAAAAAAATTCAAAGCAAGACAAGTTGAAGAAATAACATAAAAACACATTCCAGTGAAGAAATTCAAACCGGCATGCCAGTAAAAGAAGAAGAAAAAAATGGACTTTTATGATGTGTTTTTAAAATTTCATTGTCATTCTTGCTCAAGAGAATATACGAAAAATGTAAGTGTATCTATGTATTGATTTAGTTTTTGTTAGTATTGATAAGATATTAAAACACACACACACACACACATTTTATAATGGAAAATTTGTTGTTTGTTTATATTTGGGAAAGGTGAGTATTATCGCTTTTCTAAGAGATCTGGGTAGCCCCGAAAAGGACCGTTGGTTTTTAGCAAATTATGAAATTTCCAACTCTATGTATGATAGCATGTAAGTATTTTGTGTGTATTGTGTGTTAGCACTCCTACTATTTTCTCTCCTGATGTTCCATGGGTGATAGTATATAAGTATGTTTGTGTGAATAGTGTGTTGTATATCCCTACCCTTTCCTCTCCTCTAATTACACTGCTAGGGTTGTAGGGGTTATAATGTAGTAGTTTTTATCATTCTTTTCATCCATTCTTTCACTCATATATATTTTTGTATATTTGAACCTGACACTGATAATGTTGAAGTATTGGTTCATTTTATTTAGATATTTTACTGGTCGGTTAATAACGATAAAGAACATGTTTGCATGATAAAAGTGAATGTGCAGAAATGATGAGACATATACTAATATTTCTTTTTTTTTTATTACTTACACCACATATTGCCAACTAAACTATGTTATGTAGATACACATACATAACTTACAGAATAAAAATGGAATTGATGTTGATACATTTTCTTGTTCTTTCTCCACCTGCTATAATTTGGTGATGCAAGCAGGATCTGTAAATACTAGCTGGCAATGTGTGGCATCATAGGGTTTGACCACGGTTCCTGAACGATCGATGTCCGCTCAGTGACTACATCATGAGACTTCTGGACTGGTTCACCGTTGATACCAGGCAGGACCGGAATTGGGTGCTCGTCTGTCTGCTGTTTTTATAGACTGGTTATGATGATCTACTGGAAGTGACTTCTCGCTGACCAAAGGTTATTTGAGACTGATTCTTTTGTGATTCTCATTTATACTGACGATTTATTTGTGCTGGTCCGCTTTCGTGGATTTTAACGCAGAAGTTCCTTTGTTCCTGTGCTCATGGCAACCAGTTTTCTAGGTGGGTGGGGGTGCATTCATTACTCAAACTAAAAGAAATACTGTTTTTATTTGTTTTCATATATTGCTGTGAACTTGGTCATATGTAAATAGCAAAGGGAGATAATTCGGGTTTCATACATTTTTTAGCGGAAAGTTTTAATTTTGGTTACGAAGATGAGAACCTAGCGTGAGTTTATGAATTTATAGATTTTTTTGAAAATAAGAAAGGATTGCACTGTTTATCTTTTGTATACAACATTTTGGATTTAAATAATAATCTACTCTCCCGCAGAATACAAACGATACCTTTCCCTTCATTTATGGAGTCGCACTGAATTTTCTCATGTTGGTTCAACAGTGAATTATTCTGGATTACTTTGGAACTACACTTTATATACCAGTATTTATTTTTTTATAATTTTCTTTGTTTGTTGCGTTTTTGAGATATTATGACATGTTCTTACTATATTGATATAATTTAAAAGTCCCTTGACTGACATTTTCAGCTTCCTTTTTGACTCGCAGACTCGAACAATTCACTTCGTGACTCGCCATTGAACTGATATGTGACTTCAAGGACTGCATTCAACAGAGATCCAAGGACCTGAATTCATAAAATGGGCATTTAATCGTTTCGGATTCAAGCACTATATCGAGGTCAATTATCTACTGAAGTTTCATATTATAGTACTTGGTCAACTTATATTGATTCTTATTCATATTTATTTTTGAACTTTACAATTGTATGGTGACATATTAATTGACAAATTTTAATATTTGATATATTTGCATCACATCATATTGCATATTCGCCATAATATTCTGTGACTGAATTTTCATGCAGCTGAAAAATCTTTTGATAGATGAATGGGTTCAACTTGAAAAAAACCCACATTGGTAAAGTTATTGCACTTTTGCCAAGCACTATGTAATTTCTCGGTATTATTATTTATTTATTTTTTTTTTTTTTTTGGGGGGGGGGGAGGATGCTGAAGAGTGAACATATCATCACATTTCAATATTTAAATTGCATTTTCTCTTTGGCGTATATGGTGACGAAACAATGTTTATTGTGCATTTGATGTATGCATTTCATACCTTATTTTGAATATGTGCCTCCATATTTGGTTATATGTGATTCTACATACAAGTTCCCATATATTTGCTTACTGCATTTGAGGGCATCTCTAAATTGCTGAATGTATAGTTAGTTTACTCCAATCCACAGTGTGATACTAAACAAGTTTCCTTAGTGTATCGATTTCCATTCCACCCAACCAACAACCTGTTGTTTGATTATATGCATATAGTTTTAAAATCATAATTTTGGTTTCCGTTGTAGTGTGCGATTTAATTCCAGACCGTGCCGTAATAAACTACATAGTATGATTTTTTTACATACATACAGTACATACAGGTACAATTGCATTTACGCACCACACGCACACACAACATGGCTAAGGTAGCTGATCTTAAAGCATCGTTATAGGTTCTTCAGAAAGAGATGTAGGATATGAGGGTCCAGGTTGAGAAATGAACCCACTTAGAGGAAGAATTAAATGAAACCCAAAAGCAGTTTGAGGGATGTTGTTTAGCGCCCAGGTACTTTATAGTCAGAAACCGAAAAGCACACAAGTTTTCTAAAAGACCTGCTAAAGAGACATACCCTATAGTTGAAAAATGGATTGAAGACATGTAGCAGCATTTAAACACCATAGATGGAAATGAGGCTCAGATAGAATTCATCTATGGTCACTTATTGACACAAGCCAAGGATGAAGTCAGGATTTAAACTAAGAGTTAGAGAAATACTCCTGCGAAAATACTGTGAATTTTGCACAAGTTTCGTGACGTAGATACAGTAGCACAGTTACAACAGACGTTTTATCAATGGAATCAGAAATCCTATGAATCTCTCCCGATATATTCTCTTGTTCTGATGAAACTGGCGGACAGGATGATGAAGGACACTACCATTGTTGAAAATAGAGACCTAATGCATAAAGATAAAATATATTAATGGAGTGAAGGATTTTCAGATTCGCAGACAGACGAGACGATATACCTCTGAACATCCAAGTTTAACGTATCATGACTTCAGAGAGGTTGTGCTACGATGGACCGAAGATGAAAAGTGCGGAAATGAATCTCGCTATTCACTGCAAAAAACTACAATTACAAATGAAACAGTTATATGCAAAGAATCTGCCACTACCTTTCAAAAGTATATTCATCAAATGCTCAAGAGTCAGCAAGAACTAGTACATAGTCAACAACGACAACTTGATACGTTGTCAAAACATGGAAGTGAGGACTCGTAGAAAAATTTGAGGAACAGTCAATGGGAACAAAGACAAAAAAGAAACTTTCTGACCTGTTTTGGATGTGCCGGAATCGGTCATAAGATCAAGGACTGTCTGTACAAGCATAATAGGCCTTCAAGGATGAGAAACAGTGGATACAGAAATGACCCGAAACCCACTCCACCGACTCAGGAACCCACGAATCAGCAAGTCAATCCTTCAAACGGATAACGCCTGCTGTGTCGAGTCTATCAGCAGGAGAAACAGATGAACAAGACTCACCTTATCAACATCAGAAGATTTTGGAAAAAGCCGTAGCAAAATGGCTGGAGGTAGAAATCAAGGTAGAAGGCTAACCTATTATGTGCTTGTTATATACTGGATCTCAAGTCTCGACGGTGACGAAGTGTTTCTTCACAAAGCTTCTTAGAAAAAGTCTACTCTAATAGACATAACAAAATGGATGAAAGTCACAGGATCAAACAATTTGGAAATTCCATTTATAGGATACACTGAAGTGGAGATACAAGTCTTTGACCAAACACTTCCACGGGTAGGAATGCTTGTTGTGAGAGACCCCACAGACGCAGCCGAAATGAACAAGAAAGTTAGAGTGCCAGGGCTATTGAGTAGCAAAGTGTTTCAATTGATGAAAGGAAACTTGGACTTCGCGACTCGTAATGGGAAAGATGGTGGAAAGCAGTGGACTCAGTTGTTGTCTCTGTATGGGATACATGTGTCTACAGATGGAGATGATCGTGTTAGTTTCATCAAAGTCGCCTGAAATAATCCAGTTAGGATCCCCGCCTCGTTGATGAAAGTGGTAACCACTGCTACCAGGCATGGCAAACGGAATCGACCATATTGTGTTGCTATTACAGCTATCCATAACCAGAATGGACAATTTACCAGGAATATTCTTGTTGTTGATACCTTTTCTGAAGTTGTTGACGGGAAAGTTTTCCTTACAGTCATTATTTTGAATCCAGAAGATGTTTGGTTGCAGCCTAAATGTAGTCTTGGAACAGCCCACCTGGTTGACATTGTTCGTGACAATTCGTCAAATACGAAATATTCGACCTGGCTATAACACGGTCTGATATTTCTGCGAGAATTGAACAGATACAAGTTGATGTGGATGTACCTGAGCCTACCGTCAGCATGGAAGAATTACCATACAAGTTTGAATTAGGGGATGTCAAATTTACCTCAAAGCAGGAAATAGCGTTGGTTAAACTCTTCCATGCCCATAAAGATTGTTTTTACCAGGACGATGATGATTTGGGATACACTGAACTTATAATGGATCAAGTCAAACGGAATATCAACAAACTCTTAAAACAGAATGTCATAAGGCAGAGCACAAGTAATTATGCTGCCCCAGTTGATTTGGTACCGAAGAATGATAGCAGCCTCAGACCATATGTGGACTACCAACAACTTAACGATTAAACAATTAAGGATGCATATATTTACTTCGCGTGGATGAAGCCCTGGAAGCCCTACATGAATCCAAATACTTCAGCAACATCAACTTGACTCAAGGATAGTATCAAGTGGCGATAGATGAGAGAGACGGTCATAAGACAGCCTTTAGAGCTGGAACAGGTGGACTCCACGAATATGTACGCATACCAATTGGCCCTTCCAACAGTCCCGCAACTTTCCAGAGATTAATGCTAGCCTGGTATTGGGCACGATATTGAGAAGTGGACAGGGCAGTGTGAAAATGCTATTTTCATCTTCTTCAGATCTATTTGGATGACAATTTGGTATATTCTGCATCAACTGAAGAACATCTATTAAGGATGGAATACGTGTTTAGTCGTCTTTGAGAGCATGGTTTAAAAATCAAACCAAACAAGTGTCACTTCTTCAAGATAGAATCACAGTTTCTAGGACATATTGTGTCTAAAGATGCATAGCCACAGATCCAGACAAAATTAAAGCAGACCGAAATTGGGAAAAATCACAAACGGAGAAGAAATTGAGGTAATTTCATGGGTTGTTGGTTATTACTGGATATTTTTCCACGGATTCGCCCAGATTGCTTCCCCTTTACTTGCGTTACTGACTTAGCAGGTGACAAAAAGAGGACGCAAAGTTATTCCGGAGATAGGACAGAATTTCATTTAAAGAGAATTGGACTCCACAGTGCCACTTGCTTCTAAAACGTTAAAGGAGTGTTTGATTAGTGCACCGATACTATGATATCCTGACTTCACAGCATCAATTATTCTGGAGACGGATACAAGTGTTGAAAGCCTTGGAGCAGTTCTGTCACAAGATCAGCGCAACGGTCGAGTGGTTATAGCGTATGGGTCCAGAGTACTTAAACCAGCAAAAAGGAGCATGGAAAATTACAGTTCCATGAAATTGGAGTTGCTAGCTTTAAAGTGAGCAGTCACAGAAAAGTTTCGTGATTATCTTCTTGGAAGACAATTCACAGTCTATACTGACAATAATCCCCTGTGTTACCCGAAGACGTCGAAACTGGACGCCACTGCTATGCGATGGATCTCGCAAAAGGCGCAATTTGAGTTTGACATAAAATACAGAAATCCGATGCATTGAGCCGACCAAAAAGTCAATTCCAGACGAGAAGGACATACGTATTGATGGTATTAATAATTCAACGTCTCTCAACTTTATAAAGGGAAGCGGGAAAAAAATGGAAACAGAAGTTTGTATACGATCAATAATCCCAGGAATTGTCACATTAACGTTTCCGGAATACCCTTTGGCTGAGTTGTTTGCGAAACAGCTACAAGACCCGACTCTATCTAGAGTATTGGACCGGTGGAAACGTTGTCACAAGCCTACTGTAAGATGGATAGAAAAAGAAGGCCAAGCCAGTGAGGAGAATTATCCAAAAATGGCACGAATTACTTAAAGAAGGGTATGTACTTTGCTGCAGGATGAAGGATCTGGAGTTAGGGGAGCATACAGAGTTTCTTAAAACAGTTGTATTTGTTACGATAAATGTAAGTGGTCTTGGATGTTCATTGGACATTTGGATGTTTGGAGGTAATCACATCACTTGGAGAGGAAGAATAATGCTGGAGGTAGGGAATCATGGTAAAGACACATCATCGAGAGTTGCTGCTAGTGTGTTGGCGGAACATTTGGGTCAAATATTCAAATATACTTTGATGGCTTTATATGCTATAAAACTAAAAATAATTTTTCCTTTTACTCATTTAAGTGGATGTAAAATAGAAATATTGCCTCAGGTGACAAACATATACCCCCAAGCCCACCTCCCAAAAAAATAAGGGGGTGGGGCCGCCAAACTGACCTAATTTTGGCCTAATAAATCCTTTCACAGCAAGTTTTGTCAGTAAAACAGATCTTCGCAGTTTAATGCAACAAATATGCTTGCATGTATTTGGCAACTGATAACTTGCGGAAGTCTAAGCCGAATTATGCATGATGTCGTTAAAAGACTGTCTGCATTAAAATAAGTAGCATATGGGGTATTTGTAGCACCTTTAGTATCATTTTGCCTCAACTATAAATAAAATTTTAGCAGTCAAAGGCGTACCATACTTAACATCAGCGAAGTGAAATGTGTGCGGGCTGCTTTGCTATTGCTTTGGTATTGAAGCGTCTTTGCCTTTAACATTATTAACAATAACAATGTTAATTATTGTGGGACTTGGGTATTCGGCAGTGACAAATAATGATGCTACTAACAATAACACTGAAAGTGCACGACATTCTGCTGCTAATAAAACCATACCCAAGGATGGAGTTAGAAAGTGAGGCTGCCGCTGTTTTATATGAGGTGCTTGCGCAAGCACTGAAAAAAAAATGTTGAGGACTCTGCAGATTTACTCCAGAGTGAATGTACTCTAGAAAGTTATACAAACGTTTTAAGGAAAAAAGCTGGGAAACTTTTTTGGAGCTGCAGAACAGCATATCAGTGTGAAAACAATGCACCATATGGCGGTGAAGCGCTGGAAATAGGCCTCATATTTTGCTCTATGTTTAAGAGCTGAGTTTGAGAGCAAGAAAGTTGTCCTCGCAGCTGTTTTTGCGGACATATAGTTCCAGTCGTTTCTGCTGTTCCTGTCGTTCTGACGGTTTCCGCAGACCAAATACGGCGCAAGCGCACATCTATACGGAATGTCCAGCGATACTTTTCATAATTTTGCTGCGGGCTTCTGCTTTTTCTTCCGCTATCAGCTTGTACTTTGCCACCTCATCGATGATAACCGAAGCGTATGCCTTGTGTGATGCAGCACATATTTCGTTTTCATGGCTGTATGTTTGTCGACATCATTGAAGATGAGCTTAAACTCTTTCTCCAAGATGACGTTGTAGTGGAGCGCCTTGGATATGTGGTTGGATATTGTGTTCGTCGTGCTTTTCAGCCTTCATGGAGAGTCGCTGACTAACAAAATTTCCGGTAATGGAAACAAGCCCGCATCTAAAAACTGTGATCTGAAGGGCAACTGTGATGGGGGTGGCAATGATTGTTAACAATAGGCCAATCCCCGCCAGATCTGTGCCCACAGTCAACGCCATCAAACGCATTTACCACACGCCTATACTTCGGCTGCAGCCCATAAGGAAGTTTGAGCCTCGCAGATCTATTTACTCGAAAATCTTGTGGATCTAGAAGCTTTGGGTATAGCGACATTATAACTCCTCTATGAAACTTTAGTTGATCTGGAGCCGTGGGGGAGGTGGTGGCTGTCACGCGGGCACGTGCCTGTAACCTATCGCTCTGGTATACTAGCAAGTCGGCGATGTAGTGAAAGAAAATGTCAGTTTCCTTAATATCTTTAGATCCGGAAATAGCACGGTCTTCAACATCCCGCCAACACCTCTCCAAGAATCACATGGTTATTGCCTTTTTTTTTTTTTGACCGATTACTGTAATACGACAGAACATATCTTTTTTGAAGATTACACGTTTTATTTGGTCTGGTGAGCGGAATTATAGATGGCATTACATACCCCGAGGGAAAGGTTATTGCCGACGAAGTCTTTGTCCAAGGAGCTTCACCAAATACAGTATCGGCATCGAAGTAGCAATTGTCAACCCCATGTTGGCGCAGATACTCTTCCACCAGGAGTTTGTGTTTCCTGTCGATATCAGCCCGGGAAAGTTTTGCGAGCCCCTCCAACATTCCGTCGTCTTCCGCTAACGCGAGATCGTCAGGCGGAACCAATAATTCACGTTCTTCGTTTATATCTGGTTGCTCACATATGACCTTATTTGACCTTTATAGCAATATCTAATTACTTGCTACATTCGTGGCGAAGATCAGGCCAAAAATGGTTAGAGAAGTTGAGAATCCTGTTGGCTGTGCGTTGTCGTTGAGATCCTTGCACTTAATGGTGTCTTGGGCGGCAAACTTTGACGCAAAGCTAGTTGTAAGACTTTTGTGTGAAGCGTTAGCCGAAACGGCAGTACTGAATTATGTGCAATTATGACCCCATTTATACGGATTCCAATCAATGCCCATGAACAGAGCTTCACTCCCGTTTAGGTTAATGAAGTAAAACAGGGCGCCCGGGGAGGTGATAGTGTCGTTGTCGTTGCTGAATGTGAAACCAGCAACATTTTGAATGTCTTGCGTTGAATCCCAGCTATACAAACCGGACGCAGTTATTGCGTAGCCCCACCGCGTGACGTGATTTTGTTGGACGTTAAGTAGACAACATTCTCCAGTGAAACAAAGGGGTGGGGGTGCGGTCTTTTTGACCCGCGCAGGCGCTGATGCCGAGTGCTCGTCCCGTGTCACATGCTTGGCGAGGTTGGCTTTGTTATGTAGGCCGCTGTTTTGCATGCAGAGCAGTCACCGCTTAAGGCCCGCGGGGGCGAGTGTTGATACTCAGTGGAAGCAATGGCCCTGAGACGCTTGCAGCGTAACCAAAAAAGAATCCAGGACCACGTAGGCTCATAGTTTGTCGGCGGAACGCCTGTTTAATTTCAAGGGTGATAGTGCACACCAGTATAATTGTTTTTCATCTAAAATGCGTATCCAGAGCTCATGGATGCGGCCTTCACGTAATTTGCGCTAATTACCATTGGAGACAGTACGCATGTCCCCGTAGGACTCACTACTCACAAGAATAACCTATAGCAGGGTATTCTCGATTGTGTTTATTTGATCGAGGTGGACATGCTGCCGCAGTTTGTTAATGAATGCTGGAGGATTAGGTGCTATGTGTGTTATGCCTGGAAGAGAAAACTTATCTGGGTAAAAGCTAAAGATGGCGGCGAGTCTGTTTAACATGAGCGTCGCATTTGGATCAGTAAGTATGATAATGACCCACCCAGTCGCAGTGTTTTAGTTAGTAGTCATTCCAGAAATGGCATCCTGGATTATTTTTTCGAGTGTACTTATGTTGTAATACCCATCAGGGACGGTAAATTTTTTTTTTAGAGCTTTCTCCTCGGAGGGTAGCTCATGGGTTACTTGAAATTCGTTGTTGTCAAGCTTAGCTGAAATACTGAACCATCCTGGAAGGTACGAAATCTACTAGAGCGCTACCCGTGAATTCGAGACATATCGCCTGTTCTAGAATCCCAGGCTCAACTAGAGGATTAGTTAGAGCAACATACATTGTTGATACACTTCGTTCGAGAACAATGGTATTACCTCAGGCACTTCACTTTAAGTGCAGCGCCGGCAGTGGTTTTACATACAACGATGCAAAAAAAAAAAAATCAGATTCGCCAACTGTTACTAAACCTTGAAATCTATTACGTGATGACGACTCCTTTCATGTAAAATAATTATGCGCTGCCTCATGTTGAAATACACGAGATGTATAACCGCTTGATTCTGGAAATCCGGAGTCTGAGATGAGGTTTTGGAAGAATCATGTTAATTGTGCCATTTAGTGCGCGACCCCCGGCTGAAATCCTGCCTAAAATGGGGCACAGCTTTTATCAGGTACAAGTTTTTTTTTTATTCAGATGGAGTGCCCCTTTCCAAACCAAACAGTGTAGCACGCGTTTCACAATTACTTTAATATGGCTGCTTTCGAGCGAATTTGTAATAAGTTTGGAGTAAATAGAAACACAGATTGGCGGTACAACCATGGTAATAACAAAGGTCTAGGTCTGTTATATATCAGCTTTGTTCCAGGAGGGCCAGTTCATTTATTAGGCCTGTGGATGTGGGAAGGCATTTGAATTCTCTTTATTTTGGTGTATGATTGATGGGTGCAATTTGGGCTATAGAGTATACAGCTTGGTTTTACTTAAGATGTGCATCTCTCAAAAAAAAAAAAAACAGCTAGCTCCCCTTGGTCATTTTCACTTCCTGGACTTCAAAGGTAAATATAAAAAAGAGCCGATAACTTTTTTTACTTTTTATATATTTTGTAATTCATTCATTGTACTTTCAGAGGTTTGTTTTGCCTACTCTGGCAATATTCGTTTCCCTATTTTAATAACTGCTGAAAATAGTGTACTTTTGACTAATTCAGGCTGCTTTTTCGAGAACTTTGGAGCGGCCATTTCAGTCTTCTGTGTGCTTAGATCATGTCAAATTTCCACAAGTACAATATGTAAAGAAATTTCAGCCGCAGTACATGAAAGTAGCATAGAGGTATGCCAACATTCTCTCCATTGTGCATGTTGCAAATGCAAACAACTTCATCTTACACCTGTCACTCTCTCAGAAGCATGTATTATCTGTAGAGCCCCCCCAAAACGGCATTGGTTGTGGCTGTCATTGCGGTGGAGCTTTTTAGTTTTTACGTTCGCGCGCAAGGCGATCTAGTCGCGCTTGCTCAGTTGTTGGCTTAGAACAGCAAAGAACGCGACAGCTATCGTGATGCCATTGCGAGAGGTCCTAAACAAGATTGACACGATTCCATGCTGCACCTCCGCCGCCTTTCTGCTAGCGTTTTCAGCATCCCAGTCAACTGCTCCAAATGCTTTTGTATCCTCTCTTTTGCGCAGCCAGAATCTGGTTTAGGCTCCGGGGCTGGCGCTTGCACAGGCGGCGTGCCGCTCCCGCCTGTGGCTACAGGAATATCGTGCTTCTAATAAAATCCAGGGCGGTGAGAATTGAGACTATAGTATTCGCTTAAGGGTGTTCTCCGCCTCTGGGCTAGGGGTGTATCCACCTGCAGAATTGTGTTGTTGATGGTTTCTCTTGTCCGGTTAAACTGGGTGCGAAGTGCTTCTCGGTTGGTGCTGGCACCCTCTAGCCGCGGATCGCGTTCGTTTTCTAGGTTTTAATGTGATCGCGTATCTCCTGGCTCATCCTTTCTGTTTCCTCATTGGATAGGCTCGGGTCGTTTTCTACCCGGGTCAGCTTTTCGTTTTCTAATGCGATATGGTTATTGAACTCAGCAAGCTTCGATACGTTATTTGAGAAAACCCTCGTTTCCACCAGCAACTCTACTTGTAGTTTTTGTAGATTTTTAACTGCCTTTATGCCAACAGCTTGTTTTGGCTTGTCTGTCTACAGATGTTCATATATTTTAACTTTATAGCGATGTTCTAGATAGGAAATGGCGTACGACATAGTTTTCCCTGAGACAGTACGCTCGAGATTTAACCATTTATAAGCCGTCGTTCACCATATAGTCTGTATATACGGGAATTGTTTTTAGGCCGTTATGCTTCAAAAGTTATCAGCCTTCACATTGCAGAAATCATTCAAAGCAGTTGTTAAGTCTCCTCTTTGGAGTTTTTGCAGCCGACTTTCTATACCAGTACCTATACCAAAATAATTGGGATAGTCGGCAAACGAAGTTTAGTCATCCGGCGCATAGGGATCTTCCCAGTCAGTCGTGTCGAAGTCAAGGCTCCCTTCAGCATGATTTGCTGCTTTTACAGCAGCAACTATGCACTCTTGTTGAAGAGAGGGTGGACTCCAATAGCACCGTAGCTGAAAAGCAAGATGTCTCAATACGGAAACAAACTCTACCCCATTTCACTCCATCCGTCGCGCGCTTGGTGCAATGGGAGCCGGGAGTATGATTGTTGTGACCAACAATCCAAGCACCATGGTGCAAAACCAGAGGCTTACTGTTAGATTTCCAAATCTTGGCAGCAACGATGTTATTGAGCCTGGCACCTCCAGACTGGCATTCACAATTGCTGTAAGCGGTGGCACAGGAGCTCAGGCTGACGCCAACCGTACAATTGTTAAAAACCTGGGCGGCGCCATCGTTAAGAAGATAAATGATAAACTCGAGGGCAGTGAGCTCGCCATCATCGACGACGACGACAAAGATGTTTGGCTGACTGGAAAAGAGAGGACCAACACATATAGAACGCGAACACTGCCGCTATACAAGTCAACGCTGGCAATGCCGTTGCCGTCACCCAGCCTGACGCGTCGATCGCTGTCATGTTTGGAAACAGCTTCTTCGTGCCTCTCGACTTTGACCTGATAAATGACCACATTCCATTCAACGAGTCTGACCTTTCAGACCGTCTAACCATTGAGCAACACGGCGAGCTACACTATCAGTGGTATCTCGTTCGAGTTCGGCCTCGTGTCCCACGCAGATCTCGCACGCATGATCAGAAATTAGTACTTGGGAAAAGTGGCTATATAGTACACCGGAGTGCTACGCCACCTCAGGGCGGTACTAACTAAGAGCGAGTGTATGGAATATGAACTTCAACACGCCTGCGAAAAGTAAAAAGGCGATAGTCAAACTCTTGGAGGCTCTAAAAATAATGACAAGGGAATCTATCAAGGACGCGGAGCTACCGTCAATAGACACGGGTTAATTTTATCAAAACAAGTTTGCCCTTGTCATCTTTATGGGGTTGACGGAAGACCACATGCTCCACAGATTAGGAAGGCGCATCGTAAACGCGAGCGAAGGCGTAACGCTGCGAATCGAGAAAAAAAACCCCAGGCGGTCGGCTTGTTGAACGAGTACATATACATCATGATGGACGCACAGCTCAACATACAAAATAAAAAATAGCCAGTTTGTGTCAGCCATTTGGTAACAACCCTTGCGCAGGTGGTGTGTTTTTTTTTTTTTTTTTTTTTTGGGTTGATAACTTACAGCCACACTGCGCCATGATCTTTGGCTGCCGCGGCTGTGGAAAGAGCGTATTTGCATGAGAACTTCTCGAAATCTGCATTTAAGGGCCACTTCGATTACATCATCATTATCTGTCCTACTACACGCCTCAACAAGGTGTACGATAGGCTCTGGGCGCGTCACCCAGGTTTTGGCACCCGAACTCCTTCCAAACCTTTTAAGCATGCTCGTATAATGTCGCAGTAATGCCCGTGCCGCTCAAACTACTATAACAGTCTTCGATTGTTAGAAGGGGGGAGGGGGCTGCACCTCATCAAAACGCTCCCAGCAGTTCATGTACTCGTATGGGTACATGCCCTAGGCAGTGACCAGGTTGACGTGTGTGGTGGTTTGTAATGTGGAACGCGTCCTTGGAGAGGTTAGCAGCCAGTTTTTCGAGGCTGCTGTTAAGGAACTGGAGGCTATCAATAAACTGCAGCTGCCCCAAGGAGAATGCCATGTGTACTTTTCCATGTTGTTGGGGATAGCGCTGATGCTGTTCGGTGAATGCCGTCCTGATGGCCTCCATGATCAGGTGCCCGTCGTAGCCGCGCAGGTTGTGGATCCCGATTGGCATCTTGGTTCTCTCAAGGCTGATGCGCAGCTGGAGGTTGCACGCGTTATGGGCCGCGTGACGGTACATGCTTGTGATGTGGCAGTGGTCGCGCACCCGGTCCTTCACTAAGGGCTTCCTGCAGATGTGGCAGCTTTTGTCCCCATGGACAGACTTTGTAAAGGCCGCGCTCATAGCCAGCTTGACCGGGTTTGCGAACACTCAATGGATCTCCTCCATCTAGCGCTCGAGGCTCCAGATGAAGGTGGCGACCGCCTCTTTGCCTCGGTACAGCATCCGCTCCTTTGGTAACCACGTAGCAGCGGACGACTGTGTAGCAAACGCCGCATGATACCTGGTTGGCTGTTTTCTGTGTGCTATTTTGGCTTGGTTCTTTGGTGAGGCCTTCCACCGGCAGGTTCGACGCCTCAACATCTGCGTAGATAACATACAATATTTTTGCCTGACATGACGGTACGCTGCGGTTTCTCGCCTATGCCGGCGCAGTCTTATGCGTGGGCCTCCAGTAGGTCGGCCCTGCTGAAAACGTGCAGGTTGCGGCGGCAGACGTTCTTCTTGTGACCGTATCCGCTGTTTTTGTATACCATCCGGCCCAGGTCTTTGATCTAGATGCTTTCCGCTTCTGACAATAAAAGAAGATCTACTGTGTGCGCCCTTACGTTGTCACTAATGCGCAGCGGGTAGAGACCGTTCCCCCAGCCTACGACGCTGACGGCGATTGCTAGGTTGAGGTACTCGGACGTCGGACACCTTTACCGGGAAGTCGATCCCATCGAACATGAGCTCGCCCAGGTGCTGCCGGTATTTGTCTGACCCGTCAACGTTTCTATCGTCTGCCGGATGAAGGGTAGACAGGATGCCCCACTCAAAATAGCGGTTGTAGGTGTTTTTGACAGTGATGACGGAGCCAGATAGAATACACTTAGGCGTTTGAATGTACCTTCGCTCAACACACCTCGCGAAGTGCCATCCGGAGCCCACGCACATGTAATTTTAATGAGCTCTTGGATCGCGGCATTGGCTTGGGAGACCAGCCGCGCGACCTCATCGGGCCGCATGGCGGCGGTGGTGGGATTGCGCAAATAGGCTTAACCTTTTTCTGCTGGCCTTGCGCTGCTTTTTTCGAGTTGAGCCGGCAGGACGATGCTATACTTTGCGCCGCCGTGGTCCCTGATCTCCTTGCAAAGGGTTCACCACACGTCGTGAACCATGGCATCAAGAAAGGCGATTGTGTCTGCTTCAAGGTGGTACCCGGCTGGCACCAGGGTGTGATAATCCTTCACAGGCGCATTGGTAATGCCCCAATGCCTCTGGACAAGGTGCAGTGCAGTTGGTGGCCGCGGCCTAAGGGCTTATTTTGGCTGCTCGCGCCTCAGAGGTTCGGCCTGGCGCCGTTGAGTCGGTTTTGATGATGTTGCTGCAGTGATGTTTTTGGTTGGGTTGGCTGCCCGACCCTGGCGGCCAGTACTGGTTTCAGCATGCCATCGTATGGGTATCGGTCATCTTTCCCTCCCGAAGCAGCTTGGTCATTCGCTCGAGAGAGGGCTTCCTACTATAAACCACACAACATCACTAATTGGTCGGCGCTTGACGTGGATCAGTCTCAACTTTTTGCGCCAGCAGCTCGCACAGAACCTTTGCGAACTGTTTCCTCACCATGGCTTCTCTCTGCTTCAGTTTCGTTGCTTGGTGAAGGCCATAACAGTGATTAAAGTTAAAAACAACAATCTTTTTCAACTGAGACAAACTTGGCCTGTGTCTATTATTATTTACAAATATATTGTTTTGCATATATTAATGTTTTGATACATGAATTATATCATCAGCCTGAGTTTTGTATTTAATTCATTCCAAGATAATATTCATGTTTGTGAATTAAAAATTATTTTTATGGCTACATGGACCTTTTATCCATTGTAAAATATCTTTTATAAATATCTTAGTTATGTGACAATCCCAAAAGGTACGAGATATTGTAACATGCAAAAGAGCAGAACTCGTTTGGGAAAATTCTGATTCTTTTGAGAAATGCATTCGTAGGCAAAAATCTATGTAATATTTTCAGCTGCGACCATCTACTATTTGGACATTTTGAAGTTTTATATGGTAAAACAAAACCTGCCAGTCATCATCTTCTAAAATGCCAAATTCAAAATTCCATTTTCTTCTAGAAGTTGGTACTTCATTATTTCCAATCAGGTTTTCATATATACCTCCTTTTTTATTTCTTATAATGATATACACAGCAATATTTATAAAAGGATGTTGCAGATTTGAATCATAATTGATACTAAATTAATTTTTATATGACTTTATAGCTGCAAGTATGTACTGAAGATCTATGAAATTAATATTAACAGAAAATCTTTTTTTAATTATTGAAACTTATCAAAAAACCATCCTCATTAATAAAATCATTCACAAATATAATGCCTTTCTGAAACCATGCTTTGTAATACACACTTTTTCCATCTATTGTAATACAAGAATTTTACCATATTTCTGTTTCTAACAAATCTTCAGCAGTGACCATTTAGAATGATCTAATTAGCTGTAAATATGCTTAAAAGATGTCTAACCAAAAAGGATTAAGATTCTTTTTCACTGGGTTAAGAAAATCTGTTCCAAATAAAAAAACAATTATCAATATTTTATACTAAAAATTGTAACGAACTTTTCTATTTAGTTTCATCAGACAATATTTCTTCTAATCCATGTAATTTTCAATGCATTCATAAATTCAAATATATAAATCATATTTAATCCCCCTTCGTGATAATCCTTCACGGCAATATTTCTTTGATTTTTTCCGTTGCCATACAAACTTGTAAAATAGTGTATTTAGTTCACTAAAAACCTGTTTGGATGGATTTGGTAAGGATGCTAAAAGATGATTAATTTTAAAAATAGCCAAACTTTTTATCACAGTTATCTTTCCAAATCGAGTTAAGCATTTCTTATTCCACTGAATTAGCAGGTTCTTAATTTCGCGAATTTTAGATGCATAATTAAGAGTTGTATTTTTTCCAAGTTAGTTGAAAACTTTATACCTAAGACAACAAACTCAGTACAACCCCAATTACGTTTATATTCTGGACAGCATTTCTTGTTGCTGCCTGTTCTACGTCCGATCCAAACGACCTTTGTTTTTTCAAAACTTTTACTAAGACCAGAACGTTTGGAATATTAATATAAACGATGTAAAGCAGACATTACAGATTGATCTAAACCATCAAGAGCAAGTGATGTATCATCAGCATACTCAGAAAGAACATAGGTTATATTACCTATGTTAAATCCATTAATATTGTCATTTTTTCTTATCATATGGCCTAAAATCTCTACAAACAGGATAAACATATACGGTGAGAGTGGATCCCACTGTCTACATCCTCTTCAATACCAAACCAAATGGAGACTTGACTATTAATAATTACACAAGATTTGATGTTTCGATAAAAATGTTTTATTCAATTTATCATCGGTTCATCAAAATTTGAAAAAATACATAACATTATAAATAAATGACCATACAACTGAGTCAAATGCTTTTTCAAAATAAATCAATCAAAGGAAGCAATCTAGGAATATTGCGCTTTATTGTGTAAAACATTAAATCATATAGGTTTCTAATGTTCCCTCTAATGCACCGTCGTTTTAGAAACTGTTTGATCCTTATATATAATTGTAGGAAGCACAGTTTGAATCCTACTTGCAATACATGCAGAAGTAACTTTGTATTATACATTTAGAAGTGAAATGGGTCTCCAATTCGAAATATACCACTTAGGTTTATCACCTTTTGGTATACATAGCAACTCCTTCTTTCTGAATGGGAGATAATTCACCAAGTTTATACCCAAAGTTAATAACTCTCACTAGAAACCGTCCGATTTCTTTCCAGAAAGTTTATAAAATTCTACCGTGAATCCATCAACTGGGTTTTTCTCATTAGGCATTTTTTGTAGAACATTTGCAGCTTTTGTATATGATATGGGACTATTTAAGGAATGTTTCTGTAAATCATTCAGTCAAGGGATGTCTGGGTAATCACGTAGCATTCGAAGATCGACAGGATCAACTTCACTCTTTTTATATAAATTCAAATAAAATAGTTTTTGCTTCATCCAAAACTTCTTGCTGACTGTCTGTTAAAGAACCATTGCTTTTAACAAGAGATGGCATCAAATTATCTATCTAATGTCTATTTTCTAAATTACAGAAATATTTGGTCACTTTTTCTCCTTCCTCTATCCATATAGCTCTGGATCTAACCCTCACTCTTTCCATCTTTTTTCCCTAATATCTTCTCTTTGTTTTTCCTCCATTTTTGGTACTTCACTGACACTGTTTCTTTTTCTAAATTGCTTACATCTGCAATTAGTTGCTTTTCCTGTCGATCTTTGTGGGTCTTTTTTTCTTAAATGATGCATATGAAACTGTTGTTCCTCTTATTTCTAATAGAGCATTTCAAAGAAAAGTTGATCACTTATTACACATTTAAAACAGATAAAGGTATAGTCTAAAAAGTATCTAATTGTTCAGTACATACATATTGATGTTTAACTCTTATGATAGCTTCTTTTACTCTTCTAATATATTATGTGTCTTTTAATAATGAATTATTAAATTTCCAGAATGTTTTTCTTTTCATTTCCTTTTGGAAAGCTATTTTCAGTTACAATGAGGGCAAATTAGTATTTTCATCGACAGACTATCGCAACTGACATCACCACCACAGGAACAACAATAACAGACAATATGTCCTTATAATAATAATATGACCAATAACAATACCAAGAACATAGTGCCAATAATAATAATAATAATAATAATAATGAAAACTGCAACTATTACATTAACTTTAATGCTGCTGCTGATGATGATGATCATCATCATCATCGTCAACACAGCAATAACAACAACACCAATCATATAAATTACCATAGTAAATCAAAGCATGTATATTTTATGCAAGCTACTTTAAATAAGTAAGCAAATAAAAACATGTATACAAATGAAAGATAAAAAATGTAAATGAACAATGAGACAAAATTTCTTATCATATTAACTATTTCTTTGATGCTCATGCTACATTTGGCAACTGTTGAAATAACTATTATGTATTCCGGTCAACTAAAAGGATTCACAACTATTGATTAATTCATTCATCCATTCACGCACTTATTACTTGATTCATGCATTCATTCGTTGAAAAAATAACCATTTCTTAAGTTGTGTGCCATATTAACAAATGTTCACCAAGATGTTTCCAGTGTACAATCAAGTTCACCCTGACGTATCTTTCTTTACCATTGTGCACTACGTTGTTCACCATAGTGTACTACCTTGTTCACCCTGACGTATCTTTCTTTACCATTGTGCACTACGTTGTTCACCATAGTGTACTACCTTGTTCACCCTGACGTATCTTTCTTTACCATTGTGCACTACGTTGTTCACCATAGTGTACTACCTTGTTCACCCTGACGTATCTTTCTTTACCATTGTACACTACGTTGTTCACCATAGTGTACTACCTTGTTCACTGTAATGCACAACCTTGTTATAAAAAGGGTACCTATTACCTTGTTCCCTTTATTTGTACATTGGAATGCACTTCAAGTTGAAACGTATTGCATAAGAAGTGCACTCAGTGCAAGGTTTTGCTTAGGCGCAACTGTAGATGTAATCTACTATCCACATAATAGCCAGGTACATCTCACTCGAGCCTACGGAGTTGAGTGTCATTTTCACTTGATAAGTACAGCACATAACGTGCAAGAACTTAAAATAACATATATTATAGACCTAAGCTCAACTGCACTCTACACCAGCATAAGATGAGTGCCATTTACGCCTGATAAGCATAGTACAACCCACGTAGGAATATAACACAGCATATGTTAATGACCTATACTCATCTGCACTCTACACCAGCACAAGTTGAATGTTATTGACACCAGATAAGCACAGCAAAGGCCATGCAAGAATATAACACAGCATATATTACTTATCTGCACTAAACTAGACCCTACACCAGCATAAGTTGAGCATCATTTACACCTGATAAGTACAGTAGAGCCCGTGTAAGAATACAATACAGCATGTAATTGACCTACTTTCAACTGCGATCTACACAGCACCTGTTGAGTGTCATTTACACCTAGTAAGTACAGTATAGCACACGCAAGAATATAATGCATCATATGTTATTGACCTGCACTCAACTGTACTCTGCAATATGTACGAATATATCTCAGCAAATGCTAGTGACCTACACTCAATTGCAGTCTACACCTGCACAGGTTGAATGTTATTTACACATGGTAAGTAGCATACACATGGTAAGTATCATACAGCTCATGATAGAATAAAACACAACATATGTTTCTGACCAACACTCAACTACACTCTACACCTGGATAAGCTGAGTGTCATTTACATGTAACAAATACAGTACAGCCGGTGTAAAAATAGAACACATAATATATTATTGGCCTACACTCAACTGCTGCACTCTACACCAGCACACATGTAACATGGTCAATCCACTTTAAATTTATTCCAACGAACATTGTAATCAACTTAATCATATTTCAACATTTTTTCTTTCTAATGTTTGTGATGTGTTTGAAAAACTTCATAAAGGCATGTGTGAGTAATTCCTTCCTACAGAAAGGTTTGTTTTGAGTTGAGATAAAATACTGATGTCCTTAAAGATTCATGATCATCCGTGTGCACTGGCGTGGTCCAATTATCTTCCAAACTTGTATGTCCTGTTTCTCCTTTTGAGTAAGGTGATACTTTTAATTTATGTATATATTTGTGTGCTCCAGTTGTATTCTCCGAGGGTATAGTCTCAGCATCTTTTTCTCCATGGCATGCATTATCATTAGAGACCTCACGATTGTTCGTATTTTTTGTTCCAAAGATAGCTGATACTTTATTTCGACTGTGAGGTATTTTTACATTGTTTCGTCTGTGAGTTATTTTTAAAGACTGTTTCCTGGCTCCTACCACCAGTACAACAAGACTTGTCCCAGAGAAAACACATACTACCCCTATTACCCATTTCTCTTCAGGTGAAACTTCGTCTACTGGAGATGCATCTAAAATGTAAAAGATAATGGCATTAGCAATGTATAAGTTTATGTTAATGGAATGTGCTTTTCTTCTTTACTGATATCAGATATTGTATATGCTAGTCTCAACTTAAGTTACAAGTTATAACAATTACAAGTTACAAGTTATACAAGTTATACAAGTTATAACAAATATACAACAATTTATATGACATATATAGAAAGTTATATGTCTTGTACTGTTTGGTCCCCAGGCAGAGGAAAAATGCAGTACTTGAAGAAAAATATAATGCAATAATAGGCAATCACTTACTCAAATTATATCAAAAATTGGAATCGATCCTGCGGCAAAAACAGGATGCAAGGACAAAGAAATATTTTGATTGAATTGAATTTTTTAATATAAGTTTAGGCATTAAAACAAAGAAATCAAAACCAGCAATCTATATATTTCTTGGCGCAAAGCATTTTATATATTCATATAAATATAAACATTCCATGTTTTACAGTTTTATTAGCTTTTGTCAATGTATAAAATATATCGACAAACTTGTATCTATGGATATGGATAGGCCAACTATATTTACAGAAAATAGTATGTATAACTGTTATGTATAACTGTAAATTTATGCAAGTAATTCTGTTCTCATATGTACTCTGTAGACTGAAAATAATGAATTTAAGGGGTAGAACAAACCATTTTGTTATCTTTTTTTTTTTTTTTTTTTTTTTCATGCTCCCGCCATAACTGTCAAAGGGGCATATAGTATTGTCCATGTCCATCTGTCACGTGATGCCACTTTCCATCCGTGCCTAATTTCCTTTCTGGTCCATAACTTTCGAGGGACTCCATGGGTTGAGACATTAAGGAACAAACTTGGTCAAGTTATAGTTTTATACATATATGAGTATTTTACACCCTCAATCAAATCAATTTATGAATTAAATTGCGTTGTCCCTTCCCCTTAATAATTAAAATGTGAAGGCGAGGAAATTTTCCAAATTAGCAATGTTCCTGGGTGTAATGTAAAATATTAATGTGATATTCATGCAAGACAAATGTTATCAATTTCTACACAAGCTGTCATTAAACTGGAGCTAGTGTAAGAAAAAGTATATATTAAAAGAAATAGACATATTAAAAGAACATCCCCTTCTCCTTGCCGAGATATAAATAACTTCATTATGTTGCATCATCTGTTTTTTTTTAATGAACGAGAATTAAGTAACAAAGATCAGAATAAAAATGGAAAATCTTTAAAACTTAGCAATTCTTTAGACTGATTTGGTAAAATCAGCTTGTCTCTCTAGGGTTCTATTAGAAAAAGATTATCCAAAAATAGAAATTTATTTTAGTTTCTGAAAGCATTTTATTTTGATCACTTATAATGTTTATGTAGATATGCATGATATGAATACACAATATATATATATATATATATATATATATATATATATATATATATATAAAGAATACAAATCATATGGCGAATAACAATCCTTTCAAGCTCACTGGATCCAGCAAGGGATCGCGTGTGTTAGAGATTGATTAAGATAAATGCAATAAACTGACAACTAACAGTGCAAAACTAGTTTTTAACTAGCCTAAGCGCTTTCAACTCTAACTGAGTCTTTATCAAAAGCAAATACAAAACAGAGCCAAGATAAACAATAAACACAATAAGACATTGAAACTACAAACATTTACAGAACTATTTCTAATGGAATTAATGAAAATGTTTGATGTTTCGTCTAGTTGGCTTCAAATTGACTGATGATGTTGTAAACTAGTTGGTATTGACATACAAAGGGAGGAGCCATAGCGCCATCTTTTTTGTAATATAAATTGGTATAACCGCAAACTATATCCTGGATATTTCATTGTTTCTGTAATGCGAGTAATGACCATATCAATAATAACACCAGGAAGAACCACAAAAAAACAGCAGTAATTATAGGTGAGTGAGTAATGAGCAAAATGAACGAATTATTATGTATGATATTTATATACTTAACTTTTGTCTATGATTGTAAGTTGTATGGTTATTTGAATATACATACTTAACTTTTGTCCAGTTGTTTACATAATATTTTCACATACATTTCGCAATTAGACTGATGTGACATAGGTCATGTAGTCATGTGTATTTATATACATATTTTGGTAAACAAATTAATTCCTGTTCTAGAATTTCGATTCTAAAAGATTAGTCTGTAAGGAATCTATTTTAGTTGTGTTGTTGAAATCAGATATAATTTGAGAGGAATTATTTATTTACAATATTTATTGAAAATAAAAAATTTCTCATTGACTTTTGGATTATTACATGATTTTGGGATTTATGTGAACTCATTCAAATACATCCTGGATTACATCTTTGTGGTACACCAGGATATTCAAGGTTATTGGAATTCATAATTTACACCAGCATATGTCATAACTCTAGAAAAATTCATTGGAGCGTGAGGACTGAACTACATCTGATGTCAATAATGTAACTCAAGTTTGACACAATCCATGATAAAATCTGAGCAGTTACACGCACGGGATAGACAGATAAGCCTAATGCAATATGCTCCTTTTCCCTCCATAATCATAGCAGGAGCATACAAAATTGGACAATTACTTAAGGTAATACACAATAATTGTCTCACCATGAAACAATATTAAACACAGGTTGTGCAAAGCGATGGACATTCTCTCAGTACTTAAATTTCAATCAAAAAGAGGCTGAAAGAATCTATTATCTGGCAGCAGAGACCTTGACAGTCAAAAAGGGGCTGAAAGAATATGTTGTTTGGAAGCAGAGACCTTGACCATCAAAATGTGGCTGAATGAATATGTTGTCGGCAAGCAGAGACCTTGACAATCAAATAGGTGCTGACTAAATCTGTTGTCTGGAAGCAGCGACCTTGATTACATACAACTTTGGATCATAAGCTCTAGAATTAAACTGAAAACTGAGTTTTTGGAAATCACATAGTATTTCAGTTCAAAGCTTTGAACATTTGCAAGAAAATATAATAATAGCACAAATGTTAATGATGACAAATCCAAGCAGCTATCTTGATATACAGTTAATATAATATTTTATTTCTGTATTTCAAATAATTTAGGACAAGTTCTCCTTTTGAACTAGAAAGTGTTATAGATTGGCAGTCAGGCCAAGTTGAAAATCTGTGAGGCAGGTAAAATATTTTAGCTAAGTGTTCATTTCGATATAGATTAAGAAA
Organism: Margaritifera margaritifera; assembly: GCA_029931535.1. Taxonomy (NCBI): domain Eukaryota; kingdom Metazoa; phylum Mollusca; class Bivalvia; order Unionida; family Margaritiferidae; genus Margaritifera; species Margaritifera margaritifera. Next base: position 3,522,127 of record JAQPZY010001626.1, on the reverse strand, counting down.
AAAGTCTGGACATACATGCCTCTTCATGAAAATCGCCTCATATGGCTACTTGATTTCAGGATTATTCCAGCCATGCATAATTCATATCATATCATATCAAGTTTTTGTTGGTGTCAAACATAATCCTAATTTGTCTGTTTGTTTAAAAGTTCCTGAGGGAACTTTAAAAAATATCAACTTACATACAATTTCCTGTGTAAACTTAAAAATGGACCAACTTACATGAAAGTTCCTGTATGAACTTAAAAATGGATCCGCTGATATGAAAGTTTATGAGGGAAATTGAAAATGGATAAATTTACACAAAAGTTCCTGACGGAATTAGAAAATGGACAAACTTACAAGGATGTTCCTGAGGGAACTTAAAAATGAATAAACTTACAAGGAAGTTTCTGAAGTAACTTAAAAATGGATATATTTATATGAAAGTCGTGCTCAATCTGTATAAAAATATATCTGAGATATTTAAGGAAAAAATAAAAAGCTGAAAATTGAACTCACTTTGATACAAAGTTTGTAAACATGATAAGCCATTTCTTCAGTAATTGAGTGGAAATGAATATTGATATATCAGGGATGCAGTGCTGGATTACCCAATAAGCAGACTAAGCACGTGCTTATGTCACCAGCAAAGCAGGGGCACCAAAAAAAAAATCAGAAATTATGGGGGGGGGGGGGAGGGGTTGAATTACATATGGAGAGGGGGCACCATAATCTTTTCAGTGCTTAGGGCCTCTCAAGGTCTTAATCCGGCCCTGCAGGGATGTACATATATTTGAACATCTGTAGTAATTGCACAAAAAATGTTTCATATCTGTATGGAATACAAACTTAGTATTATTGACCGGCAGCATTTCATATAGCAGTGGCACAAAATAAGTGTCATACAGGTATGAAATACAAACTTCTTGATTGCTTTTGACGTGTACAGTTGCAGGTATAACTGCCGATTGTATTGATACAATCTTCTTCTTTACAACATCGATGATACTGCAGCTTACATTCATCATTGTCTGAAATGAAACAATAACCAAAAACAATTTTAAACTATGATGTACATGACAAATCATATTGACATATGTATATCATTGGGCCACCACTAACGTACCTCAAGGATTGTGACCGATTCTTGGAAAACTCCAGTAGAAATTTTGTTTCTGTTTTCAAGATCTGTTCATAAACAATGTACAGACTTCTCAGTCACAAAAAATAAAATAGTCTATACTGGACAGTTTGTGTTATTTTGTACGTAAGATTCACATAAATGTTAGATAGCAACTGCATAGAATACAACTAGCACTTTAGTTTTGTCTTGGAAATATGAAAAAGTTTAAATGTGATGTTATGTAATTAATGCATTTTCATAAAGACTTACTCATATAATTAGCTTACCTACCTCTAAGTTTCAAGTTTACAGAGTCTTCACCTGAGTGATAAGTCATTTTATTTTTTTAGGCATTAAATAAGGGGACAGTTACATATACTATGAAGTGTTTGTTTTATTCGGGAATCATTAATGTTCTTTATGAAGGACAGTAATTTTTGTTTGTTGGCATCTTTTGAAATCTTGCAATGTTAGAGCGAGTGAGTAGGGTTTTTACTGTGGTATGCATCGTACTGTAGTAAGCGGACCAGTAAATATCAGTTAAAATAACGAAGGAAAGATAACATAACGAACTGGTGGGAAGTGCTAGTGTCTTAGTTACTGCTTAGATTTAAGACAGTGTATACTGGAGAACTGAAGTTTTCTGAGGGAATATAGTTCTATATATGTGCTATATTTATTTCCCCCCAAAAGTAAGTTATTAAGTATATGAACTTTATTTTTCCAGAAACTCCTAATATACTTTCAACGTAGGTTTTTCCCCTTTTTCCAAGAGATAAGTATTAGATTTGTATTTTATATATATATATATATATATATATATATATATATATATATATATATATATATATATATATATATATATATATATATATATATATATATATATATATATATATGTTTAAGCTTCTCTGTAAAGAATCAGTTGGATATGACTCTTTAGTTATGTTATGTAAGCTTGTAAAAAAGACCATAGTGAACCATTGATGGTGCGTGACACATATTCAACCAGCATACAGTCAACAATAATCTTCACTACTGAGGGATTCTTGTTATGTTAGAAAAACATTAATACACTTGTAAAGTTAGTGGCGATTGGAATAATATAGGAAACGTAACTTATGGTTCACTTGATCAATTTTTGACCCATTTTGTCGATTGTTTAGTCATTTTTAAGAACAAACACTAAAACACTGTTTTAAAACACTTTCCATACAAACCTGAGCCACCTAGGCTACTGATTGTCAAATTTGTATGAGAGCAACTTCTGGCTCAGCGGTCGTTCAATATTTTTTAATGAGAACAATCTGACTCACTAACCCTCAAAATTATATAAGTGTCAAAGCAAGTAAAAGGAGCAAGTGGCGGAGGAGACTAATAACATATCCTCCAAAATCTCAAATAAAGTCAACCCATTTCCAAAAATGGTGTAGATTAAGAGATTAGTTAATAGTGAGGCCATATGTAAATTTAATAGAATTTATATTAATAAATAGGAAACGACAGGAACTACATGATTAACACTATTTACCATGCAGCATTAAACTGGACTCTTATAGTATGTTATTTATTTGAAGAGGATATTTAATTTTAAAACAGATTTCCTAACTAACATGGGTATGGAAGAAGCATTAAAATTGGTTATTCCAATTTTTTTCGACTCAGTTTACGATTGACTAGCAAATAGCACAATGGATACTACCAGACAAGATAACAAAGTAATTAATCTCTTTAAATGGTAGATAAATTACCTCAAAATCATGGGATTAATTTTAGGCTGATGACAATTAATGAAATTAAAAATGATTTAGTTAAAGAGATATAACATTGTAGAGGTGTAACAAAAAAGTATAAAACAGACCTTGTAAGATTTTATATTTGTAGAGGCTGGTATGGCATGTATTTCTTGGTGGAATGGTGTTGCTAGTTTAGGGAGTAGCTGCAGTCACTAATTTCGAACTTGTTATACCTTTAGCTTTTACAGGGTTTGGTGCGACTTTACTAGGGCTTGTTGGACACGCTTGAAAAGACCAGCTGGTATATAATAAATTTTTAAACCATGATTATATTGTAACCTTTGCTATAGCTAAGATGAATACAATTGATGAACTGTTGAGTAAAACAATAAGCGATAATGAAATAAGTCATGATGATTTTAATATGATAGTTAGTGGATTCAACAAACGGTTGGGATGTCAGGGCTCTTAATCATGGTTCTTTTCCAGTTACTTAAGGACTCACGGTAGTAATTATATGGAAGAACGGGAGCCAGTCTAGAAATGGGTAAAGATAAAATAGAGTATATATCGGTCTGACTGTCCATGATTGGTTGATAATGAAAAGTAAAACTATAGTAAAAGAAATCTTTTGAGAGCTTATCCTATTTGTAACTGAAAAAAAATAGAGACACTGTTTTATTGATGGAATTTCAGTCCTTTTACAGACTTGACTTTGGAAAATTAATTACTGAAATTAGCACCTGATTCTTTTGGTGCTTTATTGAAAACACACGTTTCAAACACATGTAGATCAAAATAATGCTGTGGCTCATATGATTTTCCCTACACAGAAGCTTACATCAAGGATATGTCTGATTAATATAGGCTTGATCATGGACATTCCGAAATTTAAACTTATTGAATTTTTAATCTCATTGAGTTTCCGTTTACTATGGGAGTTGAATTAGTACCGTGAGTCATATAGAGAACAACAGTCTTACAGTGCTTCCACATATGCATGTACGATGAAGTTTATTCTAGATGCACAATTCTTGTTCTATTTGAGGATTACAAGCAAAATGAATACCTTTTGTCTACCTCAGAGTAATTTTCAGTGGAATATTAAACACTTTCAGATGGCAACTGTTGCCATGAAAAGGGGGGGGAGAGAGGGGAGGAGTGTGTAGACTGTATAGATTTGACTATGCTATGTGGGGTGTTTTGCACTGAAGACTCACAAGTTATATATTTTGATGGTATACCAACTACATATATATTTAGAATATCTCAGGCAAATTAGCTCGCGCACATTATGTAAACTCAGGCAAGTTAATTTGCCCACTTCATGTTAATTAAATGAGTTTGGTTAAACGCAATGGATAGTTTGTTTGCTTATCCAGTAATAGCTGCCGGTGCATTTGTATTCTTAATTATGTATATGAAATGTAGTGAGACCAAAAGAAATAAAGAATATGAAATGCAAGATAAAAACGTTTGTTCTGAATATGACAAGTATAGACAAAAGTGGAATTGAATAAATGATTAAATAACAGAAATATTTTAAGAGGTCCTAGTGATTTTAGTTTTTACTTCATAGAGAAAGCTAAACAAATATCAAGCACTAAGTCAATCACTAAACAATGACTTAAAAGTGAACAACAATTATGAATCTAGCAGATCCTGTAGAGAGAAATCTGATGCAGCTAATAAGGATTTGTATCAAAACGCATTGACGCCCAAATATCTAAAACTTTTGAGAATAACAAAACATGGCGAGAATAAGTTGATAAAAACTTCAAAGATGTAGAACAGAGTATCAGAGAAAAATCTACTAAATTCTCAGAAAAACAAAAGCAAATAGACGATAACAAGAAAAAGAGTTCAGATGTTCAAGATTCATTTACCAACAGATTAATTACTCTGTGAATTGCTTTATACGCTGTTGGAGCGGAATCAAACATAAAACCTGTCAAAAGCATACATAAATTATTAGAGCCAATTGATCAAAGGATAAATGGTGGAATATCTACCTTTAAGAGTAACTTGGAGAAAATATATAAGTCTCAAGAAAATTTCAAGACATTATATTACAACTTCAACAGTTGCAGACAAAATTAAAGATCAAAAGAAACAGATTGATGACGATATTTACAAATTAGTTGCGGACTTAAAAAAACTAGTGTGAAATAGTTGGAAGACAGGCTGACAGACGTAAATAATAGTCTTCCCCAATTACAGAGGAAAAATAACTTCGAAGAAGTCAAAACAAAAAGGACTTAAAGAATAAGGTAAATTTGAGTCAAAGTACGATTAGATCTATGAAAACGACCTACGATTTATTTATTTACGATTTAAGCAATAAACTAACAGATTTAAAAGAACAGGATTTAGTGACTCAAAAAACGAACTCTCTGCTGGAATAGAAAAAGTTCTAACAAATAGAAAAGAACAAGATATACAGATAAAGAACTTTTTAATAATATTGGTGTGGTACAAGGAAATATTGACGAATTAGATAAAAAAAAGGTGAAACGATTAAGAAATGATTTTAATGATATAGAACAAAAGATAACAGAAATAGACAAAAGCAAAAAAGAAATTAATAATTACACAGATAAAAGGCTTTATCATTAAGTAAAAGAGCTGGTTCAGCTCAATCAGAAATAGAGAAATCATTAACTAAAATAAATCTAGATATGGGAGTAAAGACTCTTGCAATTGATGAAATAAATTAAAGGTTGAATGATTTTAATAAAAGGTTAAATCAATTTGATGTTGATGATTATGATGAACTACTTAGAAATACATTGTTATTTGATTTTCGTAATACATCATAATTCTTTATTCGTGTTCATACAGATATTGACCCATATTCGCATAGGAGAATTGGTAATTCTACAAACCTATAAGGTTTCTTGGATATTTTCCTGATTGTGCGTGGTCACAAACATTATCTACTGTTTATAGATTTGATTATGCTCCACCACATTTTTCTGAATACGTCAAACAATATATATGTGCTAAATATATAGAGATGTATGTTATTAAAATGTTTTTAAAAAGTCAGGTTTATGCACAATTTATTATTAAATGTAAACACCTGAGATAGATCTAAACATGGATTTGAATTTTATGCTAGATTATTGGTAAATAATCAACATCTTGCTTAAAAAAAACAAATGTAACCAAAGAAATTTTAAACAGACAAGAATATGAAAGAGAAAAGTAAAAACATATTATTTAGAAGAAAACAATAAGTTATATTTTTACAGTTAAATCAATTGGAGTAAATATTCAGGATTTTTTTTTTAGTTACGTTTTGAAATTGGGGCAGTATACAAGTTTGCTATCATTAAATATCAAAATTAAGGAAAAGGAAGGAAAGTTATGTAAATTAATTATATATCTTTAGAATATATTAGGCAAATTAATTTGCCCGTTTCATCATTTTCATTTTTTTACAATGAAATAACTACAGAAATACCACTAGCCTCACCCCTAATATCTTTCAGAGGTCTTAGTTATTTAACTTTTAAATACTAAGGAAAATATGATAAGGTAGAGAAGCTAGATACTTCAATAACCAGTAAACTAAAAATGAACGACGACCTTATTACAAATTTAGGTCAAACTGTAGCATTAACTGTTGCATCTACTAGACAGCTTGTACAAAGACATGTTGATGGATAAATATAAAGGGCTTTGGAGGATAATGACTTGAGAGATGTTAAAATATGGAGAGAGGAAGTTAATACGAAATCAAATCGTATTGGTTGTATTATAACTAAACTTTTAGAATTAGAAACATGATTAATGACAAGAATAATATTTTAGATGTAAACAGGACTTAGCGATTCGTCAATTTCTTTAATTAATTCTTTTCATTTAGTAGAAAGGAAAGAAGAGCATAAGGACAGGCTACATGTTGTATTATAGCATAAGGACAGGCCACATGTTGTATTATAGCATAAGGACAGGCTACATGTTGTATTATAGCATAAGGATAGGCTACATGTTGTATTATAGCATAAGGACAGGCCACATGTTGTATTATAGCATAAGGACAGGCTACATGTTGTATTATATAGCATAAGGACAGGCTACATGTTGTATTATATAGCATAAGGACAGGCTACATGTTGTATTATATAGCATAAGGACAGGCTACATGTTGTATTATATAGCATAAGGACAGGCTACATGTTGTATTATATAGCATAAGGACAGGCTACATGTTGTATTATATAGCATAAGGACAGGCTACATGTTGTATTATATAGCATAAGGACAGGCTACATGTTGTATTATATAGCATAAGGACAGGCTACATGTTATATTATATAGCATAAGGACAGGCTACATTTTGTATTATATAGCATAAGGACAGGCTACATGTTGTATTATATAGCATAAGGACAAGCTACATGTTGTATTATATAGCATAAGGACAAGCTACATGTTGTATTATATAGCATAAGGACAAGCTACATGTTGTATTATATAGCATAAGGACAGGCTACATGTTGTATTATATATCATAAGGACAGGCCATAGGTTGTATTATATAGCATAAGGACAGGCTACATGTTGTATTATATAGCATAAGGACAGGCTACATGTTATATTATATAGCATAAGGACAAGCTACATGTTGTGTTATATAGCATAAGGACAAGCTACATGTTGTATTATATTCTTTAGGCGATCGTGTTGGAAAGGTAGAAATATGTTTAAAACGTTATATCACTTTGGACAAATTTAGTGACCTAGTAATCAAATTAGTTAATTTAAACAAGAATTAAGTACACAAATTGAAAACAATTCTAGCAGCAGTATATTACTTCATCAGTCTCAAATGGGAGATGAAAATATTATTATTGATACTAAAAATTAAAACTATGCTTATTAACGTCTAATAGTTAAAGGTGAAAGAATAATAAGATTAATAGTAAATGGTTTTATGCATATATGATATCCTTTAGTAGCGCCACAAAAACTAGTATTACTTATACATTTGACAATGCGGCATCACAATTTGCTGAGCTTTTTGTAGCTAAAATTGGTTATGAAACCTATACTGGTATTAAAATTTAACAAATCTGGTATATATTCAACTTGTATAAATCTTCACATTTTAACAACAATATATTTTGAATTTTACATTGTATTTTTAATAAAGAATAAAAAAATTTCTTATGATCTAAAAATAAATAAAGAAATTGAACAAATTCATTTTGTTGAATATGTACTTAATCTTGAATGGCGTAGAATAAAGGAATCAACATTTTTTTTATTTAGAGGAAAACAACATTGTAAATTTTCAATAAGGACTATTCAAAAAACCAAAAATATGATGAAGTTTAATTTAAATTTAATTCCAAAAGCAGTATAAAAATAAATTTACTATCATTAAATGGCAGTAGCAGCAGTAATTGTCAGAGAATGAATTGCTAATGCTTTAGAATTCACAAGAAGTAATTTTCTCTTTAAGGTATTTGATCTTAGTGAAGCAGATGGAGAAAGATTAAGACAAGATAAAACACTTGAGGATATGCAGACAGAAACTTAGTAGTTCCATGAAAACAGAGCAAACACACTTGACTACATAAACATTAAGATAGCAATGTTTGGTTCCTCGTTATTCAAATTACCACTCTATTTTCAGATTACCACTCTATTTTCAGATTACCACTCTATTTTTAAATACTGATAATAATCTGATTCAACTGTTAATTAATGTACCTAAAAGAACATCATAATATGATTATATGTGGTGCTACAAATTGCAAAAAGATAAAGTTTGCACTAGATTTTATTGAAACAAAATATAAAAACTTGTTTGATTTTATTGTAATTATCTGTCCAACCGTTATGTACAACAAGGTTTACAGCATAAAATGACTTTAGGGACAACAATGTAATTCTGATAGATCCTGGTAATGAATTAGATAAATGACCAGAATTACTTATTAGTCTATACCAGGAAACTAATACTTTGTTTCTAACCGACGACTGTGCAAATTTAGGTGATGTAAAAACAAAGTAAGCAATAAACTTAACAAAGCTAGCATTCAGTGGTAGGAAGTATGGAATATCTTGATGGGTAATAGTACAAAAGTACAATTTTGTCATAAAAGATCTTCGTGAAAATTCTAGATTTATAGTAGTATTTTACTCAAAAGGTACAAAACCTATGCAATGAGATAGTACCAGCAGTTATTATAGATGAAATAGTTGGAAGGTTGAAAGAAAAAAAAGAAGTAAACTTGAAATGAGGCTGGAATATCCATTTGACTGCAAGGTTGAAGGCGATTAACAAAGAGATTAACTAGTTAATCCATTGCTGTAAGGTAAATATTCATGTTATCGACCAAATAACGTTTATCATAAAATGGTGAAAGAGCAACCTTTTTATTGTGACATTGTATATCTCATGCCGGTATGACCTAATTAAATTATTTTCATGGTGATATATAGTTTGGCTAAATAAACCATCTTTGTACATATCTAACAACATATTGTAATACCTTTACATAGATTTGTTTTCTACAATGTCAGTTCTAGAGCATATATCTTACTTCTAAGGCCACATAATTCTTATATTGGTACGCCATTCATTTCATCTTTGAACAATCCAACAACCTTCTTGCTCACTAATGGTATTCCCTAAATGTTATTATTTTTGTTATCGCTTGTGTCATAAAACTGTTTATTTTGTTTCATAAAGTAAAAGTTGACTGTTTCATCATTTATTCATTTAGGATCTTTATCGGTCATTAATAACTTCATTTTGTCACCATATTGGTTCTTTAGCATGTTTTAGTAAAAGTCAAACATCAGCATCTTACTTGTAACAGTGTAAAGCCACCATAAATTGGCTTTTCTAATTGTATTTTCTTGTTCTATAAACAAGCTAATACCATATCTTCATTTATTTTTGTTTTTCTTGCAAATGAAATATTCTTTTGAGGTTTTAACGATTTCCTTTTTTTATTATATATTTTTACACGAGTTCCCTTTCTTAAATTTTGTATGTGGTTTCCAAAGACAGCATTATTCATTAAGTTAAAAACACTTTTTCAAAGTCATTAGTTGCTTTTTGCCTGAATGATATATCAAGTTCAATGTATAATTATAACGATGGCTCTTGATCAAATATAACTGCCTATGTATCTTATTCAGTTTAATTCCAAACTAAATATATAACTTCAAATACGATGGTGAGTAACATCTTTCTTTGTTTTTTAACGTGCATAATAATTTGGGTACTGAAGCTTTTGTACCCTTTTTATCTTTTATCAATTTCTTTTGTAGTGGAGATAAATCATCCTCACTAGGAATTAGTTTTTCTGGTGCCAAAGAAGAATCTTTAAAAGAGTCATGCCAATGTGATTGTACTTCTTAATCTACTTCTAGAATTCTCTATTTCTTCGACTGCCCATTTAAAGTTTCCAAAGGACATTGGTTGACCTTGACTTTTAGGTATCGTATTCTCCTTTATTCAGAACTTCAGACTTGTTCTCTAGAACGTATTCGCTTCTCTTTGTACTCATGCTTCTCTCAATTGTTTGGTAGTCGTTATAATACTAATGATTTGCTTTGAGCATATCTGTTAAGTATGATACTTATTCCTCCTCTGATTCCAGATTCAATCATTAAAAACATATCATAATCAATTAGCAATTCTGATTCAACCTTTCCTAGTTTCAACCAGCATCATGAGCTAGTCCAGGTGCACTAATACAATCTCCTGGGTCTAGTTTGTAATTATCACATACACGCAGATTTTGAATTCTTAAAAAAAAATATCACCTAACATTAAAGTATCTTTCTTTACATAGTAGTCACGAACATCGCTAAGAGAATTTATTTTAAAATGTTTCATAACATCTTTTTCATATTCGCAATCTTTTGCGCTAATTCCTGATCCAGTTACTTATTAATACAATTTCTTAACTGGCGACAGGTCAGTTTCATTGAATCTTTCAAATGAATCCAAATATTCGTATGGATAAATAGATTTTTTCCAAAACCTATGTTCCATTTCCTCGAAATGTTTCTTGTTTCTAAGAATTCATAATCCTTGAGACTTTTATCAAGTTGCTCTAGGGATTGACTTATAAACCAAGAACTATCTAAAGTTATCTCATTGATCTTTTTACATAAATTTCGGTCTGTGTGTGTGTGTGTCTGTGTGTGTGTGTGTGTGTGGTACTCCCGTTAATAAAATCTATTAGATATAAAATCCTTACTAAACGATATATATATATATACTTCATCTTTGTTTGGTATTACGGATACTTCTCGACCTGGCTCGATTTTTACCAAGACTTTGAAAATTTAGATCAGAATCGAATCTGGACAAAGTATGAATAAATAAGGCAATACATTTTGGTTATTTATAATTTAAATTACACTGCAGATGTGTTGGACCTCTGTATTTTCCTGTTAAGTGGTTATGATCTCTTACTTTGTTGTTGACTTCGTCGAACCCTATCTCCTTTTCACAGATATGACGTATATTGATGGAATTATAATGTTTTCTACCTTTATTTCTGAATATCATTTCGGCAGCGTTATATGGTTTTAGTTCTTCATAAACAGGTTTAACAATTGATCCTAAATATTCATAAAATCTAACTATACAGTCTTCTATTTTGTAAATTATGGGTTCATACTCCTTATGAGTTAATTAAAATAAAGGTAAAATCATGCTGGTGTATGTTTTGCTGTTTTTATTGTTCATTTATGTATTGGACGTAATAACTGCTTCGCTAAGGTCAGTAATATTAGTTATTGGCTTAATAATGCTTTCCAAAATCACAATAAAGAACAAAAGGAAACTTTGATTGATTTTGGTACTTTTTAAATTTAACGATGTAACTCTCTTTGGGCATTTGTCTATTGTGTTAGATGCTTGGTTACATAATTTTTTGTGTTCTTTAAATTTTCATTCAGAAGTTAACACAAAAAAAATTAAATCGCTTCTTACAACAGTGTTTTTTTTTCTGTTTGTGTTCTCTTAAAATGATATTAATCTTTATAAATCCTTTATTCCACAAAAATGGCAATTATCATTTTCTCTTTCAAATATGACTAAAAGATGTATACGTCTGTCTCTTTCTATTTCCGTTATCGTATCTGGTCTTATAAGTATTTTACTGGATAATTGTCATCGACGGATAGAACAAAAATTCATTTTCAAATGTTTTTATATTTTGTATTTTTATCGGATATTTATTAACCAATGTTTATATTTATCAAGGTTATACTGTTGTGGCCTATACGTCTTATCTCTAGGTGGGTTTATAATTGTTTCCATCGCATACAGAAAACACCCAGTATCACTATTATGTACATTAATGCAGGCTTTTTTATTTTTATCCAATCTGGTAAATCTACGTATGACTTTCCTACTATTGACCTAAATTTATCAACATGTAATGTTAAATAATTTATCGTATTAAAAGATCAACGTGTATTTATACTTATTTTCTGCTCAAATTGTGTATCTAGAATATCAAACAGTTATTCAACTTTACTTTCTAAATCATTTGTGTCATTGTGTTTTTAGCTGGTGTTCTATGATATCAATACAATGACAATGATGTACTCCATCTTCATCTATTTCATTTCTTCTGAGTTGATTAAACACAGGCATGTAAAAGTTGAGTTAAACGAGTATTGTAGCTTTCTTGCGGCAATTTTTGTTTTTGTGTATCATTCACAAGTATTTTTATTTCTCTTCTAGTTGGAAGACGAATTAGAGAAAGCTGCAATTTCCTTGTTTTTCATTTTTGTATTTTTGTATCAAGCGAACTGTGTGCCATTTATTATAGTACTATTTTGCTTAAGTAACAATTTCGGTGATAGTTTAATAGTCTTTATTCAGGTTTTCTCCAATTATAACACGAGTGTGAAATTTACTTTTTCTGATTAAACATTGAGCCTCTTGTTACACTTTTTCCTGATTCACAAGTAGTTTTTATCAGTTGTATTCTCTGATTTTATCATTTCCTCTACTACAATACCATTGAGATTTCATTATATTTGTACAGTCTTTAAATTGTGTGGACTTAGTATTTCAACGTTCAATTTCATCAATAGAATTAATTTGATAACACACATAACTTGTAATTGGTTCCATTTATACAATGTAAATTACTGACATATAACTAATACGATGATTTATAGGACTATTAATCAGGGCCTGGATGTAAGGTTTGCTTCGTTAGGATGGGACATCAGGACTGCTTTGCTAATACCCTTTCTAATGAAACATCATTTTTTTCCGGCTACCAACTATTGAAAGATTCATAATATACTTTCCATTTTACCGGGACATATTTTTTTGCCATTCATTATTTCACTTCTTTAATTTTCTCAATCTTGAATATACCATCTTCCTTGTCAAACAGAGAAAACACTTCCTCGTGCAATATTCTCTCAATATTCTCTCCCGTTAAGTCTTCTAATGTATGTACTACAGGGTTTCCTGACATTACTTCTCAGATTATAACAATCTCTTCGGTGAAATTAGGAAGATTTCCTTCAGGAAAAATGTACTTATGTTTTCAGATCCTGACTTTCTCACACATTCTATATTTTGGCGTTCCATAGACATCTGTTGTAAGATACCTGAATAAGTGTATCCATACTTTAGATGTATCTTCTTCCTTTGCTTGCTTCAATTGGCGACATGTCTATAGATCAATAATATGATTTACTGTATCCGTCAATAAGGTTTTTATAATATATCCACCCATTTTCTGGTTTCATTTTCAGTGAAATGCTTCCACATTCCCGCCTTAATAACTCAATTAAATCTTTCTACTGCAGACAATCTTTTGTCTGTGCGAGTGGAAAATAATTCAATATCTTCTTTCTCCAATAACTCGTTGATCTTTACGTTATAAAATTCCTTTCCTTATAGAACTGTATTTTTTCTGTTTTTCCTTGAAATATTATCTAAAGGCATCATGTATGTCACCTTCCTTTTTCGTGTTTGCTTTCTTAGCCCAGTCGTATTTTGAAAAGACATTTATCAGTGTCAGAATATATCTATCGCCATTATTCAATATTTGATATACTTGTAAATCAACTATATCTGCCTGGAACTAAAAATCTGTGTGACTAACATAAACTCTTTGGAAATCTTTTGTTGGTCTGTCTGTGTAATATGTAAGTAAATTGTTTTATCATCCAATCTTTAAGTTCGTAATATTTTTTTTGGAGGGGGGGGAGTTGAAGATTGCTTCTTACTGGACTTTGCCCTTGCCTCACTATCCAGTTGTAATCTGGCCTCCTGTTTAATTTGTCTCCACAACTGATTAATATTCGTAAAAGCAACCGAACTTTTATGGTCGCAGTTTATATGCCCTAAACAATATTCTTTATTAGCTATGTCTTTTAATTAAATAAGTTTCATGGCCTTCAAATTTTATTAAAAACCCACCATACCTTCAATACACAAAATATAATATAAAAAGCCAGTGCGCGTATGTCCCAATTTATATGGTATTATGTTCGTAGCTTAATGATTGGTTTTACGACAAGATTGAAATGTAGGATCTGTCTAGACACAATGTTTATTCACACTATGGTTAAAATTATGCATATACCTGCTTTTACTGGAGATATTTTTAGGGTCTAGAAAATTACGTTCTATTCATTTTTCGATGATAGTATTTTTTTATAATAACTAGATACTTGTTACTATTGATTGGTATGAGCTTATAATGCAGATGACTTTACCGATCGAGCTGAATAGGTGAGAATCTCACACCTGCCGACTTGACCTTGAGCTGTTTATAAAATATATGCTGTTTATAAAATATATGCCACAGGTAGCCTTGACCTTGGTTGTATTTATCGGATATATAGTAAGTACATGTACAGTACAAATATTGCCTGGATATATTTATAAGCCTGAACAAATTAAATTGTATCAAGCCAGTAGTGTACTAAGAAGGTGGGGGGGGGGGGGGGCGGACAGGGCGGTTGCCCCGGGCGCCAAAGGTCTTAGGACACTAAAACAGCTGATAAAAATTCGGGCCTCGTAATATGGTCCTTTGGGCCATCATCGCCGCCCCGGGCACCATTTACCCCTAGTACGCCACTGTATCAAGCTATAATACGGAACGGGACTGCTTCGCTGTATATATTGTAGACATTATGAATATAAAAATGTTTTATCTCAACTAGAAAAGAGCCTGAAAGTGTATTCAGTCCTCATATAGACTAGAAATAATAATATTAATACATGAGTAACATGGCACAATCGCTCTAATCGACAGACTTGCAAATCAAAGGTGTAGGGTTCGCACGCAGGTTTCCGTCTGAAATATTTTGCATATATAATTGGGGGAAGACCTTGGAATTGAAAGCAAGCCATACATAAAGCGGCTAAAGCAGCTAAAAATGCCTACTCAGGAATAAGAGTTCCTTTTATATATATATATATATATATATATATATATATATATATATATATATATATATATATATATATATATATATATATATATATATATATATATTATACTGCTAAAATATGATGAAGCACGACACAAAATCTCGTGTATGCAAAAACAAAAGGGTTGGGGGTACAAAATTCCCATACTCGAGAGTAGGAATAAAGATCTGCAAAAAAGATGCGGTACCCTGCCGGTGGTGACTGGTTTCTTTTATGTGTACTATCCACAGGGAGAGGATTTCGGTGCTGAGGTGGGCAATTTTGCAAACACTTTTCATCGTGAATTTTAAATAAAATTGGTTATACGTACTGACTTTTTATCCTACGCTTTTATACAATGATGAATACTTATTTTTTCATTAAATGGAAAAGAAGAACAGATTTTTTTCATGGCCTGCACTAGCTGTTGGTGGGTTTGTATTCTTATGTATGTATCTTAAGGGCAGTAAATACGTCAAACGACCAATTGAATATAAAGGTGTATATAAAAAAATAAATCCCCTGACACAAAAGCGCCAGATCCGCCATATTAGTTAGTTTAAAAATTACCTAAAGATAGGGTTGAATTTGGTTGATTAAATGGGTTGTTCTCATCCTTATCAGATAAAATGTGAATGTGGCAAATAGATTACAACAGTTAATTATGTAGTTAATAAAACTGGTGAATATGCGCTGGCTTGTATCCTACGTTTCTGTCTGTCTTGGTGGTAGCCGGTGACTCTGTTGTTATAGCAACTATTTTGTCAACCAATGGGCTAGGTTTCTCTCATACAAATTTGGCGATCACTGAGCCAGGTTTTTCGCATACAAGATTCGACAACAACTGAGGCAGATGTTACGCTCATAAAAATGTGAGGGTTTGTGAGCCAGGAGAGACGTTACAAGAAATGTGATGACCACTGAGCCGGGTTTTCTCAATAATTTTTTTTTTACGACCACTGACCTAGAAGTTACGCTCACAAAACATTGGGTTTAGTGGGCCAGGAATTACGCTCATAAAAAGTGGACGACAACTGAGCCAGATGTTGCTCTCAACAAATGTATGGGTTAGTGAGCCAGGTTTTTCTCATAACACAAAATGTGACGACTACTGAGACAGAACTTATGTTCATAAAAATTAAGGGAACATTGAGCCAGAAATTACACTCATAAAAATGTTGGCGACCAGTGGCCTAGGTGGCTAAGGTTTTACAAACAGAGCTTTAAAATAGTGTTTGGTGGGTTTTATATCTTTTTAAAAATTAAGAAAAAATCTGTTTAAAAAAATGGGTAAAAATTTGATCAAGTGAACCTGAGATCACGTTTATGGGAATAAAAGGAATTTAATGTGAACAAAAACAAAAAATCTATGGGATTAACATTGTGGACTACTCTGGACTTTTTGGTGTGTTTCTGCCCTGCGCCATTCTGTTATTGAAAATGAATTTTGACCAAACAAGCGGCGTTGGATAGAGAATTTTATCTTAAAAGGATCAGTGTCGGTGTTTTCAGATTAAAGGTACCAAACTTTTTCTTTTTAATTTTGTCGGTGCTATTAATTTTTAGTAGATTTTATTTGCTAACTCTGAAACAAAGCAAAATATAGGGAAGTTGTTACATTCAGGTACTTTAAAGCGATCGGCTGAGGTGAAAATTTGGTATTTATCCTTCGCTTAGTCATGAAGTTCAGGACCTTTTTTTGCAGTACCATACACTTAAATAATGTTGTAAAGGTATTATCGAAAGTCTTTTCTTACAAAAATTTAAACACACTCATGTAGATTAAATAAGCATAGGGATTGAGTTTTTTGTCAAAATCGCAGTGCGTGTACCGGTAATGACAGAATCATTGATCGCATCGAAGGAGGCCGTCTTCATAAGGAAGTCACCAAACAATAGCTTTTTACGTTACGAAAAATCCCGATTATACAAAAATTGCCACACGGTTCCCAGAAAAAGAAGTTTTTAACTACAACGAAAGCTTGGCTTTCAGAGAAAATACGGACGGAAGTTTGAGCTCTTGCTGTTTAAGAAAGAAATGTATAAAATATTGATTGGAATGGTGATTTGAAGAAGCTCATAAGGATACACACTGGATAAGCCATTACAAAATTTGAAGTTAGTGATAAAATGTTCATGAGAATGGTAATACAAATATACATGTGAGGATGTATACTGAATAAAAACTATTCAAGTGTTACGTTTATGATAAAAGGATTAGTCGAAAGGGTGATTCCATAATGCATATAAGGATGCATACTAGAGAGAAACCATTCAGATGAGAAGTTTGTGATTAAATGTTAAGTTGGAGTTGTGAGTTAAGGAGGTACATGAGGATGCGTACTGGAGAAAACCCATTCAATTGTGAATGTTGCGATCAAATGTTGAGTGTGAGTGGTATGATGAAGGTACAGATGAGGACACACTCTGGAGAAAAAAATTCAAATCTGATGTTTGTGCTAATATGTTCAGCGTGAGTGGTAAGTTGAAGGTGCACATGAGGACATATACTAGAGGAAACAAACATTAAAATGTGAAATTTGTGAGTAAACGCCTAGTCAGAGTGGACATGTCAAAGTGCATATGACAATACATACTGGAGAAAAGATATTAAAAAGTAACGTTTGTGATAAAATGTTCAGTGAAAATGAAAGTCTGAAGGTGCACATGATGATGCATATTGGAGAGAAGCCATCCCAATGTGAAATTATTGATAAAGTGTTTATTTTAAGCGGTTATTTGAAGTGCATATGAGAATACATACTGGAATTGTGTATTCAAATGTGATGTTGTGATTAAAATGTTTAGTTGGAGTGATAATTTGAAGAAGCACACGAAGATACATAGTATAATTATTATACAAGGTTTAGTTGGAAGAGAAATTTGAAAGTGCACCTAAGAAAACAGACAGTGAAACAAACCTTAAATGACACCTGTGCATAAAGGTAACCTCCAGGGATTCCACATTAAAAATCAATACATCCAACCTATTTTCATGTATATAAACGATACATATCTCATGTGGAAAGACGACACTGATTGTTGTCTGAAATCGACTCTCGTACTCACATTTAGTTTTCATTCCTGGTTTTGGGATTTTAAAGGTGCATGTTTACGCACTGAAGGATGATGCTTTGCTGATTCCATTCACTTCGAAAAAATACCAAAGTCAAGCCAACATCTGAAGCATCGAGAGCACTTTAAATTAGTTGCTAGAGCTTGTCACTTAATAATTGTTGTTGTTATTGTTAATAATAATAACAATAGCTATTGTTGTTATTATTATTATAATATAGATACACACACACATATACACGTCAATAAACCTTTTCAATTGTTACATTATTTTATTAATAATAATAAAAAAGTTAAAATAATTTTGATACAATTTTAAAATTGTTTTTTTTTTTATTTAGTAATTTGTGCTCAAATTTTTATTTTTTTTATCTTGTTTACAATTGTCTAATTTTGTTAAAATACTTGAATCATGAAATTATTTCTAAAATATAAATTTATGTTTTGCTTTTTATATTTATTAACATCTGTTAACATTTTTATTTGCTTTCATTTTTGTTCTGTTTAAATCTTATGTTTTTTATTTTTGTTTTCTAATATTCATCCATAACTCAATTTCTATCTATGGGTAGTTTAATTGTATGTATATATGTTTGTATGCATGTGGGTGTGTAGGTACGTATCACTACTTGCACCCACCCCCTCACACCGTTTGGTGTATATGTATGCATGTATGTCTGTATGCATGTATATATGTATGTGTGCATTATAAAAAAATAGTCCCTATCCCTTGTTTATTAGCATGTAAGGATGGGTGTTTGTTTGTTTGTAAGGATGTGTATGTTGGTTTGTTTGTTTGTAAGGAAGTGTTTGTTTATTTGTTTAGTAATAAGGACGTGTATTTGTTTCTTTATAAGTAGGTGTGAGGGACTTTAATCTATCCCCTTTCCCTCTTCTTTTATATTTGTATGGGTGGTGTTGGATAGTAAGGGTGGATGTTGGATTGTAATTATATGTGTTAGTGACCGTCACACAACTCTCCTTTCCCTCATCAGTTTGTTTGCATGTGTAGGTGTGTGTTTTTCTTTAAGAACATGCATGGGTCTCCATATATGTTACATCCTCCTTACACATCAGTTTGTATATGTGTTTGTGAGTGTTGGTCAGCAAGGGTTAATACTGGTTAGTAAGGATTTGTTCGTCAGTAATGATACCAGTTGGTCAGTAAGGATGTGTATTGGTCACAAAAATGTTTGTTGGTCAATAAGACTGTGTTGCTCAGTAAATATTGGTTTTCTTTTTTTTTTCTTTAATTTCCCTTGTTATTTTTCTAAACTTTGTGTTTTCAATTTGTTTGAATTTGCAAAAATTTGCTTTTAAGTAATTTTTTATAAAGATTTGTTTCTCTGCTTTTATTTGTTAAATTGCATTTGTTTGCATATATAATGTTTTTAATTTTTTTAACTTTTTCAGATTTGTTTTAAGTTTTTACTAAATTCCGCTTCAGTTTCGTAATTTTAGTATTGTTCCTAGTCTCAGCCATTTCAACAAAATATTCCGTTTTTATTTGTTTCCACTAAATTCCGTGTCAGTTGTATCATTTTAATATTACTTTTAGTTTTGGCTATTTTAATAAAATATTCCGGTTCTTTTTTAGTTTCTGCTGAATTTCGAGTCAGTTAAGTAATTTTTTGTGTTACTTTAAGTCTATGTCATATATTTAATATAATATTCCGGTTTTGTTTAAGCTCAGGTAAATTCCCTGTCAGTTTCAGAAATTTAGTAATTGCTTTTAGCATCAGTCATCTTAAAACGATACTATGGGATATTTGTTCAATCTCCGTTAATTCCGTTTCAGTTTCGTAATTTTAGTACTACTTTTAGTCTCTATCTAACGGCAGCCATGTTCAATATATGGGCGCCACCATGTTAAAAACACTCCACTACCTATATAACCTCATTACAGCTGCTATTTTGAATTTCAGCTAGTCACGTGAACTTTCCATATTAAGTCTATGGGCGCTCAATTACATTTATATCATAAGGATGTGTGTTGGATTCAGTGTTTATTTCCCATGAAAACCTGAACCGACCCATAATGGTAAACCTACTGAACTTTTTAACATTAATTCCCCTTATTGCCAGAGTCCCTACAGTGTTAAATAACCATTTGTTTCCAGAGTGGCCAAGCATTTGAATCCTATCGACGTTCTTAACATTAAATTCTACTTGTGCCGTAACTAGCCTAAATCAAAAATGGCGGCGTAATGTTAAATTTCCCTTGTTCCCATACCAGCATCCAATGTTATTCCTAGAGACATTTTAAATATTAAATTTCCCTTTGTCCCCATTCTGGCCCAATTCAAGATGCCAGCGTAATGTTAAATTCCCCTTGTCCCCAGAGTGGCATTCTTGTCTGCATACCGGCTCCCTTAATTAATATCATTGCTAACTGAATATAACACACTGATAAAAATTTCAAACGTCCCTGGATCAGGTTTGTTACGTGTGTTAACGTTCATTACAAGGGGAGTGGAAGGACATTGGCTCCAGCAATATCCAAAGTCCAACATTGCATACATTTCTTTAATAGTATGAAACTCTATCATTACCAAATTTAAACATGGTGACATGACAAAGTATTCTAGTGCACTGACCTAGTTACCCACTATAATCAGTGCCTCAGCTTAAGCTTCTTTATAAGGAATCAGCTGGATATGATTCTTAAGTTATGTTACGTAAGCTGATAAAGAAGACCATACTGAACCACCGAATGTGCGAGACATATATTCACCCAGCATGCAGTAAACAATTGACGGTGCGTGACACATATTCACCCCGCATATTCTTCACGACTAAAGGATTCCTGTTACATTAAAAAAAAATTCATCCACTTGAAACGTTAGTAGCTACACAATGTTTAGGTAGGTACATCAGAAATCAAGCTTTACAGGAGTTACACATTTAGATGGGGGGGGGGGGGGAGAGGAGGACTCACGCACTCACAGTCAGAATGATTGACGGATAAAATTAATCCTAATAAACCAGATGCTTCTTCAGGCGGAGGAATTATTATGGAAATTATGGGCTTCACTGATTTTGAATTATTCCAATTGTGACTTGCCATCAATTGTAGAGTCAAATCTCTCTCTCTCTCTCGCGTATCCTTACCCCGACAGTCCCCTGTAGTTTCATTGTAGGTATATCCACCTGGACAGGTACAGTTGTATCCATTCACTTGGTCTTTACAAGTCGAATTTCCCAGACATGGATTGCTCTCACATTCGTTTATGTCTGCAAGGACGAGACATTTACGGATGAACACAACATTAAACCATTATTGGAACACTTGCGACGCTAGCTGTATATATATATATATTCCATTGTAACTGCTATACTGTTATAATAATAATAATAATAATAATAATAATAATAATAATAATAATAATAATAATAATAATGACAATAAGCATCATAAACAGCAGCAGCATCAATACTTTAATTAATAAACGTAACGAATTTGACACACTTAGCTCCCATACTACCCACAAAGGAGAATGTGACAAAGATTCACTAAAGAAATCTGTACATTATATCATGATCTGTCATAGAATATAAAATACTAGTACTCGCTCATATATACTATCCATCGCTTCCCATTTTACATGCACTAACTCACACAAACACACGCGCATGCACAAAACACACACACATAAAAGAAAGCACAACAATTAAACGAAAAATGGAAAGATCACAAAAAGATCTATGCTGTTAATACACAAAAACTGGGGGAAAAAGTAAATTACATTCCTCATATAATACAATCATATCCACAAACCTTAATACACATCCATTAACACATTTTGACTCCTCCTCTTTCTGTCATTCTTTTACAGCTGCCAAAAATGATCTGGTTTCAGGTATTTGAGAGAGAGAGAGAGAGATATACAGAGAGAGATACAGAGAGAGATATCATACCTTGACATTTGTTAGCGGTGTGATTGTAGAAATAACCTGCGGAGCACGTGCAGTTATAGTCATTAATCAAATTCACACATGTAGCACCACCCGGGCACGGGTTACTGTCACATTCATTTATGTCTGCAAGAATTAAAAAATAATGTGGCACTAATATTTTCACCTCTAAGTTTTATTTTCGTTTCTTATTCATGCGAACATCTATTTCTTGTTTCTTTGGATACTTTGTCATGTCACTAGTATACCTTTTAGGTATTAAACTAACGCACCCACACAGTGCCCCAAATACTACGTTTGCATGTCACTGCTTCAAAAATATCGCATCACGACATGGCGTCAATCACATTACGTCTCCTAGACTCTTAATGACATATATTTATATGACATAATTCAGTGTATAACAAATGTGATAAAAGACTTAGCGCTTTCCAACCTATAGGCCCATTTATTTAAGACAACCATAAAAAAACAAACTTTACAATAAACATAAATCGCACTTGAATATTTTGTTCAAAAAAATCTACATGATTTTGTCTTTTGAACCAAATATAGAAGCAAAAAAAAAGTGAAAACTAACAAGGAAAATATATGATAATTTTCTTCTTTGCATACCTTGTTACAAAATATTTGATGGTACGGTTGACGGTAACTAAAACTAAGGGACACATACTAAACAAATGTGGTTCCCGAGTGAGTCTTGAGTTGAATAGTGAAAACAAGCATTGTAGATTTCATCCAGGATGTACTATTATGATCACAATCTTTGGATAATTATTTGTTAGACCCAGAGTTCACAATAGCAATAATAATATCAAAATTCAAGAAGAACAACAGAAATTAAAATAATGATGATTATGACGAAAATGGTATCTTCACGTTACGAAGTGGAGTTTCAGGAAAAAAAGAAGCATATTTAAAAACACTTTTGTACCATATGGCAGGAGAATAAAATACAACTGTGGTAGATTTTCATGATTGTCCTTGTACGTGAAATAGTCAATTTTGATTCCTTCTGGATCAAGACGCTTGGTTTGAGTGTTTTTAGTCGACAAATCCAGTAGGTCTCGTTTTCATTTCTTAGCTTCGGAACTGCAGTTCAGGTTGTGGGCAATTCAATTAAGATTTGTGAAGACTGATTTTTTAACTGAGCTCTTCTGTCTTTCCAACACACTGGATGGTACATACCCTGCATGTGATGAGATAATCACCTTCTCTGTTTTGCATACCGTAAGCATGGCAATGAACATTGAGCTATTTACCGCAACTGTGCTATACAAAGTACTGTGTTGTGTTTTTACCATGCGCTAATATAGTTATTTTGACACCTTTTCTCCCCGCAAGGTTTAGATGCGCTATTGTGTGTTGCGTTATGATTAGCATAACTTTCGCTCTGACGTGAATATCTGTTAAATGTTTTGGACTGTGGCAGACTGCATTGCGTCACAAAATATTTTACCCAGGATATAATTTCACGAATCGCTCATTTACACAATTTACATATACTAGGCTACATGCTACACTATGTGCCTTGTTTTTTAAGTTTCGTAAACTTTATAAAATGAATAGGAGATCTGATGTTTCTTTTATCAACTTCCATTTTATATTTAGAGATTGGATCCACCTTTGAGTCTCTCTCTCTCTCTCTCTCTCTCTCTCTCTCTCTCTCTCTCTCTCTCTCTCTCTCTCTCTCTCTTCATTTGTCTGTAATTTTGCATGCTTTTTGTAAAACATTAAGTGAAGATTAAAAACCCGCTTCTCCCGTATTATTTACTCCACTCGAATACCTGAAATTTGACCGTTAAAATTAATGAAGAGTTAGATTGTCCAAAATTACCGACTGCATTACCTATTTGGCTGCTTTTTCTGTTTTGTGCATTGCGGCGAAGGATGGGAGGGATCGATAGTAATGTGATTGGGTCGGTATTCTCATAGAAACATAATTGACTAAAAACATTCCTTTCTCCGTCGAACACATTATCCGATCACATTAACATTAGGACAATAGGTAAGAGGAGGAGGAAATGCATGAGCATCTAATCTCTACCCACGTCACCCTCTAACAGCAAGATGACTGCTCTCCTGAAAGGATGAACTTCTACTAACATTAAGGTAGCACAACCGAAGACTATGCGCTTATACTCGTGCGAGGCGACCCCTGTGGGTTCCCAGACCTGACTATTGCCTTACCGGCAAAAGTTTCCGGGCGAATCCAGCAAAAGCAACAAGGTCATGCCCAAGACTGAAGTTGTGCTGTCATGAAAGGGGTGTGGTGACTGTCTGGACAGCTACCAGTGGCCCGACGACATTCAACTCTCTCCTTTGAGAGACCATATCACGTAAATAGAAGCTTGAGAAAATAGACTAGGCATGCCAGCCAACTGACTCCACTATGTCTCGAATTGAAACATTACATTTGAAGGCCAGGCTCGTCAAAATCGTCCATATTTCGTGAACCGAGGTCTTGATGAGTCGCAACAGATCCTACGAGAGCTCAGAGTAAGCTGATCTAATAATCCACTTTAGCAGCAAGACCAGCGCATGCGGGGTTATGTCTTGCTTTCCGGTCTTAATCGGTAGAAAGATCTTTGACGGGCGCCGCGAACGTTCTCCGTGCGACTCAGATAGCGTCTGAGCGCGCAAACTAGGTCCTGCAGCATCGCCTCACTCGACGGGTCGATTGAAGAGAGCGGACGAGTAGTTATTATTTTGATTGCCTGTAGACACCAGCCTGTTCTAAGAGATGAAACCAGGTTGTGTCATTAGCTCGACTGAGCCGCCGGAACGAAACTGCATGTAGATCGGATTCACTGACAGCGCATGCAGCTCAATTGCCCTGCACGCCAAAGCTAGTGCTATCAGGAAGTAAGTCTTTATGATAACAGCTTCAACGAGGTCGAAGACAGGGGCTCAAAGTTGGTCGAGTTGAGCCACGTTAAGACCCAGGAGAGTTCCATTTGGGGAATAAAGCGAGCGAGCGGGCCCTGGATAGGTCGAAATTGGACAGCAGGACGGAAATATCCAATATCGTCTCTTCCATGATGTCTGAATGTGTCGGAAATCATGGAATGGTAGCCCTTGCTCGTGATAGGGGGTACATTCATGCCATCAAAGAGGAAAAGAAAGAAGTTAGGCAACTGGGAAAAGGGTACAAAGAGGGATGTGACGTCGTTTACCTGACACCAGTCGTTGAAAACGCGCCACTTCCCCTTATACGCCTTCAAAGTGGAGGGCCTTCCAACTGTTGAGATCCTCTCAACGATAGAAGTGCAGAATTTCTTTTCGCACAAGGTGTCCCTGACAAGAGCTATGCGTAAAGGAATAGTTTCTCCGGACACAGA
This sequence comes from Margaritifera margaritifera, assembly GCA_029931535.1. Classification (NCBI taxonomy): domain Eukaryota; kingdom Metazoa; phylum Mollusca; class Bivalvia; order Unionida; family Margaritiferidae; genus Margaritifera; species Margaritifera margaritifera. The sequence goes on along the minus strand of JAQPZY010001626.1, from coordinate 3,496,519 downwards.
TAAAATACCGATGACCTCGGTTGTTTGAGCAGGCCATGGGCGCTAAGATCTTCCTTTGTACGTCTTACGCAAGATCCGTCCCACCAGAGAGGAGCAATCATAACCATTTTGCAAGTCTTACCTCTCATCTTCTGTATTAGTTTCTGTATTAGTTTCGGTATCAAGACCACTGGGGGAAATTAATAGGCCTACATCCCCACCCAAATGATTGACAAGGCGTCGACAATCCAGGCCTCTGGGTCTGGGAACGGAGAGACGAAGATAAGCAGTTTTGTTGTTCCACCTTGTCGCAAAATGGTCTAGCTTCGGTCTATCCCACAGGGCACAAACTCAGTGAAAGACAGACGGATAGAGAGACAACTCCGTATGAAGCAGTTGGCCTCTCTTTGATAATGAATTGACTAGCAGGTTCAGTCTGCTCCGGATGTATCGGACTTGTATGCACATATGGCATTGGACAGACAAACGGAGGAACTCCCATACCATAACCCAAAGCTCCGGTGATTTCGTTCCTCTTTGCTTGAAGAGGTAGTTCACCGCAACCGATTTCTCCGACATTATCAGAACCGTCTTTCCTTGTATGTGGCCCGTCCATCGATCGATCGGATACGAGGATCGAGGAAATCGTTGACCCAGGATCCGTCCCATCAGAGAGTAGTAATCATAACTATTTTTCAAGTCTTGCCTCGAATCTTCTGTATTAGTTTCGGTATCAAGACCGCTGGCCGGAAATGGATAGGCCCATATCTCCACCTAACTGAATGACCAGGCGTCGATTGTCCAGGCCTATATGTCTGTGAACAGAGAGATGAAGATGGACAGCTTTGTTGTTCAACCTTGTCATAAATAGGTCTACCATCGGTCGGTCCCACAGGGCACACACTCAGTGAAAGACAAACGAATGATGGAGAGACCACTCTGTATGAAGCAGTTGGCCTCTCCTTGATAATGAATCGGATAGGACGTTGAGATTGCTTGGGATATTTCGGACTTGTATGGACATATGGTATTGGGCACACCAACGGAGGAATTCTCATACCATAACTCAGAGCTCCGGTGTTTTTGTTCCTCCTTGCTTGAGGAGGTAGTTCACCACAACCGATTTGTCCACAATTATCAGACCCTTCTTTCCTTGTATGAGTTCCATCCAATGCGGTCGATGCGTTTGGACGATAGACGAATCAGGTTGAGATGAGTTCGAAACTCCATACCTGGATAACCTAAATGCTGAGAGGGACAAGGTCCGACTTTTCCCCATTGACTATCCATCCTAGACTGCGGAGAGAGAGTAGGTTGTTCATATCCTGAATTAAAACTGAAGTTACCAAGTGTTTTTGCAGAATATCGCCCAGATTCGTCGCCGTGCCCGTGGAGAAAGACGTCCCGATGTCGGATATGGCACAGTCTAATGTCTTGGTGTAGAACAAAGAGCTGGGGTTGAAGCCCAATGGAAGGGCACGGAATTGGTATACTGAACCGGGGTAGCTAAAGCGACGGAACTTATGAGATATCGTGTGCATGAGTATATGGAAATATGCATCGAACAGATGGAGACTGCTGGCGTATTCGCTGCGTCCAACAGACAGCCGTACGGACCCTGCAGTCTCCATTTTGAAGTTCGGAGCAGCAATAAACTGACTGAGTCGGCTCAAGTCTACAACTGATCTCAGTTTCCCGTTGGCTTTCGTGGCCAAAAAAGTCTGGAGTAAAAACCCCAGGGGTCCTGATTTTTTGTCTAACTCCACCGCCCGCTTTACGAGAAAATCTGCAGGATGTCCGTCTATGTGGGATCGCTTGGGACGACGAATGGATGGTGGCTGGATAAACGAGATCCGGAGCCCCTCTGAAACGACTTGGATAACCCAATCGTTTGTCGGAAAGAGGAGGGGGTGGGGGCATGTCATTGTCAGTTGGCGGGAGGCTTGGGGAGGAGAAAACTCTGTTTTTCTACCCCCTCCCGGATTGCCTGCAAAAGTTAGGGGTATACAGCCACCTATAGTTCTCCTGGCCACATAAAGGCTATTGCTGACGGCAGTTATGTTATTATCAAGACTAGGTACATCCGAGTAGTACGTGTCGGTATGTAACCTATACCAGTGCGGTGAAAACGTTGCAGGCAACTGACACAGCAAAATGAAGGCCCTCGAATTACCAGGGTCACGAATCCTACCCTAGAGACATCCGAATGTAGTCGAATTCGTAAAGACTGATGCTTGTCCTCTTCATCGATTTCTACTGAGGCCTTTACTTGTATGATGTGTTAACAGCCGGAGGAGGATTGCATTCAGAAGATTGCAAAAATAATCTTATTTGCCACCTTAAAACTGAATTCCGTCCGCTCCATAGTCGATTCGGAGTGTTCAGGTAAGTCTGGGTCATACCCTTCGTCGAGGGGGGGGGGGGGGAGTGGGTTCTGTTCCTGCCAGCCTTGCGTATGCGTGATGTGGCACCTACATAGAGGGTATGCTCACAAGAGCAGACGCTACCATATCCAACACGGATCGGGGTCCGACAGTTTCCGCAGCGTCGCTCCTTTCTTGCTCGGACGTAACAGTCGTCGTGGGCGCTGTACGAGGTATTCTCACTGGGGATGGGGATACCATGACGCTCACAACCGACGCCGGATCGGGATGAAGGCTTAAAAAAGAAAAGTCCGCAGATTTGCGCGATCTTTTCTTTCAGCTTTTCAACTGGTTGCCTAAGACCTCGAACCATAGCCATCGGCCCACGAACTGCAAACACTGCATAGTTTGGAGGAAGAACACTTAGTACAATGCAGGCAAGCATCGTGAATATCCTCCGCAACCTTAAACCTTTTACACTTCTTGCATTTAGTCGACATGCTCTGAAACGACAAAGAAAGAAGACCAAATGCATACAATATATACAGAACAGGTGATACTGAAAACAGAGAACACCTAATAATAAATATATCATAAAGCGCAGTGTCTACAGCGTAATTCCAGAAAAGACACGCAAGAATGAAGCCGACATGCACGATTTAGCATTCGAAGAACAAGTCAACAACGACCGTTGAAATAATTCATAATTTCACCAATAAGTCGCAAAATTATGTATACTTAAGGTAAATCAACACTCAGACTTACTAAATCATGTAGTATGCAGTGAAAAAAAAAATGGAAAAAAAATATGTTGTAACAGCTGCTCTGACTAGTAGATTTGCGGCATACACATAGAAAAGGAAGATTTTATTACAGGTTTCTATCTAAAATGCACAAAATTTGTTTCTCCTTTAAAGTAACTCCTTATACAATGTATATGTTGCACAATCATTGTATGCAAGAAATTTAAGTTCTGGACCCAAGAATGCAAATTCCCAATCCAAATAATAAGCGCATGATAATTTCCAATTAAAGATAATTACAAACGAATAAACAAATCCTTGGATTTTTAATACATGGATAAATGAGACTAAAGTGACAGTAACGTATCGCTTATATTGTTTTAAGTACACCTTGAAATGAATAAAGGTACCACAATGTCGCATGAGGAAAATGTATGTTACAGTATTTACATAGTACAACACAACATAGTGCAACAGGGTGCAGTATTATTAAATTCCACATAGTACAATAGTTGTTTCTTGACGAGAATGACCTCAATGAATGTATTGACAATAGCTAATTATATGATGACTATATCATTATATCGCCACTTAGATGATTTTGCAGGTAGAAACAATGCGAATTAAAATTTAACTGAAAGACAACATACCTGTCTTGCAAAGTTGGCCATCATACCCAGGGACACATGTGCAATTATAGCTGTCATACTTGGAAGACGACGTGCAAGTGCCACCGTTCTGACAAGCTGAATCGTTACAGGCACTTATTCCTAAAGACAGTGGGAAAAAAAAACATAATACCTGTACAGTCTCATATGGTAAATTTTTTCTTTAATATGTGCCTCAATCAACGTTTCAACAGGCAATATAGTTTGATTGATTAATTGATTTATTGATTTATGTTTCTGGGTAGATCAGTGCGATCACTAACTGATATATTGGCTTTTGACTGGTACATGTTCGCTTTGAGAACTCTATCCTGCTATCTAGCAAGCCACTATCTGCCAGGAAGTCACATTTTCTTTACTGTAGATTTTCATGCTATGAATAATAGTGTAAACTTCACAAGTCCAACCTTATGCGCAGACACTTTTGTCTTCTCCATATGTACCGAGTAAAAAAGTCCATATACTCAAGAATTTACAACTATCCCTGACACTCTTTATTAAAATCTAGAAACGTGTCATACTACAAAAATCCCTAGCCACTTTTATTGTGTAATATATGAATTCCATGGCACACTAACTTCAACCAAAATCTTAATTTTAAATTTTAAAAATGGAGCACGAACTTTTGGTCATAGTAGCTAGTTTTTACAGGAGAAACCTGTACTCACTAAAACACATCCCAAAGGAAGTTGCATGACACTGCGGTCAATAATGCACGGAAAATGACTTAAACGTTGAACTTCATCACACTTACTGAAACGTAAAATGTAAGCCACATTGACTTATTTTTAGAGAAGGGGTATTGCACATACCAATAGGCACCCGCACACAAAGTTGTACAACCACTTGCACGAGAAACTGATCTAAATGCAAAATTAACCGAGGTGGGACAGAAGGAAGGAGGGACAAGGGTCGTGAACCAGGGACTAATTTTTGATCTGATGTGAGCATTTTTCCAATTGTTCACAATTAATCATTCATTCGCATGTGGCATGCTTATTCGTCTTTCTTTCGTTAAAGTCTTGCTAATTTGCAAAGAAAAAGAAATGCCTTAATATTAGAACTAAAAAAATCTAACAATATTTGTTAATATTATGCCTGGGAAATATATTCATTTCGTTTAATACACAAGATGTCCTCAACGTCAAAGTGCACACATTTAATTCAAGGTTCGCAAATGATTGAAACGTTTTCTACATAAAAGAAATTCATGAATGTTATAAAACAGCACAAAGTGTGTGTGTATGTGTAATAAGGATCTGTAGGACATAATCACATCTAAGAGTATTCATATCACAAATGGCATCTGAACTTTTATATGGGAAATTAGGTTGGTAGGCAATAGCTGTTTTAGACTGCAAATGACCTAAAGATTGTTTGTCTTATATTGTACGGAAATTATATACATGTACTTTATGCCTACAGCACAGAGCACGTGTACTTTCTAAATCAATTTTCACAAAACAAATATATGTTGTAGCTATACAAAATAATTTCCGTAGGTATGGATGCCTAAAGAAAAAGATTTGTTTATTTGTTTTGACATCTCATCTTGTTTACTGTTCGTTTGTAATCACAACCTTGTCACAGTTGAAGAAAACGAACATAAAATTGCTCTATGTGGAATATAAAACAAGCTCTTTTTAAATAAATTGCTCCATTATTTAAAACGATTTGTAGTTTTAAAAACAATAGGAGATGAAGACGATGTTTACCTGGAAGAGGATCGCTAGATGTGCCATAGACTATTAACTGCCATGATGTCAAGTTTCCTGTGGAAAATCATTATAAACTTCATATTATCACCAGTACCCTTCATATATCACAATAAACAAAAAATAGCAGAAACAGGAATGATTGATTCTTTACAGTATAGTATTCATACCAATTGCTTTGCTGTCGTTTATTTGATAAGAAGCTTGTAACCCATTTTGTATACTTGTTGCAACAACAAAAAAAGTAACAAGATTTTGTCATCATCAGTATAAGATAAAAACGACCAATCTATGTACAGTAAACATATATCCCCTGGAGATGCAGGTATCTATTCTTTGCTCGATGCACGGAAGCAATTTGTGCGAAAGTAGACTGTCCCGCTCAAGGAAGCGGCATAGCAGTAAGCACTGGATGCAAACTTAAGACCTTCTAATTTCAAGTCCAACACTCGGACACACTTGTTTAGCACCTATATGGTCCCTAGTTCAGTTCCTTGTTCCGATTCTTGTTAGGGTAAGTGGTCGTCCATCCAAAGTCGATGTTTTTCCAAGTTCGCTGCTATTTTTCCCCATCACAGACCACGATATGCCAACATCAAAGGCGTCTAGAGTACTTACATTTTGTATATTCAAACTGAAATAAATACAGTTTCAAAATAGTCGCGGTAGACATAATCACCCACTAGACTAACGAATACCATTAATAGTAAAACCATCCCTAACCTGTTTGATTCTTGGGGATTGTCATGGAAAATGTCCAGTTTCCTGCTGCGTCTTCGCCCCAGAACTGTACGGACATAAATGTCCACTCCTGTTCTCTGCTAACCCCCCTGTCGTACCTTCTTTGAGTCATCAGTTTACTGTGGGTCCCCATTGGAGAAACGAGTTTCAGCTCAACATACGCACGCTCACTGCTCTGAAATATTGTGTGCACCTGCACGTGCTCCAAATACCGGATATTGCACGCGCTGACCAGAAGAGATTCAGAAGTCGTTGTCAACGAAGAGTTAAGCACCCTGTTTTTTTGTGATTATAAAAAGAATGAAATCATCCATGCATGTCTTTATATTGAAATCTATGCGTGCCTTTCTAACAGTATGCATTTTAAGTTCAAAATTCTATCGGTTATGACCTTGACAAAACAAACAAACAAACAAACAAACAAACAAAACAAAAAAAAAACAAAAAAAAACAATAGCAAGCAAGTGTTTAGTCATACTGCATATATTTTTAACATATTTTTTTTTAAACAAGTGATCTTTTTTATTCTTTTGACGATGTTATTTCACCTATTTAAATCCTACAATTCATTTGCAAAAAAAAAAAAAATTGATTGACTAACCAGTATGGCGCGCTGATGGTGTCATTACATATTTCTTGCCTTGGCACAGTCCTCCATATCTTGGCGTACCTGACCATTGCCTCAGCATCCATCAGACCATAACCAAACATTTGGCCCACTGTTACCGTGTGCATCAATAAAATAAAAAATAAAAAGTCCATTGCAGGAATAAAAATCAATTTTGTTATTTTTTTTTTTTTTTACAAATTGGTCAGCTCATTGAACAACAGCAACATCGGGACACATAAAAAAATTTCCTTGATTTGGATCCTGACAGCCTGATTACGTACCTGTGAAATGGGGAATTTAATCATTCTGGCAATTAGGAATTATTGTGTATGTGTATAAAAATAAATCAAATTTATTCTAAAGTAAGAAAATTTAACATGACATAGCAATCAAATATATGTTTTCCCATACAACCATTGATACATTAGAATATGACTTTGTGTCGTGTTTTAATTTTCAATGTTATCGGTGTAAGTTTTAAAGCATGCAAAACGTTTGAAGTGACAGTTGTCTTTAAGGCACCACTTTGTTTCCTCCTACAACATAAAGCAGTTAGTTAAATAAAAAAAAAGCCCTTTGGCAAGATCTAATAACGTGGACAAATACAAGAAGTTATTACAGAATTATAGAATGGAGTTAGATATCAAAGCTGTATTATTTGAAAAAGACTTATCAGATGAACTTAGCTATTTAGCTACATTACTTTTGTAAATAAATATTATATATACATGAAAAAAAACCCAAAACAATGTAATCTTGTACAGTGAATTTATTAGGATTAAAATGAGGTCTAAAATGGCATAATAACAGTGAAAGGTGTGTGGCTTACATGTTAAGGTACGAATTGTAGTGGTTAATTCAAAACATCTAGATCATGACAAGGTACGAATTGTAGTGGTTAATACAAAAACATCTAGATCATGATAAGGTACGAATTGTAGTGGTTAATTCAAAACATCCAGATCATGACAAGGTACGAATTGTAGTGGTTAACACAAAAACATCTAGATCATGATAAGGTACGAATTGTAGTGGTTAATTCAAAACATCTAGATCATGACAAGGTACGAATTGTAGTGGTTAACACAAAAACATCTAGATCATGATAAGGTACGAATTGTAGTGGTTAATACAAAACATCCAGATCATGACAAGGTACGAATTGTAGTGGTTAATTCAAAACATCTAGATCATGACAAGGTACGAATTGTAGTGGTTAACACAAAAAAACATCTAGATCATGATAAGGTACGAATTGTAGTGGTTAATACAAAACATCCAGATCATGATAAGGTACGAATTGTAATGGTTAATACAAACACATCTAGATCATGATAAGGTACGAATTGTAGTGGTTAATACAAACACATCTAGATCACGATAAGGTACGAATTGTAGTTGTTAATACAAACACATCCAGATCATGACAAGGTACGAATTGTAGTGGTTAATACAGAAACATCTAGATCATGATAAGGTACGAATTGTAGTTGTTAATACAAACACATCTAGATCATGACAAGGTACGAATTGTAGTGGTTAATACAAACACATCTAGATCATGATAAGGTACGAATTGTAGTGGTTAATACAAACACATCTAGATCATGATAAGGTACGAATTGTAGTGGTTAATACAAACACATCCAGATCATGATAAGGTACGAATTGTAGTGGTTAATACAAACACATCTAGATCATGATAAGGTACGAATTGTAGTGGTTAATACAAACACATCTAGATCATGATAAGGTACGAATTGTAGTGGTTAATACAAACACATCTAGATCATGATAAGGTACGAATTGTAGTGGTTAATACAAACACATCTAGATCATGATAAGGTACGAATTGTAGTGGTTAATACAAACACATCTAGATCATGACAAGGTACGAATTGTAGTTGTTAATACAAACACATCTAGATCATGACAAGGTATGAATTGTAATGGTTAATACAGAAACATCTAGATCATGACAAGGTATGAATTGTAGTGGTTAATACAAACACATCTAGATCATGACAAGATATGAATTGTAGTGGTCAATACAAACACATCTAGATCATGACAAGATATGAATTGTAGTGGTCAATACAAAATCATCTGGATCATGATTTCCGAACCCATTATGAATTATCAATGCGTCAATCATTTGACATTAAACGTTGTCACTTATACGATCATTAATTGAATCACGTTATCATATTCATTGTCGTTCTTGTCTTCTTCGTGACATTCTTTTCGTCCAGCATATTTTGGTAATATCTATTTGCACGTTCTTTTTCGAAGACTATTTCTATACTGTGCAAGTTTATTACATTTCTCTTATTTTGAAAATGTATTTATTTTTTCCAATTATTTTGTTTTATTTGCTTCATTAATATGTTAACAAGACTTACCATAGTTTCCGGCTCCGTTTTGAGTAAAACCGTACTCCGTAGCCTCTGTCAGATTTTGATATTTGGCTGTCTTTACTATCAAGTGTTGAACATCCCTCCACGAAAGGTTTGGGCTGAAATCAGTTTTTGTTGTTGTTGTTTAGACAATTAGATTTTTTGTCCAAGGTTATGTTTTTTGAATTGAATTGGGTATGTTCTTCCATATGTATAAAATTACTCACAATAATTAAGTACTAGTATATTCTCTCAATATAATAGAATAGAATACAAATAAGACATTTTGTTAGATTGTCTGTTCATCCATTTTAAAATCCTGTGTATATAAGTCCAGAAACGCATACAGATATAACTAATTGTGAATACCAACAACAACAATAAAAGCCTTCACGTGGAAAACTTATTATTTGAAATTTTGTCGTTTACAAAACGGGATCTCCTTAAACGCCTGTGTCAACTGGCAAATGATAATTTATAGTTACTGCATTTGGTTAATCGTGTGTGTGTGTGTGTGTGTGTGTGTGTGTGTGTGTGTGTGTGTGTGTGTGTGTGTGTGTGTGTGTGTGTGTGTGCTTTAGTTTCAGAACTTTATAATATTCTGGGTGTACATCTATGCATTGAAAAATACACAGACATTTCTTAATGTTGTCCGGATAAAATATAATGTTCATCGTAAGAAACATAAGTTAACGTAAACGTTGTGTGAAAAGGGACCATCTCTCCTGGCTACACGGCTTCATTATAAACAACCAATTATATTTGCTTATATTGTGCACACAGAATACTTAATTTCCTCGTGCAACACATTTTAACAAAATACTAAAAACTGTACTAAATATTCATTCCGTTCTCCGCGTGCAAATCTATCAATTATATGGTTTATATTTAACCAAAACATAAACGATTTGCCCTATAAGTTACAAACTGACAACATGACGACCCACATAGCTCACAGAGGGATGTAACACGTGCAAACTTATAACATGACAACACAAGTAGCTAAAAGTGGGATATAACACTTTAAAATTGATAACATGACACACGTAGCTAACAGTGGGATATAACACTTTAAAATTGATAACATGACGACACACGTAGCTAACAGTGGGATATAACACTTTAAAATTAATAACATGACGACACACGTAACTAACAGTGGGATATAACACTTTAAAAGTGATAACATGACGACACACGTAGCTTACAGAGGGATATAACACGTGCAAACTGACTACATGACGATACCCGTAGCTTACAGAGGGATAGAACACAGGCAAATTGATAACATGACACACATAGCTTACAGAGGGATATAACTTGTGAAAATGCAAAATAGGTTCATAGCAAACCAAGCAGATATTTTGACAAGTATTAGTCTCCTCATAGTATGTCGTATATCTCTATTCATTAGTCACCTCATAGTGTGTCGTATATCTCTATTCATTAGTCACCCCATAGTGTGTCGTATATCTATATTCATTAGTCACATCATAATGTGTCGTATATCTCTATTAATTAGTTACATCATAATGTGTCGTATATCTCAATTAATTAGTCACAGCATAATGTGTCGTATATCTCTATTCATTAGTCACAGCATAATGTGTCGTATATCTCTATTTATTAGTCACAGCATAGTGTGTCGTATATCTCTGTTTATTAGTCCCATCATAGTGTGTCGTATATCTGTATTCATTAGTCACCTCATAGTGTGTCGCATATCTCTATTCATTAGTCACATCATAGTGTGTCGTATATCTATATTCATTAGTCACATCATAATGTGTCGTATATCTCTATTAATTAGTTACATCATAATGTGTCGTATATCTCTATTAATTAGTCACAGCATAAGGTGTCGTTTATCTCTATTCATTAGTCACAGCATAATGTGTCGTATATCTCTATTCATTAGTCACAGCATAATGTGTCGTATATCTCTGTTCATTAGTCACAGCATAATGTGTCGTATATCTCTATTCTTTAGTCACAGCATAATGTGTCGTATATATTTATTCATTAGTCACCGCATAATGTTTAGTATATCTCTATTCTTTAGTCACAGCATAATGTGTCGTATATCTCTATTCATTAGTACCCGCATAGTGTGTCGTATATCTGTATTCATTAGTCACAGCATAATGTGTCGTATATCTCTATTTATTAGTCACAGCATAGTGTGTCGTATATCTCTGTTTATTAGTCCCACCATAGTGTGTCGTATATATGCATTCATTAGTCACCTCATAGTGTGTCGCATATCTCTATTCATTAGTCACATCATAGTGTCGTATTCATCGTAAATGATTTTTTAAAAATCAAGCACGTGTACATTTACATTAAATATTGACAAGAGTGAGCCAAAAGAGTTTTAAAAAAAAAATAAAAAATACCAAGCAGACTATGCCAAATTTATGGAAATTCCCAGTAAGATTGCACCTACTAATGGCTAACACTGTTATAAATAATGTTTTTTGTTCCAGATCATGAAAACAAATAGACCACACAATACAGTTTTGGTAAATTTAGGAGCTAGGGTTATCACAAAAAGCTTGTTAAGAAGTTCATGTAATAGCTATCTTTATCAGAGTACTTTACGGTCTGGGATATTGTAACACCCTCTGTCCGTCTGTCCGTAACTATATCTACTCCTAAACTGATGAGTGCATATTCGTTATATTTTATAGCTTTTTTTGTCTGTAGGGTAACCGTGTATAAGAATCGTAAAATTTTGTACCCAGTCTCTTGGGTTTCTGAGTGGGGTCATAAATTAAATGTACAAAATTTTCAATAACCGTCATTTTCAAATCTTTGAAACCAAACTTTATATATGCAGACATAGCAGGAAGACAGAAGATGCAAATAATGGATTTGGGGTTATGCCCCATGTCCCCGTTATTGTTTCTTTTTTTTTGGGGGGGGGTAAAGGGTTTAAGCTCTAAAATGTAAAGTAATACTGTTTCAAAAACGGCTTTTTAGTAATAGAAAAATATTTAAACAAAAACAAAACGAAACTCTGACAACCCGCTGAAACCGCTGGACTTGCAGTTTAATACTGCCTGTAGGGGAGTGCAGTTTTAAAGCAACACTTACTTGGCTTGTAAAGCTAGAGCCACCATTCCAGCAGCCTGAGGAGTCGAGAATGAAGTCCCCTCGATCCCGCCATCACAAACATCACCGTTGGATGTCGTGACCTGTATAGAGTGGACACTTTAATTGAAATCACTGGGAAAATATAGATATACTTTAAGGGGTGTATCAGCCGATTAGCAAGGCAAATAAAGTAGATGTATGATGTCGGATTCAATAAGCGTTTAAAGCCCAATGTAAGTTAAATTACCAGGGTTTTTCTATAGAGGTATAAAAAAAATTATAAAGAAATAAACCCATCTTTTTATATGAATATATATACACACACACACACACATATATATATATATATATATATATATATATATATATATATATATATATATATATATATATATATATATATATATATATATAATGGAGCATTTAAATTTAGTCCATTATACTAAAACAAAAAGACCAGGCACAGCCTTATACCGCTTACCTACCGTACGTTGGTATTTATGCGGATCATACTTGAATTTAATTGGGCAAGCAGGTTAGACAAAAATAAGTCTACTTACCTTCACTATGAAGATATACTTGAATTACATCCTACAAAACTGTTTTATATATGTAAAAGTATTCTTTATTTCATTATTTCACTGTGAATTATATATATATATATATATATATATATATATATATATATATATATATATATGTGTGTGTGTGTGTGTGTGTGTGTGTGTGTGTACAAGTTAAAGCTCGTAATCTTACTTGAAACTCAGTCTACAAATACAAAACTGTTTTGTATGCAAAAGGACTTTTCATTATAGTGTGAACTCTCTCTCTCTCTCTCTCTCTCTCTCTCTCTCTCTCTCTCTCTCTATATATATATATATATATATATATATATATATATATATATATAGTTACGACTCTAGATCTTAATATAATGTAACAGAAAGAAAGTGAAACCAACAATGTAAGTAAAATCAACAAGCAATTTATTTCTAGACATTAAAGTGAAATTCAAAAGACACTTATAGTAACGTGAATTAAAATCCAAATAATCCAATAATCCTAAGTGTCCTAATCACAAGTCCTAAATATAGAATGTTCCGAATGAATTCTAGTAGCCTTGAATGTCCTGATGTGTCAGTGGTCTTGAATGTTAAGATGTGTCAGTAGTCTTGAATGTTCTGATATGTCTGACTAATGTAATCCAGAATATCTTTGAATAAATTCACATAAATCCCAAAGTCAAGTATTAATTCATTATGAGAATGAACACTTTTAGTAATTCCATGAATATTTCAAATAAATAATTCCTCTCTCTGAATTTGCTCTGATTTTCACAACTGTAACATCTGATTACTAAAATAAATTCCTTAACAGACTGATCTTAATAATATGAAGTTTAGTATAGGAATGAAATCTTGTTTACCAAACCTGTACAAATATAAGGATAGGTCACCTGACAGAATATTCTAGAATATGAGTAGCTCTAATGGAAAATTCCGGTGCGTACGTGACTTTTCTCACATCCAGATATGAAAAATTACAATCTAATTGTTAAATGCTATCTAAACAAGACTGATCTTGAACTACAATGCAGTAAATATGTTGTTTACAAAAGGATTAAAGTACAACTTACCTCATGGACACATATTATAAATTCAATATACATAACAATATATATATATATATATATATATATATATATATATATATATATATATATGTGTGTGTGTGTGTGTGTGTGCGTGTGTGTATGTGTGTGTGTGTTAAAACTCGTAATCTTACTTAAAACACTGATTAAAATGACATGTAAAATTAGAGAGGATCATATCATTAATATATTTAGCAATAAAGGAAGAGTGAAATCTGCGTACACAGTGAAATTCTGAAATATACGTCTGTTTACATTAGGGGTGAGTCAGCCAGAGATTGTTTTTCTAAAAGTGAAAGTGGGAAACTGTGTAATAAAAAAAGACTGGTTTGGAAAGGAAAGAAGATCACGTTAATTGTGTTAGCAGTTTGATGCGAATTTAGTTTATGACCAAGAGTTACAAAATGTATGATAGTTGGACGTCTATAATCCCAAAAATCCATTTTTTTTTCTTTTTAAAGTTTAGATAGAAATATATTATTGATAATATAAAGTTTCAACACTTCTTACATTAAATAATGTTCATTGCTGTTTTGCTTTTTTAAAGCTCAGATAGCGATTTCTTTACGTCATTTTTGTGTAACAGCATGGTTTCTCTGCTAAAGAATAAACTGTTACGAAAGTATTCGCATAGTTTAATTGGCAAGAGAGACATAAAACTGCTTTAACGGAAGCTGTGTTTTGACTTATATATCTCATCGGCTATAAAGAAATTCGGATAAAACGTCATGATATTGTGGTCCCTTGGGCTTTCTTATATCTGGACATGATATTGGAGTCCCTTGGGCTTTCTTATATCTGGACATGATATTGGAGTCCCTTGGGCTTTCTTATATCTGGACATGATATTGGAGTCCCTTGGGCTTTCTTATATCTGGAGCATAATACACTACTATAGTCTGGGATTATTTTCTCTTTGACATTGCTATACTCAACAGGTTTGGGACGGGGGTCCCCTGGAATTGTAAAATTCACACAGCCGCTGCTCCGTTCAATCCGAATCAGTAGTATTTGCATGAATGTTTTTCCAACACAAAATATGCAAAAACTGGATTATCCATTACACAAAATAGTCTAAGAAATGGGGATAGTGTTTTGTATCTAGGATGTATGTCATTCGGAACATTATAGACATTCATTTCCCATAACTGAATCAAACAAAGAGCTCCAACTATGTCTTCCTTCTATACAAAATTTCCAGCTATGTTTACTGTCAATACAATTAGTTTATTGTTAATGATCCCGATTAGCATTCGATTTTTCAGTCTTTATATATTTGACAATGCATACCATATATCTCTGATATTTGTCTCCACTGTAAGTGACGGCCAAAGCAGGTGCGCAAACTTCGGAGTACCACGCGGGTTGGCCAATACTATTAACACTGGATATAGTCACTGTATAGATACTGTTGGCGTAACCATCTGCATTACAGTTGTCCGTGGTCCCGCCATTGCCAGCCGCCCATACAAATATTACACCTTTTCCTCCTCGTCCCTGTTTTTTGGGGGGAATAATGAAAACAAAATATTATGAAAACTGGCAACACAACAGCTACTAATGCTGAGTACTGCTGTTGTTTACTACAAATGCAGTTAGTCATCAGGAAGTAGTAGAAAATATCAGCGTTATAATAGGTTGATGTTTTTTGGTTGTTTTTGTTGCAGAGGTTGCTTTATTTCTAGAATTCTTTGAGCTCAACGGCCATAATGTGTTTGGCTGTTGATATTATGGAAACTGCTCGAGAATTCTCTCGTGAAGTTTGCTCAACGAAACCTCTTTCCCTTCACAAATGAAGAAACTTTTGCAGATAAAATCTGAGACATTCTTGAAGAACCTATTTACATTTTGAGGTAAACTGACTGCCTCGGATAGTTAGTTTGACTTCATAAGTGATTCTATACATGTGTAACTTTTAACAACAACAAATGAAGAAAAGAAATCTCCATCCTTAATCTTTCACTACTGCTTCTTAACGTTGATCGATAAAGGTACATTATCATAAAGAGTTTCCTCGAAGAACGGTATTTAGACATAGATTAAAATCACACATGGATGTTGCCGATTAATTAAAGAATTGGGGACTACATAAGCGTGAATATTCCACTTAGTATATGTAGAGGTCAGATTCACAGTAACACGACTCAAATCCTTGCTCATTAACCTACCCTGGTTACTCCCAGTTGAAAGGCTGCTGCGGTTAAAGCCCCTGGAGCAAAGTACCCGTATGAATCTGGCGGACCCCAGCTATTGGATGAAATGTCGGTGACATTGTATCCGTGAGATATCGCCTGCGCTTCACTGATGTCGGTAGTGTAATTGGAGCCGAGGAGCCGAATTCCTGAAAAATGTAAACTGTAATCCATCCTTTCTCAATATGCAAATGATCACATTGATGTAACAGTGGAAGAATATTTTTAAATGATTAATTATTTTGGGAGTATTTTCCTTGCAGATATGCTTTAAAATCGCATACGGCATAGGAGAAAATAATCCTTGTATACTGTAATTTCATATAATTACGTCGTGTCTAAGTTGTTTATTACAACTAATGTGAAAAACATTGACGAATCCTTCATTGCTTGTTTGCTTCCTCGCTTGCTAATTTTGTTGTTTGCTTGTTTGTTCTAAAGCCAGCTTTTTCAATTAATCTGAACTTTGTGAAACCATCAACGCAACCCATCTGATCTGAAGAATAAAGATGACATTCATGTTGTGACCAATTTCACAGTGAAATGATAGTAACTAACAAATTTCTAAACTACTTTTTACAAGTTCTACCTCATTACATGCCAAATTCGAAAATCTGTGCAAGGAGAGATAACTTTCATATAAATCAAAAACACCCCCAAAACATACTCCAAGAAGTAGAAAGTCCCCCCATCCCCCTTTACCATTTCGTTATCATGTGATTTTTCCCCTGATTCTATCATATATTTGTCCATAAAAAATGCTTCTGGATAGAAGTTATCAGACATTTGTGTGTGTGTTTTTTATTTTTATTTTTATTTTTATTTTTTGTTTTGGTTTTATTTCGTTTTTGTTGTAGTTGTTGTTGTTGTTATCTTTATCGTGCTGCTCAGATTCATCGCGACAAGAAACTTTATCTAATCAAAACTCGGTGTGTAAAATCTACTCAGGTCTAGTTCCAGTTTACCCTTTACTAATCAAAGGTATAAAGGTCATTAGCAGCTGAGATACTACCGTGCCCCAATAGGAACATCCTCAGCCTTTTCCATCTCATGCTAGAAAAAGACTAGGATATAAATAATGGCCATTTGAACTGCCTTCAAGCCCGTGGTTGTTATTACGACATAATAACTTCATAGCGTCACAAATTAATAGATGTCGTTTAACCACTAACAGCAAAACAAGCAATAGTTGCAGACAACTAAAACAGAATGATTTCTTCAACTGTTTTCATTACAAAATTAAATGTGCACGTATTTCACTGATTGTTTAAACGTCGTCGAGTTTTATTTTCAAGACCAATCATGTTATAAGACTCTGTTCTTCGCACATCTAGCCGGATTTTCATCAGCCAAAAGCTTATCAATTTGGGAAGTTTCACTACTATTACCTCTGAGTCTCGTTCAGAAAGTCGAGGCTATTCGACTCGCATCGGAAAGAGACGAGGCTATTCGACTCGCATCGGAAAGAGTCGAGGATATTGCGACTGTACCGTCATCTAGTGTCGCTCATTGTCTCATGCATGATGAAGTGTTTTGGGTTGTTGAAACACATTAGAGTGTTATTTATGTCATTGTCTCATGCATAATGAAGTTTCGGGTTTTTAAAACACATTAGAGTGTTATTTATGTCATTGTCTCATGCATAATGAAGTTTCGGGTTTTTAAAACACATTAGAGTGTTATTTATGTCATTGGCTCATGCATAATGAGGTTTCGGGTTTTTAAAACACATTAGAGTGTTATTTATGTCATTGTCTCATGCATAATGAAGTTTCGGGTTTTTAAAACACATTAGAGTGTTATTTATGTCATTGTCTCATGCATGATGAAGTGTTTTCGGGTTTTTAAAACACATTAGAGTGTTATTTATGACATTGTCTCATGCATAATGAAGTTTCGGGTTTTTAAAACACATTAGAGTGTTATTTATGTCATTGTCTCATGCATAATGAAGTTTCGGGTTTTTAAAACACATTAGAGTGTTATTTATGACATTGTCTCATGCATAATGAAGTTTCGGGTTTTTAAAACACATTAGAGTGTTATTTATGTCATTGTCTCATGCATAATGAAGTTTCGGGTTTTTAAAACACATTAGAGTGGTATTTATGTCATTGTCTCATGCATAATGAAGTTTCGGGTTTTTAAAACACATTAGAGTGTTATTTATGTCATTGTCTCATGCATGATGAAGTGTTTTCGGGTTTTTAAAACACATTAGAGTGTTATTTCTGACATTGTCTCATGCATAATGAAGTTTCGGGTTTTTAAAACACATTAGAGTGTTATTTATGTCATTGGCTCATGCATGATGAAGTGTTTTCGGGTTTTTAAAACACATTAGAGTGTTATTTATGTCATTGTCTCATGCATAATGAAGTGTTTTCGGGTTTTTAAAACACATTAGAGTGTTATTTATGTAATTGTCTCATGCATGCTAAAGTGTTTTCGGGTTTTTAAAACAGATTAGAGTGTTATTTATGTCATTGGCTCATGCATGATGAAGTGTTTTCGGGTTTTTAAAACACATTAGAGTGTTATTTATGTCATTGTCTCATGCATGATGAAGTGTTTTCGGATTTTTAAAACACATTAGAGTGTTATTTATGTCATTGTCTCATTCATAATGAAGCTTTTTCGGGTTTTTAAAACACATTAGAGTGTTATTTATGTCATTGTCTCATGCATGCTGAAGTGTTTTCGGGCTTTTAAAACACATTAGAGTGTTATTTATGTAATTGTCTCATGCATAATGAAGTTTCGGGTTTTTAAAACACATTAGAGTGTTATTTATGTCGTTGTCTCATGCATGCTGAAGTGTTTTGGGTTTTTAAAACACATTAGAGTGTTATTTATGTAATTGTCTCATGCATGATTAAGTGTTTTAGGGTTTTTAAAACACATTAGAGTGTTATTTATGTCATTGTCTCATGCATGCTTAAGTGTTTTGGGTTTTTAAAACACATTAGAGTGTTATTTATGTAATTGTCTCATGCATGATTAAGTGTTTTCGGGCTTTTAAAACACATTAGAGTGTTATTTATGTAATTGTCTCATGCATGATGAAGTTATGGGTTTTGAAAAACTATTTTAAGTATAAATTCTATATATCTTAAGGACAGTGTCAAGACACACAGACACATTTTTCTTTTTAACGAACAGAAAAATAACAAGTATCACTGGTTCCATAAACTTGACAAATCTCTTAGGTTTTATTTCTTTGTGTTAATATTTTGCCCCCCATGGACTTGGTGCTTTTTCTTTTTATTTCCGCCGCCTTTTGTTTTTATGCAATCTTTCACATGTGACGCCAGACCTTTCTTAGATAGAACTTATGACCAAATGTCACCTATGACAACGGCTTGGTAACAGTATGAAAAATAAAGACCAAGCTTGTATTTGAAACCTCGAAATCTCAGAGTTTATATTATTCGGATATTCCATATGAATGAACCACTGAAACACTGTCTTTTTTCTTTTTGCATGTGGCTACATTTCTTACACGCTATAACCTTCAGTGATATATATGATATTTACAACGTCATTTGATATATATGATATTTACAACGTCATTTGATATATATGATATTTACAACGTCATAAGGTGTAAATAAGGAGCTGCGGTGGATCAATGGTTAGATTGCCGCACTCCTGACCGAAAGGGTGCGGGTTCAAATCCTACCATCGGACCTGCCTCTGTCAGCTACTGTGGTATGTCCTTGGGCAAGGCACTTTACTCCAATTGCCTCGGCACTAAATAACCTACTTGTGTTGCTGTGCCGTAAATCACCAAACCATAAGATGTAATTAGATGTTTTTAAGATAAGCAAAATTTAATAGACTAATAAATCTGAATAATATAGCTTTCATGTGATAAAACCGGATACTAAAATTGAAAACTTATTTGAAGCTATTTTTTTTATAGATAATATGTAGTGACAAAAAAATTACCTATAAGCGTCGAGCTGTATGCCACACCAACAATGCAGTTGTCGTTGTCTCTTTCCGCTGCAATGAACCCTGCGACTCTTGTCCCGTGACTTAATCGTAAAATAATAATAATAATAATAATAATAATCGTCATTATCATATTGTGATGATAATGAAGATGATGTGTCTTCGTTAGCCATGGTTCCTCGAGCTACTTTATTCCATACGAACGACGTGGATCGACGAATCTTGGCTAGCAAAGATGATGATGATGATTGAAAATTTTAAAGATTCATACATAACTGAATGTGTCGAGTTCATCCTTTATTGACATCATTCCACCCAAGTTGAAAATATTATATGTTCTATTAATATGCACTACCTTTTGTTGAAAAGTATCTTGCTATCTTATATGTACTATATTCTCTAGTGGGAATATAATTAAATTTTCTAAACAGTTATATGTGCGCTTTATTCTTTTACATGCCGACGCAATTTATAACAGGAAACAATTTAAAAAGAAATAAACAACATATGAATTTGCAAACTTCATTTGGTTTTATTGAACAACAAGAATTTAACTCTAAGATGATTGAGATCAGCTACAAGAAAGAAAACAAAAGTTTTTTAAAAAAAAGTATCAAAAACAAACAATCGGATAATTATGTATAAATTAATTCTAACAGTATTCCCATATTTAAAAAATACATTAGTAATGTTGCCTTGTCTCCTTTTGAGGATTTCGACACTAAACACTTCCAGATAACTTATGACCATCTTCAGAGCTATGGATGATCATGGTTTATACTATTAGCTTCTCCAGCCTCCGTTCTTTGACTTCAAAGGTCGGAATTATTTTGTTTTCTTTCTTTTCTTTTTCAAATTTATAGATATTACATGGGGCCTTGATTTCTTTTAAGTAACGTACAGGCAGCTCTGATCTTGCTGCAATCTCCCTTCTGTTTTATATTTAAAGATGGACAACCAACGTCCAACGTCAACAGAAAGATTTGGAATGCGATAGGTTTAGCTTCGATTCAAGTTAAATGGTTCTGATTTTTAATTCGATTCACTGAATGTATCTGCCAAATACATAGGGCAACATACGTACAACATACGTACAACTTGTGGAAAAGCGAGATATCTGTAATTTGTTCAATATCACACCATTTGTGTTTTCTTCTGCTTGTGTTTATCTTCTTTTTTTCAAGAGGGCTGGGGGAGAGGTTTTAAGGGAATTGAGCGCTTTGTTTTTACACGGACAACTTTGCCCATTGTATATTGAACTAAGTATGACGCGTACCCTTTATCTCACCCATACGACTGGTTTGTTTCGGTCAGCGCGAGCTGTCAGTAGTAATTATGAATTAACTTACCTTGCTTGAGCTGCATAATTTGCTGCATGTTTTTAGTTCGTTGTTTGTGCTTACGATGAATATATAACGATTGAATCTTTTATTATAGGTACAGAGTGTTAAGCCTTGTCAGGATGCCTTTTCCATGATGAAAGTTTGTGTCTTTCAGCTGAAGAGGCAGTAACGGCGCGATTTTTCGAGGTGCCGGGGGCAATGCTCTTTAGTGGCGCCCCTACTTTGCCGCAGAGAACAGTTTTTATGTCAGTTGCCATCCTCCACCCCACCCCCACCCCATCTACGCATCGGTTACAGCTATAAAAAAGGGGGTCTCCGTACGGCGCTCCCCCCCCCCCCCCGCCTTCGCCCTGTCTTTCTATTATTTGTGTTTAAGAAATTAAACATCGAATAATGCTATTTAGATAATATACTGTATATTTTCGAGTGGTATGTTATCTTAATAGGCTAGCTGGTATAAATTAAGAATGTTTTGTGTAGTAAATGATGAGAATGTTTCTTTTCTTTTTTTCTTTTTTTTTTCTTTTTTTTTTGTAAACCCGTATATAATCATTCATGTCGTAAATAGATTTAATTTACGAACTTTGATTCTATGCGGTTATTCTTAACGTATAACGATTTTGATGTTTGGACTAGATCTTCCGTTGTGTATGTACACTTAACATATATTTGTGCTTGCACCATAATGCGCTAAAATCGTAAACCACGTATTGTACGGTTGAGTGGTATTTCAGATGACCCGGGAGGTCTTTGATCGGGGAATAATGCGTGTGTAATCAATAGCTGATGGCTGGCTATGTGAAAGCCATGTTTAACCCAGTTCAACTGTGTAAGTGAGTTGACGGGTCTCTGGTTTAAAGGGGGGGGGGGGGGGGGGGTAGGTATAGCTTCAAATTTAGCTGTGGCCCATATCGTTTTGTTTTCTTACTTGTATTTTCAAAGCAAGAATGTGCCTTAACTCAACACGTCAGGCATAAGTGCACTTAAGCATTCAGAATTTGTGTTTGGCAAGTCAGAAAATAGACACACTTGTTGAAAAATACCGAATGAAATGTATGCCAGACATATGTCGCAAAACAGTATCTGCAGTAAATGGAGTTAAGTGTTTCAACGTTTGGCTGTTTGTGTGGAATATATATATATATATATATATATATATATATATATATATATATATATATATATATATATATATATGTTCTTGCTTTCATACAAGTTTTACACGTGTTTTGTGATATCCGTTCTTGCTTTCATACACGTTTTACGCGTATTTTGTGATATATCTGAAATATTAACCTCGAATCAACGTAAAACTTTCCGCCATATAGTGTTTCCGAATTCGTATGATAACGTAGGTTACCCAACACGTATTCATAAGATAATCTTTTAACAGGGTTCACTGGTCAAATTCAAAGTTAGTTCGATATTAATGTATAGATGATGTATTAAAAATTATAAAAAATAAAAATAAAAATGACAAAAACACACGTCCTTAAAGAGATGTGACCACGATGTGTAAAGCTAATGACCAGGATATGTCAAGCTAAAACTAAAGGGAACAATATTATTCTAACAATTAAGACATTGACTTTAGCTTTTCGAAAATTTCAAATATTACTTACTTCTGATACGTTTCCGTGGGAACACAAGTAAGCCACAGTATGAATGCATTAACAACTGCCCCCACCCTACTCTTCTCTATCTGTTCAACAGTAATACTCACTTATAGTTGAAAGGCGGATTCGGATCAATGTCATTGTCTACGAAGTCGTAATGGCCGTCCACCTGTAAAGAAAAATGGCGCTTGATTAGCGTTTGCATTTCAAAATATGTTGTTTTTTATGGAAGCACTTTTCATGTGGTAGTGAAATAAGATCTGTGATGCACTCTAGCAGGATATCATACCACAGAGCAGAACACGATATCTTCATTTAATTTAATTTCATATCTTTTCATAGCGTATCATGCCATATTATATTCTTTAAATAAGTATCGTACTTTCAACATGTTTCATACCTTTCAATACAAGCTATAATGGCCATCTTTTAGTTCTCATCACACACTTACGTTTATAATAAAACTACTCAAGTATACAGAAAAATACTTTCGTTAAATCTCTGAACCAACTTAAAGGATGCTATCACCAACACTAAACTACAAAACAATGAAGTTGATGATCTAAACACAGTACTCTGATTCACTTCTTCCAATTAGAACGGTTCAAACATTAGAAAATTTAGGTGTTCAAAACATGATTTCGTGATAAGAACGGACTTTTAAAATTTGTTATGTCTATCTCTACATGTAGATAAGAAAATAGTTAAATTACAAATACTTTATGAAATTAATACGTTTTAATATATCCCAAAGTATACAGTATGTGTACTGTGATTCTTCTTAACATATTACAGATTTTTGTTCATATCTGAGGACGAAATATGAGAAATTATTGTTAAAATTTCGTGGCCATTTTTCTAGAGGAAAACTTACTCTAACATTTGCATCCAGATCACTGTGGTCCGTTTCGAGTCCCTGGTCAACTACTGACACAACAATTCCACTTCCGTTATAGCCATTTTGCCAGGCTTCCACGACCTTCATGTTCGGAGATACGCCTCCGTTCTGAATGATTGTTATTATTATTATTATTATTATTATTATTCTGGTGGTTGTGGGGGTTGTTGTTACTGTTGTTATTATGTATAGTTGATGGTTGTGGTGCTTTTTTTTACATTACAAGGTCACTTTCATAAAAATGTAGACCTTAAAACACGATTCATTTAAATCTTCAGTTAGAGACGGGATTTCGTCCATAACGTACACGAGTTCAGCGGAGGAATGTAGAACTAAAAAGTCCTTCGATAGGTTTGGATTACAAAACGTTTTTATATTAAATCGCTTTTAACCGATATGTGTACCTGTCAAAATTATTGGAATGTAGATTTTTTTGTATAAAGGTGATAAATATCAAACCATGAATGAATATGAATTGATTCCTTTTGTTTCAACACATTCTTAAGGTTTAAAAACTATTTTTAGTTGTATTATTATTAAAATTAATCAAATACAGATCTATGGCGGAAAATAAAATTTAAAAAAAAAAAAAAGCACTGTACCAGTTAATCTGAAAATCCATACAAAAGTTAATATGATGTGAGACTAGGGATCGCTTGGATCTGTGATACGTCTGCAACTTAATAAAAATGTTTTATGTTAGCGTACAAAAATAAATCGCTCAATATCTGTCTATGTTTATTTATATATATTCATTTGATAACACTGACAAAACCTCTTGGCTCTGCGCCACAGAAAGAATTATTAATGAAATGGATCTATTTACAGGACTTCATGACGTATTTATAAACCGGATGTATATTACAAATGGCGCAATGATATGAACTTACTATTTGCCACATGCTCGACCACTGTGTATCGTTGGTACTGAAGGTTCTCACGTGTCTTTCTAACAGCTCTATTTTATTGGTGAGAAAAACCTGACCAAAAAAAAATCAATTATCTAATGCGTCTTACTTGCATCTTTATTTTATTGACAAGGAAAGCAGGACAGAAAAAAAGATACGTGTATCTTAAGCGTGCTTCTAATGACTTGAGGTTGTTGGCAAGGAACATCTTACAAAAAGTGAATATAAATTATCATCTTCATTATATAATCTATTATGCTCTCTCTCTCTCTCTCTCTCTCTCTCTCTCTCTCTATATATATATATATATATATATATATATATATATATATATATATATATATATATATATATATATATATATATATATATATATTCACAGTTTTATATGATAATTCAGCGGTATTCACGCAGAAGAGATCCAGTTTAATAGCATTATTTGCTAGCTCTAAGAGTAGAATTGATGCAATAAGTCATTGAAATTATTACACAATTCCTGCGTGTGACTCTTTCTGCAATGACTCAACGTTATGATGGGAAATGCGATAAATAGAGCATATCTACGTTTTTTGAGTAGATATAAGGAAATATTACTCGAGTGATGTGGGAAACATTGTAATGTCACAAGTGAAATATTTCCTTATATCTACTAAAAAAAAAATCCGATAGATTTTCATTTTATTATATACTTTTTAAGGCAAAAACCGTCAATTTGCATTGATTTTTTGTTCTCCATTCTGTGCCAATGCGATTAACGGCTGCATTATACATCGATAAAAAGAAGTTCCAAAATTTACAATAATTTTAGGACAGCGACCTTTTACGAATTTATCTTGTACAATCAATACTTCGCATTGTGTATTTTGTCTTGAATTTATCTTGTACAATCAATACTTCGCATTGTGTATTTTGTCTTGAATTTATCTTGTACAATCAATACTTCGCATTGTGTATTTTGTCTTGAATTTATCTTGTACAATCAATACTTCGCATTGTGTATTTTGTCTTGAATTTATCTTGTACAATCAATACTTCGCATTGTGTATTTTGTCAAATTAATGACTGTTTTTAAACGGAATTGAACAGATTTTATTTTCGTTAATATATATCTTGCGTAGATTAATACGGTAAACATTGTTGGGTAGAGGTTTAAACTGAAATATGGACATATCGCGGAGCGGTCACATCAGACAGGTTTCAGAGCGTAACATCTTTAAACAAAAGATTTTAATGATTGTGAGTTTCCTTGTATGGATTTTTGTTATTTATTTTGTGCATTTCTGCAATCAAACGTGAAGTTTTTCATCAATGCCCGATTTCTCCATTGTTTTCAGACATGATTATGATTGTGTTGAGAGTTAGAATCGCTACTGAAACAATTTTGTTACTATATTTATCCAAGAGTTTTTTCCTAAAAGTGTGTCCATTTGTTGTAGCGTGTGAAAAGCATACTGTATGGGTGACAGAATATCTAATAGCAACAGTTCATGTAAGTTCAGTCACTATTAATTTGCAGTATTCATTTTGGAAAAGTAATTTTAAAAAGTTAATACTTGAAGCCTACTTTTTTTTTTTGGGAGTTCATTTTTAGGCATTTTGATGGCACCTTCTTATTGATTAAATAAATGTCTACTAGAGGGTCTACAGTCTTGACACATTTTATGATCTGTTCATTCTGATGGTGAGAAAGAGAGAGAGAAGTAGAAGACGAATAAGAAGAATAAAGAAAAAAAGAACAAAAGAAAGAAAGAAAGAAAGAAAAAATTAAGCAAACCCAAATATGGAAATACAGATTTGAATAACATACATAAGGATATATATTTCTTTAATGGGAAAAGAAATTAGTTCCAAAAGTGATTTCACCACTGTGTCGATAAAAGTGGTATTCCCCCTATTACGATATAATTTGTATCCCACTGATATATTTCAGTATCTCATTATGAAATATATAATAAATCAACATACCACAATGTCGTGATGTAACTGACTTGTACGTGGCGTCACGTCATATCCGTGGCGTCAGACAGTGGAAAGACATTTTCATTATTTTAAACAAGATATATTGCCACTTTGTATATTAACAAATGTAATAAAACAACCATCGACTTTCTATTTATGAATGCTTTATTGACCACCTTTTCGCGTCGGTACACAAAACTTCATGTTTTCCTCAACAAAGGTCCGTAATTGTGAAATATAAACTTCGTGAGGTCTTTTATTGCCCCTAGTTATTTGATAGCATATTGCATCTTTAATGCCACTCTCAAGAAACCGCACAATCAACAAATTTCATCGAAGATTATTAAAATCAGTATGCGCATACCATAAATAAAAATCACAATAGATTATGCTTAATGGGACAGTTTCGATGAAATAATTTGTATTCGTGGTCAGTTTAGTTGGAAAGCTTGTCATAATCTAAGAGATATCTAGCAAACTTTAGTAATAATATCGCTGGAAAAATATTTTTATAATTTTCTAAGTCGGCCCTGGTTTCTTTGTATTTTATCAATTTGTCTCTCAGAAACCAACCTCAAAGAAGCTCGTTTCTTTAATAAAACAAACACATGCATGCACTAATTAGTGTATTGATAGAAGATTAATTTATACAAAAGTAGGGCTTTCGATATGCAACTAAACCAGGTCCATATCTATCTATCTATCTATCTATCTATCGACATCTTTCTATCTTAACTCGTTAGGATATGCTACATGAAAATTATCTTAATACCTGCATGGGACACAATTTATGTTCCCAAAAGTATTAAGGGGAGAAAAGCAATAAAATGTCAATTAGCATTAACTTACTTTACATATTTCTAATTTTACATGGTCTTCACAAAAATAAACGGGATTAAAAACAACAATATACCCCACTAATAATAACATGGTATATAAAGACGCACATTTGGTTTTTGCCTGAAGATTAGGACGTCCTCAGTTATCTCTTCCTCGGTTAACAGGAAATTCTTGGAGCGAGATCCGGTCGTTTTCCTTCTTGATCTTGCCACAAGCAGCGCCTTGTTAGGGAGGAAGAACTAAAACAAATTTCAAAGTGTTTTCATTAGATATTTTTTAAAAGAAACACCCAACCCCCCTAAAAAAAAACACAAAAAAAAAAAAACCGGCAACCTCCACAGCAAAAGCAGATATGGCGGTTAAAAGGCGCATGGGTGGGTGCTATGTAGGCGCTGCCCTTTAAGAGTTTTTGTTTCCGTTTGAACAAAAGTGTGTATTTTTTAAATTGCACGGAAAGTATAAATGGAGACTAATATATCTTTATTCGGATGCATTTTACCTCTGTGTGTGTTGGAATATTTACAAGATTTATATAGATCAAGTCTTTTCATTCAAACATAAATAAATAAATTCATCAGTGAAAGCAATACCTACTCAGTCAAACAAAACAACTAGAAAAAAATAAATATTTTCTTCGAGACAGATTTATCGATCTAAACAAGACCCGGCCAAACCGTTATCATGGAAAGTTATGACTTCAGTCGTGTTGTATCTAGCACGTTAAGGATTGCACCAGCAATAGTTTTCTTTTTCTTTTCGTCTTTTTGTTTACATTTCGAAGCAGTGGCACGTACATATAACTCACTCTTTAGTTTGTTTTAGTCTTGCTTGTTTCTTTCATAAAATGAGAGTCTATAAGTAACAAATTACCTCATAATTGAGAGAGAGAGAGAGAGGGGGGTGGGGTGGAGGGGGATTAAACTTTACTTCTTCCATTTGGAACCAACAATAGAAAATAAATGGCAGATTTTATGCTATGGATGTGAATTCTGTGTGATAAAAAAGGGCTAATTTATTGTCCTATATAAACAAGTTTTACTGTGTATTATTATTGAGACCGAATGTATTTGTATGACCAGTACTGTAAATATATGTATTATTATTGAGACCGTTGTTACGACTCTATGGTCTAAAAAAAATGTAACAGACAGAAAGTGAAACCAACAAATCAAGTAAAAATCAACAAGCAATTTATTTCTAGATAATTAAAATGAAAAATCAAAAAGACACTTACAGTAATGTGTATTAAAATCCAAATAATCCAATAAGAATAAGCGTTCTAATCACAACTCCTAATATAGAATGTTTCGAATGCACAGATATCCTTGAATGTTGTGATATGCCAATGGTCTTTAAAGTCCTGATGTACTAGTAGTCTTTAATGTGTTGATGTCAAAATGAAGTACTCCAAAATATCTCTGAATAAGTTCATATAAATTCCAAAATCATCAATTAAAAATCCAAAATCCAAAATCCAAAAGTTTATGAGCACTGTTATAATCCAATGAATATTTAAAATAATTCCTCTCTTAGAATTTGGAATGATTTTCCACAACTGTAATAGCTCTTTACAAGACTGATAGTAATGTCGAAACTGAAAAACTGTCCACTAAACATGGTATATATAAAGATTAGTCACATGACAGCATGTTCTAAAATATGTGTCATCTTAATGGAATTTTACTTGTGTGGACATGTCTTTTTACACATAACTCTAAGGAAATTCCAGTTTTATCTGTAAACAAAATGAACCTTCACCTCAAATTGAGAAAACATTGTTTATCAAAACTATCGTTTAGCTCAAATCTGAAGTAAACAACCTAATTCAAGGACACTAGTTAAACATGTTTTTTTCCCCCCTGATAAACAACATTAAGATTTAAGCAAATATTAAAGTCAAGAAACATTTATACTTTCCTAAATTATCTAGAATATTATAGAAACATCATACATAACACCGTATGTATTTGTATGACCAATACTGTAAATATATGTATTATTATTGAGACCGTATGTATTTGTATGACCAATACTGTAATTATATGTATTATTATTGAGACCGTATGTATTTGTATGACCAGTACTGTACATGTATGTAATATTATTGAGACCGTATGTATTTGTATGACCAGTACTGTAATTATATGTATTATTATTGAGACTGTATGTATTTGTATGACCATTACTGTAAATATATGTATTATTATTGAGACTGTGTGTATTTGTATGACCAGTAGTGTACATATATGTATTATTATTGAGACTGTATGTATTTGTATGACCAGTACTGTAAATATATGTATTATTATTGAGACTGTATGTATTTGTATGACCAGTAGTGTACATATATGTATTATTATTGAGACTGTATGTATTTGTATGACCAGTAATGTAAATATAAGACTCTTTCCATGTAAAACAGTTTAATATAATATCCACGTCAAGATATACAGTGCTAAATTAATTTTTTCTTGTTTTTTTTTATTTTAACGAGAGGCTATGGATCCAGTATGAATACCATCCAGCCAATCGCTAACGTGAGCCTTGATAAGGAAGTCAAATTTTGATGGAATTATTCCAAGGTATGTTTTGTTTGGGTTTTATTTTTCCTCGTAATACTGACGTAATATAAATACGGAATTGCAATGATTCCCAAAATAACTTCAAAGAAAGCACTCAAGTAATTTCTAACAATAACTCATACATGATAAAGCGTTTTTTGTAAATACTACATGCATATGGTTTGCACGTGACTTACCAAGATAACATATAAACCATTAATTCATACAAAAGTCAGGTTAGGCTGGTTATCTGTGTTATTCGGCCCGCTTAAACCAAACCAGTGACTGGGGAAAAAACGAAGTGAAGCGAAAACGACGCGCCCCAAATTTGGGGGTACTAGGCGGCGCTGTGAGTGTTGAGAAAGATTGAATTAAATTAATTTTGAAAACAAATGATGCCAATTCACATCTTTAAGTTAAACAAAAGGAAAGTTGATATATTTCAAGAAGAATTTTATCAGCTAAATTTAATTGTATACCAGACTGAAGTAATTTTTATGTCATGCACATTATGACGTCATGATCTCTATGATGTAAATACTTACTCATGAAATTAAATAAAAAAAATTCACCCATGCGACAGAGAAACCTAGCTGATTTGCTAACCTTACTTTTCTTATGTCAGTCACGGTGTCTTCGCGCTAGGAACTACTTTTTTTCAAGGGAAGCAATCCTTGTTGTCTTATGTTGTACCTGACGGAGTTGTATATAAAATCACACAACAACAACAACAACAACAAAAACCAAATAACAACAGAAATGTAACAAAAAGAGCTTCACTCATAAAGCCACTTAAGGTCTCTTCAACTTGGATAATACATCATGCAAAACATTTTCACACGTACACAAAACATTTTCTCTCTCTCTCTCTCTCTCACACACACACACACACACACACACACACACACACACACGCACACATACGGTCTAGCTATTTGGTAGCTGATCATAAAATGAAATTGTATAATAATCCAGGGATAGCACTTTCCGCTCTGTTTGGTGTATATTTGTAATTATTTATAATAACTTCTATATACCATGATTTATGTAGTTGGAATCCAGATGGTCTATGTATTTAAATGAGAATTAATTACTGGGCCGACATGCGGGTATGTCTGCTACACACGAATGTCTATACCACCGACGTTGTAGCATCAGTTTATGGCGATGTGTGCATGGTCGAGATGGTATAGGGGTTAGTGTTTACAGACAAGGCGATGGGTGCCGTAACCCGTGGATCCGGGTTCGAATCTCCGTGGAGTACGAATAAATATTCTCTAACCTGTATGATAATACTATCTATTCGTATTTAAAAATTCTGTTAATGTTTGGTGTTTGGTATATACTTGTAATTCTCTCTCTCTCTCTCTCTCTCTCTCTCTCTCTCTCTCTCTCTCTCTCTCTCTCTCTCTCTCTCTCTCTCTCTCTAACAAGACAGTAACATCGAGCATTGACAAGAACGAAAGAAATTTGTAAGGCATGGAAGGAACTTAATATTCTTATCTGCATTTGACATGTGGCATGCTATTAGCTTCTGAGATTTAGTACTGGGTAAGATTCAGAATCCATCAGGACCATACTATAGTAAAATTGTTTGCTAGTGACCTGACCGGGAAGAGTCTACACACAGGTTAGACCATATATTTTCCATTTAACTAACATCTGATGACTTTTAAGTATCAGCATGCATAGCTTCATGTTGCCTTGTAAACTGTGTAAAGTTTTATTTCTAGGGAAAAAAATCAATTCTATTATATTGTAAATTGAATGTTCGCATTGTACCAGGTGCCTAATGCTTTTAACTTTGCTATCTTTAACCATGTACATGGTGACGAATTAACAGAGGAATGAATTGAGCTATGATCGGTTCAAGCATGCACCAATCGATACAATTAACACAGTGGTGTTGTACGAACAAAAGGTCGAATATGGTGACACACATATAAAGCCAGTTTCCAGGTAAAACATACCCTGGGAATTCCAGAACCGGAATTACCGCAAAGAACCTAGACATGTAAAATTCTTAGTTTAAAATGCTGTAGGTCGTGGTTCATACAACAATCCACATACGTGTATTTTGGTTTTAAAACATTTTTTGTTGATAAATGTAGTTTTCTTACTTTGTAATTTATTTACATACTTGAAATGTACTCATAATAAACAATGCTAATCAGGAATCAACAGCTTCTAAATAGTCAAATAAAGTGTAAATAATCGAAACTTTTATGGGATAAAAATTGGAAATAAATTAAACTTTTTATTGAAAAATTCAATTAATATCGTGTAGTGGCTATATGATTTCAGTATTTTTTAAAATATACTTTTCTTCTATTTTATTACGTCGGACCCCTTTGAATTAACCAGTACTGATTTCTTTCCCGATGAAAGGTGGTAGGGGATGGGGAGGAGTTAAAGGAAGTTGGGGTGGGGGAGTTAAAGCAAAACGAACTGCTTCTGACAAGCCGATTTTATTAAACATAAAATACGTTGAAAATTACATATACAGGTATTTACGCATCTAACTAATATGCATTACTATAAGATCTCGATATAATTAAGTAACTATATGCATTATCATAAGATCTCTATATAATTAAGTAACTATATGCATTACCATAAGATCTCGATATAATTAGGTCACAATTTGCATTACCATAAGATCTCGATATAATTAAGTAACTATTTGCATTACCATAAGATCTCGATATAATTACGTCACAATTTGCATTACCATAAGATCTCGATATAATTAGGTCACAATTTGCGCACAAGGATATGTTTCTGTGAGAGCCAGTGCTGACCTTCATATAGCTTTTCACGTGACGTCATCTGCAGCCATTTGCTAGCTTCATGGTAGATTTTAATATTAGTTACATATGGCAATTGAAATATAAATTCTTTGAATCTCAAAAGTATGAGACAGCCATTAAGAGAAAGAGCAAAACAAAGGCTTTCTGTCTTTCTGTCAGTGCCTGTATTAATAATGTGTGTGTGTTTATTTGAACACGTATGTTTCTTTGAACGTGACGAATTTTGATTGTCTTTTTAGAGGACAAGCCGCCACCTTGTCCACCATGCAGGTGCATTTGGCTTAAATTTGTCTCGTAGTAATCTAACTGAGATGGGTCTATAGACACTTCAGACTATACATTTGCCGTCTATCCAATATCTGGTATATCTAAGTTTCAACATGCATACCTTCATGCAGCCTATAGACCGTGTAACATTTGATTTCAACGGGTAAAATGCATTTTATTATATTATAAATTGAATGTTCGCATCCACCGAGTGCTCTCTACTTTACATTTTGCTTTATTTTAACCATGTATAGGGTGAAGAGTTAAAAAAGAAATGAAATATGATCTTATTCAAGCATGCACCAATCGATACAATTTACACACTGGTGTTGTACAAACGAACAAGGACGACTCTAGTCAACCAGATACGGCCAAAGTCCAGGTAAAACATACCTTACTAAATGAAGTACTGGAATTATCGCTTTGATCTAGACGAAGTTTACATCGTTATTCTTTGTCTATGATGTTTTAATTCAGTGCTCGCGGTCCGGTGTGGCGAAATAATCATATTCTTTGTGAGGTTCATAAAACAATTCACTTAGATGTATTTGGAATTTCAAAGTTTCCTTTTGATAATTGTCACTTTATATATATATAAAACTATAACTATAACTAACTTTGTCATTTCTTTACGATTTAATTATAATAAAGAGTGCTAATATAGAAACGACAAAATTCTAAATGGCCGAATAAAGTGAAAATAATCTAAACTTTTATGGGATAAAAAGTGGAAATAAATATAAATTTTCAATGACAAAAATTCAGTTTTAGTATCGGGAGTGGTGATGGAATTTGGCTATTTTGTTTAACTTTTCTTCTGTTTTCTAAGGTCGGATCACATAAAATCTATCAGTCCGGAGGTGGGGCTAGGGGGATTAGAGGAAAAGGAACTGTTTGGGACAGACCGATTTTATTCAATGCAAATTTTGTAGACAAGTTGAAAATTCGGTATTCACCAATATTTTGATATTTAACACTTTTGTAAGGAATAATTTCTATATTTTTTCCGCAATAATTGTCCGTACATGTGAAGCATTTGCAACTTTTAGGTCAATCCTACGGATCACACCTTGAATGTATGCCGTTCGGACCATCTCGGTTTTATACAAAACAAAGATTGATCGAAAAATTGCGAATGCATCGAACTATTTTTAATTCGCAACTTCTCAGTCAGTCCTACCGTCAACCCAATTGAATAAATAGCCGATGTCGTCCAAATAGATTGCGTTTTCTTTTTTGTGATGAAATGTCCGGCGAACATAATCTCTTATTTTTCTGTAAATTACTGAGCCGACATACATCAGAGGCATATTCATGTCTCGCAGAAATAGCCGAGGTGATCCGAAAGCCCGTGACGCTCTTTAGTCCATTCCGGTTATGCGACAAGATGTCAGTCAGTTGAAAGTACTTCAAAGTTTTGACAGTTGTTAGAAACTTTGGATTAATTTGAATATTTTAGTTGAAACATATTTTACTGCCAAAAAAATCACAAGTATGGATACAGGGCAAAAGGTTTGGAAAAAATGTTTTTCAGCTTACAAGTTCCTCTCCATTATAAACATAAATAATTAATTAACGAGCATGCAGGCAAGAGTTCTGGAAAAGGTCAAGACAGGTGACGTATATACATATAATAAAATGAGAGGGATGAAAGAAGGATAATAGCGGAGGGATAGTGCTTGGTGTGGTCCGGTACGTACAATTTTAACTATAGTGATAATGAAAGAAAAAGTAATCATAAAAGTTCATGTTTGGATAATTTGGATATTTGCTGATGTTATATGAAACGGTACACGTCTTATCAGTATCTCGGAGTATTTTGAAACGGTACACGTCTTATCAGTATCTCGGAGTATCTTGAAACGGCACACGTCTTATCAGTATCTCGGAGTATCTTGAAACGGCACACGTCTTATAAGTATCTCGGAGTATCTTGAAACGGTACACGTCTTATCAGTATCTCCGAATATCTTGAAACTTTATACGTCTTACAGTATCTCGGAGTGTCTTGAAACGGTACACGTCTTATCAGTATCTCGGAGTATCTTGAAACGGCACACGTCTTATCAGTATATCGGAGTATCTTGAAACGGCACACGTCTTATCAGTATATCGGAGTATCTTGAAACGGCACACGTCTTATCAGTATCTCGGAGTATCTTGAAACGGCACACGTCTTATCAGTATCTCGGATTATTTTGAAACGGCACACGTCTTATTAGTATCTCGGAGTATCTTGAAACGGCACACGTCTTATCAGTATCTCGGAGTATCTTGAAACGGTACACGTCTTATCAGTATCTCCGAATATCTTGAAACTTTATACGTCTTATCAGTATCTCGGAGTATCTTAACGCTACACGTCTTATCAGTTTCTAGGAGTATCTTGAAACGGCACACATCTTATCAGTATCTAGGAGTATCTTGAAACGGTACACGTCTTATCAGTATCTCGGAATATCTTGAAACGGCACACGTCTTATCAGTATCTCGGAGTATCTTGAAACGGCACACGACTTATCAGTATCTCGGAGTATCTTGAAACGGCACACGTCTTATCAGTATATCGGAGTATCTTGAAACGGTATGCGTCTTATCAGTATCTCGGAGTGTCTTTAAACGGCACACGTCTTATCAGTATCTCGGAGTATTTTGAAACGGCACACGTCTTATCAGTATCTCGGAGTATCTTGAAAAAAATCAGTATCCTAACTAATCATTTTTGCCGGTATCAAAAAAGGTAGGTTCTCGGGGTAGACTGTACAAATCTGACATCACTATAATCTGAATTCCTCTTCATTATTTACTATATTGTATAATATCTTTGTTCTGTGTGATCTTTTAACAGTTCCAAAACGAACTGTATCGCAACAGCGAATCAGTAGACCTATGTATCGGAAATAGACCGACATTAGTGACGTCGCGACGTTCGTACCCCAGGTTTGAAATGAATGGGCGGTATCTTTAAAACTGCTCAGTCCATTCGAAACAAATGTTGAGAGAGAGAGAGAGAGAGAGAGAGAGAGAGAGAGAGAGAGAGAGAGAGAGAGAGAGAGAGAGAGAGAGAGAGAGAGAGAGAGGGGGGGAGGGGGAGAGAACGAGAGAGAATATACAAACCATTTAATTATTTTTTATTATTCTATCATTCTGATATAAATTGAAACATTGGACGTTTTTTTTTAAAATTCTTATTCATATGTGAAGTGTAACGATTTTCCACTTAAAATATTTTCCTGTATTCAAGTTAACATAAGATGGATTGTATTATATAAATAATTATACTTTTAGCATAAAATATTATATCCATGTTTTCAAAGTGTAATGACTCGCTGACAACAGTGCTATCTATGTTTTCAAAGTGTAATGACACGCTGACTACAGTGCTACGTATGTTTTCAAAGTTAATCAAGGAAAAACTGTTAAAATAAACAACAAAAACATTAAAAGAAGGTTGTACTTGGTATGCGAATATAAAATGCAACCTTTGTGAGAAATTGTCAAGAAACCATTTTATTTATCTTGTTTTACAAAATATTTTGATCAAGTACTTTCTTGCATAACCAGTGCGCTGATTGAATTATGAGTCAATATTTTCACTCCGGTTGGAGTGTTTTTTTTAGATCCAAATTCAAATTTCAATCTTATAAATAATATGTTATTGCTTTATTTCAAATTTTCAGCAACGTATATTAATTTTCGAATTTAACAATAAATAATTTTTTGTTATATTACAAATAAAAAATTTAAGATTTAAAAAGTATTATTGAAGTAGTTATATCAAAATATCTGTTTTTATAT
Source organism: Margaritifera margaritifera (assembly GCA_029931535.1). Lineage (NCBI taxonomy): Eukaryota > Metazoa > Mollusca > Bivalvia > Unionida > Margaritiferidae > Margaritifera > Margaritifera margaritifera. The sequence continues at coordinate 3,459,408 of JAQPZY010001626.1, read as the reverse complement.
TTTAAAAAAATTGATTATACAACAAACGAAAAATATAAAGGTGAGTACATTATAAAAATATCAAAAAAGGAAAATGGCATTCCACAGGTCCATTTGAGCGTAACTTTGGACTGTCTTTGGATTGGCTTCTCAAGAAATAAGTTGAAAAGATCCGTTCTTCGTTTGTTTTGTTGTTTTTTTTATTCAATACAGTGTCTGCTAGTGTGTGTTCTGGGAGTTTGCGGTTCGACATGTAAATAACAATGATCACTCGAAGATTGATATAAAAGGATGAAGGACATTGCTAGTTTGGGTTATACTTGTAAACGTTCTGTGTGCGCTCCACCCCACCCCCACCCCGTTCCTCCCGTGTTTGCCTCACCCTTATAATTTAAGCAATTGCTTTATTTCTTATTGACGCGCGAGTTATTTCCTCACAAGTTATTGATCATCCTCCACACCGAAGAAATGTTTAACATTGAAGTAGTTGTTAACATCTTCCATGTAAAATTAATACACAATCTTCTTTTGCTGGCTGACATTTTATGAATGTAACAACCATCACGTCACATGAAATCTAGTTTAATAGTAGATAAAGACAATTAAAAAGTGTATGAATTGCCTCCATTTATAGCCTGGATGATTATTATTTCTTTTTAACTCGGATAACAAAGTGTATGAATTGCCTCCATTTATAGCCTGGATGATTATTATTTCTTTTTAACTTAAAGTTCTAAAACAAGAGCAATCGTAGCAAATCCCAACCTCTTTATTACATGTGTCCTAATTTACAATAGTATTCTTTCTCTACACTCTAGTATCCGAACCCCAACCCACCGCCACCACCCTCGGGACAGTGCCCCATTGGTATTACCTGAAATTTGTTAAATATATTATGCATCTTCCCTCTATGACTGTATATAATAAAGTTTGATTTTAAGTGGAGTCGAAACTGTCACTATAATTTTTATCATTTTTTAAAAAACATTCTGATCTTGGGCCCTTATAAGGGACACGAGGAAAGTGAACCTCTCCCTCCCCCCCCCCCCCCCTTCATGCCCATGGTTACTTCGTGGACATCTAAGGTACCAATGTTGGTCAGTTTCCACCCAGTCGTTTAGATGTAAGAGTTGGAAGGGACACGTATACGGACAGTATCATAACATCCCAGACTCTGAAGTACGAGCAAAAAAGAAGTACATACCCATAAGTAACCAGTGGTCGAGAGATTTCATAAGCAGATTATTCTCATTAGTGTTGTATTAGGTATTCATATTTACCTCAGGTTGTTAATCTTCATTCTATTGATATGTATGTTGTCTTTCTGTCCGTCCGTCAGTGTGTGCGTTCGGACTAACTTAATATATATAGTGCTGGTTTAAATGTCTTATAGTAGTGTATCAGTGAATACATTTAATTTGTAAGTAAGAAAAAGCTATGACTCTAAGGTTGAAATGGAGAATTACCTATCATCATGCTAGAATTCTCTCTCTCTCTCTCTCTCTCTCTCTCTCTCTCTCTGCATGTGTATGTATATTATGTATTTATAACCCATATTAATCTACTGCTTGTTATGCAACGTATTCCGCAACATTGCACTTTTGTGATTCCTAAGACATGACCATTTCACAAACACAGTTAGGCATAATCGATAACAGTGTTTAGTCAATGGTCTCAAATCTAAGTGGCTCTCATTAAAAACAACAAGTCAGTGCCAAGTTATTTATAGGATACCCGGAGAAAAAAAAGACCCCATCGATACGAGGAAAAAAAAGACCCATCGATCCTTTTATTTTATATTTTTTTTATTTCCCTGTAATTTCGATTTCAATGTATATACAAACATCTGGTGTCTATATACATTGCTCATATTCAAATTTACTTACCACACAGTCTCTCTCTCCCTCCCTCCCTCCCTTTCTCTCTTTATCTGTCTGTCTCTTTTAAATTTGTTTGATTTCCCGAATACTAAACCTTCTAACACCCCATTTTATGTAAGAATAAGGAGAGATAAAGAAAAGGAAGGTAATATGATTTCTACTTTGAAATATGAATATGAAAATAAGAAAAGCATACGAGTCTTACCGATTGTTCTTCAACCACATCATATTTTTCACTCAGCTCCTGGAAGACATCCTCCTTCGTCTCCTCCTCGACCACAACATAGATGTCAAACATTTCAGTTCCCCAGGTGAGGTGGCCATGTCCTATGTAACTCAAAATGCACAGAAGAATAAACAACGGTTTTAACATGAGGATCAATACTTATCCGTAGAGAAGCTGCTTTTTACATCCCAGCGATAAATAGTTACGGTTACTGCATGTCTCTGGTCTGCCTCACAATCTTTGTCCTTAACGTTGTGTTTTCAATTATACTGTTTGAATCGTCTGTCTGTCTGTCACATTCATATCTGCATGATATAGATAGCACATAGTACACTGTTCCAAAATGAACTACCTGTTTCCATACCCGGAAGTTGAACTTGTTCTAGGTATTTGTGACTACGTCATTTTTCATTGGGAACACAGTTGGGCTTTGTTGTTTGTTTTAAAAGACTCCTCTCCCCCCAAAAAAAAGAATAAAAAAAGAAAGTTGGGTTGGAAGGCAGTCATATCTAATAAATTGAAAATTATCATTGATACACAAACTTTGCACTGAGTAGGGTTACGTTCTCTGATTTGTCCGGATTATCGCTTAATTTCACATGGTTGGAATAAACATATATTTACATGGATCTTAACATGATCTCTTTCTCGCTAATACATACTCCAATAATAAATAAGGTTTACCTCAGCTATGTTTATTATTTCTCCCAATCTTTACAGATATTTACATATATCATCTATTTATTTCTTTTTTAATTAAATAGATATGTGCATTCGCATGTACGTACCTACGTATGTATGTGTGTATGTATGTATGTATGTATGTATGTATGTATGTATGTATGTATGTATGTATGTATGTATGTATGTATGTATGTATGTATGTATGTATGTATGTATGTATGTATGTATGTATGTATGTATGTATGTATGTATGTATGTATGTATGTATGTATGTATTATGTATGTATGTATGTATGTATGTATGTATGTATGTATGTATGTATGTATGTATGTATGTATGTATGTATGTATGCATGTAGGTAGGTAGGTATTTTATATTCTCCTCCAAAACGAAAATAAAAAAAGAAATGAAGACGCTCAATATAAAAAGCCGTTACTATTTTTGCCGCGTAAAATTGGAGGGAAAGTCATTGCACCTTCTTTGTTTTTGTTACTTATTTTGTCCTTCGTCGTTTACGTCTGTTTGTCTAAATTCTAGCTTTTTCTGCTTTTTATTTTCTATCTCTGTTCGTGAATGCTAATGATTAGAAAAAGAAGAAAAAGAATCAGTATCGTTGTATTAGTAGTAATCATTTAAATAGTAGTAGTACTTTTAGTAGTGGTAGTAGCAGTAATACTTGTAGTAGTAGTAGGTGGAGGAGGTGGGGGTGGGTGGGGTGGCATTCTCGTTGCATCATGAGGTTAATCAGTGAATCTGTGTCCTTAACGTAGCATCTTCACCTTGAAGTATACTGTTTGAAACGTCTGTCTTTCTGCATAACAGACATAGTACTCTGTCACATTCATAGGTGCATAACAGACATAGTACTCTGTCACATTCATAGGTGCATAACAGACATAGTACTCTGTTTCAAAGTAAACTACCCCTTTCCATACCCGCAAGTTGAACATGTTCCGTGTACACTTTGGGTCGGCCTCAGTACTCTCTTCATCTGCTTTATGTACTTGTGTCTTCTATGCCATTTTTCTTCATAGAACACAGTTAGGCCTTATATACCCTTTGTATACCTAGGTAAACAAGTGTATATTTGTTTTCTATTTTTAGTAAAAAGTTGGGTTGGAAGGTAGTCAGTATCTCATTAATTGGAAATTATCATTCATACACAAACTCTTCACTGACGGTAGTCAGTATCTCATTAATTGGAAATTATCATTCATACACAAACTCTTCACTGACGGTAGTCAGTATCTCATTCATTGGAAATTATCATTCATACACAAACTCTTCACTGACGGTAGTCAAAATCTCATTAATTGGAAATTATCATTCATACACAAACTCTTCACTGACGGTAGTCAATATCTCATTAATTGGAAATTATCATTCATACACAAACTCTTCACTGACCAGGACTATGTTATCTGATTGTTCAGAATTATTGCTTAATTTGACATTATTAGAATTAGCATGTATTTGCATGAAACTCAACACAATATCTTTTTTGCCAATACATACTCCAACAATAAACAAGCTTACCACAACAATAATTGTCATTTCTCCCACTCTTTATAGGTATTTACATATATCCTCTATTTATTCATTTTTAATTATAAACATACTGTATGCATGCATACATGCACACATACATACATGCATACACACATACGTACATGCATCCATGGATAGATAGATATATAGTTAGATAGATTTGTAACTATATGTATGTACGTATGCATGCGCATATGTATGTATGTATGTATGTATGTATGTATGTATGTATGTATGTATGTATGTATGTATGTATGTATGTATGTATGTATGTATGTATGTATGTATGTATGTATGTATGTATGTATGTATGTATGTATGTTTGCATTGTAACACGCAAAGAGTGCTCACTGCCGAGCGAATCAATCCACCCCTGCGTAAGTCTTGCTTGAGGTCTATTTATCCCCTATTACAAAAGATCTTAAGACAAGAGTCGTTGTCATCTGAAGGGTTCTTAAACGCAAAAATAATACAAATAATTTTCATTTAATCACCACACACCACGAACTCTAATTTCACACTTACATGGGTTTTCTCTCTGCACATAAGTATAACCCATCAGTAAACCTTTCCAAGCCGAAGATTGATACTTTATGCCATGCACCACAAAACACGACCCAAAGACACATTACAAAAAATGAGTCCTATCTCAAATTACTAAACACTTATACATTAAAATATCCCAAGAATTCCTTATTTTAAGAAATTAGGGAGGGTTCATTTTACAAAAATAACCCATGCAACCATATGGTCTCGTGCATAATGTACATTATGACGTCTGCTCCCAGAAATTAGCTAATTACTCGGTTTGAGAAATATCTTCCTAACACTAACTCCCTATAATCAACAAATTATCACTAAAATCTAACAAAGCTATAAACGGAGACCTAAATACAAATAGCAGATACCCTGGGTTTATTACAGTATGTATGTATGTATGTATGTATGTATGTATGTATGTATGTATGTATGTATGTATGTATGTATGTATGTATGTATGTATGTATGTATGTATGTATGTATGTATGTATGTATGTATGTATGCATGCATGCATGCATGCATGCATGTAAGTACGTATGTATGTATGTATGTATGTATGTATGGATGGATGGATGGATGGATGGATGGATGGATGGATGGATGGATGGATGGATGGACGGACAGACGGACGGACGGATGAATGGATGTATAGGCTATGATGCACACACCCAATCTTTCAAAACACGGGATACGTGGAAAAGTTGTATGCATGTTTCAGATACACCCGCCCCTCCCCCCCCCCAAAGAAAAAGACCAAAAATACAAAAGAAATGGAGACGCTGAATATAAAAAGCAGTTACTCTTTTTGCCGTGTAAAATCTGAGGGAAAAGCAATTTCATCATCTTTGTTTCTTGTTACATATTTTGTCCTTCGCCATTTATGTCTCTTTGTCTGAATTCTATCATTTTTCTTTTTTTATTGTCTATCTCTGATCCTGAATAATAATGATAAGAAGAAAATAAATTAGTATCTTTCTAGTCGTAGTAATCAGTTAAATAGTAGTAGTAGTAGTACCAGTCGTCGTAGTACCGAGAGGTGGTCGTGGTGGCATTCTCTTTGCATAATGGGCTTAATCTTCGTACCTCTAATTTGCTGATGATAGTACCAGCATGTAACAGTAGAGGTGTTTTTGCGTTGCTGATGATAGTACCAGCATGTAACAGTAGAGGTGTTTTTGCGTTGCTGATGATAGTACCAGCATGTAACAGTAGAGGTGTTTTTGCGTTTAGTTTTAAAAGAACTTAAGGGTACAATTACTGACTATTTGAATCTTATGACTGAAATAAATCTGCCCTAGGTTTATATGCTATATAAGTGTCGGCTCCTGAGTGTAATACATGGATTTATAGTGTGCCAGATAATGAATAGGTCAGCATTGGTTTTATTCCCTCACTTTTGGAACAGCATTTGGGATAGTGTAATAATATATGTCCGTCTGTCTGCGGTTACTCTGTTGTCTTATAAGACGCTGAATGGAAATTCAATAAAATTTTGTATGGTATTGTAGTAATAGGACTTGTCAATATGGTGAGAGCAAGAGGTGTATTATTTGTGACTTCGCTTACTAAGGCTACCGCATCAAGGAAGGGAGGGGGACGAAAACGTTACCTTATCTCCTTCTCAGCTCCTATGTAACACTATTTCACTAAACGTGATAATCTACTTCTCCATATAATAACTTTGTGCAAGAGAAGTGTTATTTCTTGTTGACTCCTCTGGAATCCCTGAAATGGAGTCAAAAGGCAGATGTACTTAAAGTTTACCTTCAGGAACATTTTAAATTATTTGTATACCCCCCCCCCCACCCACACACACACACAAAAACTTTATATATATAGTGAAAGCGTAAAGATAAGCATTATATGTAACAGATTTCAGGCTATAACAGTTGTGCCACGATCTTTTACTTTTATATTTTTTTTTTTTTTGGGGGGGGGAGGGGGAGGAGTGAGGAGGTAAGGCTATATGTGAAACGCGTAAAGAATTGCGATTGTGACATAGCGAAGCCTAAAGCTGCTATAGTCTTTCGTGGATTGGCAAATATACAAATATTGGTTATATATATATATATATATATATATATATATATATATATATATATATATAATGTTGTTTAAATGTGGATGAGTGTCGTAAAACATTAAACAACTGGATATTAAATGAATTCGGTAAATGATATAAATATTTTATTTTTGTTCACTTCTAATTTGTTGTTCAGTTGTAAGATATTATTATTCCCAGCACAGTAAGATACGTATAGAAAATGTGTGGCATTGTGAATTTGTTATATATCTTAAAATGAGAAATCTTAGAGGGTAGACGTATAATTTTTCTTCCAAACAATGTAGCTTGCCGATGTATTAGATGCTGATTCTCGATAACAAATCATAACACAATTCTGGGTCCAAATACCGAAAACAAGGTGAATCTGAAGGAGGTACCCTTTACCCAATACCGAACGGCATTATTAACGCAACAATTACCGTATGTACTATGTACTGGCAGATCTAAGTCTATGCAGTTTGTTAGGACTAATCAGTAGAACAAACAAGATAGACCCTGATCTACCAGTGCATTATGCGACGGCAGATCAGGGTCTATGTTGTTTGCAAATGGATCCGTCTTATAAGCGAATATATGCTGCAGGAGTAAATATTTTTTCTTCTTCTTTGTTTACATTTCAAATCAAAGTCTTTTGTACAACAGGAGTATTTTTTAAAATGTGTGTTAATCACTTGTGATAATGGTAACGTAACATGATAGTATTTGAACCAATTACTATTTTTGAGTGGTTAAACATTTATATAAGGCGATTCAATATTAAACCAATAACCCATGCTGACATCTGAAGCTTGTCGTGTTATTAAAATCGTTCAATATGCATGCCTGACAATTTCTGACCGTCAGAATAACTTAAATGACACAATGAGGATGTACGTTAGGTAATAAAACAAAAACAGTCAAAATGATTTCTAACTCTTTCTCTTCTTCTTCTTTTTGGTACAGCTGAAATAAGCAGCTTTAAATAAATCCTGGAACTTTGCATGGAGAAAGATTGTAAAATCTTTTGAATGAAAACTATTTTTGAACAGCAACAATGCTATTTGTTGTTTTGTTGCTATAAAAGTTTATACACATTTGTTTAGAGAAATATTGAAAATTATTTTTTCTTAAGAAGTAGATTTAGTAAATTTAATTTGGAATCCATGACCATTAATCCTGAATGTATACATATCTGATTGGAATAAGGTTGGTTGAAATCACCAGGCCTCTATATTGTTGTCACCATAACTACCTGTGCATCAGTAATGAAAATAAGGAAGAAGGATGAAACAATGATTGATTTATTAATTTTCCTATATAAAAATTCAGCTTTTAATTCGTCAAACTTGAAAAAAGTTCAGTTAATTCTTCAGTGATAATCAAATGGAACAGTTCGGTTCTATAACTGTAATTTCACTGATGAAAATGTATATGATATATTAAAATTTTGAGAGAGAGAGAGAGAGAGAATCAAGTAGCTAGGCAGCTAAATAGGTATGTACTTACGTACGTACGAACGTACACTGCTTTTCAACCCGGGCCGTTTCAAAAATATTAATTTGTTTTCCTTTTCATTTGTACAAACTAAATGATGAAAGGTGAACAAATATATGCTTTCGAAACTGAGTGGGTTGTGAAACGGCCTGTAATATAGAACTATGTAAAGAAAGAAAAATTGCTCGATTACGAAACAATACGGTGCCGTTTCAGATCTAGGTAAAGTAGCGAACGGGCGTGTCATTTTTGCGACCAGGCTGGTTCCATTTCGAAACGGCAATATTATTCCATTTTCTTGTTCATTCTATAAATGAATATCTCTTTACTAATCTCTTCACTAATAAGTGTGTTATCAGAAAATACATATATGTTGCAAAAAAGTCACTATCCCTGTGTTACATAATGTATAAACATTTCAATTAAATATTATCTACGTATGCGATTTGAAATTTCACTTGAAACAGCAGCCTATGAGACAGAAAGATATAAGCAACATCACATGTTATACAAATTGGATTTAGAAAGGAAGGAAATGTAGAATTAATAATCAAGAAATTCTGACAAACATGTATTCCAAATTGAGTTCATATACTACATGTGTTTAACATATTCAATCCGAATTTTACTAATCTTATATGTATCATTGCATTGATTTGAAGCACACAGTGGATCTAGTAATAAATAAAACATCTATTACGAGTTGTCATGGAAACACACTCTGAGATTCAAAACTGCTTCTCGAGGCACATGATTTAGGAGACTGAATTCGTGCACTTTCATTGACAGCTGCTGTAATACAGAATTCTGTGTTTTTAATCGTCATCTTGGCGTCTGTCAGATGTGATCTCCTCCCGTTTATACGTAACAAATTGTTATCTTGATGCCCATCTGGTCGGTCCTGTTCATGCACCGAAGGTGAGTCTACCATCCTGGTCTGGCTGGATAATTCCTCAGAGGAGCTCCTGCAGTGTGGGGCTTGGGAGGAGGTACTGTCATCCTGAATATCGACCTCGATTGACACGTTTTCGACCCGCCGTTTGGAGATAGAAGTCTTATAAATATCATACACCTCGTTGATCAGCGGAGTTGCTATAATGAATATGGTTGCCACGAACGCCCACACCTTGGAAACTACGACCTAAATTAAGTATAAAAGGTAAATACATGAAGATAAAACTCTCCACCACCACACGTTCTCTCTCTCTCTCTCTCTCTCTCTCTCTCTCTTTCTCTCTCTCTCTCTCTCAATACACTAACGCCCGTATCGGGCTGCCTCATTACCATTGCCATAATACCCATGGAAGTAAAAATCACTTAAAATGTTTGTCAAAAAAGGTTTTATTGCGCTATTGTCAAACGAGTCGAGAAATATACTTGAAGTGTTGTAAGTACTTAAAACAGAAATGTAGGGAGTGGTTCATTCGATTCAGGCTTAAGTTTTATGGCGGGGTTTGTAAATATGTCAATACATGTTTACTCTCAGTGTTAAAATACAAGCGCGTGACAACAACTTGAACTGTGGTCAAAAACGGGCCGAAAATGTATCAGGAAGCGCGAAATTATTTTCAGTTAGCTTTGCAGAAAAACGTACACTTTGACCAGTAGTCAGTTTTATTTTCGTGTAGTTTTGACACCATCGCAATACAAAGATTTCGGATTGGGAAGAGGAACTGAAAATTATGCAGACGAATGAAAGAACGGCAAATACAATTTTATTTACCTATGTGATAAAAACTTATGACATACCCACTGATTGAATGCGTTGAAGGACATGACGTCCACTAACACCATGAAGCTGGGCCAGATGATCACCAGAATGATGCTGACGGAGATGGAGCCAATACAGGCCACGTATTTAGCTCCCCTGAAGGCTCGCTGAACGTCGACTAGGGTGGGCCTGTTGTCTAAACGATGTGCTCCGCTAAGATTTAAATCCCTGTAGGAAAAATAATATAAGTTTGTTAATCTACACAAGCAATGAAGTCGTGTATTTTCATATAATTTACAAATATTCAATGAGAAATTTTAGTTGTTCTATTATAATAGTGCAGCAAATTATGCACAGTAACCCAGGGATCACAAACATTATTTAAACACCATGGGAAGGTTAAATATGCAACACTTCGATGAGTATTTAAAATACTTTTTTCAGTTTGTGCTGTAATTTTTTTTAATTTTTTTTTTCGGGGAGGGGGGGGGGAGGGTACATCTTTTCGCTCGTAAATACATCTGCTGTAGTGAAGAATATAGAGCTTTTTGTACATGTCGAGTTTTATATATAATGGGACACAACTGTCTCGTAAGAGATTCTAGAGTTACCTCCCTCCATGAACTCAACTCCACAAAACTATATAATGCTTCTCTGTTTGGTGTGCCAACCATACAACAAAGATAAAAACTAAAACTATCAACTACTCAAAAAGTGTTTTATTTCTTCGCCCTCCCCCTCAATCATGGGAAGCAGGCAGTTTCATATAAAACCGCGCGCTAGCCAGAGCTCTAGACCTTTGAAAGAAATCAAAATAAACAGATTTCCGACAACTAATGGTACACATTGTACGGCTAGAAGCACAAGTATCAGATGCAAGCTTGATACTAAAATGGGTAAAAAAAAATAAATAAAATAAACTAAAGTAAAATAAATTTTAAAAATCATGAAAATAGTATGCTCAGAGTGCGGGTTTAAAACACTTCTAATGAATGCTATTTAGATAAATATATCATAAGAGACAAGGTTTGTAACTCGAGAATTGCAGTTTCATACCTAGCCCTAGATTTACTAACGGTATTTTCGTTTACAGTGATATTTTTCAGCCCTATATGCATTATTTCAATGTGGAGAATTGTTCCTTTCCAACGAGCTATCACATGTCTTTATTCATAAGACATGCGAGAAGTTAGGAGCCAGAGAGTGTCAAACCTTTGTGATTTTTCGTCTGGTTGGACAGTGTTAAGTTCGTCCCAGCTTTATTGATACATGTCACGCCAAACCGAAAATGCCAGCAGATATTTATATAAGTATGTAATAACAATGTACAAGAAAACTCTCGCTAACTTACATTTGAAAGCATAATTCCAAGCGTCTCTGCAGATTTCCACGAAGTGGCGTACCAAGTAATTAATTTTAGTCAAACCTCCATTTCTAGAGCGCATGATTGGCCAAAGCAATTGGAAGATTATTACATCATGACCCCCAGTATTAAATTTCGACTAATCGGCTCTTGTCTCGACATTAAGTATTTTATAAATGGATTAAACTGGCGTGCATCATGTTTCGACGTAAATGGCCGAATGGCCGCACACGTCGTTAATCAAACGAACGAACGAACGAACGTGCATCATGTGAAACTTTCTGAGAATCGGAGGAGACACTTAAAACAATCCGTCACTGTAAGCGCACATTCCATTAAGAAATCGAGGGCTAGATGTATCACTGCAATGTCTCTTATAATATATTTATATAAGGGGCCATGTATTAGAAGGGTTTTAAATACACTGTCTTCACTCTGAAATACAATTTTCATGAGTTTCACCCATTTTAGTATCAAGCATCAAGCTTGTGTCCAGTACCGGTGGCTAGAAGGTACGCACCCCCCCCCCCCCAAAAAAAAAAAAAAAAAAAAAAAAATGCAGTATGCAATACAATTATAGCACATAAGTCGCATGGAAAAGATGGTAGCAATATTGAAATGTCTTCATAATATTCATATTGGTTATACAGCATGCTTCCGTGCTCTTTGGAATGATGGATTAAAGAAATAATGAAGGAAGAAAGGGAAAAAATGAAGAAGAAAGTGATAATGATAAATAAAAGAAATGACAAAATATCGCCTCAAACGGTCTTCATTGAATAGATTTGACATTTTTATCAAAGATGGAAAGAGCCATTGTTAATAACATTATGAATTCATCATGTCCATAATATCGTCGAATTCCGGTTCAAATATGAAACTGTCTGTATATTACATTGTAGAACTCACGGACAACAAGCCAATTGTTTTACTGAGTCACGATCCTTTATCAAAATGTTCCCGCTAATTCAAGACTAATAAAACTATATTATGGGCAGTTTTCAGTCCAAATCAGGTGTTGATTATGACATGTTTTACTGCAAACGTACTTTTTTCTCAACAAAGTTGAAGGACTTATTGACAAACAACAAGTAAATTACATTATTATTACCCACGTGAATACAACCGCAGCATTCTGGTTTACCCAGCAAAGTTTGGGATCATCCCTTGTCTGAAATACATAGAATTCCATCTTAAACTTATTTTCTAAAACACGGGATGCCTAAACACAATTAATTGAATTTTAATACCAGTTTTAGACCTGTGGATCCGTCCTCTGGCGAACCAAATGTACAGATCATCTCATGTATCCACATAAATTTGAGACATGATAATGAGCTTTGCTAAAATTTGCCATGTTGCGATGGTAGTTAATTGGAACGAATGCCATTAAGTGTTTGAATGACATTGATGACGTAAATAGAACATTATGAATTTTCGAGAAATTTCTACTTGGCATAAAGTTCGGTCCAGGGGTTGAGGGGGTTGTCGATGTCCCTTGTAGATTCCCAGATCTCGGCTCTGGTCTCCTTGGTCAATTTGGGACTGGTCAGTAGACTGACCACTACTGCGATCAGACCTCCAGAAAACAGGGACACGATGTTACCCACCAAGCTGGGCACTTCATGAGCTGAAGGAGATGGATATTATATTTTTGAGTCATTATCTATTTATACAATGACAGTGTTTAGTAATTTACAATGACGCAACGCACCCTAGCATACCGTTTCCATTACATGAAAGTGCCAATTTCGATGCGGTGAAAAACACTGGCTTTTCTGTTAGTTCACCTTCATGTTTGAAAGACAAATATACATCACCTTATTTTATAAATTGTTACATTGATATTGACATTTTTGAAAAATTATACTTGTGTAATACAATTGGATATTTTAGTACGTGAACATCCGAATGAAGATAACTTAAAAATACCGGTGTGAAATATGCGCTAGACTGGCATACAGAGTTTGAGTGACTATGTCATTTATTAGTATCGAAAAAATATTGATATTAAAGCAATATAAACATTTATAATAATGAATGTATTTACCCATGAAAAGAACGCACTCAACTTCGAACAGTTTAGATCTGCCATCTTATCATACGTTAGCAGATCAGGGTCTACACTGATCGTTGTTGAGAGCGCGTTCTGCACAAGCAAGCACGGTACAGCATACATAGATTTACTGCGAACAAGTAATGTATTCTGCATTCGAAGTATCGACCCGCTATCCGCTGACAGCAATCCATTCACTAATTTTGTAGTCTTTATATAGTCCGTTTTAAACCAATTTCCGGTCTTTAAAAGGACTCACTTAAATATTTTGTTTTTGAAGATGAGTTATTAAATTGAGAAGGGTAATATTTTTGTGTTCTGAACTATCATTTCTACTCATCTAAATCAGCAAGAAAGCGAGTTTAAAGTGTTATTTGGCATATAGGGTGTCAGTCACGGGTATACTTTCAAACATACTATAGCGTTTGTAAGCCGTGGAAAAACTGTCAGTTTTGTGATCTTGTTGCATCAGGCATTGGTTGTTCGCAGTAAATCGCCTTTGTTCTAATCAGTAAGTCGTAGGACAATTTTAGAACCGCTATCTGTAATAAATACACTACTCTGTTGTAATAAATACACTACTCTGTTGTAATAAATACACTACTCTGTTGTAATAAATATATTAGTCAGTATGTGTATTGATTGCACAATGACGTCGAACACACAAACTCTACCTGTAAAATTATGAAAAATAAAAATAAAAATGTAATATACAGAAAAGGCACATAAAACAACATTATGTAATAATTGCCAATATCTGTAGCTAATTTAAGTATTTGATATGCAACCGTTCTCTTTATCAGTTGAATCAAGAATAGAAGGATCACTAGTTAGGGACCGACCATATTATTTTTCTTGTGTAGTGGAGGAGCCTTTGAATTGTTGTGAAGATGGGGCTAAGTATTCTGGCGTCATGTGAAGAGGCTGACGAAAGAAAACTACGTGCTACCTAAACTGAAATGTTTTGTTGACGGAATCTGCTGCTTTGACGATAGTAGGGAGAAAAATTGGATTTATAAGTATTAAATGATCATTTCAGACATCAAAATGATATACTCTAATGTTTTAGGAAAGAATGCGATTTACAGATTACATTTAATGGAAATAAGCAGCATCAAGATGGATAAAACTGTACAGCATGAGGAAGAAATAAATTATGTAATTGATGTGGATAAATATATAAAGTTGTATACTGCTAAATTCACATGAAAATTTGAAGATCTCGTAAACTTTGCAAGGTCAATCCAGAGCAATTCAACAAAAACAAAGGTAGAATTTACGGAGAACAGATATGTTAACTCAGTATATGAAGAAGTTGTTTTAGAATCTACGATAGGAATGGCAAAACCATTCATACATGAAACCATTCATACCTTTCAAAGGCTTGAAGAAACGTTGCAAATTGCTGAAAATAACAGTACCTGTTTTAGACAGTCATCCTGTTGACTTGTTGATAGCATATACTAAGAATGCATCAAGCATAAAGTATTCTCTTGGTGTTTTTAAACCGTTTAAATAACGTCGGCGTTGCTGTGCGGCACACGTGTAGTGCAAGGCCTCACCAAAGGTGGGCACTGCACAGCAAGACAAAGAACATTATTTAAGACATCTTTACTTCGATCATACAAATCCATTGCATATGCAAATATCAGTCAACTGTAAGAACAAATGAAATGGGACAAAAAAAGTTAAATACACTGAATTGAAAGAATGGTTAACCAAACAATCAACTTACACATAGTTGACATGCAAGCATATAAAAACAACAGCAATGGGCACGAAAATAGTTTGACAGTGACATATATATTTTCTCAAAATTTGCTTGGGCTGAGAAAGTGGAAACAAAAATGGGCGATGACATATACGATCCGTTGAAAAAAACATTCAAAGAGCGAAAACATTAAAAGATACAGTTTGATGAGGAAAAAGAGTAATTCGACAGGAAAGTTTATGGTTTGAAGGAAAAGGAAAACATCGAATACTTCTCAACTTATTCAGACAAAAAGGCGTATATAGTAGAAAGGTTTAATAAAACGGCAACGACTAACATGGGGAAGTATATCACTCAAATTGAAACCAGAAAAAGGGTTGACGTTTTAACATTCTTAGTTAAGAGATATAATAACCCTAATCACAGATAAATAGAAACGACTTAGGTTGTTTGTCGTTGCATTTGAACTTTTTGCAGATCTATCAGTAAATATAGGCTGTTCATACTGTATGACCATGAAATCGTAGTGGTACAATATTTGGAATGCATATCGGTTTATATTTTGCATGGTTAGAACTTCTGTGTGGTATCATTCTTCAGTTTTGGAGATACATCGGTTAGAGCAAAAATTCCGTCCCCAAACAAGGTTTGTAATCACAGAACATAATTTAAACTACGTAAAATAAAATATGAAAAAAATACGTAGAATAATCTGAAAAACTATTGAAACCCAAATAGAAACGGTAGATAGACAGACATATTTGACAGATTCAACAACATATGGACTAAGCGACTGTGCATAAACTTGGAAACAAAGGGAGAAAATCCTACATAAATAAATGATATAAGGAAAAGTAGGCATGAACAGGAGGACAATATATAAATGAAGATAGAAGAAGATACAGAAAGACAGACAGAGATATCGACACGCTGACTGACAAGATGGATGAAGAAGCATATTTACTGCTGTTCATAGGGGAATTGGACAGTCCCCAAGGTAAGGGATTTTCCTCGGACCTAATACACCTTTTTTTCTTTTACCTTAGACGAATATATTTTCTCAACTAATATAATGAATCTAATTAGCTCTTTTCCCCCTACAATTCAGAGCAAGAATATTTGCTCAAGCTATCTGTGGTCCGGAAATGTCCCCTAAACTGCCCCCCCCCCCCCCGAAAATTAAACGGTCGGTCCCTAAGTGGAGGTGGCAAACAGAGACAGAAAGAGACGAGAATTTGACAAACAGAACTATGAACGTACAATCATACTTACTGCTGTTGATATGGAAATTTGACAGTTCCTGCGAGTAGGCGGAAGAGGCAGACGGAGACAGACAAACTGACAGAAAGGTGGGCAGTCAGACACTCGAACGTAAAATCATACTTACTGCTGTTGATGAGGAAGTTGGACAGTCCCCCAGGGTGCGTGGAGGAAGCGGACAGCCATGATATAATGGCCAGAAGAGTACCACCTACACTTCCCGCAATCATACCGACCCCAGTAAGCATTTCCCAGAACATACACAGCATTATGGGCAACACGGCCGAATTGATGGCGACGCCCATAAACAGGTGAACAAAGCTCAAGTTCAGCTAGAAAGAAAGAAAATTAAGCACAATGTTTTTTTTAAATTTATTATTAGATTGTCAATAAATACAGCAATATATGAAGGCATATTCCAAATAAAATTATGATTAAACAACTAATATATGTTAGATTCAATAAAATGGGAATCGTCTGATGCCAATAC
The DNA here is from genome assembly GCA_029931535.1 of Margaritifera margaritifera. Classification (NCBI taxonomy): domain Eukaryota; kingdom Metazoa; phylum Mollusca; class Bivalvia; order Unionida; family Margaritiferidae; genus Margaritifera; species Margaritifera margaritifera. The sequence goes on along the minus strand of JAQPZY010001626.1, from coordinate 3,442,420 downwards.
TCATAGATGTTGATGCCAAAGATAGCTTTGTCGGACATGCTTTTACTCTCAAATGATACTTAGTATGCCGGTCACTATCCTGAGTGCTCAATAGCCTGTAACGTCTTCACATGAAACTTGTAATGCAGTAATACTGTAACCTTTCTATGACAACAAACCTTTATTAAGTCCTTTCAGATTCGACCTTGTGGACTCAGATCACAAATATTACTTCTGGGTCAGTACCTATATAGACGATATCTATCTTTAGAGTATTTTTCCTCTTTTCTTTTGATGGATGTCCTTGACTTAGATCTAGGCATTCTTTGTACTGATTTAAAAATAATTGTTTCTTCTTTAGAATATGAGGATTATGATATGATTGTCTGTGTGTATTTTGGGTAATGTGCATAGTGAGTAATCAGGCAGTAATGCTGTCCCAGAAGTGAAATCTGTGACCCATGGCACGTTGCTTTATATACAGTTCAGCTTCTCCAAGATATGCTGGATAACCTATAACGCAAACATCACTGTAAGTTTGTCTAGAAACATACTTTTGACACACACACACACTTGGATACAATACTGAAAAGCAATATATAGGGAAAATAATTGTGTACTGGACCCTGTAAATGTAAGAGCCAGATATAGCCAGACTGAAATGGAAATACCAGATGTATTGAAGAATTCATCCTAGTACTGAAAGGTGAATGAGGACACAATGTAAAATTATATTCTTAAGGCTGGAAAATTAAACAATTCCCGCCCTTCCTAGAATAGTAAATTCCACCAATATGCGCATTTGTTTTCTTCTATATTCCTGGACAGATTTGCAAAATATGAATTGCTCAACAACATTTTGAATATGTTTCGGGCTGCCATACAGTTTTTTTCTTCTTTCCGAAAATCAGGGACAGTAGTTACAGTTAACAGTTTTTGTTGTTGTTGTTGTTGTTGTTTTTGTTTTTTTTAATTCTTATTTTGCATTAGCATTACTTCTACATTGAATGACTTATCAATCGGGACACGACATAGTGGCATTTGACAGTTTACTAAAAATAGTTTGCAGTTTAGAAATTAACATGAATTTGATCGTTACAACTTTGACGGCGGCGATTTTGTTCATCAGATAATTTTGTAATATTTTTATTACATTAATTTCATAGCTCTGGCTTTTCCCTGATACCTGTAGAACGAAGAAGAGAATGGTAAGTGGAACAATGGCAAGGGTCGTCCAAAGTAGACACCAGTTCTTAAGGCGGGCCAGATAGTCAGTGTACTCTCGGAATGGACCGTGGATCAGACATTTGTAGTGTGCCTTGATTGTTCGTCCCGCCTGCAGCTCTCGTTGTCTGAACGGAAAAAAATTTGTTTTTTCAAAGCCATTTCTTTCTAAAAGGATTGAAATATTCGTATTTTACTAAAGTACATACTCGACTTATAAAGATGTCATTGTAATAGCATGTCCTTGTAAATCTTGCAACCTCAAAATATCCTTGATCACGTGATACTTATGGACTGACAAACATTTTGGATAAAAACACTTTCATACTTGACAGTGATGATTAAATGAATAGATACAGAACGCAGTGCGAAATGAAAAATTTGCAAAATCAGTTACACTGGGCAGCATGGATGGCAACAGCATGGTAATCTGTAAAAAAGCTGCAATATTCTATATTAATGGAAAAACAAATATCTTATTAATAATGGCTCTGAAGAACATAAAACTGGACCTCGAAGTTTTGGAATCCTACCCCAGCTAATGTGAAATATGCTTACAAACGAAATTATAATTACAGAACTGGAACAGTTATATGCTGGAGAAAAATGGCTGCTGAAGAAATAAATTAATTGATGACAAGCGAAGAAAAAATACAATGGGCTGACATTTTTCTACAATATAACAACGGACTAATATAAGAAGGAATATCAACATATCAGGTCGTATGTGATATGTATTTTTTTTAGGTGTTCGAGTACAAAAGAGAACATCTATTACGCAGTCTGTTTCTACTGTTCAGGACACTATGAAATGTTGTGAAAAATTAATTTTGGGTGAACAAGATTATGACTCAGATAAAACCATTATAACAAAATTTCAGCAATATATTTCGTATTCAAAAGTTAGTCTAAAGTATGCTATTGGTGGCAATGGTATAATTTGGTCACATGGTCATATGGTAATCAAAAGAGGTAGCATTGTTGGTTGCCAAAAATAATTACAAAAGTCATCATATACATGTAATGTAGGAATTAAAGAATGCAATAAATGCCGACGTGATGAAGAATATAATACCAGCAGTTGATAAGTAGTTTCTAGCAATTCGTCAAAATATAGATAACGAAATAAAAGAAGAAAACGTGAGTAAGAATTACGTAAATAAGAACAAAAACGGTAAGAGTCCTGTAATCACAATGGTAGATCTACAATTGAAACAGCTCATGCTGTACAATACATAAATCACAATCTTGTTCACTTCTCCCACAAATCAAACAAACAAGCATTTATACTTATTTATATGGTTGCAGGCCCTGGCTTAATTTACGTTTTGAAGTAGAATATTATTGTTTTACCCGTATTGCTCTTTTCTTTTTATTCTTTTTGTTGCTAAATTAAAATCTTTGTTTATAACTGCAAACAGTAATCTCAAATAAGCAAAATGACATGAACAGCCAATGATACCAGACAATGCTGCCGTTGTATTGTTTAGCGAAACCAACAAATAATTGACAACATTTTTCATTCCTTGTTGAACTTTGTTAACGAATGAGCACCTTTCCCTCTTCCAGCACGAGCACCAGCACCACGTCCTTTTATAATACCGAATTGGACTAAGAGTTGCTATCGTACATATAGCTGTAAAATCATAGCAATTGCTACACCTTTCTCTTGGAACAGTCGCTTGAACCTTTCGCATAATAATACATTTTCTATAACTTTGAGATTTGTGTTGTTGATATTTGTTCCTAAAATTATATTCTAATTCTGTTAAATGTCCAACTACTTGTGCTCTTTCTCTTTCAGAGTTTTGCTACAGTTCTTGCATTTTAACGTTTTTAGTTGCATCTGTTTCCTTCCCTTTCAGAATTTTGTATTTTAACGTTTTTAGTTCCATCTGTTTCTTTACCGATGTCTTTCTTTATAACCTCTGAAGCCTCTTTCTTCTTGTAGCATATATAATCTAAGCTTTGCAGGCGGAAATTGTTCGTAGAAATTATCTAATATTGCCTCAGCTTCTCTTACATGCTGGTCAAATGGCTCATTTCTGTTAATTACTTGCACAATGGAATCTAACGGATATTGTAAAGCTGTACGTTTACCGTTCGGGGGCAACTACTTATTTCCTTGTTTGTCCAATCTAAAGATTTGGGGAAATCGCTTGCACCTTTGTTTGAAGCTATAGATTTGAAGTACTAACATCTCGTTTGGTTTACCTTTAAAAGAAATTTGAATCGGTTCTTTTGGTAATAATTTTTTTTCCTTTGATTTTAATTCACTTTTAACAGCACTATATTGATCTTCATCTATTTGTAGGATAAGTATGACATCATTTTTGCAAGCATCGATACATTTTGGTTGCAGACTTTGTCGAAATTGAAGAGTTTCAGAAACATGATTAGATAAATTTTCAGTAAAAACTTCGTCAATTATTGCAGTAGGAGTTTGGTCTTCATATTCATTTTCATTGCAAACAGGAGTATCAAACGTTTGATCAAATTCAACAGTGAGGAACGCGTTGAACAAGAAGAATATAAACCGGAATTAAACATTAGTGTAGCAAATGGTACATACAAGGAAATAACTAGTAAAACTGTAACTGAGAAGGAGTTAGAACAATGACCGATAAGCAAATTAAAAGTTAAGAAAACATACGAAAGTTTTTAAATGCAAAATCAGCAAAAATATCAAAATCCTTGTCAGATGTAGTAATACTTGGAGAAATATCTCTGATGAGAAAATCTTTATCAATTGATAACTTGAACGAATTACAGATAGTGTTTAAAGACGCTTACATTACAGCAAACGGAAAAAAGATACCGCTCTAAGTTCTATCATTTAAGTTGAGATTTCCTATTTCTGCATTAAGTCCAAGTTTGTTTTAAGATTTAAACTCATAAATTAAAATAAATCAGCAAAAGAATAAGTAAACTAAAAACACAGCGTCGAAAAACAAAACACTGAAATTATTCCTAACTAAACAGACTGTACCCGCACCTCGTAATGTATCGGATGCTTTATAATCGATGCATTTTTCTCTTTGACCACGGTTGTAACAACTGTTGTAATTACAGGAGTGTTCAACTTTTACATAGTTAAATCTATTAGACAAGATATACAACAAATCAAAACATTTGACCAAAATTATATCCAAAATTTCATCAATGCAACAGTTAAGTTTTAAAATCTTATAATTTTTTATTATGTTCTTCTATTTCAATTTTTATCTCTCTCCCTTTTTTGTGTATGGTATTTTATTCTGTTTAGACCTGTAATCGCTAGATTTCATATATCTTGTTTTTGACCAGTGCAATCATTTACTTTGTTCTTCAGTCAGGTCAAAAGAAGCACAAGAAATAATATTATCTATATCGAGATCTTTTTTATTAACACCTTCTGGTTCTGTAAAAGATAACAATCTTTGATTAAACGCAAATGATGGAATTTGTAGTGTTGTCTCTGACTTGATAATTTGTTTCATTCGCTGCAAAATTCTAACTCTTATCTGATAAATTATTTTAAATGTTTCATTTTCTGTTTGTTTAGTGTATTCATTCATTTATTTGTTTACATTTGTTTCTCGCTACTTTTATTATGGGCTTATATTAACTGTGTTTGTTAAACTCAGTATCGACTTTCTGTGTTGCATTGCATTTAATGTGTATCCTTTCTATACTAAGATTGTACTACTGTCATTATTAAAATGAGCTCATGATGAAAATAATGTTTAGTTAAACGTGATATTGAATATATTGAATAAATAGCAACAAACCTTAAAATCATGCTTGCGTTAAAATGTCAGTTTTGTTGCAAAATTAATGGAAGGTGGTGTGAGAAAAACTTAAACTTGGCAAACAACGTAGACAACCTTCCAAGAACTAGAAAAGGCCAAAGAAGAAAAGTTTAAACAACAGTAATATCAAGCAAAGTTTGTGAGTGAGAGAACTCAAGATGTTACAAGTAGATCAAAAAGAATTTATTACTTGATAGATTGTGTAACTGTTTAATTAGGATGAGGTGTTTAATTAATGTATTAAAAGAGCTCTGTTTTTAACACTGTTATATCTGATAAGCAACATCGAAAGAACCAGTTAATTAGTTACAGAACAAGCAAATTCATTTCCAGAATTGCTGTGATAGAAGCACACAAAAAACGCTGATTTTTATAATAGTAAATTAAAAGTGAGATAAACAATATGATCAACTCTGTCATGCAACATTACATTCTTACAGTCAGTTACATCATGCTTTTGAAGAAGATGTTAGAGGTTTTTTCGATTTCCTTGAGTCAGTTTACGATTGATTATCTGATACCACAAACAATTCTAGCAAGCAAAAATAATTAAGTAAATAAATAGCGTCATCTACGAACAACGCCAAAAATGAGTACTGGTGGACTATAGGATACTACCTAGAAGTAAACCAAAGACTGCGAACAAGTTTGTGAGAAAGGTGAACAATACTGTGAACAAGTGAACAATGCGGTGAAGGAACCATAAAAACCTTATAAATCTGTTACAATTCCAACATCTAAATGATAGAGCAAATACCAAGTGCACGACGATTGTATCTAATATTATTTTCACCACCTACCGAGAATGACATTAATTTCAGGTTGCAAAAGATGAACGAAATTAAAACATAATTTCGTTAGTGAGATAGAACTATGGAAAAAAGTATACAAAAGTATACACGGGTTTTGTTTCTTTTTGATAGGTTGGCATGGCAACTGCTTTAGATGCAATGGGAAAAGCAACAAAATGTATTATCCCTCTGGCTTTTACCGGGTTTAGTGCAACTGTGCTTGGATCTGTGGCTAAAGCTTTCAAAAACAAGATAATATACAACAGAGTTTAAAACACTATGCAATAGAAATCGCTGCCATAAGTAAGTTAAACTGTATTCATGACATGGTAAGGAAGGCAATAGGCGATAACGAAATCAACCATGAGGAATTTAATTTGATAGTTACCGAATATAACAGATACAAGGAGATAAAAGAAATGTAATGCGGAGAAAAGTAAGCAACATAGAAGTCAAGATATAGATAAACTAGTAAAGAAAAAATTAACAAAACTTTTTTTAGAGGTGTAACAGAAGGTGAAAGAGAATGATATTTTGGGGAAGCTTATAGCAAGCATAAAATGTATTATAGTCAAAGAGGTAACAAAAGTCATTCCTAAAGGATAGAACGTAAATGGAAAATATGTATGTCTTGGTTGTTTAAATGCTAACTTGTTAACTTAGCTACATAAATGGAAAGTTATATTACTTTAGAAGGGCAACTGGAGAATGAAACTTATTTCACAAATAATACTGATAACTGAGATGGTAAATAAGAGAATAGATTTTGTTGCCGGTTATTTCAATATTTCAAATGATCAAAACAACAGCATATTTTATTACATCAACGGATAGAATGAAACAAAACTGTTTTATTTCGCATGGTTTCTATAACATTGAAATGTATATGAACAAAGTCAAGGAGGGAATGTCAGAGCCAGTGAAGAAAGTATTGATATTGAGTGCTTGAAGCACCATTCAAAAGTTCTAATAACTCTGAGCAATAATTACATAGTGAATCTAAGCAACTACTTCTCTAAATTGCTAGGATTCAATAACCGAAGGATTATACATACATCTGCAGAATCAGATACAGTTTTATGAGCTTTTGAAACCTAGATATGTATACATTTTCCTCAGTCAGACCAATAACACAAAAATTACTCTACGGATATTATTCTTGTTTACTACAGTTTCTACCTGTTAAAAACGCTTTTTACGGTGTCTTTATTTTATATTTCGTGTAATGTTAATGAAAATTACAACCAATTACAAAGAGGTACCGTAAAATGAATATCAGCATTTAATATGAAGACTAAAAAGTCGTTATCTTATATGATATGCCTGTAACATATTGTTTTCGCGTAGATCAAGTTCGAGCAGCTTAAGTTGCTAATTTCATGTTAAGTAAATAACGTAATGGGTGAAATATCTTTAATAGGGCCTTTTGATTTAAGTTTTAATTACGCAAATGAACAAGGTGTGGCGACAGATCCAGCACTAGGTCAACCACTATACAATGATTTAATTTTAAAGAGCCACAGTATTGCAAATTAGCAGACAGGTAAAAACAATATGATACAGCTAGAAACAATTATGTACAAAAACGAAATAAGACAATAATTTGAAAGCTATCACAACATGACGAGACGAAATAGATAATAAATTAGTAGTTGTGAATCAAAGTGATACTAAAAGAGCCACTACAATTGAAGAGCCGCAGAAATAAATTGACGAAAACAAGAAAAAGATCTTATATGTACAGGACTTGTTTAAGCAGAGATTTAATACCGAGTCTAAAGCCATAAAAGCACCTAAAACTGTAAAAACAAAAAAAAAATTAAAAAAAAGAGTGGATTAAATACCAGACATTCAACAGTACATACAACAAAATAAACAAAAGATAATATAAAAACAGATGCATTAGAAAGTGCATGGAAAGAAAGAAATCTTTGGAGGAATACAATAATTTAAAATCACAGTTAGATCAGTTAACGAATGACTTAACCAATGAAATCAAACAAAACAATAAAGAAATGGAAAACTTAATAGTTGATTTTAAAGACGCTGTAATAACATTTGCAGATACAATAAGAGCTAACATGAATATTTTGTCATAGTTGCAAAAGAAGAATGATTTACCAGAAATTACCAGTAAGATAGATGATAAATGTAAGTGAAAGTATGATTAGATCTATTAGAACAACTTATACTTTCTCTACTGATTTAGACGCCAAAATCAACCTGAAACATGATCAAATTTTTCCAAGATATGAAAATGGACTTAGTGCTGGAATATAAAAATAAAAAAACGGGTAGCAATAAATAAAGAACTCATAAATAAAATTGGTTTGGTACAAGGAAGTATTTACGAAACAGATAAAAGGGTGACACGATTAAGAACTAATTTTAATGATATGAAACGAAAGTTTACAATCGAAACAAATGCATTCATAATCGAAGTAGATAAAAATACTTTAGCATTAAGTTCAAGAATTGATACGGTCGAATCAGAAATAGAAGAAAACATAGAGACATTTAAATCTGCATTAAACACAGAAATGGGTATAAAAAAGTATTGCAAATAAATACTATCATTGAAGAGATTAAAAACAGGTTGAATAAATTGGATAAACACTAATACCTGGATGCATAGTGCTTTTTAAATTTTGCATTCTTCGAGATGAAAGTATAAAGATTAAAAAAGATAATAATATAGATATGCACAGTTTCTTGTTTAAATGTGACGCTCAAACAACAGCACAAACATTAACTACTACTTATGATTTCGGCTATAAGGAACACAAAATAAATTCGTTACGACAATATGTCATTCAAATACAACAAACAGGGTTATATACAATTGTGTATAAACTTCAACATTCAAACATTTCATAATGTTGTATTTTATATTGGATTAATTGTCAACAATATTTATTTGCTTACATATTTAGCTCATAAAGGACCTGGTGATGAAAATGCACAGTATAAAAAAAATCACATTCATATTATCTGGAAGAGAACAATATTTAATTACTTGGAATAAAGGAAGATTCTACAAGTGAAATTGCATCATGTCATATAGAAGCCGGTGTCAATATTAAAAGTTGTTGCCATTAAATAAATTGGCAACAGCAATAATTTTCGAAGCAGCAAACAGTTTAGCATTCAAGTGATGTAAGTAAGTAATTTCATCCAAATGGATAATATGGAGAAAAGAAAGAAATAAAGTACGATCATCAATGGCAGAATTGCAGAAGAAAACTATAAAGTTAATGGAGAAGACAGCAAGGTCACTCGACTAACTGAATAAAAGATTGAAAGAATGTGGTTTGGTTATGCTTTTGATTTCTATTCTTCTACTCATGTTAATGCTGTTTTATAAGAACCTAGTCAACCTAAACTTAATGACTTTTACCGATCTTCTGATAAGCAGATAACTTACGAGTATATATTTATTGTCACAGTGATGGGTGCTATTTAGATATGCAGGTTAGACATATATTTAAAATTTACAACTGATAAATAGAGACGGAAACATGAAAAGTGCGTAACGCCTCGCAAATTAGAACACACACCACAGGATCTTGAGCATTATAATCCAACAGATCATCGTACTGCTCACACTCCAAGTAGTATCAAGCCTGACAAAATGCTTCAATTAGTAATACCTAGGTTTGGTACCCAATATCATGGTCGCTGCTGGTAGCTTTTTTAAAAATATAGTTCGATGTCAAAGTTAAAGGAGATGCTAATAATGCCGATTGGCGTTGTAAATAATTTGCGAAGAACGTCTACTAAAAATAACACTTTCGTTCGATATTTTCAAGGAGAATTATTACAACATCCTCATGAATTTCAGAGATGTGTGGTTACCAACCTCTCTGAGAACAAACACAATACAGCAGGTATCACTAACAGAAAGTTGATACAGTTATGTTCAGGAGGGGCTAAGGCACAAAACACCGGTACAGAGCTGTTCAGTTTATTATATATACTACGACGTCCTATTACAGCGTCATGCCTATTACCGAGGCATCTCGGCATTTCAGAGAACCGATACCATCACAATTCACATCTGAATGATCCTTGTGTAAACATACTCAAGAAGTTCAGATAGCCGTCAAATTTAACAGTTGGAAGAAATACTCTATTCATAGTTTCACAAAATCTTAGATTTCCCTTACATGTACACATTTAAGGAAGCGATGAAATCCCATTTATACCATATCCAGATCCAATCTGTACTTTTCATTCTTAAAATCGTGCCAAGCAAAATGTCAACAAATCGTCTGCTTCACAATTTAAAAAATACAAGCAGAATTGGTGATATGACTTAAGCTCATCGATAAAAGATTGTTATCTATGTTTGGGGGCCCATTAACGGTGTATTGTCAAACTAGTGAGTTTCGTTTCAGTGTAGTTTATTAGATCAGTAGTATCAAGGTAAGTTAATAAACCCTCTCATCCCTTCAAATTCATAAAAGATGCTTTCTAGACACGGGGCATACAATTAAAGTTATGGGAGTTGGTGAAACTACAAATATACCATGTAATATAACATAAGAATATCATAAATCATAATTACTTAATGGATCTACTACAACTCGACATACAAAGATCTGAATTAAATTTATGAATTTAATTGTCATTTTTTTAAAACATGTGTTTCCTTTACATAAAATTTCTAGATCTTTTTTATATTTTGATACGATACTACCAACAATCACTGTATTTCTCAACTGCAGCGGTAATATGATGTCCTCTTTAGAGTGCATCCCGTCAGAGATCGCCTCGAAATACCCAGCGCTTTGAATGACCCGTTGATCGGAAATGAAAATCAATCACTGTTGCTAATACCTCACATGTTGATTACTGATGCAGTAGGATACACATGAAAAAGTAAGTATCCTGAAACTTTTTGGGGGGTATGTTTTCTAAGTAGTAACTCGGTAATACGACGTTTCGGCCTACGGGAAGAGATTTAGAATACAATTGTTGATTTCGAGATACTAACATCATGGCCCATTGTATCCTTTAGTTCTTTGTCAACATCTGAGATTTGCAATCACATTGCAGAAGCGTCTGAAGTGACATAAGACGTCAACCAGTTTTATGAATTGAAGAATATTTTCCTACAGTTCGATTAAGTTACTTCTGATATCATCGATGATTCTGTTAATTAAAAGTATATGAATAGAATTGCTTTCTGTTTTGATTATGTAACAAGAGAGAGAATTTTGATCTAGCAACAAAAAAAGACTTTTTGTAAATGTCAGACTTGATTCACGAAGAATGAACATAAAAGGAGTCTTGATACTGTGTACAAAGACAGATAAACTGATTCCGACAAGCATTTAAATTTCGTAATAGAAAAATAATGATTACTCTGCATAAATTACCCAACATTTCTTATTCGATAATGACTATATCTGATAACGAAAAGTACAGAAATTGAATTTCTTGGCGTAGTAGCTAATGCAACTTTTGACAATATCATACTTGAATCGACAAGATTTATTTTAAAAGGAGACGATGCTGTATAAAAACGACAGAAAAAAATGATTCTAAAAACGAATTTAATTCAGCAATTGAAAATATAATGATTGCTGTGGAACGATCACTAAGCTAGGAACAAGATAGTAGTCACAAACAAAGGTTTTTGTGACAAGAAAAATATGGTAATATCAGTTGGAACAAGGAAGTAGCCAAAAACAAAGATGTAATGCAAAATTGTGTTGCTACATAATTGTGGTACCGCATGATTTGATTTACCACATAATTTTGCGTAACATATAAACACATATCCCAAATATAAACAAAAATACCATAAATAACATATAAACAAATATATCAAATATAAACAAATATACCATAAATTGTTGCAGACATTGCTAGCCAATACATACTATTTAAAACCTGTCTATACTAATATCAACTGATATTTAGAAAATTTAAGATAAGAATTTAGTAAAATAGACAATTACTGGGAGCGACAAAGAATTCATTAACATATTTTGAAATTGTAAATGTAGAAGATATGTATAATTTGTCGTAGTATAAACTAACAATTCCTATGTAAATTATTCTAACTTGATATGTAATTTCAAATTATGATAGTGGAGACGTATTTTTTATTTTTGTTAATTATTAACGTGCACAATAATTTAGGTACAGAAGGGTTTTGTACTCATTTTATCTTCTATCACTTTATTTTGTAGCTGTGATAAATCGGACTCTTTAGGAATTCGTTTTTCTGATGTTAAAGGATAGTATTTCAAATAGACGTGCAAATGTGTCGATACATCTAAAACTAATTCTAAAATACCACCAAAACTTTGTTTGTCACTCCAAGACATTCAATTTTTTTCCGATAGTTTTTATTTACTGCTTCGTTGCCCATCTTAAATATTTGACAGGCATTAATTGGTACACGGCACAGGCATATCCACTGTTGTAGTTCACTTACATAATGAATGACCTTTACCGTCACTTGTATTCTCCATAATGTTTTCTTCGGTCGTTGCAAGGATAATATTCATGATTTTACTTTATTATATCTATTCGGTATCATGCTGATTCCGTCTCTAATTTCAGATTTAGTCACAAGAAACAAATAGTAGTAAATTAGTAATTCTAATTCTACCATATTTATGTTCAAACCTACATCTTTAGCTAGTCCAGGTGCAATAAAATAATATGTTGGATACAGTTTATAATTACTCTTGTATGCATTTCTAAATCTTCACGAAAAAAAGCTACCTAACTTTAAAGTATTTTTCTTGATTCTGTAGTCATCGAGATAAAAAAAATTTAAATTAAATTGTTTCAAGGAACCTTAAACATGCTGGTAATCTTCGTCTGTTATACCTGATCCTTTGAGACTGGAATACAATTTCTAAATTGGTGGTGATTCATTTTCCTTAAACCTTTCAATATTATCCATATACTCGTACCCATAAATGTCTTTTCTGAAATGTTTTGCTTCCATGTTACTAAATATTTTCATGGTTTCCGTCAATGTATCATCGCTTAGATTTATAGTAAGTTGTTCTTGTGATTGTCTCATAAACCGAAAACTATCTAGAAATCTTATTGTTCTTTTATGACAACTGCTTTTTTGTGTCTTCCTTTTTAAATTTATCGACTATAAATCCTTACTAATGTGGTATTATAGCTACTTCTTGATCGGGATCGATTTCTAGTAATGCCTTGATAATAAGATAAAAATCATATCCAGGCAAATTTGTAATAGATAGTAGTATATTTTGGATATATGTAATTTAAATCAAACTCGATATGTGCAGAAGCTCTGTTTTTACTAGTTAAGTGAACATGATCTCTCTCTCTCTCTCTCTCTCTCTCTCTCTCTCTCTCTCTCTCTCTCTCTCTCTCTCTCTCTCTCTCTCTCTCTCTCTCTCTCTCTCTCTGTAATTAACTTCATCGGTATCTTCGTTCGTACCCTTGTCAGCAATGTCCTTTTCATAAATGTGGCATATGTTTGTGGAAAAATAATTCTTATTACCTTTTTTTGTGAATATTATTTTAGCAGCATTTCTTGGTCTTAGTTCTTTTAATATATTCTATTGCAATTTCCTAAAAATACTCGTAAAATTTATTTATAGAATCTGCTCCTCTGTAAGTTATAGGTTCATATTCTTTGTGAAATTATTTACAATAAAGGCAAAACCCCTGATGGTATGTGTTTTACTGTGTTTATTGCCTATGTATCCGGGTTTATTTACAATTGCTCATTGACTCCATAATGCTTTTAAAATCATAATATAGGACCTAGGGAAGTTTTAGACGATGATGGCAGTTTTTATATTTAACGACGGAACCATTTTCAGGCATTATGTTTATTGTGTTATCTATATTATTGCATAATATGTTGTGATCTTAAAATTTAAATTCAGAATACCAATGATTTAGACACTTCCAACAAAAGTGTTTTATGTGCTTTTTTAATTTTATATGACGCCAATTTTGACAAATTCTTTATTTCACAATCATGATTATTGTCTATGTCGGATTTGTCTGCATCAAATACGATTAGCATATATATGTAACTGTCTTTTTCCCTTTCTGTCACTCATATGGTCTTGCAAGTCCTGTATACGGTTTTTCATACATTGGCAGATATTTTAAATTCATTTTCAATTTATTTTTATCTCTTTTATTTTCATCGGGCATTAGTGAAATCAATGTTTATTCTTGTCAGAGTTATATTTGTTACTTCTGTATGGATGATCTTTTGGTTAGTTTTGTCATTGATTCTATGGCATAAAAAAACATTTGTTATCTTTATTATAAACATTGTGTCAAGCATTTCTTAGAAATGAATTACCCATTCTGGTAAATCTATGTATGATTCTTCTCTCAAAGACTCATATTTCTCTACATGTAGCATTACATAATCTCTCCCTGCAAAATCCTAATGTGTAGTTTTGCTTATTTTTCTGTCAGATTTCAAACATTCTGTCAGTAACCATTCGCATTTTATTTCTGTTCATTATGTTTAAACGCTTGCTCTGCGATACCAATTCATGAATTGAAGTCTCCTCTGTTCTCATTACGCGTCGAATTGCTAAATCTAGCTGAACTCCTACAGATCTGAAATCTCTTCTTATTATTTTGTTTTCAAGCATGGCACTACATCGTTTAAAAATTTAAATTTATAAAATAAACAAAACACAAACGCCGATAAATATGTTTAGAAATAAATACAAATCATTATTTATCCCCCACCCTCAGTTACTATTTATCATTTTGCTTTTGAAGCATGGCTCTACATCGTTTAAAAATAAATACAAATCATTATTGTCCCCCCCCCCCCCCTCCAATTACGCACTCGTTTAGTACTCTTCTAAGGGAATCCTGGAGCCTTCTGGTGATAATTCTATATCTATTTTGTGTAATCATTCTGTTTATTTCTTTCCTCTTCGGAAGACGAGTTACGGGAAGCAGTAATAAGCTACTTATATGCATGAAATGTCATATAGCTTTGTACTTAACTTTTTCAATACAATTTCCTTCCTTTTTATATAATTACATACCAACGATATCCCATTGCTAATGGTCATCTACGTGTTAACATAGACCATTTTAAACGGAATTTGTTCAGCTTGCTTGTGTAAAGTTTATGCAGATTGTTTAATTAACCATTCTTTCAATTCAGCGTATTTTGTCTTCCTTTTGTCCAGTTTAATACGTTCCTACAATTGATTGATATCTGTGTAAGCAACTGGACTTTTCAGGATAGTAGTATTAGCACTGAATTAGAACACATACACTTTCACTACATATTTTTAATTTATATCGTTATTTTGCGTGGTTTCAATGCATCTTTTTTATTTGTCTGCTTAGCTAATAAAATATAATATTGAATTTTTTTTTGAATTTTTGTTTGCATTTTGAAGTTTTAATGAATACATACATTAGTATAATTTGCCTGCTTAGGTATTACAATCGTATATTTATGTTTTAATTTTTATTTCGTATTGCTGTTTTTCATGTCTTTTTGGTTTGTACGAATGATGTAGAGCCTGAAACTGACGTTGCTTCGCACCATCAAAAAAGAACAATGCTACATCGTTCAGAGCTGGATTATTCATTTTAATATTTTCTAAGTTTTACTCTAGGGCTTTATTTTTATATTATACTTAAAATATACTGGTGTGAGGTTGGTCAAAGCTTATATCATTATTTTTCTAAATTATATTGCTATTTACATATTTTATTGTTAGTGCTACTGAGCTCGACTGATGATAGTATGGTTGTTGACCGGGAAATTTTGTAAAAAGGTTTAGTCGGGTGGTAGGGAGTTGTTTTTCAAAGATATGTTTTGAGGGGGTATGGTGTTGTTTATAAAAAAAAAATTTGTATGGGAGGGGGAGGGGGAGTTAGGGTGTAAGTGGCCGAACAAGTTTTTTAAAAAATGTATGCAGTAGCATAGGTTGGTGGCTAGGAAATTTTGAGAAAATAATTATTAGATGGGGAATAGGGTTTCTGTGGCTAGGCAAATATATTCTACCTACTGTTTCCATTTATCCATCCATCCTTACATACATACATACATACATACATACATACATACATACATACATACATACATACATACATACATACATACATACATACATACATACATACATACATACATACATACATACATACATACATATATATTGGTCGTTAAATAATGTTTCTTATTTGATGATATATTGATATACTTTACTGTAGCAAAATCTTTCAAGGAAGATATAAAGGTATACATACAGACACACATACATACATACATACATACATACATACATACATACATACATACATACATACATACATACATACATACATACATACAGACAGACAGACAGACAGACAGACAGACAGACAGACATGCATGCATGCATGCATGCATGCATACATACATACATACATACATACATACATACATACATACATACATACATACATACATAGTTTATTTTGTGTATACCTGTCATCACCAGCACAATCCCTACAAACGGTCATACTTTGGCATATGCACTTGTCACGTACGTTTGCCTTTCTGCCTCTCCCCTTGCCACACAGAATACAGCTGTTGGAGTCCAGCACCAGACGGAATGGCTGCAGAGGGAGCGAGAATATTAATCAAACATGTTTGTAATGAGAGATTCCTACGGGAACATACTTGGAATTTCTAAATCGTTATTCTTTACGCTCTTTCGTGAAGATAAGGAGACTTGAATCGCGAATTTCATTGAATTTGTGGTTATTATTTTTAAAAGGAGAAATCGCTTGAGAAAACCTTTCGTTCAATTGCAATCTTATCTTTTAAAAGGAGCATATTCATTGATGTACAAGGGGCCATTTTATTGGGATGCCAACTTTATTAAAAATAACTATTCCTCTCACCACTACACTCACCACTCGGTCAATAGTTAATATCAGAAACATATCACATTGGTCATGAATAATCCTTCCAACATACTTTAAAAGTGTTTCCCTATTACTCAAATCACATGTTTTTTGGAGTAGTGCTACCGGCTTATTGTTGTATAAACCCAACGCCGATATTCGATTATGAGTACACGAGGACGAGTTACCTCCGTCACTATCGCAATCACCAGAGAGAGAGAGAGAGAGAGAGAGAGAGAGAGAGAGAGAGAGAATGTTTTCAGGTCTTACAAAATAAAATTGTATCGATTTGAAGCCTTTGTGTGACCTTGACCGTGGAAGCCGTGGTAGAGCATTTAGGAGACCGTCTGACGCGTATTCCAAGGGTCGCGGGTTTGATCCCCGATGAGGCCATCCCGCCTCGGCTGCCTCTGTGTTTCCTTTTTAAAGGCACTTAGCTCCCATTTCGTCTGCATGCTATAGCCAATAATGTGTTAAAAGTGCCGTTAAAACCAACCAATCAATGACCTTGTCCGCATGCCAACGCGTTCTTCCCACTCATTGATGTTTTGGAAACAATGTTTTGTAGACATATGGATTTGTGGCATTTTGACGAAAAAGAAAAGAAAAAAGCTTTTGTTCCCCCCCCCACACACACACACACACATACACACACTCCCTGGTGCACTGTCTCAATTTGGCTGGATAGCTGTATGCGAAATTCTTCAGCAGAAAAAATGTTTTCAAGTATTAAGTATTGTTTTAATGAGTTTTTCACATTTATTGTGATAGTTACAAAACCAAATGCTGAAGATTTTATGCATATATGAAGATTAATCATCCCCCACTCCCAAGTTCCTTTACCACTTTATATGCACAAAGCAATGAAAAGCAACTATCTAAACGATCATTTAATTTTAGTGCGTTTTTGTCTTCTTCTTTTAAGACTTTAAACTATGACATGTATCTCAAAACCTAAAGACTTGCTTTAATGCTCTCTCTCTCTCTCTCTCTCTCTCTCTCTCTCTCTCTCTCTCTCTCTCTCTCTCTCTCTCTCTCTCAATTTGCCACGACGTCAGCCGTGCGGTATTGCAGTTACAGCACATCCCATATTACAGTTACAGCACACTAAACTGTGCCGATATCACATATACAGCACACTTAACTGTGTTGATACCAGGATTTAGCAAACATAAAAGATCAAATCAAAACCACCGCTTCATACTTAAACCATGCTATAAAACGACATCTTGCAAAAACCATGCTTTCTGATATCCTTTGAGAGAGAGAGAAAGAGAGAGAGAGAGAGAGAGTAAATCCATTGAATTCCACCTAAAATCGATTGGCACATTTTCGACCCTTTTTCATGGACAATGGATGTTATAACACAATGTCACTTTCATAATGTTATAAGTGGTTACCTGATTCAAAACAATGCATGCAGCTGAATTTCATGGATTCTTTGAACGTTGAAACTGTTCATGGAAAATTCAAGGCACAATTTCAGCTGTTGTGAAAAACGGTCGGAAAAGTAAAACATTGCGTTCGCTTATGATTTTTCAAAGTCGAATATAAACGATAAAGATGTTATTTTTCAAAACTATTCAACTATTTTAAACGAAATCTTCCTGGAAAAGAAAAATATGCTAATAAAGCTTCCAATTAATAAGCCTGTCTGTTATTTAGTACAACCCATGTGAGTGATACATGTGAGTTATACATGTGAGTGATACATGTGAGTGATACATGTGAGTGATATATGTGAGTGATACATGTGAGTGATACATGTGAGTGATAACATGTGAGTGATACATGTGAGTGATACATGTGAGTGATACATGGTAAACGACATTCCGGGATGCAAGTAACTAAACTATTTGTGCAAATTATCCATTACATTTTTTTAAACTATTTTCAATCGATTGCAACATATGCTTAATCGGTTCTGTTGAATCAATCATTGATCTTTAAATTTCAAAAGATTCCCAGCATTAACAGTTTCTCTGATATTCTACACTTTTGTTACACATCTTCTTTTAAAACTCCAAACGATTAAAATCAATGGTTCATCGGTTCTAATAAATCAATGATCGATCATTAAATTTAAACCGATTTCCAAAACTTACAATTTTCCTCAGATTCTACACGTGTTACATGTTGTCTGTATAAACTCCTTCTAGACACGTTATCACACACGTAATTCACCACTCGAAGCAGAACAAAGTCAAGTAGCGATACAATAACTTATTTTTACCTCGAGTCGACAGCATTTTTCATAACGTTGCACGAGTCTGAAAGTACGCGATAACTTAAACCATTCTGATTGGTTCTTTTTAATACAAGCACCGGGGCTACTATGGAGAAAGTGAATGAAGTTGAGAGTGACTGTAAATTTGGAAATCCTCAGCACTTAATTATATTTGGCTATATGTGACACAGTGGTCATGACGTATGTTGGAAAGAAATAAATCATATCCATCAGGTTTCAATTGCCCCAGATAAACACCAGTTTGTGAGATAACGTGTCTGGTGTCAATTGCCCCAGACAAACACCAATTTTGCGACATAAAGTGTCAGATGTCAATTGACCCAGATAAACACCAGTTTTGTGAGATAAAGTGTTAGTTGTCAATTATCCAATATAAATACGAGTTTTGCGACATAAAGTGACGGTGAAGGTGGAGGGAAGGATTTGAGCAAGCCCCGCATGACCTGTGAGCAGTTGTGTCTTCCCGAAAGCTGCATATGTCAACAACAACAACCCACAACAAATCCCCAACAGCTACAACATTTTCCTATTACACCTAACTATTTTATTGGAGACTTCTCCCCACCCCCCCCCCCACCCCAGAAATGTCTTTATTTATGGTTAACTGATTTATTGATTATAATTTTCTTTCAAAAAAATACTAACCTATAGTAATGCATCGGGGTAAACATTTTGGACTACGGCACATTTCTTTTGGAAATAGTTTCGTAAAGTATTTTTGGTGCAAAATCTACCCCTATATTTTTTTCCTCCTCAAAGAGGAAAAAAACATTTCAAGGATAAGTTTTTCTATTATCATGCTTTCCCATTTATAGTGGTACCTGTTTCAGTGCTCCCTAACTGTCTTATTTTATGCGTCCAATTAAGTAACACATGAGCTTGTCTCTATTAATATGCTCTTGAGTTCTTTTGAGTTCTTTTCGCAGCATGGACTACCAATCCAGTTACGAGTGTAACTAATTCATCAAAAGTATATGAGACTAAACAAAGGTAGGTAGCAAAACCAATATGGAATAAAAATGGTTAGAATGAACCTGTTGGAGTGACATTTTGCTTACCTTTAAATACAGTTGATAAATGTCGTACACAAGTATGGAGGTAACGGCTATGACTTCCGCTGACGCTGTTGACGTTACGGCCATGATGATCATCAATATCATCATAACTTCACCCGCCCGGCCGAACAGACGTTGTGATACTACGGGAAGTACCAGACCTGAATTGTGGGCGAAAGTGTAATTTTTCATAACAGATCAAAAGCATTATGATATATGTTTGAAATTGTGTCTGCATAGATGAAACGTACATCATAGAATTAATTAGCCCCCCCCCACTCCTCTCTCTCTCTCTCACTCTCTCTTTCTCTCTCTCTCTCTCTCTCTCTCTCTCTCTCTCTCTCTCTCTCTCTCTCTCTCTCTCTCTCTCTCTCTCTGGGAATATGGATTAAAACTATAAATTCTGCACTGCTGGGATTGCAAATATTTCATGCATGATATTGAATTATATTATTAGAAACAATGAAAATATAATCGTCTCTACCAGAAGGGTATTACCCATAATATGATATCACTGTTTTGATTAACAATGTAATGAGATTAATAATTGTTATATATATTATTACATAACTACTTACCTTCTTACTTACATATTTAATAGCCTATCTATATAACTGCCTACTGCTCACCTACCTACAATATAACACAATATATGTGTCTCTCTGGCACCCACGAAAAAATCGTACATGTTCAATTTACATCAGTTGAAACTCTTTCGCTACTGTCAATAGTTCAACATAGTTTTAAGTTCAGCAATGTATATTGAAAGACGAAAGCAAAGGAAGTGTATCCAGGGGAGACAACTGAAACGTTACTGCGTAGACTAGATGGTGTAATTTACTACGCCATCTTCTTCAGTTTCGGTTTAGCCACTTGATTTGTTTATATAACGTGATAAGCAATTTTCCCGCTCCTTGCATCTCATACTCTTTCACAATATATCGGTGCAGCAAGGCTGTTTTGACCCAAGGGTCAGCTAAACCTTAGTAAGTCGTCTTTGAGCATTAATACACGAGCACGTTGACTGGATCCTATTTTGTATTATGTACCTACCACTTTTCAACCCATGAAAGAGCCAAAATGTTATCGTCATTTCCTACAGGCTGGAAAACGACAATATCGTCTTCTAAATCCGTATTACCATACTATCAAACGAGGCTGGAACTACTTTATCGTCGAGGTTTCCTGGTGATAATAGCAGGGCCCATAGCGACGGAATGCCAACACTAGCAGTAAACAAAGCTCTCACGGCGACGTTAGTTAAGAAACCTTGCGTTATATGGTAAATATCTGAAAGGTCTAAACCAGGTTTTTGTCACAACAAAAATAAAAAAAGCATTTATTCCTTTATTTTGAAATAGTAAAATATAGTCTAAAGGTTCGTCTGAAACGAGATCACATTCGGAAATCGAGTACCAAAACATTACAGTTGTACAGTACAACCCGTTTACGGAAGTTCATAAATGGTAACGTTAGTGAGTTCCCGCATAATGGATGAATTTGAAATTATAAATGAGTAATATTCTCTGCAACAAATCTGTAACATCAAAATCCAACAATTTTGCCAATCCTGTTGTAAATAACAGTCAAAATAATGTTGTCATTCCCATGTAAAGTTCCCATCGGAGCCTCTCACAATGATGCACCAAAAACAGTTCAACCGCTATCAACCTAGCATCTGAAAGAAACTTCCAGTCATTCAGCTTCTTCCGTGATGCAAAATTTGAGAACTGCACAATAATTGTAAATCACATATACGAGTCTGCTTTCCCCAAGCGTCGGATAATTCGTGTTATTGACAGTGATGGTAGTCAAACTGAGTGAGCGTTGCTTCACAAGCTTCATTCATAAAAGTAATATTCATGCGCATGTCAGATTTTCAAAAAATAATTCGGTTTATGCTTTAAGATGAAGTTCGTATTAAAGAGGTTGAAATGTTTAGCAATTTCTTGTGTTTTTCGGCTATATATAGTGACGGTATTAAATTATCTGAAAATTGATTGGTATATAACAAAAATATCATTATCACAGTAATGCGATTTTTATTGCTAGATCACGTCTCGTTGACAGCATAAAAAATCAGGATCATGACTCGACGCTTCGCGTCTCGTAATGATCCGGATTTTCTAATGCTGACAACTCGACGTGATACAGCAAGCAATCAAAATCGCGTTACTGTGATAATATATATATATATATATATATATATATATATATATATATATATATATATATATATATATATATATATATATATATATATATATTATTCCGGATTAGAATCCAATGAAAATGGACGTTTAAAAACAACCCGACTATGTATGGCGGTTCAGGTGCGTTTAATTGTCACGTTATCGGTATATTATGACGTCTGCCGTATGCTGCCCTGTAACGTCGTCAGCTTTGTGCACCATCTCTGCAAGTAAAGAATTCCTGGCATTTTCCTCATACGTAGTAGGTAAAATCTTCACATTCTGCACTAAAGCCGTTTTTGAGAAAAGATTGTAGAAAATGCAATATGAACTGAGTGTGATGCATTTATCAAAACGTCCGGTTTTCTGCAGGTGGCATTTTAACACCAAATTGACATCCCTATGGCAGACGTATTATCCTTCCAAAGGGAAGTAAACCCACTTTGAGGAGCATGTGCAATCATGTGCTAGTAGCAGCACATTTCTCAGTATGAGCATTTTCGGTCTTTTTCGTGAAACAAAAAACCTCGGATGTGTGGCAGAAGCAACCATTCTAAAATCAAGGCAAACGAACCTAACACGTGACGAAATACTATGTCACGTTGTATATACAATCAAAGTATTGACTCATTAATTA
Organism: Margaritifera margaritifera; assembly: GCA_029931535.1. NCBI lineage: Eukaryota > Metazoa > Mollusca > Bivalvia > Unionida > Margaritiferidae > Margaritifera > Margaritifera margaritifera. The sequence continues at coordinate 3,419,604 of JAQPZY010001626.1, read as the reverse complement.
TAAGATTCTAAAGGTGCATTTAATAAAAAATATATTTATTTGTTTGGATATGTATACATGACCTTCTATTTAGTTTATATATACGTTCATGAAACAGATTAATATAATTTTGTGCAGTTTGATTTTTGTTTTCCCCCCAAAAGGGAAATCAAGCCGCCTGACACGTACGACGTATTTTCTGGTTTGACAGAGGTTGCTCCGCTTGCCATGTTTCCTTGTTGTCTCATGGGGGGTTAACATGATGCACCAGCATTAACGCAGATGGAACTCTGAATTACGCATAACACTTGTATTATTTTTGGGATCCAGACTAACAACCGAACATGGGTAATATACAGAACATAGGCAATATCTTTTTTTTTGTTGTTTTTTTTTTTTTTTTTTATATTTGTTTATTTTATTAAAAGCACACAGAAATGTTTGTTAATATCGCTGTTTTGGTGCTTATCTCCCTTTGACACGAGTATAACAAATTTTAAGTCATGTCACCGCGGGCTAAATAGGCTGGTTTGAAAAGTAGGAAACATGATACATCCATGTATGTCCTACTATCGTAAGACAATGATCGCCCTTCACACACACACACAAACACACACACACACACACACACACACACACACACACACACACACACACACACACACAAATGAGGTTTTTCGTTCTTAATTCTGTTTAAATAGCGTAAGTTTATATTTGTTGTTCAAGTCCGTCAATATACTATTCTGTGATAACTCCGACGAAAAAGTAATTTACAGTCAAACCTGCTCTTTGCGACAATCTGCATATAAGAACCACCTGTGTACAAAGACCCAGTTCTGTTGGTCAAATTTTTCCATCAATCAGTGTATTTTTCACCTTATGTAACGACTACATGCTCAATACGATCACTTGTAGATGGTCCCCTTAGTGATCTTTATACACAAGTTTAACTGCATGTACCCATGTATTTGCACATACCCAGTTCAGAAAAGCGTATAACTTGACCAGAGTCTACTCTGTTCGTTCTACTTCTGAATTGCTTAGACCATGATTTGCTGATATAGTATGCGTCAATGCTGTTGAAGGGGTAGTCATTAATGACGTAAATACAGCATCATAATTGATCGAATCGCAACATGCATCATAAGCTACTACAAACAAATCTCATTTTTATCTGTTAAAATTTTACTTATTCAAACTGTATATCCAATCTCTATACTACAAAAACGTTGACTTATAATTATGCAAACTTCTTTGCATGATGCAAATTGTCTTAGATATTAGACATGCTCGACTTATTTAAACCTTAGTTAATTATTTCCTTGCTTGGCAGGGATAAGTGAATGCGTGAACAATAAGAAGATCTAATTTCCGGGACAGATTTGATGAGCATGTGCATTCATATTGTCTGGTCATATTGTATGGACTTGCAGACAGTATACAATTATGGTAGATGAGATATCATGTAAAATGGAATAAATGACTATGACCAGAAGATCTTTCACCAGCTGACATCAAGTAGAGATGTAGGAATAACGAGTATGCATGTATAGGGATTAAGGGCATATCAGCACAATCCAGGTTATATGGTGTTAAACAAACCATGGTAGCAACATGGTAAAGATAAAAGCCTTGCCAAAATCCTAATAAAGACAAAACCCCTCCATCTGAATGTAAATATACACAATAAGACACAAGATCAGTGTTAAAGATGATATAAAATCCCCCAAAAGGCATACATAAACAAAAATTAGGGCAAATAAGGACTTAGGACATCATTACGGGACGCATTGTTTAGCAAACAGGTTGCCTCCAAAAGTCGTCTGTAACAAAAATACGAAGATGGTATATTAAACGCTCTTCATTAAAATTGTTCGTGGAAGACAATATTATATAAATCTTTATATTATTTAAAGAAAGAAGGTAAATCAAATTAATGATATCCAGAGCACGAGGAAGTATTAGACGAGACTGGGAGGGTGTGGATGTTTGCATGCCAAAGTGACCTTGTCTATTGTGTAACGTCACAGTGACATCATTCGCCTGTCTGTTAGGCATCATTGTGATCTTACACAGATTGCATTTATACCCACGTGCTGCAGCGTACTAAACAGGGGGTGGGGGTGGGGGCATACAGGTCTGTTACCCCGGGCGCCAGAGGTCTTGGGGCTCCAAAACAGCTGATAAAAATTCGGGCCTCGTATTCTGGCCCTTTGATCCATCAGCGTGGCCCCGGGCGCCATTTACCCTTAGTACGCCACTGCCCACGTGATCAAACTGACCAATCAGATTACCGGCGAAAATACCGTTGAGTGATAGAGCGCATACTCCTCACAGTGGGTTACCTCACTTCGGAAGAATAACACCACTGCCACAACGATGTAAATCTGGTAGTAAATTGCCTCCGTGAGAGAACCATACCCTTTGATAACTGCATCGCACTCAATTCATACTGCATTTTCTGCGATCTTTTCTCTTCAGTGGCTTTGGTGCAGAATATAAACATTTTACTTTAATGCGTAAACCTGAGATGGAGCACAGTGCTCACGAAGTTTCAAGGTATTACGCGACAGACGTCACAAAATACTCATAACGTCACAATGAAGCTCATGTGACCCGCGTTACATAGGCTATTTGTCTATACGTCGTTTTAGATTGGATTTCAATACGTGATAATAGATATAAGGTAGGATCCAGTCAACGAGCTCGTGTATTAATGCGCAAAGTCGATCTACTCACGTTCAGATGACCCTGTGGTTAAAACAGCCATCCTGCTGCAATATATTCAGAAAGAGTATGAGCTGTGAGGAGCATGGATAGAGCCCTGACCTGTTCCACCTATTACGACGCCATGTTGGCACCGCCTTATTGGCTAAAGTAAAGTTGGGACAGGATACCGGTTGATAATAATGTACAATTGGTTAATATTACGTCATATGAACCTCACTGACATCACAACGATTCGAAAACGTGTTATGACTATAGTAAAAGGCATACAGGCCATATAGGCGTTCAGAGCCGGCTGTCATTTTTTAGAATTTTATTACACACACTTTTAAATGGCAAGTATTCACTTTTTATTTGGATCCTTATGCATCCATATTCCTTTGGAAGGTCATTATTTACACGCCCAGAGAAATACATACGGCAAAATCAATGTTAAATTAAGTGGACATTTTTGGACGAGGTTAACATAAAGGAGTGATTCAGTACAAACCGGATTGAATGTCGCGTGTTGTGACGTCACAATGAAAGCACCGCGCGTTTAAAACAAATTTGTAATACCCTGTTATCTCTTACGATAGACCCGACGTCCTCTTTTCTTGATCCAGTTTAGTACCTGGCCACCATAGTAGAAGTCCACAGCGATCAATAAGTTTTTTGATGACATTTAAGTTGGTTAAACTAACTAATATCAAATTTTAGAACAACAATTAATATTTAATTTAATTTGAGTAATTAATTTAATTTGAGTAAATGCGCCTACATGACCAGAATGACATACACTTTAATAGCAACTTAGGGAATAGTCTGAGGCTATCAAAACCGAATGATTTATTCAAATTGTTTCATTAAAATGTTCCAGGATTAATATTTCAAATTAAAACTGCACTGATGGTTAAAACGTCATCGAGTCCTATTTTCTACACCTGTCATTTATAAACAATATTCTTTGCACGTCTAGTCGGATGTTTTTCCGCCAAAGACTTACCAATATGGTGAGTACCACTACGAAAACATCCGAATTCTCTCGGAGAGTCGAAGTTGTTCGACCAGCATCAGAAAAAGACGAAGATGTTTCGACTGATGCAGCGTATTGCCTTTGACTCCTGGGATGCGTCGGCTTCATTTTATTCCGGTTTAATTCGATGAATGCCGCCATTTTCTTTCGATCCATACAGACTAATTATCACAGTTTACGATGAAGATATCTGTCATTTACAAGTACATGGCAAACCGTTCCAAGATGACCCAAGAGATACGTCACAACGCCACGTTATGAAGCGATCGTTGTTTGGATTTTTAATGTCAAAGCTGTACAGGATTTTACCTTCATTTATTATGTTCAAATATTACATGCTTTGAATTTCGTGACGTTTATCATAAAATATTGTTGTGATGGTCACTGATCACAACCATATCTCTATGATATATGTTCTCAACGTATAACGCCGCCGTGAATGCTCAGTTAGCCGCTTTTGTATAAAATTTAAACATATCCCTACCATCGGCAAATGCAGAAAACCCCGAGGTGTTCCGAATGACTAAGAGTTAGAGGCTATGGAAACTGAACGATTTATTCCCTTTTTAATTCAAAAGTTATATGAATAAGATTAAAATTAAAAGTTCAGGTATTGCATTGATTTTTGAAGTGTCGTCGATTGTTATTTTCAGTGCCTATATTCCATTATGTAGTCTCGCTCAACCTGACTCTTCCTTGGCTCTGAGAGATTGTCGCCATATGAAACTACATTATCACAATTCGTACAGCTTCAGAATATGTCGCTGCCGCAAGGCTGTTTTGCCACTGGGTCATCGACACCTTAGTCCATCGTCTCCGTATCGTTTTCTCCAGATGACATTTTACCACGAAATTTACAGAGTTGTGGCATTGGTTTTATCAAGGCATCTGTAGGTATGTCAGGGGTATGTATGGGTGGGTCACTCGTATTCTTTGCCTGCTGCGTCACACTTCCAGAGGTCGTGAGACTGCAGATAACTATCATCCGCCATCTTTGAACAAAGTGCGGAAATTTCGTACTTTTTATTCATCATGCACTGCGAAACTATCAACCAATCACCACCGCTTCTAAACTTTATTCAGACTAGCCAATATAGAAATGACGCCACTGTTGTGCGAATGACGTCACTGACTAGCCAGTTGAGAGACAGATTTTAATAGTTACCGGTTTATGGTATTTTATTGAACTTTGAGTATAGTAATTTAATTTGTTTCGTTTAAAATTAATTGAAGGCTTTCTGTTGCTAAGCTTTTCCCTATCTATTTAAAGCTCAGTGTATGACGTATGGGTAAACATTATGACATCATAAATGAAATTAGTTTGCATGCATGCAATTGGAGTGAGGGTTATATAAACACGTAACGTACGTACTGGGTCTGCCCAGTTGTCCGTATATAGTACTAGCAGAGTCCCTCCAATGGCAAATATCTCAGGGAGCCACGCGAGAGTCTGGTTGAGTGAGACTATTTAAATGATGGTATATTCTTCGCATATCTAGCTGGATATTTGTCCGCCAAAAACTTACGAAATCGGGAAGTATCATTACCTCTGGGTCTCTTTCTGAAAATCGAAGTTATGCGCCTCGCATCGGAATGAGACGCGGATGTTCCAACTGGCTATGTCGTCGTCATACACTATATATTCAAAGAGTATTACCTGATGGAACTAACTCATCACCCTTGCCTGTTGCTAGATGGCGTTAGTATGTTGTCGGATTTCTAGACTGTTTATCTCTTTATAAAGATATTTTTATGAGTGAAACGTTTACAAGCGGGGACCAATTGTATATACACATCATTTGCACGATAAATATGCAGGTGACTTCCATTAACATACATACGTAATCCTCTGGAGGACTTACCAGCGTTTACGTCTTCCTCTGAGATAAGTGGCAAGTTTTGCCTGGCGCTGAGTGCGATGTAGGCGAGACCCATGCTGGTCGCCAGGGCGAACGGTACGGCGAACCAGGTCAATCCTCCGGATAGAAATCCCAGAACACCCTGTCGCGGCCTGGCCGCCACGCTGCTCTGCCAATAAGACTGGTCCACGTTTGATGTCCCAAAAGCGCCTGAAATAAAATGGTGTTAATAACTTTGGCTTGTTTATGAAATAAAACGATACATGATTAATGCATTGGTGTGAAATTATACAAATTATATAAATTTGCCATAACTGAGTCCGTGATTAAATACACGTATTACTACAGTCCTGATAAAAGTAGAAGCGTAATTATTGCCTTATTTTCAATTACTTGTGATGTTTCAATCACATTAATTTGTCATGAAATTGTTATGGACGCATCCAGTGCCGCCATTGTCGCTACCATTCTAAAAAAGAAAAAAAATTATTACTGGACTCTACCAATAAATGAAAAATAAATTCTGTTTGATTAATGTTGGGGATGAAATCAATGTTAGAATTATGGACAGGTATTAATTGCACGCGAACAGTCAAAAATTATATTGAAAATGTATTATTATGGAAGTATCATTTGAATAATGTAATCTGCATTTCCCAGCAAAATCAAATGCAACCTGTGCTTTGATCTCTGCGTTTATTGACTTCCATTTTTTGTATTGTACTGTGAAAGTACATGTAGGTCAAAGTCTCTGTTGGCAGAGGCAGATTTCCCAATACCCGATCAGTCTTACTGCCCCTGAAGAATCGACTCAAGCTACACGCAATTTAATGCATCGATATTGTCCTAAAGCCTTGACAAAGGGTGCAACAATTCTGATATAGACTAACAAGAACAACATTGCAGTGGTGTCAAAATGGTCTTGCAAAATGGCATGCCCACGATGAAAAAATACAAATGATTCATCAATTTATGATAGCTTAAAATCGATGGGAATAAAGTCAGGCAAACAGAATCCCTTCAACATGGAGATCAATACCCTTGTATCAATATCTGATGTTAGCTAAATCGTTTGTAAACATCCTGAATTACACGAGTTTAACGGCGAACTATGTTTACACATTTCTGTCAAAACTGAAGTACAGTATTAATTTAAATAACAAAGCAAACGACCTGATAATCTCACAAAACTCAGAATTGTTTTCCATTTATACACACACACACACACACACACACACACACATATATCGAGAGAGAGAGACAGAGAGAGAGAGATAAATAGATAGATTGGTTGATAGGTATGTATCTTACACTTACTTTGCGAGCCATCAGCTACAATCTATTTATCTATCTACATACACAATAAGGAGATGCAGTAACGAACAGATGGACGGACACATAGACAAAACATATCACTAATTTTTTAATTAAAGGTATTATTAGAGATTTAACCAAGATTCAATGACAATTTTATCTATCCGACTTAATTCATTTTCATGAATCCACACAATAAACATATGGATCAAAGCTCTATTTCCTGTAAGTGAAAACATTCGGTTTACTCGGATCTTATCTAAAGTAATGTAATAAAATCGCAACTTTTGTAATGTCAAATAATTTTAAATACGGATGGCAAATATGGAAAATAAGTGCTTTATATTTATGACCAAATTTCTAAACAAAGCAAAAAAGGTGTTCATGATTGTATTTATCATTAAAGTTAAAGTAAGGATGATTACTGAGTAAAAGAACTCTTCAAAAGACCGACTTCTAATTGGTTTACAACTGGGATAACGTCAATGATATTTAATTATGGAATTGAATACAATTACTCTTCCTGTCGGTGTCAGCATAATTTTTTTTATTTTTTTTATGTTTTGCTACACTGTACAAGGGAACAAAAAGGAAAAGGAAAAGAAAAGACTAAAGAAATTCAAAATGCGATTTGTTAAATAAGCATGGGAAGCAAACTTTAGCTGAAGCAAAGGACTTAAAGATTTTGTCCCTAATTAGTTACATAATCTCAGCATTCTGACCCTGTAACACTGATGACTACTGTTTCTTTATCACACAATGTGTAAGTGTTTCGCAAAACTGCGCATAACCGGTAATGCTGGTACTTTTTCTTCATTGTCTGCTCCGTGGTCAGCAAAGAGGAATTTTGTTACAGACTGTGAAAGTATTCAACTGTCGTCGATATACCGAGATATCTTTATAGCATACGTGATGAATTTATATACTAAAGATGTTATGTTGTGACAACATATAAACAAGACAATATAGATATATTAATTTGTCATCATATCTACATAATTATATCAACACGTTGCAATTGGCAAACTCATCCCGTTAACGTAATACACGTCGTCATGATCATGTATTCTATACAAATATCGTGTCATGACGACGGCAGAATAATACTTCCATACTAGACATAAGACAAAAGTGGGATAGATTTCGTGTAGATTACGCATGTATTTCATGAATATCATGAACGTTCCGGTGTAGACACGATATCGTTGTTATGGCGAGACAATCGTGAAAATTAGAATGTGAAAACCTCACAAACGGCATTAACATGCTTCTCATAACTGTTTGGACATACAGAGACAGATATATATATATATATATATATATATATATATATATATATATATATATATATATATATATATATATATATTACCTGTATTGCGATACAAAATACAAGCCATCTTTATGCGTTCTAAACATATCAATAAACTTTCCAACATCTTCCCAAATTTGTTTCAGTATAAAAAAGGGCACTGTGGGTAAATGATTTCACTGTATAATCGTGTTATGTAAGAAGGTCAATGTAAAAATGAGCCCTGTAGGTAAATTATTTCACTGTATAATCGTGTTATGTTAAAATGAGCCCTGTAGGTAAATTATTTCACTGTGTAATCGTATTGTGTGAGAATGAGCACTGTAGGTAAATTATTTCACTGTGTAATCGTATTATGTAAGAATGACCACTGTAGGTAAATTATTTCACTGTATAATCGTGTTATGTAAAAATGAGCCCTGTAGGTAAATTATTTCACTGTGTAATCGTATTATGTGAGAATGAGCACTGCAGGTAAATTATTTCACCGTGTAATCGTATTATGTGAGAATGAGCCCTGTAGGTAAATTATTTCACTGTGTAATCGTATTATGTGAGAATGAGCACTGTAGGTAAATTATTTCACTGTGCAATCTGTAATCGTATTATGTAAGAATGAGCACTGTAGGTAAATTATTTCACTGTGTAATCGTATTATGTGAGAATGAGCACTGTAGGTAAATTATTTCACTGTATAATCGTGTTATGTAAAAATGAGCCCTGTAGGTAAATTATTTCACTGTGTAATCGTATTATGTAAGAAGCTAAATCGATATCAATCAGGCATAAAAAAGCATGAAGTGGTCACAGTGTAGGCTTTTTTTTTTGTTCTTTGAAGAGTTGATGGCAGACTGTCCGTTGGCAAATGTTCCTTTTCGCTGAGTCCTTTTAAAACAAGTTTTGATCTTTTGTGACTTCTCTCTGAAAGAGATTACCCATTCTTTTTGAACTCTTTCGATCTTTTCTGAAGATGTCTGAATGAATGATCTTTATTTGCATTTAGCCGATTGGCCATCAGCAAGTATATGCACACACATTTAAGTTTGTTACAGAAATTAATGGTGGCTCGTTTGAAAATACAGATAAACAAATGTATCGCATGTACAAACATTCAATCAATACTAAAGATATATACTTACTTATACATACACACATCCACATACACATTCATATATACATATAAACATTTACACATTATATATGTATATACATGTACCCATACATGTGCACACACATACATACATTCACACACACACACATAAACACACAAATTAATTTAAATCATGTAATTTTATGAAATTTTAAGTAGCATTCATCATATTATTACGTTACATTAGTAATCTTTGGATATAATTTCCCAGATTTCTAACCTAGGTAGATTTCATGGAATTTAGTAATTTAAAAAATTTCAACATACTCGGGCCTTTCTAAAAATAAGAGTTTAAGTACTTCTTTCTTAGCGGCAAATAACATTGGCATTCTAATATAGATTGATACTTATCTTCCAGTACATTGCAAACATTACATGTCCTTAGATCTAGAGGGGTGTACTGTGCTCTCTTCCATCTTCCTGATTCAATATGTAAAGTATGGGCAGACATCCTTATTTTTCAAAGGAATTTTCTGAATTTTGCCACTGTAACTATATCCAAATACTTCTTATAGCCAAAATGTGACGAAAAACTTCTATGTAATGTAACTCTTGAAGATTCTCTGATTCTTGATTGCCAATATCGAATAAACTGGTCAGCCAGTTGCTTCTTGACCAAAGATAAGAACACTTTTATATTCCCAACAGCTTGATTGATCCACACTTATCCCAGACCAAGACCATTTAATAAATTCCGGACTAAAGATGTCCAAGTTTTTCTTTTCAGAACGGATTTCTCTGTCAGTAAGCATTCGGTTATATATGACAGATATATATTTTGTATTTTTGAGGAGATACGCCTAGTCCAGTATATCAGAATGCGACAACATTTATAGATCTTTAAGGGTGTCCTCCCCATTTCACCATATAAAAAATCACTTTGAGTATATTTTTCAACCCCAAGAAGTTTTTACAAAAATGTAAGTGCAACCAATCAGCAGCACTTCCTTCAATAAATCCCCATAGTTCTAATACATAATTAAGAATTGGTGAAATTAATGTGTCAAACGTTTCCCATTTTACCTTTGGGGGCACAGTTACTGTGTGTTGAGAAAGTGTGAAAGAACCCCCTGCTGTAAAAACATTTCCAAGAAATACAATCTCTAACTCTAAGCCTTTATAGAAGCATAAATTATCATATGCTAATCTTCCTCCCTTACTGAAACCATACTTCTTGTTTTGTTTGTATTAACTCAGTGGCGTTGCAACTGCCCAAGCAACCCCCACAACTGCGGTGGTGGAGGGGTACGGGGCGCAGGCCCAGTGGGGGCCCGAAATTCAAATAAACAACTTTTTACTTTTTGTATTGCAAGGGGTGGGGGGCAGAATTTCCTGCTACGCCACTGTATTAACTTTAAGGTTCCACTTGTAACAGTATGACTCAGAGCACTTATGCCCTTTTCCTGTTTTGACTCTAAAAATATAAGTAAATCATCTGCGCATAAAATCATAAACAGTTGTAGCACTGACGAAATAGTGTGAGGATAAATCTATTTTGCTTGGTGTCGCCCCAGGGTTAAATCTGTTTCATTTGGTGTCGCCCCAGAAGAAACTCAGAAAGAAGCTAAACGCAAATGTCAACGGTTGGTCTGTTACGTCGTAAACTTTATCTGTGAGTCACTTAGTGCCAAAAGGAAGCAGGATATGTTTTGAGTCACTTAGTGCCAAAAGGAAGCAGGATATTTGTTGGTCAAATATTTTATTTTGATCTTAAGCTAAAAGTTTCCAAACTCAAATCATAATAGAAAAACAAGGCAGGAAACCTATATTTTCAAATACACCAATCACTGTGAGTCCCCGAATCAGGGTATTTTGACTTTCACTAACATACATTTCATGAAGGTGACATACCAGCAATTACCTATATTTCATACATTACAATGTTTGCAAAAGGGGGAGGGGATAAAATATAACCTTTGTATATAGGTGAAAAGGGAAGAAAATGTAGAGAAAGGATCCTGCAATGTTCGACATGACTAGGAATTACGTCCGCATGATAAAGAAGATCAGGAAGGTCAGAATTGTATAAAATATCAGCCACCTCAAACTTCTTCAACGGTACAATTGTATTTGTTGCCTTATGTGAATACATCTTGAGGCCTTCGTACCGAGTCTTACTCTTCAATGGTATAATCGTATTGTTACGTTATGTGGATGCATCCTGAGGCCTTCGTACCGAGTCCTACTCTTCAATGGTATAATCGTATTGTTACGTTATGTGGATGCATCTTGAGGCCTTCGTACCGATATCTACTCTTCAATGGTATAATCGTATTGTTACGTTATGTGGATGCATCTTGAGGCCTTCGTACCGAGACCTACTCTTCAATGGTATAATCGTATTGTTGCCTCATGTGGATGCACCTTGAGGCCTTCGTACCGATATCTACTCTTCAATGGTATAATCGTATTGTTGCCTCATGTGGATGCATCTTGAGGCCTTCGTACCGAGATATACTCTTCTGCCACGTAAAAAGAGAACCTGACTCATACTAAAGGATCAGTTTAGTTTTTGTTTTTATCACATATCCTTTCAAACATTACTTATCCTTTAACGCAAATCTAATTTTTTTTTACTGTAGCAGACTCTTAAATGTATATATCACCGTTGATAGGCTGCTGTCGTGTGTAACTTTTCTTACCTTAAATTAGAGAAAGGTGGTTTTTTTTATCTGAATCCTATGAATAAATTCTTGAGAGTTGGACAAATGGATATACACCGAAACAACTGTGAAGATCATTCAATCGTATTGTAGCCGTACCAAAATAACACTGGCAACTATTGGTATATACATCATCATTGAAACTATTGGTATATACATTAATATGAAAACTACTGGAATACAAAATCAGATGGAAACTATTGACATATACATCAATATGGAAATTACTGGTATATAAATCAGTGTGGAAACTATTGACATATACACCACTATGGAAATTACTGGTATATCAATCAGTGTGGAAACTATTGACATATACATCACTATGGAAATTACTGGTATATAAATCAGTATGGAAACTATTGGTATATACATCACTATGGAAATTACTGGAATATAAATCAGTATGGAAACTATTGACATATACATCACTATGGAAATTACTGGTATATAAATCAGTGTGGAAACTATTGACATATACATCCCTATGGAAATTACTGGTATATACATCAGTGTGGAAACTATTGGTATATACATCGCTATGGATATATATATATATATATATATATATATATATATATATATATATATATATATATATATATATATATATATCCTTATGGAAACTCTTTGTATATGTTTCACTATGGAAACTATTGGTATGTACATCCCTATGGAAACTAATGGTATATACATCACTGTGACTACACATTCTATTATCAAAAACTGCTATGAAATGGCTGCGTCTAATATAACTTTCAATATCAATTAGAGTGTAGAATTCGTATTTTTTAGTACGAAAGACGTGAAACAAAATATATTTTGTATCTCATCATTTAATCTATCAACCAAAAATAGGTGTCTCCAAGCCAAATCTTGCTTCTTAGACATTTCAAGTTGTCTTTTTCTACACTTTGTTTCTTAGACATTTCAAGTTGTACTTTTTCTACACTTTGTTCCTTAGACATTTCAAGTTGTACTTTTTCTACACTTTGTTTCTTAGACATTTCAAGTTGTACTTTTTCTACACTTTGTTTCTTAGACATTTCAAGTTGTACTTTTTCCACACTTTGTTCCTTAGACATGTCAGGTTGTACTTTTTCCACACTTTGTTTCTTAGACATTTCAAGTTGTACTTTTTCTACACTTTGTTTCACGACCCAATCGCAACTGCCCGAAAACACACCTCAAATGAATGAACGTGGCAACCATTTTGGGAATAGGGCGGGGGTCAAGATTGCGTTCATTTTGAACTTCTTCTTTAGCACTTCGAATACCTCGATTATTGAAATCAATTTGACAGTTGAGCCTAAAGCATTCCAGCTGTATTTCGTATGACCCGCAATGCAACAGCCTTTTTGTGAACAAACTGTGTGAAAATCGCACATATCACTACACCTTACAAATACGAGATTATTTTAGGGATTAAAGGGAATGGCAGAATAGTTACTATTGTTGAAGATCTTATGACTTACTTGTCATAGTGATCAGTCCAAACATTAACCCTGACCGGGATAAAATTGTCAGGTAGCTGTGGTCTTTGTTTCCCTCAGGTCCCTCACTGCACGACAGGTACTTGTACACGTTTTCAATGCTTCCTGAATAATAATAATAATAATAATAATAATAATAATAATAATAATAATAATAATAATAATGTCCTCTGGGTACACTGTGGCATCAAGTCCCAGGGAAGTGGACAGATAGTTCAACACTAGTATGAAGCTGAAATATATCAAACTGTGATGACGATAACGATGATGATGGTTATTGTTACTATTGCCATCACCATCGTAGAAGTGCTAGTTGTAGCGTTAGCAGAAACATTAGCACAGTCCACAGTAGTCGTTACATTTTAAATATGAACAACGACAGTATCTCAACGATAAGTAAGCCGACGAAGATGAAGACAAGAATTGTGATGACGACGACGAGAACAATGATGATGATGATGATGTCTACGACGGCGAAGAGAGCGATATGGGAACTCTTATTGTCCAACAGTTTTTCAAATCCATGATCTAAATACAGAAGCCATACTTGTGACACTATGTGTCGTCTAAAGATGACCAACATTTAGCTCTTGATAAGTTGTTACTACAAAAAATGTTCAATGAACTTGATAAGAAAGCAGAGACAAAATATCAGTCTATGGACAGGAAGGAGTGTAAACACTTTGAGGTCAAAACTTCAGGTTGCTAAGGAGGAGACTAAAACAAGGAGGAGACTAAAACAGTGAAACTCAGAATTACTGATATTGAAGAGAGTCTGAACTTCAGTGATGAGAGGGTCACAAAACTACATAATGATAATAAGCAAGAGCCCCGGACCCTGGATGAGAAGATGAAAGAATCTGTTAAAAATCTTTAGGGGAGAATTCTTCTCATGGAAATACATGAGAGAAAACACAACCTTCTTTTGTATGGGGTGAGACAGAACGATTCTGCTGAAAATATCTACCGAGTGGTCAACAAAGTGCTAGAGAAAGATCTGGGTATTAATAAACAACGAGTACAAGCCATGTTGTTTGTGCATGAACATAGAACTCCTAATAAAGCTCCTGGTCCGGCTCCCATTATAATTAGATTCAGTTGCTGGGAAGATAGGAAACGTGCTATCTTGCGCTAAAAACTTGCAATTTTCAAAGAAGAGAATTGTGACTGACCTGCCAGTTCCGATGAAATTAGAAAGAGGAAGACCGCCTACGGTAGCGTATGTCATTCGAAAAAATGAGAACCTTCAAGCAATAATAAAGGAAAAAATCTTGATTATGTTTGGAAACAAGGAAGGATGCCAAAGATGGTTGGCCGAAAAGAGTTGTTTAGAATTTGACTAGTTCAACTGGAAGAGTCACAGTTAGATTTAATAGTATTTGACAGTATGCTATAGTATACAATTCACAGTCAAACCTTGGACTTTTTTTTGGAGCAAATATGTATTTAAAAAAAAATTGCTACTTTCAGAATGGGATCTATTTTTTTTACAATTATTATTTTGCGGTTTTTTTTGGAAAATCTTCTAAACAAAATTGGAAAATATATTCTCTGAATATTCTCAAGCAAAGAGAAAATATACCAAGCTGAGTGACACAGTTATATTAGGTTTTTATACAGATCCGAGGCATTGACTGTGAAAATAATGGAGGAAGAAACAGAAATTAAATAGGAATTAATACATATGTTAACATAAATAAATATATTGATATGACTCATTTTAGGAAATGAATAATGTGCCAATGTAAATAAGTTATATATTGACCTAATGCTTCCTCTTTTTTCTCGTTATGAAGGGGAGAAAATATTGTAAGTATATTGTTGAGAAGAAGGATATTCTAGTTATTCAAGGAGACTGGAATGCTATGGTAGGAGAAGACGCACAAGCAGACGGGCGAGAAGTCTGTGGTCCATACTGTAATAAGCAGACCAATTAAAGAGGATTCAGTGCTAACGAACACCCTTGGCCCCCACAAACTATCCAGAAGATGGACTTGGCACAGCCCAGACGGAAAACATTACAACCAGATTGATTACATCTTGGTGAGAAAGCGCTTCCGGTCTAGCGTAAACATTGCCAGAACACGTAGCTTCCCAGGAGCTGATATAGGAAGCGACCATGACTTGCTGATGATAACTATCAAACTTCGTCTGAGGAAGACCAATAAGCCAAGACAAGTTAGGATCAGGTTCGACCTTGAAAAACTTAAAGATCCAAGCGTGGCACAAGCATTTAAAGCATCAATAGGCGGCAACTTTGCACCACTCACAATTCTGGGACATGAAGAAATAAACCTAGACTCCTTGATCATCACCTTCAACAAGGCAGTAATAGACACAGCCGGAGAGAACCTTGGCAAGCATCGTAGAATATAGAAGCCTTGGGTCACAGCAGATATCCTCGACCTCTGCGATGTGAGGAGAAAACTGAAGAGTAAGCGAGGAGATCATGAAGGTGCAAAAAAATACAATGAGATTAACAACAGGACTAAGAAGAGCATAAAGAAAGCAACAGAAAGCTTGTTAGAGAACCAATGCAAGGAAGTCGAGAAAAGCATGAACCAGAATGACAGTAAAAGGCATACCAGTTGGTGAAAGACCTGACAACTGAGAAACAGGGGAGAACTAATACAATTGAGGACAAGGCTGGTATGAGTCTGACAGAAAACCAAGACGTTCTTAACAGATGTACGGAATACTGTTCGGAGCTTTACAACCAGGAAACCTCTGGAGACCAAGCTGTACTAAACGTACCACTGACCACAACAGAGGTTGACCACCCGATCCTCAGGGACGAAGTAGAGGCTGCAGTAAAGCTAAGAAGGGGAAGTCAGCTGGGGTAGACAATATACCAGCAGAACTTGTTAAAGCAGGAGAAACTTCCATGATAGATGTCCTTACAACAATCTGCAATCAAATCTGGCAAACAGGAGAATGGCCTACCCCATAGACCCAGTCTCTAATCGTGACTCTTCCTAAAAAAAGGGAATCTACAACTGTGCCAGAACTACCGAACAATCAGTCTCATCAGTCACTCAAGCAAGGTTATGCTTAAGATCATCCTCAATAGACTGAAACCCCAAGCAGAGCACATCATTGCGGAAGAACAGGCAGGTTTCAGAGCAGGACGTAGCACTACAGAACAGATCTTCAATCTTAGAATCCTCTGTTGAAATAAATATTTCCTATGGTTTTGTTCATTTACATCTTCTTTTAGAAAGAATAACAGCAATCAAATGTATATCAGCTCCTTTTTTAACAGTTAAAGGTAAAACTGGTGGAAAAAATATCTTAAATGGAATATAACATTTTGTAGCATAAAAAAACTTTTTTTTCTGCATATACCAAATTTATATTGAATATGAAAATCTATTGAACATCAAATTGGGGTCCTGGTCTTTATTCTATTTTTATCACAGTATGTTTCTGTATATTGTTTTCATGCTATGTGATTTGTATCATTTTTTGCTTGCTTTCTTTGTTGGAAAGGTAATAAGAACTAAATGTTGTCTTTTGTTGCGTATGTATTTATGTATTCATGCTATGTGATTTGAATAGTCGTTTGCTTGCTTTCTTTGCTGCAAAGGGACTCAATGTCTGCAAGCTTTTTTGTTGTCTTTTTTTGTTGCAAAAATATTTATGTTTCTAGGATTTTCCTTTTTTTTTACTTTTGCAACCGTTTTGTCTTTAATGCCAGCCAGAGTATACTTATGAAAGTATTTGTAGAACATGTAAATATATTAGAAATGTATCAATTTCTAATGTGCTAAGAGGCTGTCTTACACCCAAAGGAGGGTAAAAACATTTTATGCCTCTCTGCTTTTTCTTACTTTTGTCTCTTCTCTATCTTCTTTTCCCTCTCTTTAACGGTGTCCTTTGCTATGTGAAAGGTAAACATACCAATATATTGTATTTTCATTTTAAGATTGTATGTACAATTATATTAAGGTTTGATGTACTGTACTGACAGATACCTCAGCCTAAAGTAGTTTTTCGGAAAGAAGCAGCTTTGGGATTTACTAAATGACATAAAATTACCCTTGCATCCATGAATTGTCATGGTTTAGGTGACAAATCCAAGAAGACAGATGTCTTACATTTTTGAAAACAAATTATATACGTAGTCAGTGGGGACATGAATGCTTTGTTTAGTAAATTTTCAAGTCAATCTAGTAACAGTCCTTTTTAACAATATTTTCGAATTTAAAGTAAAGCGAATACAAAACGATACAGAGGGAAATAAGATTATTTTAGATATCCAAATATAAAATAAAAACATAACATGATTAAATATTTACGGTCCAAATAAAGATTCCACTAATTGTTATGAAAAGTTGAAAGTTGATTTAAACGACTATCGTGACAACCTGATAATCATAGGAGATTTTAATTTAGTTAGAAATCAACATCATTTTACAGATAATTATGTCAGATTAAAAAAAAAGAAGATCAAGAGAAAAACTTATAGATATCACTAGTGGGTTTGGGCTCATTGATATTTGGAGAGAAATTCACGGAGAAAAGAAAAAGATACACTTGGAGGGGTGGAAACAAAAGAGCGAGGCGTGAATTTTTCCTGATTTCTGAGAATTTGCTTACATATATTGAAACTGCTTAGTATAGAGTTGACCATTCTCTTTTAACATTAATGCATAACATAGGGCGCTTCAAAAAAGGGAAATCTTTTTGGAAGTTCAATAACTCACTACTTAAAGACAGGACCTATATTGAAAATATAAACAAATTAATTAAAGACATTAAATTACAATATTTGTCTGATGTTCATGTCGAAAATGATGCCTTTGCTATTCCAGATGATGAAATACAATTTGAGATAAATGATCAATTATTTGTTGAAGCTCCTTTCATGGAGACTAGAGCGATAAAAATATCTTATTCTTCATTCAAGAAAAGGCAAATATAGACTAGGGCATTAAATTGTACTCAAGAGATTAATATTGTATCGAATTATAATGAAATAATTATTACTAATTAGATATGTTAAAAAGAAAATGATGGACAAGAGTTGGGTCAGCAAAAACTTCAATGGTCATATGATAAGGTCTGTAGTTAGATGGTTTGAAGAAGGTGAGACAATGAATGAGGAAATACTTTTGCAATTTAGAAAACCGAACCTATCTTAATAGATATATGAAAAGTATTATGAAAAGTGGTAACACTATCCTTACCAAACACATAAAAAATACTTTGAGACACAATCCTGTGTTGAAAGTCTATATGCCTCAAGAGATGTAAAAAACAGCAATCTCAACCTAATACTTGATGACTCTGATATTTACAAACTAAATAGAATACAGAGTCAAGATTTAGGGGCAAGATATCATATTCTAAAGCTTTAGCTGCCCTAAAAAGCATGAAAAATTGTAAGGGTCCAGGTTCTGACGGGTTCTTGACTACATTTTTAAAGTTTTTTTTATTGGAATGATTTAGGATATTTTCTAGTTAGGTCAATTAACTATGGTTATGAAATAAATTGTCTCTAAGCAACTCATAAGGAAAGAACTATTACTTGTATTCCTAAATGTGATAAAGATAAGAATTATTTAAAGATTTGGAGAACAATATTTCTTAAAAATTACCATACTTAATTAATGATGATCAAACTGGTTTTATGGCTGGTAGATCCATTTGTGAAAATATAAAAGCAGTATACGATGTAATATTTCACACTGACAAGCATAACATACCAGGTATGTTACTACAGATTGACGTTGAAAAAACTTTTGATTCTGTAGAATAGAAGTTTTTATATAAGTGCTACATTTTTTCAACTTCAGTAATTCAATTATAAATTGGGTTGAAACATTTTATCACAATATAAAATCTCGTGTTACTGTTAGACAGCAATAGCACCATATATAATTACATCTTCTCCACATATATTGCCTTTATTTCTCCCTGCTATACATTTTTATTATTTTCCTTTTAACATAATTATCTTTGTTCTTTTCTCTTGTTTTTTTTTTTTTGTTTCTTTGTTTGGGTTTTTTTTCTTCTTCCCCCTCCCCCCTCTCTTTATAGTCCAAAGTTTAGCTGCTTGAAACCTTTATAGAGACAACAAGACATGTGGGAAAAATAGAAATTGTAAGGTGGTCCATGGAATGGCTCCCCGACCCATGGCTACCAATGTATGTTACATATAGAAAAAAAAATAAACAAGCAAAGAAACATTCAGCTCTTCTCAAGAGAGTATTCTCATTGAAAACTCGTTCTCTGATTAAATATCGTGAATAGCGATGAATGAATCAGATCGCATGCAAATTACATTTTTTTAACCTAAGCGTTTATCTTTCTGGGAACGAGAGAGTGCTATATGATAACCAATGGGAATAAGAAAATTTCAGCGGCTTTAATAGCTTGACATTTGAACATTGATATAACGTAAGAAGACTTGCACGAATCAATAAGTTGTATACTCAGACACACAATATGATGTTTACGAGAAAATATAAGCATACATAGCATGGTGAATAAATAATAGGTACAAATACATAAGTAATGAAATGAGAGCAGGATTTCAGGAGAAATTGAGAAGAAAAGAATATATATAAATATACTTAGATATAAGATAAATTAAATGTCAAACATCAGTATGTGACAAAATTACACAGTTTTGTTAAAGCTTATTATATTCAAAGTTGTAATTATCCCTATAAATTTGTATACACTATGACTAGGGTGTCTATAATATTATGGTTTGACATACAGTTTTCTCATATTCCTTAATTACGCGCATTCCAAAGTATGATGACACTATCTCTAATATATGAGACACACTCATCTCTAATTTCTGAGACACACAAATGGCAAACACGATCTTTAATGGTTTGCTTGTCGACCTTCTTCCAGATTCAACCAATTATTTATGATTCTGGTTTTTAAAAGCTATACAAGAGTCACAGTATTCGGATAATATGACAGTTTTCAAAATTACTTTACTTTCAATAATAATAATAATAATAATAATAATAATAATAATAATAATAATATTATTATTATTATTATTATTATTATTCCAGACCACAGTCTACAGACATATACAGTTAACAGGAAACCAAAACCAGTAAACAAAATGAATACAGCAATTTATTTAAACGATCAATTGGAGTTGAATCACGACTACATGAATAAAAATACACAGTTTTCAAAATTGTATTTTTACTAGCATTAACTCGATTTGGAAACGAATACAGCCTTTTCTCAATAATACAATAAGGTTATCAACATCGTTATGGACAAACATACCCAAAGCACTATGAGTCTTCTCATAACCAATGATAAAACGGAACCCATTACTGTAACACACATTCAAACGCATTATTGTATTACGTGAAAAATATGTCAACAGACGAGGTCAATACAAATTCATACAATACAATTTAAAGTTTATGTGTCCTTTTTGGTCATTACACCATGTATTTTGGCCATGTGACTTCCAATAAGCACCGCAGAAACTATTCATTGTAATTAATTTTAACTGATAGGATTACATAGATTATGGTATTGTAATTACAAATAGGTAAACAAAAATAATTAATGACTTGCCACTTAAACAAGCTATTTAATTTTTTGTAGTTTCTAACACTTCTAACTATTCACCAGAAAAAGACCATTTCAAAACACTTTTGACACAACGCCTATAAATGTATATGAGAGCACATTCACACGTGTCTTCACATCACAATGTGGATCTATTCAAACCATAGTGTGGATCTATTCAAACCATAGTGTGGATCTATTTAAACCATGGTGTGGATCTATTCAAACCATAGTGGTCACTGATGCTACGGATAAGTACCTCCTTTTGAAACACATCATAGTGTGGATCTATTCAAGCCATGGTGTGGATCTATTCTAACAAGAGTGTGGATCTATTCAAACCATAGTGTGGATCTATTTAAACTATAGTGGTCACTGATGCTACGGATAAGTATCTCAATTTTACAACTACATGTTGAGGAGATTAATTCAAAACAAAATCGAGATCTTTTGGACTTTGTAAATATTTGATGAAGTTTTGAAAACTAAACAAAATTAAATTGCTTGTTCTAGCGGCAGTTAATTAATTATTTATACCTATTTGTAATGACAACAATGTAATATAGGTACTCCCATCAGTTAGAATTAATTACAATGAATATTTTCTGTTGAAATCATTTGGAGTCACATGGCCAAAATACATGGTGTAATGACCAAGAAGGCATATACACCTTAAATAACAACGTGTTTACATCAGTTGAACATGACTTGGATGACCTTAAGAGCCTATTGATCCTTAAATAGATAGAACGATATCTCTGAATATCGCCATCATCTAACATATAGCAAATAACATGACCTAAATACACATGTTCATTTACAAAAAAGCTCCTCACAGCAAAATCAAATATCAGGTACAGACATCATTTTCAATTTGCATGACTTAAAACATATACATGCAGTCTTTAAATGTACTCAAGATCTCTCTCAATGCAAAACATGTGTCACTTGACTTATACCGAACCAATTTTGAATGATCTCATCCTCAATTTTTTCTCTAACTTCACTTATAAGCCAGTCATGGTTGTCAGAGTATAGTGTGGCACTTGAGGTTCTATGTGGGGAAATTAACATTAGGTCGCCATCTTTGTGGGTTTATTGGGTCTGGGGAAATCCGAGGTTCAAAATGTTAATAGGTTTAATATTATGGGTCTGTTTTGCTGGAAATGTTACATTATAACAGTTTGGTTTTTTTTGGCCTCTAATGGGGATTTAACAGTGAGGCTACGATAGTTGGTTTCAATATGGCACTCTAGACCCAAAAATAACACTCTGGACCTAAACGGGAATTTAATATGCGAATGGCACTCTGAACCCAAACGGGAATTTAACATGGGAATGACACTATGGGGCATAAGGGGAATTTAACATGTAAATGGCACTATGGCCTCTAACGAAATTTAACATGGTAGCGCTTTCTGCCTTCAAACGGGAAACGTATTATTAAAAATGTCCATACGTTTAACGTACACTTTGATCAATACCTATTGATCTACTATACATCACCCAGTTATGTAATATCAACACCCCAAATTTACTACTAAACACACCTTTTTCCCCCCTATCCCCCTATAATTTTCCTATAAACCCCTTATAAACATAGTAAAATCCTGTTCCCCGTTTTAACTTTACCTTTTTTTTATTAAACAAACTTCCATTTCCTTACCATCCTCATATTTCATGCAATTTTTGTTCAGTTTGGGTGACAGATGTTACAAATTTGCTAACCTAGATTTTGTATAATGATTGACTTTTTTTAATCCAAGGTCTGTTCACTGTTCACAAAAATGTGTTTATCGTCCGGTGAATGAAAATATGACACAGGAGATATGTTACATTTGTTGCATTGTTAAATCAAGTCAGAACGTTTGCGTGAAGCTAAGATTTTCTTATAAAGCTATGACATTTTTTCTATGCAAGTTTGAAAATGGCAAAGCTAGGATTTTGTTTCTAAGGTTGTGAGTTTTTGTTTGTTCTAACAACGCCAGACCCCAATGTCAGTTTATTTCGTGACACATTAAACTTTGGATAGAATATTTTGCCACAACGATTGACTGTGACATTTTTTTTCTGTTTTAGTCTGAAAATAGCTAAGCTAAGAGCTTCTTGCAAGGTTGTGAGTTTGCGTTGTTTTCAAAACGGTAGACCCCAATATCCGTTCATTATGTGACACATGAAACTTGGGATATACTTTATATGCCAAACCCACAGAGAGAGAGAGAGAGAGAGAGAGAGAGAGAGAGAGAGAGAGAGAGAGAGAGAGAGAGAGAGAGAGAGAGAGAGAGAGAGAGAGAATGAGAGAGAGAGAGAGAGAGAGTAAAAACGTTAATAAAGGTTTGCACAAAATAAGTTAGCGTCATTTTTTCTAATCAATATTTAAAAAAAGAAACCCCTCTAACTCAAACATCAATAAATGAAGATATAGGATTATCAGACCCGATGGTTCTTCTAAGGTTGTGAGTTTTTGTGGAAAGAAGAACAAAAGCACTTAAAAACAGGAAACTGACTTACTTTTTACAATCCCAACCATATATCCTTTATAAATCCTGTATATTGCCCTATAGCGAGGGGGATTTAGGCCATCCAAAATTAAAGACTCTCACTAAAAAGTGCTATGTATGTAACTGACAGTAAATTTTGTTGCAAAAACACCAACTCTCAAGCCAGCCAGATTGTTGATTTTTTTCCAGTCTGGGTGACAAATGTTAACAATTTGCTAACCTAGATGTCGTACGCTCACAGCCGTTTTTATCCAAGGTCTTTTCATTTGTTACAAAACAAATTTGTTTATCGTCCGATGAATGAAAATATGCCCAAGGATCTATCTTAAATTTAACACACTGTTAAACTAAATCAGAATTGGAGTGAAGCTAAGACTTCTTGTAAGATTATAACATTGTTCTGTTCATGTAGTCAGATTTTACCGTGAAGATATGATTCTTGTAAGATTGTAACATTTTTCTGCTCAAGTTGTCAGAATCTTGCGTGAAGCCAAGGATGTGAGTTTGTGTGTGTGTGCCTTTGAAAACGGCAAAATTATTTGCGTCTTACACGGAGTGTCTGTGCTTGTTATGAATATAATTGTGTTCTGTCTGTCTGTAAAAATGCACAGTGACTCTAGCCACCATATATTTTAAGCACCGACTGACCTTATCTAATGTCAGTTCATTTCGTGACACATTAAACTTTAGATAGAATTTTTGTGCCAAACCCAAGAATTTTTGTGCCAAACCCAAAGATTGACAGAGAGAAAGAAAGTAAATGTTCTATTTGAGTTCTTTAGAATTTGGCGTGAAGCTAAGAATTTATTGTAGAGTTGTGTGGTTTGGTTTTTTTTCTTTCCTCTTTCAAAACGGCAAAACTATATGCATCTTATCTTATACGGAGTGTTTGTATTTGTTAGGAAAAGAATTTGTTAACCTGTTGGCTCTCTCACACAATTGGTAGCGGCAGCAACTATTACCACCATTACAGTAACTTAGACGTGAAAAAAGGTGTAAGACAGTTGCAGTTAATGTTGTCATGTACATAAATAAATCAAAACCCAAATGGTCCCTGTTTAGAGCATGCCTAGATTTATTGGAAAAGAAATACTACTCAACATATTGCCAAGTGAAACGAAAATCAAATCTCTCCAGAAGTCTTGTTGGAAGTGTATTTTCGAATGACTCCTTGTAAATCTCTGACCGGAAGTGTCATCTGTTGTGACTCTTCCATCGTCAAGGATTGAAACTGCATGAGTGTATTCTCTCAGGTAGAGTGGGTCTCGATGATGACAGAAGTCGTGACATGGCAAGTCTTATAACGTGTTCGCAGAAGAGTCTCCTCGCAAAGCATACCAAAAAAAAAAATACTTTCTGTCGTCAGGCTTGTTCAATCTCTGTCTTTTTAAAGCGTTCAGATACCTTTCGTTCATAATCATGTCGCAGAGTAAATAATGAACTGGTTTTTGCTTTTAACTTGCATCTATACAAAGTCTCTTTACCTTGGGATGCGTCACGGGTAGTGTATGTACAGAGACTAATGCATCATACAGAAATTTAAATATAGTACTATATTGTTCCCCTGGGCGTCGACCACGCGTAATTAAATAAACACACGGAGAAATTTCGAGTAATTTAAATTCTAGATCTGTCATTATATGCAGTAAAAATTCTGGACCAGTCAGATTCTAGGTATTGATGCCCAAATTAAAACCCAGTTCACTAAGTGATTGGGAAATTCTGTGTTTAAAAATGTCCATAAGTTTAACATTGGAGGTCTCTATGGCCTCTAACGGGAATGAACATTACGCTACAATATCGATTTATAAAGGATATATGGTTGGGACTGTCAAACCTAAGTCAGTTCCTGTTCCTAACTGGGCGTGTTTGTTCTTTCCATCATATCTTTCCTCTTCTTTCACTCCATTTATGATAATATTGCTAGGGTAGTAGCAATTATAAGGATGGTAAGAGGATGGTACTTTTGTTTAAAAGGGGATGGTAGGAATGTTTTAGAGGGAAAACCGGTTTTACTTCGTTTACATGGGGATCATAGGGTGGTAGGGGGATAGAGAAAGTATATTTTATTTATAAGAGATTTAAATTCTGTTTTATATACCCCTTCTTTAACATCCTACCCTGTGTGGTTAGTAGATGAGTGGGTGATGGTCACTCCTAATGACGCATTGAATAGTAAGTATAGTTTGAAAATTACATATCCCGTTAGAGACTACAGACACCCACACAAGTCATACCTACGGCGTAAAGTTAATTTCCATTAAAGACCATAGGGTCACCTAATACTATCTCTTCATTTATTGATGTTTGAGTTAGCGGGGCTTATTAAAAAATATTGATTTAGAATAAATGGTGTTCACTTGATTTTGTGCAATGTTTTTAAAAGTTTTGCTACCCTCTTTCTCTTTTCCTCTCTCTCTCTCTCTCCCTGGGTTTGGCATACAAATTCTATCCGAAGTTTCATGTGTCACATATTTAACTGACACTGTGGTCTGTCGTTTCGAAAAACACAAACTCACAACCTTACGAGAAAATCTTAGCTTTGCTTTTTTCAAGCTAAAACAGAAAATAATGCCGCATCCAATCTTTGGTTTGCAAAAAATTATATTCCAAGTTTAATGTGTCACGAAATAAACTGCCATTGGGGTCTGCAGTTTTCAAAAAACACAAAAACTCACAACCTTAGAAGAAATTCTTAACTTCGCTATTTCAGACTTCGATATAAAAAAAATGTCATAACTTTATAAGAAAATCTTTGCTTCACGCAAAAATCTGACTTAATTTAACAATGTAATCAATTTGCACATATCCTACGTCATAGTTTCATTCATCGGACAATAAAAAAGACTTCTGTAACAAGCGAACAGACCTTGGATAAAAAAAGTCAGTCATTGTACAAAATCTAGGTTTGCAAATTTGTAACATTTGTCAATCAAACTGAAAAAGAAAGCTCATTCTGGCTGGCCTGATAATGACTGTTTTGGCAAACTTTCTGCCTGTAGCATACGTAGCAATTTTTTATATGAATCTTGAATCTACGACAGAAACAATTATAAACTCTACTTGGGTTTCATACAGGATTTATAAAGGATATATGTTTGTGTATGCAAATAGTAAGTCAGTTCCCTGTTCTTAAGTGTATGTGTTTATTCTTCTCTTTATTCTGTCTTTTCTCTCTTCTATCACTCCATGTGTACCAGTATTTATAGGATTGTAGGAATTATGAGGGTGGTAAGGGAATGGTAGTTTTGTTTAAAAAGGGATGGTACAGAAGTTATAGAAGGGAAAGGGATTTTACTTTGTTTATAAGGGGATTATAGGAAATTTATAGGGGGATAGGGGAAAAAGGTGTGTTGAATAGTAAATGTGGGGTGTCGATATTACATAAATGGATATCGAATTGAAGATCAACAGGTATTCGTCAGTCAAAGTAAATGTTAAACCTATGGAAATTTTTAACATATGATTTTCCCCAGAGAGAATAAACCCACAAAGATGGCGGCATAATGTTAACTTTCCCATAGACTCCTAAGTGCCACACTATTCTACTGTCTTCATGAGACAGTGTATCGCATGTTCGTGAAGACAAAAACAAAATCCACTATTAAAATATATATCTCTAATACACTTAATCCATGTAAAGTTGTTACTATTGTTCTAAACTTTTCTGACATTGCAGATAAGGGCAAAAGAGGAGATAACGAACTTGATGACTTGCAGATAGGATTGAATTTATGGTCGGGCATGTTTGAAGAGAACGTCACGTTTCCTTAAAAATAAATCCGCTGATTTAGTAATAGTTTCACAGTTTAGTCTATTATTCACTCACCCTTCATTAGATAGGAAATCCTTATTAATTGCACACAATATTTACAATGTTACATACCTATTGTTCTAAAAATATCAAACAACTTAAAATTTTAGCAAAAATCCTGGCAATAGTTTTTTATTATGAAGGCTCACACTTACAATATAAACTTTTCCTTTTAGTCTGCTTTGTGAGACATTTTCTGTTTATGCAATCAGAAGCTGATCTGTGTCATTATATTATCCTATGTTAACACTAAAGCCAGGCAACAGTTATTTACCCAGCTATTGCTCATTGGAAAAGATATTAAATATTAAGTAAGATTAATTGAACTATTAGCGTAGTATAGCATTGGCTCCATTGTGTAAAGAGAACATTATGATATTGCTTCAATGGATAATTAATATAGGTGGTTCTCCTTTGCCGACTGAGTATTACCGGTGAACGATTATGGAAAGAAATAAATTAAAGTACTGATAGTTTGTCTGTTTATTTGATTTGTTGTTTTATTTCTTGTCTTTACCAATATTTAAGTATGTGTTTATTGTTGTACACTTTATTTTCATTTGATTTGACTGATTCCGTCGAACCTAAGTACCCTGAGCTCTGATTTCATGACCACTAAGTGATTCATTTATCTGACATGCCATTATTGTTTTGATGTAGTATCCAACAGTGATTAACAGTTAGGTTTAATAATTGCCAGTGCACAGGATTTCATGCATTTGTTATTATCGAAAGCACTTTTCGCCAATGCAGTCCAATAACATTAGAGTCATTTATGGGATATGACGGACATTAGTCACAGCAAGGCATCAACTCCTGCTTTTATAAAGGAAATAAGTCAATATAAGTCGAGTGTGTTACTTTATGTTGCTATGTAACGTCCTTGATTTGGTTTCAGGGTAAACAATCAGTACTAAGTGGTTCGGAGTATTTTTAGGTCTTACAAGTCTTTGGAGAGCTATCATGTTTAGCAATTAAACAATAGTTCTTTATTTCGCTATTCATTAATGTCCATAAGCAAAGGCATTGAGGGATTTCAAACGAAACTATAAAACGATTTGCTCTTGCAGTGAAGAATTTCCATTGTGTGCGTTACTTTAATACTGTATATGTAATACAGCCATATTAAGAATTTATAAACGATTCGATCCTACCTGAATGTAAGAACGTAAAAAGTCGTGTGGAATTCCTTCCTTTCCTTCGATTCAAATTGTATCCCTTCAATTACCAAGTAAGTAACCGGACTGGACCAAAAGTATTCACAACTTATCGAGGGTCCTCCCCCTTACGAAGAATTTCATGCAAGTCCAATCAAAGAGTCATCAATAGACAAACTATAGACCCTTCATAAAAATGTAAAGAAAAATTATAAACTATCCAAAATACTTAAACAACATTTTAGACCAAACAGAAGAAGAATACAAAAAAAGGAAGAAAAAGAAGAAAGAATTTCACAGGAAAAACAAAAGCAAACAAAATGGACAAGAACACGTAGCAAACATTAAGATG
Source organism: Margaritifera margaritifera (assembly GCA_029931535.1). NCBI lineage: Eukaryota > Metazoa > Mollusca > Bivalvia > Unionida > Margaritiferidae > Margaritifera > Margaritifera margaritifera. The sequence continues at coordinate 3,390,708 of JAQPZY010001626.1, read as the reverse complement.
ATTAATAAAATCTATGAGTTTCCTAATATAAATTTGGTTTTAGGATGACATAATTATCAGAAGAATAATCATTACTACGATTTAAAAGTCTGATGGTTGTGTTGGGAAAAATCAGTAACACCTGACCACAGAGGAGGGGTATTATCAATGAATCCGAGAGTTGGGAAATACGTGTGGATCTTGGGAAAGAAATTGTTTTATTTCAGGAAATTGTCCAGCCATTTCTTCGTCCAGATGTGGTGATTTGGTCAGATTCAAGGAAGAAGCTGGTGGTCATTGAGTTAACTGATCCTTGAGAGGAGATATACGAAGAGGCTCATGAAGGAAAGTTAACCAAGTATGCATGACTGATAGAGATATACAAACGCAGGGAATGGAGTAGTTGGTTGTTCATAGAAGAGGTGGGAAGTAGAGGGTTTCCTGCTCAATCGGTCTGAAAGATGCTCAGTGCTCTCAAGATAACAGGAAGAACCCGGAAAGTGGAGGTTCAAGCACTGGGCAAGACTGTTAAAAGGGCATCCAGCTGGATATGGATGAAGCGCGGGGGCAAGAGCTGGCTGCCTGCCACCAACGGGCAATGACTGATCAACACTGCCGCCACGCCATCAGGATGGTGTTCCAGAATAAGTGGCGAAACACCCAGTGATAGATGGTCCGGGATGATGATGTTGGTGGTAGAGCAGTGGATACATTGCATTAAAATAGATTATCAGGATAATAATCAGTACTACCATGTGAAAGTTTGAGGGTTGTGTCGGGAAGAAATGGTATGATAGATCGAAACAGGTTGAATCTCAATTGTTGGTAGTTATAACAATCAAAAGAAAAAGTGTGTCCGTTTGGTTAATATGATATTGAATTATATATTGACTTGTGTGAAGTAATTTGATGCCTCTACGATATTAGGTTGAATTCGTTTTTTCTTCTCAAAATAAATTGAAGGACGGTGATTGGCGGAATTCAAAAGAGAGAGACCTGAAGTGTCTAATTGTACTTGGAAACCAAAGAAGAGGAAAAGAGATCTAGCCTGCACAGCACATAAATTATTCCAAAGCTGTCTCGGAAAGAGTAATGTGGTACCTGCTTTTCGGAAGAGTGAAAAATTTCGTTCAAATATGACGGAACCGTTGAATTTACAATTTAATAAAGAGAGACAATTTGTGAAATTTTCTTCTAGATTTGAAAGTTTCCTATCCCGTTTAATAATAAATAAATTTCTATCAACATAGATAAGCAAACCATTAACTATTCTGGCCGCTTCTATCTTAATCTTTTCTAGCCTACACGAGTCAAATTCAAATAAAGTATCCCACAATTCACAAATATATTCGGCTTTGATCGAATGAACGTGAAAAACAAATAAATAAGAGTTGTCTTGATAAAGTATATTTAAGCTCTGGAAGCAGAGCCAGTTGCTTATATACAACACTGATAAGATCATGTGTGTGTTCCCTCCAAATATAGCCAGTTGCTTGTAGATCATGTATATGTTCCGTCCATTTACGGCCAGTTGCTTGTAGACAGTAGTGATAAGATCATGTATATGTTCCGTCCATTTACGGTCAGTCGCTTGTATACAGTACAGATAACATCATGTATATGTTCCGTCCATTTACTGCCAGTTGCTTGTAGACAGTAGCGAATAGATCGTGTATATGTTTCGTTCATTTACGGCCAGTTGCTTGTAGACAGTAGTGAATAGATCGTGTATATGTTTCGTCCATTTACGGCCAATTGCTTGTAGACAGTAGTCAATAGATCGTGTATATGTTTCGTCCATTTACGGCCAGTTGCTTGTATACAGTACTGATAAGATCAATTACAATTGGTATACTAAAGTTATACCTAGATGCTTGCAATGATTAACCAGATTTATATTGATGTCATTTATCATATGGTAGGAGGTTAAACACAGGGACTACCTACAGTCACAAATAGAGGAAACTCAACAGCTTCCACCTCCGCTGCATGCGTCGCATCCTTGGTACCACATTGAAGCACAAGGTCACCAACGCTGACGTCCTTGACCAGGCCAAACTACAAAACATGCTGGCATTCATTAAACAGAGATGGCTCCGCTGGATCGGATAAAACTTTGTTTTGAAGACGTCTGCAAGCGTGATATAAAGGCTTTCAACATCGGCTACGACGAATGGGCGTCACTGGCAATTAGCAAAGACAACTGGCGCTGCTAGCTACGGGTTGGAGTCCAGCATCACGAGTATACAGTAAATGCAAAAAGCAGTGGGCCAACCAGGCTCAACTTATCATAGAACACAGTTGTGTCACTTGCGGCAGACCCTGTCAATCCAATATAGGACTTTATTTTAGCCACCAGAGGATAAAAAGTCACCGTTAACGGCTACTGTATATCCATCGTCTTACGCAGACGGACGGATGCCAACAGCCATTTACAATTGCTATCCTAAAGTTATACCTAGATGCTTGTAGTGATTAACCAGGTTGATATTGATGTCATTCATCATATGGTTAGGAGTTAAATCAGTACTAATATGGAGATAGAAAAAGATACATGTGGACTTTTTGGTGACTGGGATTTACCAACCAGTTTGATGTATAAAGTTGAAGGTCACGAAGATCCTAATTAATCGTATGTTGGGTGTCCAATACGGAATTACTTCTGTACCACAAAGATGTATCATCAAGAATTAGGTGTATAAATCATACAGTTGTTAGCTATACCATTGATATAAATCAGAAAGAGTAGTGGTCCCACAACTGAACCCTGAGGAATACCCACATGTATCATAATGAGTTGTGAGCCTACGATGTTTATGCAGATACTTTATTTTCTATCTGAAAAATAATAATTTAACCTATTAAGTAAAAATGTTGCCTTCTATTCCATATGCGGAAGGTTTGTGAATCAAAAGTATATGCCAGATTCTGTAAAATAAATTGGAAATATCGCACAATACAGGACATATGTACAATTTATTTATCGTCAAGAGCTTTATATGCTACGTGATACAATTCAGTTAACTTACGGACAGTAGAACTCTCGGAGATAAAAACATACTGGTATTTATAAATAAGTTGATTAGATTTAAAATGATTGTAAACATATTTTTAAAAATAATGATCTCAGAGATCTTACCGGGCACTCTCAATAGAGACACTGGTCTAGACTTAGGATCTTACCCAACACAATGAATAGAGACACTGGCTTAGACTTAGGATCTTACCCAGCACAATAAATATAGAGACACTGGTCTAGACTTAGAATTTTACCCAGCACACTGAATAGAGACTCTGGCTTAGACTTAGGATCTTACCCAGCACACTATATAGAGACACTAGACTAGACTTAGGATCTTACCCAGCACACTATATAGAGACACTAGACTAGACTTAGGATCTTACCCAGCACAATGAATAGAGACACTGGTCTAGACTTAGAATCTTACCCAGCGCGTTGAAAAGAACCACTGGTCTATACTTCGGATCTTACCCAGCACACTGAATAGAGACACTGGTCTAGGCTTAGAATCTTACGCAGCACACTGAATGGAGACACTAGCTTAGACTTAGGATCTTACCCAGCACAATGAATAAAGACACTGGCTTAGACTTAGAATCTTACCCAGCACAATCAATAGAGACACTGGCTTAGACTTAGGATCTGACCCAGCACAATGAATAGAGACACTGGCTTAGACTTAGGATCTTACCCAGCACAATGAATAGAGACACTGGCTTAGACTTAGGATCTTACCCAGCACAATGAATAGAGACACTGGCTTAGACTTAGAATCTTACCCAGCACAATGAATAGAGACACTGGCTTAGACTTAGAATCTTACCCAGCACAATGAATAGAGACACTGGCTTAGACTTAGAATCTTACCCAGCACAATGAATAGAGACACTGGCTTAGACTTAGGATCTGACCCAGCACAATGAATAGAGACACTGGCTTAGACTTAGAATCTTACCCAGCACAATGAATAGAGACACTGGCTTAGACTTAGGATCTTACCAAGCAAAATGAATAGAGACACTGGCTTAGACTTGTGATGTTACCCAGCACACTGAATATAGACACTGTTCTACACTTACGATCTTACCTAGCACAATGAATAGAGACACTGGCTTAAACTTAGAATCTCACCCAACACAACGAATAGAGACACTGGCTTAGACTTAGGATCTTACTCAGCACAATGAATAGAGACACTGGCTTAAACTTAGACTCTTACCTAGAACACTGAATAGAGACATTGCTCTAGACTTAGGATCTTACCCAGCACAATGAATAGAGACACTGGTCTAGACTTAGAATCTTACCCAGCGCAATGACTTGAGACACTGGTCTAGACTTAGGATCATACCTAGCACAATGAATAGAGACACTGGCTTAGACTTAGAATCTTACCAAGCATAACGAATAGGGACACTGGATTAGACTTAGGATCTTACCCAGCGCGTTGGAAATAGCCACTGGTCTAGACTTAGGATCTTACCCAGCACACGGAATAGAGACACTGGCTTAGATGTTTAATCTTACCCAGCACAATGAACAGAGACGCTGGTCTAGACTTAGGATCTTGCCCATCACAATGAATAGTAACACTGGCTTAGACTTAGGATCATACCAAGCACAATGAACAGAGACACAGGCTTAGACTTAGAATCTTACCCAGCACACTGAATAGAGACACTGGCTTAGACTTGGGATCTTACCCAGCACACTGAATAGAGACACTGGTCTAGACTTAGGATCATACCCAGCATAACGAATAGGGACACTGGCGTAGACTTAGAATCTTACCCAGCGCGTTGGAAAGAGCCACTGGTCTATACTTAGGATCTTACCCAGCACACTGAATAGAGACAATGGCTTATACTTAGAATCTTACCCAGCACAATGAATAGAGACACTGGTCTAGACTTAGAATCTTACCCAGCATAACGAATAGAGACACTGGCTTAGACTTAGACTTTTACCCAGCACAACGAATAGAGTCACTGGTCTAGACTTAGAATCTTACAGAGAACACTGAATATGGACACTGTCTTAGACTTAGGATCTTACCCAGCACACTGAATAGAGACACTGGCTTAGGATTATTATCTTACCCAGCACACTGAATAGAGACACTGGTCTAGACTTAGAAGGATCAGATTTATCAACTTAAAAATTATAATATCAGCTTTTTCCACTGAGATGGAAAAGTACCCAAGCAAAGAGACTGTTGATATATCAGCTGGAAGAGAAATGAAATCTCACGACCGAAAACTTGTATGCATTTTGTTGGAATTATGATCAGTTTGTAACTAAAGAATATATAACATCAATAATTTCCTGAAGTGAAATAGTAATATCATCCAGCACTATATGAAATCTTTTGGAAAGATGGAAGCAGGCAATTAGAGTTATATATATATATATATATATATATATATATATATATATATGAGACAATATCATTTAAAACTGTATGTATATTATAATTTATTATAATTTGAAAATAAATATTCTTTCCTTTAGAAGTGGAGAAATAGTATCAAAATTACCAGATTTTCTTTAGCTAATGATCCTATCAGTTTCCAGTAAGATTTTAAAATCTCTTTTGTTCATACATAGCTATTATTATCAAGGTTCGAGTAAAATGTTTCACGAGGATTTCAAAAAAATTATTAACTTCTTTGCGTCGTTTCCTTCACCTAACCCTCACCATATATTCCAACATGGTAATGACACTATTTCTTTGTAGCCCATCAAATGAACCTGCCAGGGCCCCGAGGGTTGAATCATGTAGAAGTACGATTTGAATTCCATCACATGATGGCTTCAAAATCAGAAATGGAAAGTAAAATATAATGTTAATTTGCGATTCGCCAGAGCAAAGATAACCACACCACATATTGGCATATTTTGTTCTACAAATGTAAATGTTTTTCTTTTGAAAAATCCATTTTTGTCTGATATCGAAATTTTAACAGAACTAGGATATAAAAAAGTTGCAACAATCTGAATGTGTATATCTTATATCACGAAAAGCACTCAGGTGTCAGACCACCTGCCTCAAGATTAGACAAATTTAGCACTCAATATGCAATTACATAATGATTCAAACAGAGTCCGGAATGAGACTTCTTTGCTGTCCAAAGGAATTTCGTTGAAAGAACGATTGGCGGCAGATAGGCAGGAATCGCCAGAATCGAGTGGTGGTAGATAGTCAGGAATCGTCAGAATCGAGTGGTGATAGATAGTCAGGAATCGTCAGAACCGAGTGGTGATAGATAGTCAGGAATCGTCAGAACCGAGTGGTGATAGATAGGCAGGAATCGTCAGAACCGAGTGGTGATAGATAGGCAGGAATCGTCAGAACCGAGTGGTGGTAGATAGGCAGGAATCGCCAGAATCGAGTGGTGGTAGATAGGCAGGAATCGCCAGAATCGAGTGGTGGTAGAGGCAGAAATCGTCAGAATCGAGATAAACATGCCTACTAATTAGCATGACATTTGCTTTACAATCGAAGTTTGCTTTTGATATCTTTATTACTATATTCCATATATATATTTTTGGTTGATATTACAAAGTTCACGCAGTTTGAATTAAGAACGAAGTTATTACAAAACTGAATTTATACATGTTATATAATACAAACTGTCCAGGTGTCTAACCATTAGGGTAGCAGACGATGTCCTCTTGGTCAGACAAGCTTAACACTACATGCGTCATTACGTCACGGATCGTACATTGCCTGAGACAAAATTGTTTAGTGGCATATTGGAATATCGAATAAAAAATAATTGACTTACAGCTGGTGTATAGTTTGAGTCTGAGTATTCTTCCACTATACAGCCTCATATACCCATCATATTAAAGGTTATCAAATGGAAGTAAAATTAATGTACATTTCGTCATTTATAATTTAAAAATGAAACAAAAATCCGCAAATTAATGCCGGTACCGATCCTAGGTATGCATTAATATTGCAATCAATTATTGAAATAATTTAAATGTTTAAAATTATATATAAACATATATAGGAACGAAAACCATTCGACTTGAAAGAACGCTCCTGAGGATTTATAGTTTCCGCCACTTGTATCGATTTTTTCCGGGACTATATAATGCAGCATTATACACGTTTCTGCAGTCAAGTCATGTTTGTTTTCAATAGTTGTCCTTTAACAATATTTTTAATTAAAAAACACCATTATCAATTTAGGGAACAAACTATGCATTCTAGGGGTTTGGAAATCAATGATTTCAAACCGCTGGGTCCAAACCAATTTACTTGATAGAAACCATTTACTATTATTTTGATAGTCCGCTGATATAATATGACAAAATAGTTCGCTTTACGTATAATTGGTGTTTTCACTCATCTAGAAATTTAATTAAATGTCTGACGGATAAACTATATAAACATAGGATAATTTATATTTTATTCATCTGGGGTTTGTATATACACGTATTAGGTTTGCAACACTGAATAATCGCGCATTCCTTTAGAAACTTTTCAATTGTCCTCCTCCGCAGTATTAAGGTTTATTTAATTTGCACTGCAAAGTTATATTTTATATTGGATAATTATAGAAGTTTTAGCGTGCATCCCTAGTCAGATGTATGCATTTCCTATGTATTTGTCATATTATAACAAATTTAGAAAAATAAACGTATTCGCTCTATATATGAATTTAAATATAAAATTCAGGTTCAAAAGTTTTATCATTCTCAGTCCAGATCTAACGGCGCATTATGCTACAGCAAAATTAGTTCTAAGCAATACGAATTGTTTGCGCGTTGTACTCAGGTAAATACTGTAGGCGATACTATTCTCTGGACATGTTTTGGAGCATAATACGGTAGACAATAATATTCTCTGGACAGATTTTGGAGCTAATTAAGCTAGGCAATAATATTCTCTATACAGGTTTTGGAGCTGAATACGGTAGACAATAATATTCTCTGGACAGGTTTTGGAGCTAATTACGGTAGACAATAATATTCTTTGGACATGTTTTGAAGCTAAATACGGTAGACAATAATATTCTCTGGACAGGTTTTGGAGCTAATTACGGTAGACAATAATATTCTTTGGACATGTTTTGAAGCTAAATACGGTAGACAATAATATTCTCTGGACAGGTTTTGGAGCTAATTACGGTAGACAATAATATTCTCTGGACAGGTTTTGGAGCTAATTACGGTAGACAATAATATTCTCTGGACATGTTTTGAAGCTAAATACGGTAGACAATAATATTCTCTGGACAGGTTTTGGAGCTAAATAAGGTAGACAATAAGATTCTAATGACAGGTTTTTTGCAGGCTTACATAAAATGACTCACCTAGTGGATTCCCAGCATTATCCGGGTCGTTGAATACTTTGATGATGGAGACGAGCATACAGATGAAGATAATGGCGGTGTTGAAGTATGATACATAGAAAGTGGCTCCTAAGCCCCCAGTAAATGTGTAGGTACCAATAAGAGCTGTCATCAGAATCGTGGCATACTCCACTCCTACACCTTTAGATAGACTCGACAATGCTGCTGCTCCTCCTACACCGTTAGCCAAAAGAAAACGTTGTTACAGATGTAAATTCAAACAAAAGCAATACAAATGTATTTGAAATCAAAATGACTTTAAAAACGTATTTCTAATTTTTGATGGATAGATAGATACAAGTATGTAGCTTACGATACAATAAGGGAACTCGTGCATATGTATCCTTATAATTGATTTTCGTCATGATGAAGGGATCGGATAGATAAACAGACATATCGATAGATAGATGTTTTATATATATATATATATATATATATATATATATATATATATATATATATAGAGAGAGAGAGAGAGAGAGAGAGAGAGAGAGAGAGAGAGAGAGAGAGAGAGAGGGAGAGATCAAAAATCAGTAATGTTGTACTAAGTTTAAATTATTTGCAATATTTGTTTAAAACAGAAAAACAATATGACAAGATGAAGGACCCATCAGACCACTCATATATGATAAATATACTATATCTAGTCCTTATATAAACAGTTTTATAAAACGACATTTGGCAGGTCGAGTGTTACTGTGTGGGATGAATAACCACTGAATATGAGGTCTGAGAAATATTTGCATAGCTGTAGAAAAAGATATAATAATTCGAATATTAGCCGCAGAGACGGTTCAAGTACCACCCCCACCCTTGTTTATCTACATTTTGTAACTGAAAGTCTTTTTGTTAATTCTTTTTATTTTAATTTTTAGAACTTAACTATTAATCGTCACCATATATATAGCTATTATTGTGCTGACGAGACGTTAAACCCTAATATATACTATCTATTATAACGTATACAAAACTTAAAGTAATTCAAAATCTTGTTTTAATTACATCAAGGCTGAAGTGTGTGTGTGTGTGTTTGTGTGTGTGTGTGTACAAAATTGTTTTTTAAACTAATGTGTCAAAGCTCTAAACGTTAAGATTTCCTGTCTTAAAAATTATATCAATGCCTAAATCTTTCTCGTAACTAACCGCACAGCAGACAAATGTCTTCAAAAAAATGTATGAATTTACTGTACGGATACAACAGGGAACCTGGTAACTTCTTTTGGGTCTACTACGTAATTAGCCTTTATAGAGATGTACATTTCACTCGACCTAACGCAACCTTGGAATTTAGGTCTGTTCACCCTCTTAAATTGCAAGGGATGAATATATATATATATATATATATATATATATATATATATATATATATATATATATATATATATATATATATATATATATATATATATATATAGTTTATCATTTCAGGCAATTGAGAATTTTTGAGGGCTATTCAGTATTAATTGTTTCATAATAAGACGCGAAAATCTGAAATCCCGTTCTACTATTACCCAACTACGTGGAGACATAAAACAAACCCGCAGTTATTTTTATGTTTTATTTTGACTAACTAACATGAACAAGTAATACAATAAACAAGGTGTTTACTCGTATACACGAATCCTCTCATCAACATGAGCACATTGAAATAGCTGATTATACGCAGACTGGTATGGTGGACTGATGCCATGCCAAATAATGAATACAAAATGGCATTTAATAATTGGATAATCAGACTGAGAAAGTGTGCAGACGTGCATGGGGAACACTTTTAGGGGATGTAGTGACGTACTGTTCACTAATAAAGAACTTTGTTGTACAGTGCGCTTATAGTCAGAACTTTTAAATACCCCTAGCATCTGCACAAAATGTTCATTCATTCACGAAAATGGCGGTTGGTTTCTCCTCTGAGTATAAGTGTCACATGTCGGCCTATTAATAAGGCATTGTTCACCATCAGCTGTAATAATGTTTGGGTTTTCATCAATTGTAATAATGTGTGGGTTTTCATCAATTGTAATAATGTGTGGGTTTTCATTAATGGTAATAATGTGTGGATTTTCATTAATGATAATAAGGTGTTGGTTTTCATTAATGGTAATAAGGTGTGGGTTTTCACTGTTATTTCCGACAGTATCCCCAAAGAACATTGTTTTCTTCTGGAAAGCAGCTGTCCATAAGCCAGATGTTTTACAATAACTTTTATTAAGAAACTCTTTTCAGAATTTTCTTGCTAAAGTGTGAGGATACCTACTATATAAAATTGCAAATCATTCACGTCTAGGAAAATAGCTTGAGTTATCAATGACGATTTCCAGAAACCCAATCCATTCTCAGAGTTTGCCAAAAGGGACTGTTAGTTAAATAAAGCTTGAAAAATGTGTTTGGCTTTGACGTCTAAAAGGCATGCTAAATTGTTATACATCTGACCTAGATATCTATATTCATGATGTTGACTATCAAAAGCTGAAATGCAGGCACCGTGAATCTACATTTTTCAATGGTTTCAATGTTTGTGGATTTCGTGAAAGCTACAAACCACGAATTTAAAGACATAAGGAACTGTAATTTTATGTGGAAAAAACTGGTTGTTCCTCCAAATCCAAGATATTTAGGGTCAATGAAAATGTCATTGTTCGCAAAACACCAAATATTGAAACACATGAAAATAAACGAGCTCAGAGGACTTTAAATGCTTTGGTTTCATAGAATGCCAACCTTGCTACCTTATTTTCTCTGATGATGAAACCAGTGGGCACTAAAGCTAAGTGGCACTCAAGCTTTACCTTCTGTGTGAAAACGAATGATGACATTAGGCGTGAGGCTGTAGTCATCAGCATAAAAACGATTTCCAAGACAGAAAAACATATTCGGTATAATTGTTGATAGCATTTCTAAAATGAGATTTTGTATATTTTTTTTTTTGTTTTTGTGTTCATTACTTCGTGATATTTAATTTCTTCTCTGTAAAGGAAAAGACCCAGGAAAGCATGTATTTTCTGTATACGTTCTCAGGCACCGACGTGACAGAATGATTTTGTAGATCGTCGTATTGGACGGTAAAATAAGGGCATATAATATAGTAAATGGGGTCCAATATTAAAATAAATAAAAACACAAGAAAAAGTATTTGAATTTTACCCAGCATGAGATTAGCCGTTACGATGATGTTGGTGAGCAGAGCATAAAAGCAAAAAACCTTGTGGGTCGTGGCGCCAAATCTTGCACGTATAACCTGAAAATAGCAAACGGAATGTTGTATGTAAATATGCAAATCGAGTTTTCGCATGGCACGACGTGAAAATATAGTTCAGATTGATAACATCAAGATTTTGGAATGACTACTGATCTTAACATTTTCGAAAGCTGCCTTTATTTACGTGTAAGTTTTATCCCAGTATATGTGTATAACAGACAAATATGGGTAGCCCTAATTGTCTGGTTTTCGCAGTGTCTTCTCTAAGAAAATATATTGTACTTAGCAGGAGCAAGGTGAAGATGGTTTTACAATATTAATATGAATACTAAAAATTGTCTCTGATATATATGGACAATTTGATAGTCTTTCATGACAAATTTCTCAGAGTCATTCGTTGCAGTTTGGCCAAATGCAGTTTTGAAGTATTACCTTTACAAGAGGACCAAATTTAGTGATGTCACTTGCGACATCAGACAACGAAATGAAATGTCTAAGTCCTGTTTTCCGAATGAAAAAGGGCAGAACGAAACACACCCATTACACTTCTCTATTGCTATGTGGCATTAAGGCATCATGGAATTTATAGACTAGTTTTCAACTTCAGAAGGCTTTATTCGTCAGCAAAGTTCCTAAAAAAGGGAGCCAAAAAGTACATGGTACACATTCGCCATCTGAAGGAGTGTTGTTGATATGTTCCATTCCGAAAGACGCATTCGGATGGACTCCACATATATAAAATAAAAGATTACACTAATTTTTTTACAAAATAATTATTTAAATAATGGCGAAAAAATATAGGATCTGTACTAAAGAAATTGGACTTTCACGGGACGGGGGTGGGTGGGGGTGGGATGGGGGGGGAACAATCAGTCAAAGATAGAAACAAATGGAGAGACATTGTTGCAGGGTTATGTATTCAAGTATGAGTAGAAGAGCAGGTAAAGTTATTCATACCTGTAGAAACGTTTTTGCTCCAGGTGCCCGGATCTTGAGCTGTACAGATAACATTGCAAACAGCAGTATCTGAATGGTCGCCCCAGCCGCATACCAGAACGGGCCGCTTATACCATACTGAAATGGAACAAACTGCAGTTAGCTAGGCGAGTAGGTAGTTATTTGTCTGTCTGTTTGTCTTGTACCTGAATTTATGTCTGCAAATACATACATACGTGTTGGTATATCTGCAACATGTTTCTACTATTTACTAAGCACTTCAAAGTGTCGTGTGCATTGTACACGGGATTAAATTAGTTTTCCATTAGGTATTTAACGTTTGTTGTATATATACATGTTTATGGGGTTTTTTCATATGAGTATCATGTCGTAATAATACGTTTCCTGGAGTCTTCACCGTTCCGAATATTTCTTCTTGAAATTACAATTACAGAAATCGAGGATGTGAAAGGTAGTATTTCATTTTGGTAACTTCTTTCACCTCTTGCATATACTATGCATGTTTTCAAATATGCATGCAACGTGGAAAAAATAAGGATCTGACAATATCGACTGTATGATTATATCTCGCTGACATATGAGTCTTATTTGCATTGAAGTTATTGTCTATATTTGATGATGTATTGATATAGTATCTGTGGTGAATCTCTTCAAAAGAGGAAATAAAGATAGTTATACATACATACATACATACATACATACATACATACATACATACATACATACATACATACATACATACATACATACATACATAAATACATACATACATAAATACATACATACATACATACATACATACATACATACATACATACATACATACATACATACATACATACATACATACATACATACATACATACATACATACATACATACATACATAAATACATACATACATACATACATACATACATACATAAATACATACATACATACATACATACATACATACATACATACATACATACATACATACATACATACATACATACATACATACATACATAAATACATACATACATGCTTGCTTACTTATTTATTTAACTACTTGAAGAGCAATTACTAGTATTTGTCCTTTGAATCATACACGTGTGTGTACTATGTGACAAACAAAACACAGAGCTTTCATATCAAGGTACCTACTAATGAAATTTGCCTGTAAGAAACTGTACATTTTTAGAAATATATAATATACAATGATGTATTCCTACTTATTCGCATAAAAATTGATACAAGATTTTTGCAACAAATCAAAAATAGAGATTCAGCTTTTAAATTCGAAAGTTGACTATAAAATAGTTACACAATAGAGAAAAGTTTAATATATTGTTCAGACTGGAATAATTTGAATAATGGACCTGCCAACATACTATTGCGAGGCTCTTATTTGTACATTCTGTACCTTACCTTGCTGGCCACAGTACAGGAGTACAGCAGGGTGGCCGCCCATGTCCACTGTGATACGATGGTCGCAGCTGTCAGTCCGACGCTCACTTTCCCGCCGGCATTAAACGCCGTGTCCAGCAAGTTCTGGAAATAGAGATATTGAATGCGAATTTATGTTTTTCAGACCTATTCTCAACTCCACCCCCACCATTCCGTTCTGTTTTATCATACTTTGAAGAAATACCCAAATCTCGAGGCGCCTAACCCACGATATATATATATATATATATGTATAACAGCGAGCTAGGTTTTGATAGACGCCAGATTCCCAAGAAATGTGAAAGAAACAAAATGGGAATGCCAACCATCAGATTAAATATTATATAACGACACAAAAGTTAGAAAATCTGCGCTGGTAAAATAACATATTTGTTATACGTTTCGACCTAAAACAAGGTTTCTTTCAGGGGACCATAAAGAACATACACAGAGAGACAAACACGCACAAAGAGTGATACGCTTAGAGCAATAAATATTTACATTTTGGCACAGAGTAGCAAAAAATATAAAAATAAAAAATAAAAACTATACAGAATATTGAAGAGGTCTAAACTAAAGAAAAAGAGCAAGAAATAACTCCATGTCTATAAAAAGGTATATTATCTATGAATAAGCAGAACGAGTTTTGATGCACGCCATAAGCACCATATCACTTTACTGCTTGCTGTAACCTTGTTAACTAGGTCATTGCAAGGAGATGGTATTTCATAATTCGCCAACTGTATCGGTGCATTATTTTTGCTTCTAACTTTACATTCCGGATATAATTGGCAGTCGAGAAATAAAGGTATGGAAATACGTAATAATAATAATAATAATAATAATAATAATAATAATAATAAATTGATGACACTAGAGGAGAGTGAGACTGAGCAAACTGACAAGAAAAGAAATGGCATACGGTGGGTAAAATAGAACACTTTGGACTATATTTTTTAGTTTTTGGTATGGATTTGAGATTTTTAGCTGACCTTATTTCTGATATGGCTTTTGTGACTGTAACACAAAACTCTTCAACCATTTTAACTCAGCCGGAAACTCTGTCCAATCCCTCGAAATGCTTTCCATAGAGTCAAATCACAGACGGACTGACCATAAATGTGGCCGTAAAGAGAAATACTGGACACTTCAGAGTACATTAAACAACTCCTATACACAGGTATGGAAGATAAATCACAGGCTTCAGGAGATCAACATCGTATTGAAAAACAGAAACTATGAAAATTTATTGAGCCACTAGTATAGCAGACAACATGTGTATGCATTTTTTTATGCATATTATGTCATCGATTTAGCTTTATTACTCATTCGGACAATAAAAGCATAGTTATCACAGGCTTATTCCACTGATATTAGTCTGTGGTCGGAGTACTTCTCAACGCTTACACTCTTGTCAGAGAACACGAAACTTGTGTCGAGTTAAAGGGATCGGTTCTGACCTTTGATTGGCGACACGTGTGAGTCACACGTGTAACACGGTTTGCCTGATCAAAAAACACGCTTTATCCAGACAGATAAATGGGAAAATTATCATAATCATCTAGCAGACGAGAGTCAAAGAAACTAGTCTTTTATTATTAGAAACGTGAGCCTTCCCAAGACGTCTTATCAGGAAAATATCACCATGGATACTGTAACAATGCTTAAGGTACTGGAATTTGATCTTGATGTAAATTACAGTATCGTAGAAATTTTCGATACTTCAATGTATAGATATATTTACAGCTATGATTTTCAGGCTATAATTATAGACTCGCTTTTTTATTAAATTGGATTATGTTAGATATTGATCCTATATTACCTTCGAGGAGAAAACGTTACATGCGTACAGCCTTTTTCCTCTGCTTATGTATTTTCCTGACAAGATGCTGATTCATACTGAATATCTTATATAACTGTATTTCATCTCTGGGAAGAGTCTTGTGTTTTCAAAAACACAAATGTGTTTCCATAACTGATCCAGTTAAATTAATAGGTCCATCAATAAATAAATGATTCATAGCTCTATAAAGTCTAATTTGGTACGGAGCCTACAGCTCTATATTTTGCCCATAATAAATCGCATTCGCCTTGTACTTTTAACACCTTGGTCAGTTATCTCTGCGAAGGAGTACATTTTATGGACGTATTTTTGAAAATGTCATAAAACAATTTAGTGACTCTTCTTAACGCTATTTGAGCCTTCCTAAGCATATAGTGTGTATCAGGTTGATACCCACTATCTTTATCTGGTAATTAAAATCTTACACAGATAGAGATGACGTAAAACTGCTCTATAATGCTTCTATTAACTCTTTTCAAGATTGTTACCACATCTTGATTGTTAATTTTTTTAAGACAGACCTAAGAATAATTTCCTGCCTGCAAGATTTTAGAGGAAATACCTCTTTGTCTGAAAACATGTACACGCATTTGTAAATGAATGAGTGACAATATGTCAAAATATGTCAAAATATGTCAAAAATATGTCAAAATATGTCATATATGTCAAATATATGTTAAAATATGTAAAATATGTTAAAAATATGTCAAAATATGTATAAAATACGGAAAGCTTTCATAAAAAATGGTTGCTTTCCTTTTTGATAAGATCGATTATTCGTTGATCCAAAAACTGCCTGATTTAATATATAATGCAATTCATAGCAAAAATCATTTTAATGAGACCGGAAGAAGAGATCTGAAACAAATAAATTAAGCCATAGTCAATTTAAATTAAAATTTAAAATAAAACCGGACAATTTCGTTGTACAACCATAAGTCGTAAAGCTGTTGATGAGATGATGCATGGAAATGGAAATAATAATAATAATAATAATAATAATAATAAAAGCATGATAAAGTATGAAGAGTCCTTTCTTAGACTAAGCCTCACCAGGTTACGTATTCTTCCATTTTATCTTTTTATGCCATTATATTTGCTATTTATGCCTTTTTGGGATACCTAAACCTGCTCTGCACTAAACAACCATGATTGTGCTATTTGCCGTTAAACCCCAAAAATACATACATACATTAGTTACAGCAGCAGGCATCAATAATGTCAGCGGGGAAAACCGAAGTTCATTTTATTGTTCTCGTCAGCTTTCAAGCTGATGAAAAATGTAGCATTATAGCTTACTTGGACAGAGAGCATAAAGCTTAGGGAAATAAAAGGCATAATGTACTACATCAGAAGAAATCAAATATTCAGTAAGGAATACCATATGTCAACATTTGATCCGTCCAGAGAAATTAGTATAAAATGTGTGAAATTGTTCTAAACTCGACAAAAAATCAAAGTAAAATAAAGATACAAGCTTTAGAGAAAAGAAATCGTGTCTATTATTATTAAAGGAGGTTGATGTAATGAAACACAACTTTCAAGTAACCACTGAAATCACCTGGCTCTTAAGCATCATTCGAAAAAATCTCTATGTTATATCTAGGATTTAAAAAATCTTTCTTATATCTAGGCATGAAACAATCTCTATGTTATATCTAGGAATGAAAAAATCTTTATGTTATATCTAGGATTGAAAAAATCTCTATGTTATATCTAGGATGGAAAAAATCTCTGTTATATCTATGATTGAAAAAATCTCTATGTTATATCTAGGATGGAAAAAAATCTTTATGTTATATCTAGGATTTAAATAGGAGATAAATGCCTCATCAGACTGAATTTATAGTTTCATTATGTTACAAATAACTGTGCCTTCAAATTAATTAGCCTTCGTAGACAATGTAACATCAACAGATGATACAGCCTCATCTCGCCTTTATGAGAGCTGGTCCCGCCGTCTCTCTCTGTGTCTCTGTCTCTGTCTGTCTGTGTGTCTGTCTCTCTCTCTCATTATAAAAATATTTCTCAGTCAGGATCGCATTCTGGAGTTTTGCATAAACTATTCCATATATCACTCACCTTATCTCTGTAAATATGCTTCCGAATGGACTGAAAGAGAATTGCAACCAGCGACGTGAAAACACCAAAACCTATCACAATTAGCAGGACTTCGTGCAACTCCACAGAGGGAGTAATTCCTTGGACTGCCTCCGTTGCATTCGCTGAGTCCACAAGAAATTGACAATCCGAACTGTTCCGAATATAACCCATCTTAGGTCTTAAATGTTGCAACAAAAGGAAACAAATTTAGCTCTCTCAATAATATTAATACAATATGAAATTAAAATTCACATCTTCTATATTTATGATGTAAGTTCAAGATAAATTCTTGAAACATTAATAGAAAAAGATGGTACCATCATCATCATGGAATTTAGTTGACAACAATTGTTCTACCTGCTATATAAATAGATTGAATGATTTAATACATTTCTCTAGTCTCCACAGGGATGCGACGCTTTCTTTATAAAGCTGTGATCGAGACAAACACATCGCAACCCCTAAAAACAAACAAAAATAACACTTGATTGGATCCAATTTATGTCGCGAGTTCCTCCTGCTGGTGGTTTTTTCCAGAATGTAATAAGTGTGAAGATCATTGTTCCACAGTTCTTAAAGCACCTTTACATTGTTTAAAAACTCTTTATATTTGCTCTGAAATGTCAATACCATCTGTTTAGTTCCTGTAGACACAGCTTTGGACATCTGGAACCAGAAACAAGGCACGAGTCACCTACAGTTGTCAAAGTAATGAAGCAAATATGACCTGAGATTTGCACGTACATATAAAAATGCTTGCATTCAAAAATAAAGAATCATGTAAGGAATATCTTACACGAATAAAGTATATATGTCTTGAACTAAATTAATTGCTACAATAATGTATAAATCCACAAGAAATCTTGCGCTTTCAGAAAAACTTAAAATTTTGTTCTCATGTCATATCATTATTTTTGAGTTTAATTCATTTTGCTATTTGCATTTTTTCTAAGAAATGTATTTGCTTCCATTTGATTATATCTCCAATTTATGAACTATATTAGATTCGGAACAAATTATTCCATCAAACAAAATATTCAGCACTACGATGCGATGCCAAACCGTCAAAGTCCATTTAAAACAGTCTCTCAAAAGCCGGTCGTTGTTCTGTTAGGGGCGAATTAGGAACTATAAATTTGAGGATAAAAATGGCTGACGTGAATACCAGAAAAATCAATATGGTTTTGATTCGACAGGTAATGAACTCAATAAATCCCTATTCAATGTTAATTATCCTGCAAATTGTTAACTTTACATATCCGGATTAACCACCCTCCAACGACAAGATTTGTAACTAAAAAATTTGTGACGTTAAGTGGAGAATTAAAACAAGTCTGTTCCTATTTAAATTGCTTATTCTGACGCGGACGACTTCACACAGGCCGAGAGTAGAGGACGATGTGAAACAAATTACAGTTTATCATTGTGTGGGAAATTGTGCCTTCATGACGAGATCAATAAACGTTTTACAATTCCGATGCGTAAAGAAAATGTAAAGCCGTAACTTAATAAGTTCGATATTTATACTTATGAAGTCACCAAATTAGTTTCTATCCGCAGAAGGCGGATTACAACTCGGTACTTGTTATATTTTATGTCTATGTCTTGATCTGTAAATGTCAATCATCGTCGTTATTACTGGTCTATTTTTCATTTTTCTGATTCGCAGTAATTACTGTTTTTGTTAGTTATGGGAAGCCATTATCTTGACCTTTGACTTTTTGTTCACTGACTACTGAAATCTTGATATCACCAGAGTAATATATGGCATTGTTGTACTGAGGAGAAATTGCCATAGCAACAGCTATAACCGTAAATTTGACACAAGACAGATAGAAATACGTACGGACAGAATGACTGGCACTGTAAATGCATTGCCTCGCATTTTTCTATACGGTTGTTGAGACCATAACAGGGCAGCAATTACAAGGATACTCGGCAAGATATAATTCTTTTGTGGATATAATAATAATAATAATAATAATAATAATAATAATAATAATAATAATAATAATAATGTCGGTGTTTGACAGAATAATATAAGTTTGGTTTGGCTTAAAATGTCACACTTAAAAATATATTGGTCAGAATTTTTGAATCTTTTTAAGAAGAGTGTCTGATTATCATTGACATTACTAAACCAACATTTGAGTCATCAAGAGCACGTTTTAATACATTGTTATTTTTGTGTGGTCCATTTGAAATTTTATTTTACACGAATTGAAATCTTTGATATAATATTAAAGATTTATTTTTAGTGTACTTTGTTGATTTTACAAATTGTTTCAGCCTGAGTATTTTACACACTGATGAATAATATTAGTAAATCTGAATCCTAGCGTTGACATTTCAACTATTCATGTCTGCCCTTTATTTTACATTTTTATCTTTAGTTCTTAGTTCTTTAGCAAAGGTGCCATATATAAAGTGTACGATAAGGTCCGCAAGATAATGCACTATCTCTTCCCTAGCCATACTTGCTGAACCCTTCTCGTTTAATATCTTAGATGACCACCAATTCTCTTGTGCGAACTGACCCCATGTTTGGTGCTTTGAAGATAATAATCCATAATCTATACCAAATTTGCACGCCCTTCCATCTGTCGAAAACCATCGATCTGGTCTAAACAAAGTACAGAGCTCAATTTCTCTGAATATTTAAAATTTACAATCTTGTTTACTGATAGAAATGTTACAAATATTGCGGTTGCCTATTATCGTATGTTCAAGGAACTATCACAGATCTGAACACAGTGTAGAAATACCGGACTATTCTTTAACGGACTATCTCTTCCGGAATATATCAAAATTTGGTAAACGAACTGCTTTGGTGAGTATAACACTTATACAGATTGAGCTAGATTATACTTTCCGAAATAAACTTTGCGGATTGTCCATTATGTCTTAATGAACAAGAGATTTAATACAGTACGTCAAAAACGATACTAATCTACTCAAACACTGACACTTTCAAATCGATGAATTCTAGGCAAATGTAGCCATTAAATAATAATGAACAATTGCTCTTGTAAAATGTCATAAAGGGAAACATGGAATTAGTTTACTTAGCTTAATTCTGTGTAGTAGTTATTTTTACATTTGAACGGTACATACATATATAATACATTTAATAACAGAAATTGATCAATGAAAGGAAGAATGAAGGTCGATGCTATTTCTCGCTATAGTCCAGAAGGCGCTTTACTTGTGAACAATCGTATCGAAGGTTTGTTCTTTTTAATAGGAAATCTTATTTTTCAAGCATCTTGCAACTTACAATTTACTTACATTGCAATGAACAATTGACTGAGTAACGCAAAATTAATCATTTTATTGCTTCGATTTCACTTGCCGAATGGAAAGATAATTACTTCTGGACGCTACGTAAAAAAATATATTAAATTTCGAAGGCGGTTATTTAAAAAAAATATTGTAAATTCATCTTTTCAGGTAGATGGCTTAACAAAAAGATCCATAACCTTTGATCAATTAAACGAGGAAGTAGACAATGTGGCGAACAGGCTATATGCTCTCGGGCTACGTACGCATGACTGTGTCTGCCTGTACGGAACCAACGTTCCTGAGTTTGCTCACGTTATATGTAGCGTCACTTCGAATGGGGCATCATTAACCATAGCTAACTCCCAGCTTACAGCAGGTGACCCTAATAAGCCTATTCGTATACACTTGTATCATTTTATGGAAGGCTCCTTGGTCACAAAGATTCAAATATATAACAAGAGATCATACGTCTAGCGGTCAACTTTTGTCATCACTCAAGTGTGCTGCTCTCTATCTTTCTGTCTCCAGCTCGATATAAATAAATAAATAAATAAATATATATATATATATATATATATATATATATATATATATATATATATATATATATATATATATATATATATATATATATATATATATATATATAAAGAATACAAATCATACGGCGAATAACAGTCCTTTCAAGTGCACTGGATCCAGCAAAGGACCGTGTGCGTCAGGGATTGACTAAGATAAGTGTACAAGAACAGACAACGAACAGTGCAAAAAACTAGTTTTTTTTTTTAAACTAGCCAAAGGGCTTTCAACTCTCATTACGAAACAATAAACACCAAAGAAAACGTTGAATTTACAAAGCTGTTGGTGTTTATTGTTTGTCTTTGTCTCTGTTTCGTGATTTTGCCTTTGGCAAAGACTCAATGAGAGTCGACAGCGCTTAGGCTAGTTAAAAAAACCCAACAAGTTTTGCACTGTTCGTTGTCAGTTCTTTTACGATTACACACACACACACAAACACACACACTTATATATATATATATATATATATATATATATATATATATATATATATATATATATATCCACTGAACGGAAATAAGGTACCTTATGCAACACAGAATCTGATTTAAGATCGAGATGACACAAACAACACTATGTGCGCGTGATCAAAAATGTCAATAATCTGTTCTTTAAATAGACATAAGTCATGTTCTTAATCGCATAGTAAATCTATTTAAAAAGAATATATAACGTATGACATTGTATCTTTGTTACCTAATATACGTTTGAAAATGTGCGACTTTCGTGGTTCGTTAAAGAGTTGTTTTACAAATTGAAAAAAAGATCTAATGGAAAAAGGGCTTATTTTCTAAGTTACGCTTTCCTCTATATTGAACGAAACTGCTTCAGTGTTGATGCGTAGGCAGCATTCTATTTTTTTGCGCCTGTGTCAACAACTGCGCATATTTTATTTCTTGGGGGCATTATCACCTTTCAGTGGAAATATATTTTATCCGAGTTCAGTGGTTAATGACTTTATTTGTGCTGCTGATGAAGTTGATGTATTTTCCCCGATAACAATTATTTCCACCTCGATAAATAAAGTATGATACATCTGGGAATCGTAAACTACACAAATAAAGTCTTTCACGGGTAAAGCGCTGCACAATGTTCAGATAACGCAGAATTTAATTATTCAGACAAGAAATAAAAAAAGTACGCTAGAAAATTACTTTTGCCGTAAAAACGACACCGGAAAGGTTTGTAGCAAACATAGGAAACCATACAAGTGTGAAATTAAAATCTCATGAATGTGTGATTCTTAGTTGGATTATAGGAAAATTATTTGTATTATTAACGCTTTCAAGAACCTTTCAATTGACAAGGACAATTGTATTGAGGTCCTTGGAAACAGAGAAAACAACGACCTTAAGCAAACTCACGCAGTGTGTTCGATAATGCTATTTTCGCTCGGTCTTGAGATTAACTTAATACTAGCTACTTTTAAAACCCTGGCGTGCTACAGAACTATCTATCGTTAAATGCGACAATGTCAATTATTCTATTTTAAAGGTGTCATTTCAACACAATGAAAAAAGAATAAAATTTAGGAATAATTGAATCGAGGAACAATAATCCTTGCCTAGGGAGAACTGTGTCGATTTACATATAACTTTCAAGAGGCGACTTTATTCCATCAATAAAGTACGCCCACTGTGAGCAATATAAGAAATCAGATTGTTATTCTTGAACATGAGTAGGTTGTCCTATTATGCAATCGGGTTATTATTACAGTAAAACCATCTTGATTCAGTATGCTAGAATTACCATTACAATACACTTTACGTAATATATGATTATCACAAACGTGAATTTAGTACATTTCTAAAATAACCAAACATTAATTCAACAGATAAGAATTATTATTCCCCTATCTTCCTGTTTTTAACATATTTTTGCTTCTCGGGAACACATTTGACTGGATCATGGGATAGATTTGTAACATAAAGTCAGAGCAATCAGATTTTATGTGTACTACAACGTAAACCACTTTAATTTTGCAGTCGAACTAGCACACCAGTTGAAAGAAACAAACAGCAAGTTCATGTTCACCACACCGGAATGTACAGAGAGAGCTCAAAATGCTGCACAGCTGTATCACAAACTACAGGTTTTTCAAATCTTCCATTATATATATATATATATATATATATATATATATATTATATATATATATATATATATATATATATATATATGTATGTGTGTGTGTGTGTGTGTGTGTGTGTGTGTGTGTGTGTGTGTGTGTGTGTAATGCATCAGTGTAACGCTATAGGGCTGCTTCATAGAGGATAGCTCCCTTTCTAGCTATGTCGTTATTTCTTCTGATATTTTTTTTTTTTCTTATCTTTTTTTTTTTTTTGTTAAGATCTCTGCATTAATTATTCTGGATAGTTTTGCTTCTCTGTGCAAAAATGAAAATATTAGTTGTTCAAGGCGTGTCACTATTTGTGTGAGTGTGTGTGTGCGTGCGGTTGTCCTTTATTGTTCCCTGAGGAGGAAATAGCTTTAGGTCGAAACAGAGGAAAACTTTGTTAATTTTCCCGCGCATTTATCCAACTAATTGAGGATCAACAAGTTTCTGATGTTTCTTTTTTTTAATCAAGTTCTAAGCAAAAACGTCTGTGAAGTAAAATGCGACAGGCAAATTAAAACTGGACTAATCTGTGAGGTGTTAGGAACTTTGATACGGCAGCAAGGATAACTTATGATGCCTCAAAAACTTCTATTATTTAATTACAACAATTTTCCTCTTACTATGAGTGTGAGAGCAATGAGAAATAAATTTGGGCAGATAAGCAAAGCTTTACTAAAGTGAATACTTCAGATAATATTACCTCGGTGGTTTTAAATCGAGAAAACTATATTGTCCATTTTTCCTGAAGCTATATGTATTTTCTCTCTAAATCGACGTTGCATCACTATAGACCGTATTGCTATAAGTTGGCTGGAAAATATTTATTGCTCCAGGAGAAGGCGGACGAAAGACTGATAATTTAAGATTAAAAACTGCATTTTTCTCCACCCCTAAGTACTATTTAATGTACTATTCCATACTTATTTTAATTTATAGTTTGATGGCATGAGATTGTCGACTAAAATGTACTCTTTAAGCCATTTAACAAAGCTTCTGAATTGTTTATAGGAAATAATTGTGCTCGGGAGTCAGACAGGGTTTAGACCTTTCTCCAACCTTATTGAGCATCCGCGAACACGGCGCCCAGAGAGTCATGTCAATCCAGAAAAGCACACTGCCCTGTTACCCTATTCCAGTGGTACGACTGGTCTACCTAAAGGAGTTGAGTTGACACATTACAATTTGGTAGCCGAGCTCTCTGCACTTAGGTAAGTAGAAGATATAATATGCCCGATTGTTATTCTAATACCATGTCAATATTTTGCATTTTGTGCTTTGAATGAGTGAGTGAGTGAGTTAATGTGTGTGTGTGTGTGTGTGTGTGTGTGTGTGTGTGTGCACTGGTTTAGTTAGTATATCTGGCTATCTATATTATTTATTAGTCACGTGTTATAGATGTTTCTCGGTCAATATGAATACAGTTCTGCACTGCAATCGGTTCCATCATCAGGTGGGGATCCTTTATCCTAGAGCGTTTCAGCGCTGGCCCACAACACTCTCCAGGGGTGCGCCGACTGAGTTGATCAGACTCAGCCAGGAACCGATAGGCTTTTCCATCGCTCCTCTCTCTTCCGCCAAATCCAATGTGAGGCTTCCTCTGCCTGTTTGCCGCCAACCTTGGTTACTAAATTCCTGCGGCTAGGTCCTGTAATCCCGATGACTCCCAAGGCACGCCAAAAAGACTGTGCTGCAAAACCGCGGCATCCTATTTCTACCGGTAGATTCCAGGCCTTCCATCCATTCTGCTGGCACTCATGGATGAGTGGCCGATATTTAGCCAATTTCCTCTGTTACGACTCTAGGGGTAATGTAACAGAATAAAAGACACAAACAAGCTTTCAAGATTAAAATGCAAAACTTTAATTTCCTAAAATATTAAAAGAATTAAAATAGTTCAACAAATAATCAAAGTGAAAGAATTAAAATAACTTACAGTATAGAATATCCTAAAAAGTCCTAAAAATGTTTTAAAGTTCTCTTCCTGATGTTAATCCGAGTAATCCGGATGAAGTATTCCGAATGAAAATAACCTGCACTGTGTTGAAGTTGATTAGTTCTGATTAAATCCAAAATAATCCTTGCAAGTCTGGAATCTCACAAGTTTTAGAATAATGTCCGATAATTCCACGGAGCTGTATAGTAATTCAGATGAATTACTAATTAAATATATATATTCCACACTGAACTGCAATAAATCTCAATACGATCTCTCTTCATTCAAGCAACTGTAAAGAATGATTTATTACTGGACGAGTTGCTATATATACATTACAAGTGCGCAGATTTTAAAAGGGAATATCCTTTCTCCGTCTTTAATAATATGGTATTTCAAAATAACACAACCCTCTAAGAACCAATCAGGAACTAGGTTACGTGTCATTTACCCAAAGGTCTAGCGTACTAAAAATCTTAAAGAGTAAACATAGTGTTATTGTAGTATGGAATGTGACCTTTCAATGTTGATTTCAAAAGTACAAAGCTAGGTCGACTTCATTTTCCCGCGCAATTGATCATGTGACCACTTATTGATCGAGCAGTAGTAGTATACTGATATGCTAACCGCTATTCAGACTAAAAACAGAGATCATTAATTAGTAAATTAAATCATTATAAAAAAAATTTAAAGGAGGCATAATTCCGTAACACCTCTCATGGGCCTCCTCCATTCTAGCTTCCCATGGCACTGTCAGTTCCAACAAAATCACCTGCTTGGTACCTCCTGACCACAGCACAATATCGGGTCTGAAGTTGGTGTTACAGATGTCTCTTGGGAACTTCAGCTGTCGTTCTACATCTGCCTGCATTTCCCAATCCTGCGCTGTTGTCAAGATGCCTCTTGCTTCAGTCTTTTGCCTTTGGGTCTCACCACTTCTCACAAAGCTGATGAAGTTGGGACCACTTTTCACTTGGTGTTTCTTTCTCCTGGCTATGTCCATACTGGCAGCAATCTCAGCAAACACTTGGTCATGGCGCCAACGATAACGACCATCTGTCAGAGCTACATGACAGCACGTGCTCTAAATTTGCAAGTCTCCCACAATGTTTGCAGCTTGGGTCATCAGTTAGTCCCCATGTCTTGAGGTTTGTTGGTGTAGGGAGAACATCATACACTGAGCGTATGAGGAAGCTGATTTTCTGGGCATCACCTCTCCAGATGTCGCTCGAAGACAGTTTCCTGGACCTCGCAGCTTCCCACCGTAGCCGATCTCCCTGCTTCTTCATGTCGACAGCTTTAACTTGCCTATCTTCTTCTTCTGCAAGATATACTTCTTTCTGAACCATGGCACGTTTCTCTTTGGTGTTGCTGCTTGCCATGTCGGTCTTTTCAGACTTTCCAGCCCCAACCTTGTTGGTACTGTGCCTACCATATCACTGTGTCTCAGTCTTGATTCTGCCTCTTCAACTGCTTTTGCTGCTACGCACTTTCTACCTCTCCGTACCTCCACTGCTGCTTATCTCACCTTCTCATCTGCACTGTCTTTCAACAGCATCACCTGCCTGACCTTGGTTACCTTGAACTCCTCTGTCACTGATGATAGTGGTAACTGAAGCTTGCTGCCGGTACTGTACAAGCCAATGCTACTGAAGCTTGGCACTCTCACCCATCGTCGCATATACATGTATGCATTGAACATTTTCTCAACTTCTTCTACGGCTGTCAATGGGACTTGGTATACTAGAAGTGGCCAAAGGATTCTTGGAAGAATACCATGCTGGTAACACTAGTGATAAATAAATTTAAAATAAATAAATAAATTTAAAAAAAATAAATAAATAAATAAATAAATAATGGTGAAAAATGCACACATATACATGTATTCAGAATTAAAGTCTCATTCCCCACCAAACCATTCAAAAATTCAGACTTACACAAAAATAGGGACAAGAAGCATTCGGTGCCGTTTTATAAAATATATAATATTTTAGCAACTTGTTTATATCTCTCGTTACTTGTCATTCATTATTCTTGCACAGTTCCCGTTAATTGAGGTGCAAATAGATTTATTGGTGCGTGATTCGTTCACATGAAACAACATTTTCCAAGATAATCCCTAATAAATCGCCAAAACTGTAAATCGAGCCTTTTGGTAGGTTTCACAAATATTTCAGCTTAAATATAAACATTTATATATAATAACAGGATACAATAATCAAATCTAATCACGATAACCTAAAAATGCATAGCGCTTACATAGTGTTAGCACCAGATTTTAATACTAGAGTGTAATATTCGCAAAATGTTGAAAACTATCAAGTGATTCGTGAAAATACAATTGTAATTTGGTTTCATTATTGTGGACCTCCTGGTTATAACAACTCTGGTTTATTCATTTAGATCAGGGGTGTCAAACTCATTTGCTATGGCGGGCCAAATTTGACATAAATAATAATAAATAATAATAATAAATAATGAGTCTGGCGGGCCGTATATTTGACACCCCTGTGCTAGATTCATTCAATAGTTTATTCTTCTTCCAGCCATCGTCTCTTCCTCCCCTTTGACCCAAAGTCAGAGAAATCCCTCTCGGTCCTACCAATG
This sequence comes from Margaritifera margaritifera, assembly GCA_029931535.1. Lineage (NCBI taxonomy): Eukaryota > Metazoa > Mollusca > Bivalvia > Unionida > Margaritiferidae > Margaritifera > Margaritifera margaritifera. The sequence continues at coordinate 3,362,291 of JAQPZY010001626.1, read as the reverse complement.
GTGCACATAGCTGGTATGGTAATCGGCATGCTGAACCCGTTGTCACAGGGAGCTTCCGTGGTGACACTTCCCAGATTTGAGCCCCAGACTTTTCTGGAAGCCATGGAAACACACAGGGTAGACGATACATTGTCGTAAAAGTAAAAGTGAGGGTTTGAAGGCAAATACTGAGTAATTTATATTAATTTATTCAAAACTCGGTAGGTATTTGGGTATCGCTACGGACTTCTGCGAAAATGTCGAATTACGCAAAATTGTTATCTGATCAGCGACTTAAGTTTGCGTTTTTAATAGCTGGGACCTTCTTGAGAAATTGGTGGAGGACGTTCTCAACAAACTGTGCATTTTCTTTTAGATTACAAATAAACAAGTTTTCACCGAAAAACATGTACAAAAATGTATTTGGACAGAGTTTATTATTTTTTTAACTGCGTCCCATACAAGACTATTAGCGTGATAGCTTGTGAAAGCGTCGCTTCATATTTCTGTTGCACACATGCTTTTAAATGTAAATATGTACATTATTTATCTGTGTAAATAAAAGATGATAGAAAACAACCATTTTCGAAATACAATGGACCTTGGAAATAATGAACGTTGTTGCATCTAGTTTCATAATAAAAATTTTCTGTAGAAGTGTATCCTGTAGCTGAAGTTGTTAAAGTCCTAATGTATGAACCATCAAGAAATTCGCGAAGTTGATTCCTTAGCATTAATAGGTTTAATATATTTAAGTCAAAGGATAAAGAATAAATGTGTTATGTCCTACTCAACAATTTTTTAAAGTTCACATCAAATCTTTCCAGGGTAAATTTTAAGGTCTAACTCTGTGTAAGAACTCTGTGTAAGAAAATTAAAAGATTTTTGTGCTTGTCAAGAAATACAAATATCCAAATTTTGTTTCATCTGCGTCTTGTCGGATATTAACCAATCAGAAGTCGCTATTCACAGGTATTAACCAATGACAAGTCGATATTTGTTCATTCGACTATGTAACTGACTCGGCAAGTGTCCTTATAACTCTGTTTGGACTTTGCCACATATACAATCATTAAACTGCTTCTTTTTTTTTAAACAAGTGTCACATAATAGCATAACAAAATCCATTCCCTAAACTTTACCAACTTTTTTTCAAATAAAATGTAAATTAATTGGGTCAAGAGTCTGACATGGAACTGTGGATAAGGTCAGAGTAAACCGAATGTTTTCACTTACCGGTAACATAATTCTGACCCGTATGTTAAAGTTCTAGATTCATCTATCTTGAATTAGTTAGGCGAGTTTTTGTCTTTAATCCTTAATTGAAAGATCCAGTTTTAGTGGGGATAGATTTAAAAATCTGACCGAAACAATCGATATGCCTCTAGAATATTTTTATAAAAAAAATGTACTCTTCGTAATCACATATAATTAAAAGCTAAGAAAGAGAGAAAAAATGTGTTCATAGTAATGAGTATATCTGCTGTATATATAAATCTCCTTTCTCACGGCCACAATCTCTCTCTCTCTCTCTCTCTCTCTCTCTCTCTCTCTCTCTCTCTCTCTCTCTCTCTCTCTCTCTCTCTCTCTCTCTCTCTAATGCTCCGGAAAATGATATCACGAGAAAATCGAGAGTGGGAACTTTCAATTATGCATGTGTGGGATCTAGAATGTAGACAACAAATTTAGGTCCAATAAAACGGATATCTCTCTATTTATTTATCAAGATTTAAAACTTTAAAAAACGTTATTTGACCCATACGTCACTTTTCTCTTGTTACCTTCGAAAACAATTTCAATGCGAAGATTTTGTGCCGATATTTCTTGTGCAATAAAGCGATATCTGAAGAGAGAGAGAGAGAGAGAGAGAGAGAGAGAGAGAGAGAGAGAGAGAGAGAATTTATTGATTATTATTGGTACATCATGTTTATGACCTTTCAGGCATATGAAATCAGATATGACTTTTAATTATCCCCGTAATAGCTTAACCACTGGGTCGGGGAATATCATTCCAAGGTCATCTTACAATCGAACATTTTTAGTTATGAGATAATCAAGGTACAATAAATATGATGTACATGAAAAGGAAAGGAAAGAACATACGCACGCAGCACGCACTCTGAAAGTCTGTCTAGGTGATATTGACTTTTGTAATATTAACGTATTTAGTTCCTGTTTTTCGGACTCAAATAAAAAATAACCAATTGCAAGAAAAAAGATTCACCCATAAGTTATCCATTTGTGATTGATACCCATTTTTGAAGAAATTGGTCCTCTTTTTTGTTAATCTAGCCGAGTGTTTTTCGGTATTTTTACATCTTCAGCTATTTGTTCAAAATCACGAATGGAAGAATTTTCATATTGAATCTGCATCTGTAAATATAAAATATAGCTAAAATAAGCAAAAAATTACACAAAACATCCAATTGTTCACTTACTAAATTTAGTTATTTATTTATTTATTTTTGACAAATATAAAGCATTTTGGGAAAAAGGTTCGAAATGTTCAATAAAATTGTACACACATTTTGAAATAATATCGCAGTCATATAATAGATGTTCAATACTTTCGTTCTCACTCTTACAGAAAGTACATTTGTCATCGTCTAATATGTTAATTCTTTTGAAAATTGTTTAATAACAATTATTCTATGAATTAATTTGAAATTAAAAGAAATCAACTTGGTGTTTTTCGCCCGACTATAAATCTTCGACTACCCCTTGCTACTTGAATTAGTATATAATACTTGTATTAGTATTTGATACTTGTATTAGTATCTGATACTTATATTAGTATTTAATACTTGTATTAGTATTTGATACTTATATTAGTATTTAATACTTGTATTAGTATTTGATACTTGTATTAGTATCTGATACTTATGTTAGTATTTGATACTTATATTAGTATTTAATACTTGTATTAGTATTTGATACTTATATTAGTATTTGATACTTGTATTAGTATTTGATACTTGTATTAGTATCTGATAAATATATTAGTATTTTATACTTATATTAGTATTAATACTTGTATTAGTATTTGATACTTATATTAGTATTTAATACTTGTATTAGTATTTAATAACTGTATTAGTATCTGATACTTATACTAGTATTTGATACTTATATTAGTATTTAATACTTGTATTAGTATTTGATACTTGTGTCAAAAATTCTTGCTGAACAATATGTTGTCTGAAAGGAGTTACCTTTTTTTAAAAGATCTTCGTAAATAAATTTCATTTAATATTTTTTGTTTTTGTTGTTGCAAGTTCATTAATGTATCATCCTGCTTATGAAAAGTATTTTGTCCTAACTTTTTTTTTATGGCATCTTTCCAAGATTTTTGGATTTTGAATATTAAGGAGAAGTATTTTAAGAAATCATCGCATCTAGTTTATCATACTGTCATTTCAAATGGTATTAAATTACCTTGATCATCTACAAAATCATTCAGAATTTAAATCATACCTTCTATCTAGGACTTGAATTGATCGAACAGCCTAGGAGGTACAAAGATTAAAATACTCTGGGATAAATACTCATTTTGACTTTGTGGTTTCTCTTTCCAATAAGATACTGCCAAAATGATATCCCTCCAAAAACTGTTTTTTATGAGTTTACCGAATTCTTCTCATTTTCTTCTCCCTACATTCAAAATATTTATTTAATTTTTTAATATAGACATATTGACTAAATTTGGTCACAATCCATTTTCAGCTTCAATAGCTACCGATGCTATCTTATAGTCAAAATTTAAAAGAGATATAGGTAATCAGCTTTACAATGTATTTTCCGTCTTTTTCTTTATTTTGTAAACACGTGATGACTCTGTGAATCCGAAAATCTGAAAGTTTGTGTTTCTACAGTTTATCCAAAATAATGTATTGATCCGCATAGATCCCCCCCCCCCCCGATCTTTCCAAATATATTGATAGAACTCTGCAGTGAATTCATCTGAGCCTTGGCTTTTTCAATTTTCCATCCGTTAAAAGATTTTCTGTATTCATTGACTGTAAGTAGACCCTTGCATGATCCTCGTTCCTCTTGACTGAGTTTAATATTATTAATAAAACTCTGTTTTAAGCTTTTTGGGTATTATCGGCATAAAGTTGAACTATTTCTGCTTTTATCAAATTCCCTATAAAACATTTTGAGCTTGTGAAATATCTATTTTGTGTGATATATTTGTTCCATCATCTAAAATCAGTTATTTTATTGTTTTATGGACATCATTTCTTTTGTAAAGATTAAAAAAATATTTGTACTTTTTCCCCCAAACGCACAGGATTTAGCCTTGGATTATAATATAGCATCGTTTATGTATTTTTTGTGTGTGTGTGTTTAGATTTCTATAATTTTTTTTTAAAAATAAATTTTCCAGATATGCTCTATGTTGTCAGACAATCTTTTATGAATTTCTAATATTTCATGTTCAATTTCCTTTAGTGTTTCACGTTTCTCTTTTGTTATCTTAACAGAGCAACCTATAATTTCATATTTGAATTTCATTGTCAAAATTTCAGTGAAAATGTGATCATTACAGGAAACATGTCAAGAGTTGTCTTTATTCCCCTACGTAATGTTCTTCTTGAAAACTAAAATTTGTTTCTTTAGCTTTCTAAAAAAAGTAACGATTATCATTGTTATGACCACAAGAATTATTCTATTGCTATTAACTGTGAAATCTAAAACAATGCATCCCTCTTAACTATCACATGTTCTCTGTAAATTACAAATTCAAAATTAATTTCTAAAAGATATTGAGACCCCAGAACTATTACTAGAACAGTGGCTAAATTTACAGTTGTATTCAGTCGCGCAATATATTTCATCTTTCTTTTTACTATGGGTTTCGTGGAAACATAGATTCTTTTATTTTATCCAATGCAAAATGTCCCTTTGTTTAAAGGAAAAACCTTGGAGGCCTCTAACATTCATAGATAAAACTTTTATGTTATTTTCCGCACCAACCGCATATAATTTACATATACTAATTTACATATACTAATTTACATATACTAATTTACATATACATGTTCTTGTACAGGAATAACTGTAGTAATTATCACTTCGAACTTGTCATTCGCATGTCATTCACATTAATACAAAGATTTGTCGTACAACCATCTATGGAGTGACAGTACAGGCTGTACATTAAGCTGCAGTTAATCTTTAATACAGTATATGATAAATTACATATATTAATTTAGTGAAAACAACATTCCTGGATATTTAATGAAAACAGAAGTAGATGACAGACTGTTGAAAATTGGGAAAAAATAACAGCACACATGAAAGTTAAACGTGTGTAAAAAAATCACCTTAGTGAACCAACAGGCACATAGATGTGAGTATAAATTACAACTGAATGATTGAAAGAAAGAAAATCGAAGCATAAATGGGAGTGTACGTAAATATGATGAATGAGTGAATGAATGAGCCAGGAAGAAGGACTGAAAAAGCGATCGTAAATGAGTAATGCAGAATGAGTAAATGAATGTATGAATGAATGAATGAATGAGTGAGGGAAAGAGTATTTATGAATCTGTGAATGAAATCCCAAAGGAAAGAAATGACAAAATGGATGAATGAAACAATTAATCAATGGATTAATGAATGAGCTGATGAAATAAGGATTGAAATGACAAAAACAATGAATGAATTAACCGATGAAAGATGAAAAGAGAATGAATCAACACAATAAGTAGAAAAATAAATTAATGAACTTAAAATGAATGAGTGATCAATAAATGCAAGAACGAGCTGACAAGGTGAAGACATGAATGAAATATGACAAGTTTAGCAAATGACGGTACATTAATAAAAGAAATATAACACAAACGAGCATGGATTAACTCTCGGTCCCTTTCATATTCAGTCTCTCAGTTTGTCTTATGTGGAGAACTTATAAAGGAATACATAATAACTAAAAGATTATATTTATTTACAATGAATGGAAGTAACATGAATAAATGTGCTAAACGTAAAAATAGACACATGTACTATAGCAATTAGGAATAGGTTTGATGGATAAAAAGGCTTGAATATTATTTACATGAAAGTACAAGTATGAATTGAGAATAATCTGTCGCAGAACGGATACAATAGTTGTGACAGAATTAGAACTGAGAACTGATTTACTGACAGATTGGAAAATAAACCATTAAAATAAAAATAAAATTAAAAAAAAAATGAAGTAAGTAACTTAACAATAAATGAACAAGTCTAAGAACAAATTTAAAAGAAAAGGAACAGCATAATGTAAGTCCACATACCTATGAGTCATGAACCCACAAAATTGTAAATGACTCTTACTTTCTAATTTTCTCATCAATTTTATCATTGATGTAAAATTGTACACTCTTTCCTGATTTGGTTTTACCATTAAAAAAAAAAAAAAAAAAACAAAAAAAAAAAAACACGTTAAAGTACCACGAACTATCAATTTTTTTTATGTTTGATTAATTAACTGACGAATTTCATATTCATCCTGGTCACATCCTCCACCAGCCTAATTCCTTTTTGTTTGAAATCCTTCCGCTTCCTGATAATTTGTATTTGTAGTCCAAACTCCAGAATTTGACAATAACTGGCCTTTGCTGTCCCTGTTGCCCTGAGAGCCCATGTATAGCCACTATGTCCAAGTGAATCTTTGTAACATTTGCATCACCAATTCGGGAATTGTCTCTCTCAGATTGTCATCTTCCTCCTCCCCCAGCCCCATAACTTTATTATTCCTCTCTCTTGAGTATTGATTGCTTTGATTTGCCGCTGCACTTGCTTGATTCGACCTCTTGTCTGAGTCTTTCAGGTCACTCATCTCTTTGTTATTTTCCTTCTTTGGTTCATGTAATCTTCCTCGAAATTCGTTGTTCTCAAATTCCAATGAATCAACTCTATCCGTCCATCCATTCCTTTATTTACTTCCGTTTCACTTTCTACTACTATCTCCTTTCCCAGATCTTTTTTTCACATTCGCTAACAGTTCTCTGACAATAATTGAAACAATTTCCGTAAGATTATCTTTTTTCACACGGTCAGCAATAGCAGATGTGAATGATACCTTGGAAATGTTCCCTCTGAGATCTTACTTTATTGCCTCTAAATCCAACTGAAATGCAATCAAGCCTGGATCACTCAAGCTTGTGTCAGATGCCTTCATTGGGGAACTACTCTGTGATCTGGTTATCGTTTGTTGCTTGCCTTGGTCTTCCTTTCCACTCACGCTTATTGATAATTTTACAAGGACTAATTTATTTCTCACAACCACTGACATTTATTACTCACTAATTACCAAACAATACTAATTAATAAAGATAACTGATGAACTTTGTAAGGAAAGCGTAATTCTAATTAACTGAGTCACATAAACAAGGCATGCAGTGTTTAAAAAATACACCACTAAGCTTTTATCTCCACTCCATCACCAGTAATTGTAACGGAAAGTACTTTCTTCTAAAAAAATCTTTTATAATCTCACAATAATTTTATCTACCCTTGCATTCCTTGTTTCTTGAATGTTCAAGTATTCGTCTAAACAGTTTTGAACCATTTCAATGGAAAATTGCCACTTATAACTGATAGAAAACCTAGTCACCTCGTTAGCTTCCACCACTGACAGTCATTACTGTCCTCTCTCTCATCAGATATGACGTTATTTCACGAGAGATATCGACACCAAAACCTCATATTACTTTTTTCGGATATAAAAAAATAAAAAATAATATAAATAAAAAATAAAGGTGATGATGAACTGCTCGAATTACATTCTTAGATTTTCGAAAGTTGCCTGGTATGAATATAGCAAAAGTTTTCGTTTGCATTCCTGATTCTACTCCCGCATAACTTAAAGGTTCCTCTCACGGTTTTTTCATCTTAGCATTTTGAGGTGCATGGGAGAGATTGGAGTCGTTGTTTTCTATTGAATTTTACTTATTATTTTTGCAGATAACATTTTGTTTGATCGCGCCTCCGCTTGTCAGTTTCCTCGCTAAGCATCCCCTTGTCGCTAAATATGACCTGTCCAGCTTCCATACACCTTATTCTGGGGCTGCAGCACTAGGAAAAGAGTTGACAATGCAAATGGTTGAAAGGTTGAAGTTAACTGGGATTAGACAGGGTAAGATTTTAGAGGAGCAAAGAGTTTCCTTTATTACTAATTAATCATGTCAGCAAATGAAATCTGGGATATCGATATACAAAAAAATTAAAAAATTTTTTTTTATAAAAAATGCAAACGTTGATATTAAAATTTCTATTTTATCATTAGAGGACAAATACAAAGGCATTAGCAGCAAGCTATCAGCGGTAAAATGTGAATAAATAAATAAATACATTGTTTTACTCAGATAATGTCATCTCTTGCTTATAAAAATTACGTACAACGTTCCATAACAACACTTCGGCCCCCAAAAGACAAGGATCAAATTTTGCCAAACTTAACAACTGAGGCGGAGAAATCAAACAAAGAAATATTAGCATTCTAACCGTGTCCCGGTTCAAAGAAAAGAACATATTTGAATAAGTAGTGATACAAATAAGATGGGAACGGTTAATGATTGTGCAAATATACACCAAGTCAGCGTTCTCAGTGAAGCTATTATATCCGTAAACATTAAAAACAGTCGAACAAATAATACTAATGGACTTTTTGCTTCAAACCACGGTAGATAACATGTTAGAACATATTTGAATATGTAGTGATACTAACAGAAATTTACTAATGGAGCCTGTATCAACACATTATGCAGGATATGGTATGACGGAGGCAAGTCCAGCAACTCATACTACACCCCTAAATGGTTGGAAGTACGGATCAATCGGAAGACCTCTTCCAAATACGGAGAGCAAAGTAAGTTTAGCTTAGGCATTGTGTGAAATAAAACTGTTTATTTGACACCGATACACTTGGAAATTTTGTAGTCAGATGACACCGATACGATTGAAAGATTTTTGTAGTCAGAATATTGCTTGCACCCCATGTTGTGTAAGATTTCCGAAAGAGTTAAAACAGCTTTTTCAAAAAGGGTTTCCCTGAAACATCCTGATGTCTCACATTTTGAAAAAAATAATTAGGTTTATTGATCTCAAAGGGAATAAGTACATAGCATATACGAACTTTTTGTATAAGAAAGTCGTTGTTGGGTTTTTTTGCGGGGAGGGGGGGATAATTTGAAAAGAAATTCTGCTTTCAGCAATTCTTTTTTCTATATTTTAAAGTTCGAAGTCTTCTGAGGCTTAATCTGTAGGGTGTTACATGTATTTGACTGTTTAAAGTCCTCGTTCTGGCTTACTCTGAAAACCATCCAAAATAAAGATACAAAATTAAACCATGTGGCTATGACTTTAGCAATAATTAAAAAAATATACAAATGAAACCATGGGGCTATGACTGTAGCAACAATTAAAAAAATATAAAAATGAATCCATGGGACTATGACTGTAACAATAATTAAAAAAATATACAAATGAAACCTAGGGACTATGACTGTAACAATAATTACAAAAATATACAAATGAAACCATGGGGCTATGACTGTAACAATAATTAAAAAATATACAAATGAAACCATGGGGCTATGACTGTAGCAATAATTAAATAAAGATACAAATGAAACTAGGAGGCTATGACTGTAGCAATCTACATTTGTATTACTCGGTGTATTCTGCATTTTTCTTTAGATCGTAAACATGGAAAACGGAGCAACTCTAGGTTCGAACGAGGCAGGAGAAATTTGGGTTAGAGGGCCTCAGGTAATGAAAGGTTACCTTGGTAACGCTGAGGCAACGAGAAATACTCTGACGGATGATGGATGGTTAAAAACAGGTACATGACAAGTATACTTGTAAACAGACCTCAGTAAAGTGTAGTGGCATTAGTTTGTGTCAGATATGAAAGTTCTGAGATAAGCGAGGAAGTCACCTTTTTTTTCTCCGCGTATCTATTTAACTCTTGTACTTAATAAGCGAAAAAGTGTTGACTTTTTTATAGATACGCGAGACTGATTTTACTCTGCCTAGTTAAAACACACGAACAACGGGAATAACTCTTCCTCTCTTATCCAGTTTTCAAGGAGTGGGAACAGGTAGTTTTGGTAGAGCGGACGACTCTCGAAAAGTGCTAACTCGTGTTACAAGATTGCTTAAGGCATGCGCAGAAATACTTGGTAAATCGGTAACCCTTAGCAGAGTTAGCATGAAAGTTTTAGCTATGATCAGCACCCCAAAGAATTACCGTTTAACTTTAGCCATGATCAGTGCCCCAAAGAATTACTGTCTAACTTTAGCCATGATCAGTGCCCCAAAGAATTACTGTCTAACTTAAGCCATGATCAGTGCCTCAAAGAATTACTGTCTAACTTTAGCCATGATCAGTGCCCCAAAGAATTATTGTCTAACTTGCGCCTTGGTCGGCGTTTATGTCCACTCGAAAGAGGAACGACTACATATCCGTTTTTATGTCTCCCGTATTTCTGACGATAAACAGTATTACATTGGGAATATCCTAGAGTAAGTTGTAGCATGGTTTCTCATTTCATGTAGGAACAACTGTTAGATTCTAGGAAAATATCATGCACATTTAATATAAGCAGATGTGTGAGATACATGGATTGTTGGTCGTCCTTGTAGAATTTGGTCACAATGTTATGCATGGATTGTTGGTCGTCCTTGTAGAATTTGGTCACAATGTTATGCATGGATTGTTGGTCGTCCTTGTAGAATTTGGTCACAATGTTATGCATGGATTGTTGGTCGTCCTTGTAGAATTTGGTCACAATGTTATGCATTTTGCTGTAATCTTCGCTGTAACAGAATAAATCCTCAGACTTTTTTCTTGTTTGCAGTCCACACTGCGTAACGTTGATTTCCTTTTCGGATGCTTTTTAAAAAAATAGGTTTAAAGACTTCTGTGATTATAATTGCCAATTACAAAATCTGTAATTAGACTTTGCCTCGTGCATTAATATATTTACAAAGTGATTGAAACTCCGAACAGTATTATATGAGAATATTTTATTACAATAAAATTACTACGAATACATCATGTGACAGGAAATCATAGTTTTCGCAAGATATCATTCACTCTAACAGATATAGCACACGCACTTGGGTGAGGCAGATGCTCGATGTCACTAAAACGAATGCGTCACAAGAAATTTAGTAACAAATTAAAATTAACAACACACCTGGATACGGTTATTCCAACATATAGAACAATATAGCCCGAGGTGGACCGATAAAGAACGCATTGAACGCAAACGTAAAGAACGATACCGGATACTGCAACTGAAAACTCATCGTGAATTTGGCCCAAATTAAAACATCTATCCTTCACAAATCAATCTTAAAAAAATTTCAGACAGGCATCAATTTATCACCGGTACGCAATTCTTGCAACAATATTTACCGGAGTAAATATGCCTTAAATCTTTACATGAATTATTATTGTTATTATTATTATTATTATTATTATTATTATTATTATTATTATTATTATTATTATTATTATATCTCTTGTTCAGTGTGCCGCTACAACATTCTCATGACATACATGTATTTCCTTTGCTACCTCCCTCAGGCATAACTTTACCGGGATATAATATCTTTGTACATATTGTAGTATCTGGTCTAAGATGGCGTTGATTTTCGCCACGAAGGCGTTCCTTCTTTTGTCCACAGCTTGGAAGTAGGTCAAAATAATTAGTTTCTCTGTAATATGAAAACGTAATTACACAGATTGCTCCATCTTTGATTATTGTTATAACATTTTTATAATCAACAACACAAAATATACATGTAGTTCACTCATTTTAAGATCGTTTCTCAATTATTTCTTCTATCTTTTTTTCCAGTATTTAATTCTTGTTTGTAGAGTCTGTCTGTCACTCAAACATGCAATAGTGTATATTTCATCTCGGCTTTTGTGTTTAGTGTTTGTTTTGTGTTGACGTAAGTTGTTTCTTTCCCTGTCGAAGAGCTTGATTAGCTCGAAATGCTGGGAAACTGCTTTTTTGTTGTTGCGCCGTTGTTGTATATAAGTGGTTGCAGTCGCAAACACAGTAGTGTTAGTGCGATCTAGGTAATAACACTATCGCGTCGCGTGATTGTCGCCTGTTTAACTATTTTCACATCAATATGACAAATCTTCCTTTCTTTCTCTTTCGAGGAGACATCGGTTACTATGACAATGACGGCGATTACTGCGTGGTAGACAGATTGAAGGAAATAATAAAGTATAAGGGCTACCAGGTGATTGTAATATCCTCTCTCTTACGCTGATACAATCAGAATGTCTTCAGCCTTTTCCGTAGCATGCTGTAGAGGTGACGGAAAGAGACGACAATCTCCAATGACACTGCTAGCGGTCACTGATTTTAACTGTATCACACACAAAAACAGACTAGATCAGCACTTGATAAGGAAAAAAAAAAAAAATTGAACACCAAATGATTTACTGAAAAATGAATCATATTTTGCTCAATGAATAACTGAGGCTTACAACATAAATATTGTACAAAGAAATGAAAATAAAATTAAAATCAAGATTAATTCATATTATGGTTCACACAACAATTTAATGATACTTAGATGGTTGAAAAAAAGAAGAAATAAACAAACGAATAAACAACACAAAAGACGGCAATACAAGCAGCATAAACTTATGCAACATCCCACAATTCACACTTTAATATTTGATAAATACACACCAATGAAGAAAGGGGTGGAGAGACAACTAAATCAAACATTCATCACAATTTATTCATGCACATGCTTGTATATGTAACATAGTTCATTGTTTTGGTATTTGTCTAGTCTTGTAACCATCCTAACTCCATTTAAGGAAATGATGTACGGGAAGAATAAATGGGAACCAGACTGTTCATTTAATTTAAATTCAGAAGTTGTCCGGTTGTTTCATAACGGCAAGTCAGGTCAACATTTATTTCAAAACCTAGATTTCTAATCTTCGTTTATCACAAAAAAGTGAAAAATGTTATTTATAAATTATCTAATTAAACTAATCAAAATATAGAATATATCCATTTAATGAGATAATATATAAACATTTTATTAGATATCTCTTAAACTATGCAAGATATCTGATAATCTTTAAAAGTTACCTTACAAATTTTGCACGAGATGTATTACAAATTTTGCGCGAGATGTATTACAAATTTTGCACGAGCTATATTACAAATTTTGCACGAGATATATTACAAATTTTGCAAGAGATATATTACAAATTTTTGCACGAGATGTATTACAAATTTTTCAAGAGATGTATTACAAACTTTTAATGAGATGTGTTACAACTTTTTAAGAGATTATTACAACTTTTTCAAGAGATGTATTACAAATTTTGCAAGAGATATATGAAAAAGTTTGCAAGAGATGTGTTACAACAATTTTAAGAGATGTATTACAACGTTTTCAAGAGATATATTACAAATTTTGCAAGAGATATATTAAAATTTTGCAAGAGATGTGTTACAACTTTTTTAAGAGATGTATTACAACTTTTCAAGAGATGTATTACAAATTTTGCAAGATAGCTTATAAAACAAGCTTGATTAAGATATATATATTATAATTTACAAGATAGCTTGTACATTCTAACTCGTTGGAATAAACATTAAATTGGCATGCCATATTTTGGGGATTATAGGTGGCGCCTGCGTACCTAGAGGGCATATTATTGAGCCACCCGAGTGTTGCTGATGTGGCTGTGATTGGAATACCAGAAGGTGCCAGTGGCGAAGTACCCAGGGCTTATGTTGTCAGGAAATCCCATGTCACCGGAGAGGAGCTATCTGCTTATGTCAAGAGTACTTTTTTATTTATATTTTTATTCTTGGCCAGTTAAAGAATTGATTTCAATCGATTTGTATTATTTTATGTCATTTGGATTTGATGAAGAGTAGAATCCTTTCTTTAATAACTTTCTTTTTAAATTAAGGACCACAAACTTACTGCAATTTACGTGTCGACATTTACCTATATACTCGCATATAAGACTAGTCCAACTGCAAACAACATAGACCATGATCTGTCGTGACATAATGCGCCAGCAGATCAGGGTCCGTTTTGTTTGTTCTACTGATAACTCCTAACAAAATGGCGGCACATTTTGCGAGTATATACAGCATTCCCCTTGATCTTCCGTTATTGATTTAGGGAGATTTTGCATTTACAGCAGTAGTAAATCATAAATCATATGGCAGGATGTATAATGCTTAACATTTTCATTCCGTTATTATTTGTCCTATAAGATCTTGTGGGTTAAGTAGCTCACTCATAATACATAGAACAATGAAAAAGACGATAACTCGTCCAATAGGTGCTTATAAGAAAATATTTAATATTTATGTTTATAATGGTCATGTTGAATCATATTTGTTTGACTTTGTTCAAGTATCAGATGTCATATTTTCCGGCGCGTAGAGGACGGAGGACAGAATGAATGGCATTTTACGTCTGTATGTGGGTGATTACTTTTTTATTCAAAGCGAACTATTCTTAAAGATTTGAAATAAGGAATGATCTTGAACTTCCAAGAATTTACAGGCACCAATTGTCATTTAATTTAAGGTCAAGTGGCACCATTCAAGAGGTTGAGAGGTGGAGTCGAGTTTGTATCGGAATTGCCCAGATCTGCTAGTGGGAAACTTTTGAGGAATAAACTTCGAGAGGAGTTCCTCGATAGGGCTTCTAAAGAGATTTTGCAATAATGATTCAACCCCTTTGGAATTACAGTCAAACACACCACCACCACCACCACCACAATATCAACAGCAATACCACTACGACGTTCACAACTACAACCACCTTGACCGTCGTCGACAATGTATCTGCATGTAAACCTACAGGATTTTAAGAATAAAAGGACAAATACAAGAGACAAAGTGTGTTCTTACTTTATAAGGCAGTCAGTAACAGACATATGATTGGGCAGCTGAAATTAGATGGATGTCCAGGTCATGGCAGATTACTTTTACTCTAATGTGAATACCGGTATTTTAGAGGGAAAACAATCTGATCCCACTATTACCATCATTCCTCCTAATTGTTGACTTACCTGACGGGTATAATATTAGGCAAACACCCCTATCAAATTCTGAATTGAACTTTGAAAGATTACTGGGGATATTAATATATATATTTACCTTTAGGGCTCTGAGGCATGCATTTTAAAAACTTCCCTCATATTAATTGGCATGCTTTTGGAATCTTCATTATTTAATTAAATGCAGTAAAACAGATATAGTGATAACATGTTGTTTTTCATTTACTTGGCCTTGCAAATTCACAAAAACCAGCATGTTTTTGTCGTCTTTGTAAACATTACCATTATTTCCAAATTAGGTAGTAAAACTCCCCCAATTTACCCATATCAAGGTATTATTTCAACTCCCATACTATGAGGAAATCGCTGTTTGACCCCTAAAAAGTGTGTGTTGTTAAATTGTCTTATCTGTTAACTGAAATTGAATGCTTTCCACTGGGATCTAGTTCTATCATTAAGTCATTTCATGGTATAATGTATGTCTATCATTAAGTCATTTCATGGTATAATGTATGTCTGTCTTCTATCATTAAGTCATTTCATGGTATAATGTATGTCTGTCTTCTATCATTAAGTCCTTTCATGGTATAATGTATGTCTATCATTAAGTCATTTCATGGTATAATGTATGTCTATCATTAAGTCATTTCATGGTATAATGTATGTCTGTCTTCTATCATTAAGTCATTTCATGGTATAATGTATGTCTGTCTTCTATCATTAAGTCATTTCATGGTATAATGTATGTCTGTCGCAATGTCAAACAAATACTTTTGCTTTTCCCAAGGCTTTTGAACAAAATAAGGCCTTTAAATTACTATTAATATTTAGTTTTGTTTTAATACAATAATGGATTTAATTAACAGAACAAGTGCTTAGTAAAAAAAAATGTACTATATGATTTTTATTATTGCCCGTACATAAGCAGTAGTGGGTCAAGGAACCATCCCACTTACTACCTCACAATTCATTATAAATGCGAGTTACTTTACAGGGAGTAATGGTTAACACTAATACAGCGTATTATATTCTAATTTTAAACCAAATACAGAATTTAATATTGGCTACTTCATAGGGGAGAGAAAAAGAGAGAGGGAGATAAATGTCAAATGTTGATAGTTAAAAAGTGTAAAAACTCGCTTCTTGAGATTGAGTGGGAGAGCAAGAGAAAAAATATATTTAGTGTAACCATTTTACACACGTACACTCATATATATCTACATATACCCATGCATGTATGCATGTTACCATTAGATTCAACATTCACTTGTTATTACAAAAGTTTTATACAGTAACTATTTTCTTCGCTCATTTGATAATATTTGCATTCTGTTATAATTTTTAATTATTATTTTCTTTTACTACCAATCTCCTAAAAAAAAAAAAAAAAAACAATTAGGAGACAAATACTACTCTAACAATCTACTGTATTAACACTTTTGAAATTGCTCATCTTTAAAGATGTGTATTTAAAACTTATACATCTTTTTACCTTTCTAATGTACTCAGCAAAAGCGTTAAAATATTTAGGCTGTGCATACATCAATGCACACATGCTAAATTTCGTATATTGACATATCTGAGCTGTTTCTAAATTATAGTTGTGATTTTTAAATATAGTATGAATCATTCTAAAAGATGTTTGTGTAGTTGCTATTTGTCATCAAACGTTTTCCATGTACAATTGATATCGACGGAATATTACATGTAGTAAAACTTCATTTCCTAATTTAGATGAGTCCTGTTTGGTGTTTCATTGTTGAATCCACATTTATATGATTTCGGTTGCAACAAAAGGAGATTAATCACTGTATCTCTTTTGTTTTGGTCTATTATACCAAAAATAAATTATCTTTTTGAAACTTGAAAATTGTGCAGATAATTAAACTTGCTCCTTATCCACCCAATCAAATTAGTAAGTATTGAACCAGTTCTGGGACAGTTCCCAAAAAGATGAGATAACGTCTATAAGGAGTCGCTACATAAAGAGCACATGCTTGTAGGGACTTTTCCAATTTTGTTAAACAATGTATTTGTTGGTAAAATTCTATGCATTTTGTTAGTTTTAAACCATCTCAGTCTAGGACCCTTAGTTAATTTAAAAGGCAAGAATAATTATTCATTCCAATCACTGTCTTCTATAAATTCATATTTTTGATTCCATTTAAGTACTGATGTTGGCCTGGAAGTATTAGCTTTTAATTTTTGATGCATGCTTTTACAGCCACTTTTTTTCTTTAATGAGCAACATTACAGATTTATGTAACAAAGGGCCATGCATATTAGAATTAATGTTTATATCAAGTTTGTTAGAAAATGATTGGATGGCTCTGAGCATGCCTTGAAACTCCAATATACTTACATGCATTCCAAACTTATAATAAAAATCGTCCATATTAATCCATGAACCGTTTTCATTGACTAGATATTTAACATATTAATATACAAAATTCCCTTTTTCACCCAGTGCATGTAGATAGCACTAGAATTTCTAGTTTTAATGTTAGGATTCATTCCATATTGGAGTTTTAAGAAAATCTTCTGAGTCCTCTACAGTAATGTATCATGTAAATCAATATATGCTGCAAATGCATCAGTCCAGAATGCATTCAAAGTATTTCTCACTTTTGTCATAAAATCTATGCCAAAAGTGAAAAACTTTTCTATATTTGGCATGGAAGTTGTTTTAATCTCTTTCCATTTAGGTTTAGAGGTGATAAGTCTTCTCACTCAAGTGAGTTTCAAAGAATATACAAACCTGTTTATATCTATCATTTTCAAACCACCTTCAAAATACTCTTTACACGAAATTTTTCTTTTGATTTTATCTTTTCCACCGCCTCATGCAAACTTATGGAAAAGTGCATCTAACTCTTGAAGTTTAACCATAGATGAGTTTGGTAAACTTAGAAACAGGTAAGTAATCTTGGATATGGTCAAACTGTTCACAAGTACAATTTTTCCAAGTGGAGTAAGTGATCTCTTTGACCGTTGTAAAAAGTAAGGATGTAACTTCTGTAGTTTCGCTTTCATAATTTAGCTTGACCATATCCTCGGGAAAATGTAATACCTAAAAATGTAAAATAAGATGCTTTTCAATTTAAATGGTATTCATGACAGTACCTTATACCACTTTCAGTTGTACTTCCTATCCATACAAATTTATTTTTTTCAATATTTATACTTAGACCTGATAATTTTGAATATTGGTAGATAAGATCTAAAGCTGACTTAAGGGACTCTTCTGAGACATCTAGTGTAAGAGCGGTGTTTTCTTATTTTAATTCCTTTAGTATTTGGATATTTCCGAATTAAATGGGATAATCTCTGCTCATACAAGAAAAATTTATGGGGATAGGGGATCACCTTGTCTAGATCCTCTCTTGATTTAAAAAAACCACAATGAACATTGTCCATTTACGGTGACACTAGATTTAATATTTTTATAAAAGAGCTGGATCCAGCCTCGAAAGTCCTTGCTAAAATTTAGAAAATTAAAAACTTAGATAATAAATGGTCACGCAGCAGAATCGAATGCTTTCCCAAAATCAATTATAAGAAGAAGTCCGGGTAACTTGCATTTTTCGAGAAAACATTAGGTCATAAAGAGTACGGATGTTTTCTTCTATGTATATGCTTTTGATAAAACATGTTTGGTCACTACATATAATTGATGGAAGTATAGAACTTTCAAGCACTATTATCTCATTAGGAACTTAACACTCCATTGGTACGTCTAGGGGTTAGAAATTGTAACAAAAGAAAGACCGACTGAAACAAACTTTCACAATTTCTAAAATATAAATTTAATTTCCTAAAATATTAAATATTTCAAACAAACAAAGTGAAAGAATTAAAAATAACTTACAGTTTAGAAATTCCTAAATAATCCTAAATGTCCTATTGAACTTGATAATCCGGAAGTTAATCCAAAGTATTCTGAATGAAGTTACTAATGTGTTGATGTGCCACAAGAAACACAGTTTTAAATCCAAATGTTATTAATCCCAGGTCAACTCCTCTGAATGTAGAATATTGTTTAGTTCCTTCAAGAATAGTACTTAAATCCAAAATGTACTATATAGATAATAGATTTTCACCAGCTGATTTTACAAACAATAATAATTTTCCTCAATAACCTTATGATTCTGGAGAACTGCAAAGAATGCCCAATCAGTGGTTATATTGGCATTATATAGTCTCTTACGGCGTAAAAGATAATTTAAACTTCTAATACTGCGACTTAGAATGAGTTCTGTCAACAACCTTCTTTAACCAATCAGAAACTAGGTCGCGCATGTTACTGCTTGTAGTGCCTTTGTACTACAATTAAAATACCTTATTACAAATCAACATGATGCTGACATAGGATTCAGGTCATAAAATCTGCACGCGCTACCACGTGATTTCTTCATTGTGGGTTAAGCTGACCGACATAATTATTGATTTTCCCAGGACATAGCATGACTCATGTAAACATGTTGAAGTACATTGTACTTTACAAATAGCGTAGGCTACTGAACTAAGGAATTATAATACAATGATTATAAACCCAAATGAAAACTATTATAATTTACAGATAATACATAATGCCGTAACACCATATACACACATTTATGAAACATGCGAGAGCTATTGACGAAATTCTATCGAGAAAGTTCACACAATATACCGAACTGATAACATTTCCTCGTGACTTAGTTGACAAAAAGGGAAAGAATTTATGTATTGAAAATATGTCCATGGTTGCATGAGTTTGGCAGTTGGATATCAGTATGATTTGGGAGATATTGCTGCCTTTACTCATCGCCCAGCGCCATGTCTTTTGGAAGACAATAACTGTCTTCTGTAAGACAACCTATAATACAAATAAGGTACCACAAAAATAGTACATTACAAGAACGTTTGTGTACAAATATTTATAATACGTTTTTTCTTTTCTTCTTTCCTCATCATTAAAATAACATTGAATCTTAAAATAAAACATTTTAAAATGAAAAGTAGATCTTAACATAAATAATAGCGACATTTTCGTCAAAAATCTGTTAACTTTTCGAGATAATTCATCTTAAAAAGTCTGCACGGAATATAACTTCTACCAGACTGAAACTATTCACAAATTCAGATGCAGTAGAATATATTTAATATTTTAATAAGTATTTAAATTTTCAGTAATGTCAATAAAAGGAAGCACGAAGATAATTTTCATGTAAAACATATATAAAATTGTAATGTATAGTTTTATTTTAATACTTTTAGCAAAATAATTAATACAAATTTAAATAAAATGTGAGATTCTGTACAATTTTAACTTTAAATCAGTTATTTTTTCTCATATGTTACTTGACCCTTTTAAAAACTAAATTTACTCAGATAAATGATTTCTATTTACTTATAGGAGTAAATTTACCCTATTGACTTTTTAAACTTCTTCTGTGAATACAACCTTGTGGTAGTACGTGAGGAAACCCAACAAACAAAACTGCCTGTAAGCAAAAGACATTAAAGCCGTTATTAGCCCAACCAGACCCGGGTGTTGTTTTAAAAATGCAAACAACTAATCAAACTTCTCAACGAAGTTTAAAATAACATTTATGAACTAAATTAAAATGATAAATTCCATATTAATTTTAATCATTTGTAGCATACATGTATCGAAATACAAGAAAATTACTTTCTTTAACTTAATCGTGAAATGTTTTCAAAAATTATTTCAAATTGGTTTTTTCTCATCTATCAACAGTGAATGTTCTTCTGCTTTGCATTAGCAAATAAAATTTGTGAAACTTGGATATATAAAACAGAATACTTGATGGTGGAGGATATTCATGCCTCAAATTTGACAACAGTGGCGTACGATACTTATATGGAAACACAGTTTTCACAGTTAAGTTACGGGCAAAACATTTCATTTTTAGTAAAGCTTGTCTAAATTTGTCGGTTTTCGGTAAGATATATAATAAAATTCTATATCATATCGATACCTTTGCTTTCTATAACGAATGCCTTACCAAAATCAGCGTTATGCCTTTTCCTCAATAATCTTTCGTTAGCTAGTGACACAGGTCTATTTTGTGAAGGAGAAAGCAAAGTGCGGAAATGAGTCAAAGAACGGTTCTAATAGCTATGAGTTTTTTTATTGCTGTATTCATTTTAATTGAGCATGCATTATCTAACGAAACATGGTCAATTTGTGTTGAGTTAATTGATTGCGTTTCAAATTACCCAAGCTCGATTCTGGAATAATACCCTGTGTTTCAAATGCCGCTACAAAACTGCAAGAGCGGCTCTTTCAAAATAACTAACAACATAATTGCCATAACTTTGACTGACTTGCAGGTCTTTAAATAAATACCAATGTCTCTTTAAAGTTATATCCGTTCTGCACGTAAAGCTATCGCGCTCAGCTCACAATAAGACCATGTTATTTAAAACCAAAATTCATTGTTTTCCTATATGTGTTTGATTTCATCAACAAAAGTAGTCAACATCACGGGGAAATTTTCAAAAGAAAAGGTAAGGAAAGTATTTGACTGCAAAACTTCCAATAATAATCGATGGTCTGATTAATTTCCGATATAACAAAATATGCACTTGTAGTTTGTTGTTTTTCTTTTCTTTTCTTTTTTTCTTTTTATTTGGTACATCTGTTTTATCCAAATTTATTGAAAATGTAGCAATTCCTTATTAGAATTTTAGATCTGTCGATTTGTCATTCATACATGGTTTTCAGACAAGTGGAGTAAGGCCTCCATTGTCAGATTTTTCTTTTGGATTTAGATTATTTATAATCCAGAACAAAATCTGCCAGAATATGCAACTAGTCGTTGCAAGGAAAGGTGGGGAAGGATAATTAAGTTAGAGGTAACTGAATTTGTAAGGAAGGATAGATGCTAATTTTTCCTCTCTTCATTATTGCATTTTTGTTACGTATTGTATTTCTTGAACGACAACAACAAAATGAAGATTGTAACAGTTTATTTTTTCGTCATGATGCTGATTTTCATATGAATTTTAGAGATAGTATATCTTAACGAGAAGTCTTGAATTACGGTTTATATTGTTCACACCAGTGCACGAGAGCGTCGTATAGATGGATCATCATTTTTAGAGTATTCAAGTGCATTCAAGCCGACTATATCGCAGAGGATTTTATTTTGAAATTGTAATTTGGGTACTCTTTCTATGATCGATGCTGTTATTTATTATTGTCGTCTACCGAGAGAACTGTTTTCCTATAATGTGGTCTGGTGGGTATAGTGCCCGAGCCAAATACACTATCAAAAAAGATTGAAGGAGAACAATTCCCAAATGAAAAGGCAATAATAGATATAATTTATCATATATTTCATAATGAGATATTGAATATATCAACGGGAGAAAAATGACATCCCGACAGTGGCGATACCACTTTTATCGACAGAGTGGCGATATCACTTTTGGAACTACTTTCTTTTCCCATTAAGGAAATATATGTCCATATGTATGTTATTCAAATCTGTATTTCCATATTTAGGCCTATTTCATTTTTCTTCTTCTTCTGCTCCTTCTCTCTCTCTCTCTCTCTCTCTCTCTCTCTCTCTCTCTCTCTCTCTCTCTCTCTCTCAGGATGAACATATCCCAAAATGTATCAAGACTGTATACCCTCTAGTATAAATTTTTAAATAAATAAAGATGCGCCATAAAAAATGCATAAAAGCAAATTCCAAAACAACAAAAGTAGGCTTCAATTATTAACTTTTTCTAAATTAGTTTTCAAGTGAATCCTGCAAATTATTAGTAACTAAACTCACATGAACTGTTGCTATTTGATATTCTCTCACCATTACAGTATCGTATGCCTTTTACACTCTACGACAAACGGACACATTTTAGGAAAAAATGCTTGGTTCAATATAGTAATACAATTGGTTACGTAGCGATTCTAACTCTCAACACAATTATAATCATGTTTGAAAACGATGGAGAAATCGGGCATTGATGAGTGTTGATTGCAAACCTAAATCAAGTGACAACCGAAATTTGGCTGCAGCGCCTGTTATCGAACTAGACCGCAAGCTTGCCAAGGCCAAAAATTCACGTTTGAATGCAGAAATGAACCAAATAAAGAACCAAAATCCATACAAGTAAACTCACAATCATTACAATCTTTTGTTTAAAGATGTTACGCTCTGAAATCTGTCGGACGTAACCCCTATTACGTTTCTACAGATATGTGTTAACGAAAATAAAAGTCTCTTCATTTTTGGTTGAAAACAGTCATTAATTGAAAAAATACACAATTTGAGGAATTTGTACAAGCTAAATCTGTAAAAAGTTTGCCGTCATAAAATTATTATAAACTTCGGAACTTCCTATTATCAATGTAATAATGCAGCCGTTAATCGCATTGGCACAGAATGGAGAAAAACAATCCATGCAAATCGACGGACTTTGCCTTTAAAAATATATAATAATAATTAAAATCTACGTTGTTACGTTGTTTTGAGTAGATATACAATGTTTCCCACTACTCTTGAAGTATTTCCTTATATCTACTAAAAAAACGTAGATAGCCTCTTTATTTTACACGACGTAATACGACATCATATAAAGTCAGCGCTTGGCGATTGTGCTTGTTGGAACAGATGTAATGACAAAACGCATATATAGTATCCCGAAGTCAAGGGGAAATGTTTATTGTCCTTATATAAATATCTGTATTTAGGTAATCTGAACTAAAGAATTTATCATGCGATGTACGAAAACCTATGTGGAACTGATGTAGAAATTGCGAATATTTCCTGAATAATTTACAGATACCATGACGTTAAACAGCTTCAATATAGTATTAAACTTTGCAATTACTGCTCAAATTTCTTCATGTAAATACACATGATTTTTGCCAAGCCCGCTTTGGTGGAAGCTGGACAATTGCGATCACTTTGACGTTCGCGTGCGTATCAGAACCTTGGACAGTCTACACCCAAGTTTAACATCAATGTTAATATGGTCGGTTTCTCAAGTGCATTTGGCCACATAGTCATGTTGTTTGGTTCGTGGATACATATTGATGCGTACAACACCAGCTTACGAAAAGCTAGGGGGCATGGCCAGCTTCTTGCAGTATGTTGGTTTTACGAAGAAACCTTAGCTGAATGTCAACTCTGCTCAGTAATCACATGCCCTAAATACTTTTTGCCGAGTTCCCTAAAGCCAAATTATGGTAGAAATTAACCTCTGATAACCAACCATCGGTATTAAGAGTATTTCACTTGGCTGAGGTGACTGCTTCATACAAGTTTGTAGTAGTTTTATAAAAAAAAATTGAACTAACAAACACACACACACACACACACACACACACACACACACACACACTTATGAAAAAAGTGAACATGTCCATGTGCCAGTTCATATATAGAAAAATTTGTTAATTCAACAGGAAATCAATAATACATGCTTTATTCCTACAAACGCTTGAAGGGATAAAGTATGAATATGCTTACTGATTTCCTATTGAATTGACACGCACACACACACACGCATATATATATATATATATATATATATATATATATAATGTGCGTGTGTCTGTTTTGACGCTATTCTAAACGGTATTAGTACTGAAGAATTATAAATAACCTGATAATTTTATAACAAGGCTTCGCTCTGACGGACTAATTACATTGTATTGAAACAACATTGCAGGTACTTAGCTGCTGACTGAAGAAAGAGAAACGTTAATCTTGAAACCTTTCAGTGGAAGACATGGCTTTGAACTGTCTAGTGGATAGAGAGCACGATTTGTGGGATATTAAAGATCTCACACAATGTATTCTTACGCCTCTTCTTAGAAACTGTTGCTCCAAAGCAAACCAGATACATATACTTAACTTTCGAATTCTTATTACATTTGTGGTCATATCGGCGGAGATTCTATTGGTATCGACGTTCGCAAAGGGCACCATCTGGGGGTCGGGTCCACAGCTGGAGTTTGTGTTTGGCGTAGTGGGAGGATCGGTCAGTATACTTCTAGGTATTTTGGACTTGTTGTCTTGTTGCGAATCACTGGCCCAAACAGCCCTTGTCATCACAAAACTGCTGTACAAGATGGCGGACGGAGGTTTCGCCGCCTGTCTGATCTGGACATTGGAGCCTCAGAAATTAGGAGACCTGTTGGCAGAGCATACAGGGGAAAATATTGGTGTTTTTGTGTTGATGATTATTGCAGCTGGAGATATACTCTTGGACTTTATATATCTCATGATTTATTTATGTTTGGTCCGCTCGTGTAGAGACTGAGTTCTTGTTATTTGTTTTATTCGCACGTTCAGTGTGTTTGAAGAGATCCGCATAGCGATTTCATAGCATTTACAACAAAGGAAATCTCTCTTGTGTGTATTGATGCAGACAGAGAAGTATTTTTGTGTTTATTCTTCTCATCACATACTTCTGCTTGATCCACACGTGCAAAGTCAGCTTCAACGTGTGTGACGAATTACCGAATTGGACTAAATCAGACCGAATCAGAGCCATGGAAACCGGATTTAGGGAAAGTTAATAACCAGAAAAATGTTTTATTTTATGCTTTATGTATTAATTCTTTTCTTTAGTATATATGTCAACGAAGTCATGAGTGCGTTAGAACCTGAATATGATTGTTTTATGAAAGATAAGTTTAGATAATTTGTGCATGTATAGAGTAAAATCATTACATTGCTATACATATATAATTAGACAGATAATTAGTGTATGTATGCAGTAAAATCATTACATGGTTATACATATATAATTAGACAGATAATTAGTGTATGTATACAGTAAAATCATTACATTGCTATACATATATAATTAGACAGATAATTAGTGTATGTATGCAGTAAAATCATTACATGGCTATACATATATAAATAGACAGATAATTAGTGCATGTGTACAGTAAAATCATTACATGGCTATACATATATAATTAGACAGATAATTAGTGTATGTATACAGTAAAATCATTACATTGCTATACATATATAATTAAATAGATAATTAGTGTATGTATGCACTAAAATCATTACATTGCTATACATATATAATTAAATAGATAATTAGTGTATGTATGCAGTAAAATCATTACATTGCTATACATATACTGAAATTATAAAGTGAATTAAGTGTAGACTATGTATTTATATTTCTCCTCAATAGATCCATCCTCTCCCCAAAAATCATATTAAATTATATCGTCCTTTTGAATGTTTCAGTAGTTCTCTCCTACCTCGTTTTATTTATGTATGTCTATTTATGTATGCATACAAAAGAATTTAGCAAAAACAAAATCATAGAAAAAGAATTTAGAGAGAAAACTACATTTGCTAAAATATTAGTCGCCAGTTGTTTACGACAGAGTTTTCGAAAATCAATTATTCGTATAATGTTGCGCAAAAAAAATCAATGATGGGAGGCCAAAAGATTCTTATTTACATACGTATGTACGTGCGTTCGTATATACCTTTTTATATCTTCAAATTTCAATGAATGCCCATGTTGTTCAGTCATTTGTCCATCTTCGTATCTATCTAACTGGCAGGCTGATATATGAATCATGAAATTCTAATAGCAAAGTTGTTTATTTACTTATTTACATCTATATGTACCTACAAACTGTTTTAGCTCTTTACATTCATTAATGATGTTCACTGTTGAAATAATTATAATTCAATTAATTCAACAATTAATCTAATCAGATTTGCATTGAAATAGGATTAGTTTATCTTGAAAGTGCACAGAATGGGTAAAACTAATTTCTGTGTTTATTGTTTTTTTTCCATTAGTGTTGTAAGTAGATTCTTCTTTATTTAAAAGTCGCTTTTGATCAGTTATTAACATGCATATCAAACGTATACTCATAAATGTGTGATCTCCAGAAAATCCCACAAAGGGAAAAGGAAAATATCCTACAAATGGAGAAATCTTACAAAGGGAAAAGGAAAATATCCTACAAATGGAGAAATCTTACAAAGGGAAAAGGAAAATATCCTACAAATGGAGAAATCTTACAAAGCGTAACTTTGAAATGCTCTAAAGACTTCTTCATTATTGTTGCTATAAAAAAAAATTATAAGAAAAAAAAAAAAACAAAAAAAAAACGTGATCTTCGACTTGCTGATTATCGTCGTTTATTTATTTTAATCCACAGGAGCAAAAACTGAGTTTTAAAATGTTTAAGTAGCATTTTAACTGACATTATTCATATGAATGCGTGTCTTGTGTTAGCATTTTAACTGACATTATTCATATGAATGCGTGTCTTGTGTTTGCTTGACTGACATTATTCATATGAATGCGTGTCTTGTGTTAGCATTTTAACTGACATTATTCATATGAATGCGTGTCTTGTGTAGCATTTTAACTGACATTATTCATATGAATGCGTGTCTTGTGTAGCTTTTTAACTGACATTATTCATATGAATGCGTGTCTTGTGTAGCATTTTAACTGACATTATTCATATGAATGCGTGTCTTGTGTTTGCTTGACTGACATTATTCATATGAATGCGTGTCTTGCGTAGCATTTTAACTGACATTATTCATATGAATGCGTGTCTTGTGTAGCATTTTAACTGACATTATTCATATGAATGCGTGTCTTGTGTAGCATTTTAACTGACATTATTCATATGAATGCGTGTCTTGTGTTTGCTTAACTGACATTTTTCATATGAATGCGTGTCTTATGTTTGCTTGACTGACATTATTCATATGAATGCGTGTCTTGTGTTTGCTTAACTGACATTATTCATATGAATGCGTGTCTTGTGTTTGCTTAACTGACATTATTCATATGAATGCGTGTCTTGTGTTTGCTTAACTGATATTATTCATATGAATGCGTGTCTTGTGTAGCATTTTAACTGACATTATTCATATGAATGCGTGTCTTGTGTAGCTTTTTAACTGACATTATTCATATGAATGCGTGTCTTGTGTAGCATTTTAACTGACATTATTCATATGAATGCGTGTCTTGTGTTTGCTTGACTGACATTATTCATATGAATGCGTGTCTTGTGTTTGCTTAACTGATATTATTCATATGAATGCGTGTCTTGCATAGCATTTTAACTGACATTATTCATATGAATGTGTGTCTTGTGTAGCATTTTAACTGACATTATTCATATGAATGCGTGTCTTGTGTAGCATTTTAACTGGCATTATTCATATGAATGCGTGTCTTGTGTAGCATTTTAACTGACATTATTCATATGAATGCGTGTCTTGTGTAGCATTTTAACTGACATTATTCATATGAATGCGTGTCTTGTGTAGCATTTTAACTGACATTATTCATATGAATGCGTGTCTTGTGTTTACTTGACTGACATTATTCATATGAATGCGTGTCTTGTGTAGCATTTTAACTGACATTATTCATATGAATGCGTGTCTTGTGTAGCATTTTAACTGACATTATTCATATGAATGCGTGTCTTGTGTTTACTTGACTGGCATTATTCATATGAATGCGTGTCTTGTGTAGCATTTTAACTGACATTATTCATATGAATGCGTGTCTTGTGTTTGCTTGACTGACATTATTCATATGAATGCGTGTCTTGTGTAGCATTTTAACTGACATTATTCATATGAATGCGTGTCTTGTGTTTGCTTGACTGACATTATTCATATGAATGCGTGTCTTGTGTAGCATTTTAACTGACATTATTCATATGAATGCGTGTCTTGTGTTTACTTGACTGACATTATTCATATGAATGCGTGTCTTGTGTAGCATTTTAACTGACATTATTCATATGAATGCGTGTCTTGTGTAGCATTTTAACTGACATTATTCATATGAATGCGTGTCTTGTGTTTGCTTAACTTTAATATTTGAGGTAAATTGTGCATTGATATGCAATCAAATCGTTGGTTTCAATGTTGAGATGAAATAAATGAGATATATGAACTGCAATTAGTTATCTTCAAACATTTCTTCCAGTATTTGAGCGTTCATTTTCACATATTATTTATATGTACAACAACAATAATCGGGTTCCATAGAATTATATTTTTACAGATGTGAGGATAGCGAAAAATTACAAACCGATCTATACAATTATTTCCATTGCTATTATAAAACTTCCACGATGATCAATACAAGCTCTTCCCACCAATAGTTTACTTGTTTTGGATGGGTGGTGGGGTGATGGTGGTGGACATCCTCTGTCTGCTCTCAGTTCAAAATAAATACGCCCAATAATAACAACAATATTGCACTTTGGTTCCGTCACAGCGTGCAGTAATTCTGTCTGTCTATGTCATCACGAAACTGCGTACGAGTTTTTGATCGGACTTTTGACAATTAATAACTCTCTCAAGTATTAACTTTCGCAAATGACATTATCAGATAATGGAAGGGTACACTTCTCACAATATCCGCCAAATTTTGAATACATTAATGAACTCTGCCATAGGGTTTCATATTTTGGATTTAGACTCTAAGTCTGACTTCATGTTCAAAAAATGTTAAAACTTCCCAGCAGATCTGGCAATCATACATTTTGTAGCACTGAGTTTGAGCTTGAGCTTTTACGGCAAGCAATCAGTAAGGGCTTTACTTTTGAAACGTCGCCTTTCATTGACTGTGAGGGGAAACTCCATCTCACACACTTATGAATTTGGACCTGGACTTGAGAACCTGTGAGATGAAGAAATTTACTGGCAGATGCCACGGAGGACAACCCTCAGGTATTATTTTTCGCACGATTGTGTTTTGCGGGTGGAGATGTGCCTTGAAATGTTATATTTCTAATTTGTTTTGTTTTTTTATATGCACGTGTAGAGACGGAGTTGTTTCTCAATTTGTTTCTGTTTGAACCACACTTGTAAAGAATTATTACACAAAATAAAAGGACAGCATGTACAAGATTTTACAAAAAATCCATTTCATGTTGACATTGAAAGAAAAATAAGTATTAATTTCCAATCAAGTATTTCTAATGAATAGTTGAAGTTGAAAATATGTTTATGAGAGAGTAAAGATGGGAAATACATTGTATTACATTATATAGTTTTCTTCTCTACAAATATATATTTTAATTTCACATTTCCAATCACTGCAAGGGTAATGACTGTTAGGAGAAACATGAAATACACTATTCTACGTTCTACCATTCTCGCTACAAATCTACATTTCATTTTCAGATTTTCAATCAATACAATGATATGATTAGTTTTCCATAAAAGCGCTGCCGATGATTAGGTAGCAATGGACGCGATGACTAGACATGTTGAGGTATTACAAAACTTTAAATTGATCGATACTATAAGTCACAATTGACATCAATTCTTCTACACTTTTGTTTCTCTGCTTGCTCTTAAAGTTAATGAATACGTCCAAGAACAAATAAAAATGTCACTCTGATTGGACAGCTGTTGTGCTGCAAACTCCTTGGTCAAACTTTCCCTTGTCATCACTAAATGGCGCTACATAATGGTGGACAGCTGATCTTGACACTGACGTTGATGGTTGTACATGCTCGACTCGCATTTCTCAGCATTTATATTTGCATGAACGACATGTACAGAGAATAAGGTCATGAAGATCAATTAATAATGTTCATAGCATGTATCTTACCGCAAACGCCAACCGTATGCTGGCTTCCGCTGACAAACAAAAGTTTCTTAGTTCCGATCTTGTGCATTGTATCTGACTCCATAACAAAGAAAACCCATTCATGTAAGAAAATAACGATACTTTCAGTTGTACGGGCAAAGATTAGAGGGGTCATTCAATGTTCAAATGCTTGCTGTAATACAAGGAAAGCAGTGACGGCACTAGGGTTCGAGGCGCCCGGGGGCAATGTTCTTTAGTGGTGCCCTTACTTTGCCAAAGAACAGTTTTTATGTCAGTTGCCAACCTCTACCCCGCCCCTTCTACGCCCCGGTTACAGCTGCAAAAAAAAAAAAAAATCCCGATGGCGCCCCCCCTCTAGCCCGTGGGCAATTGACCCTCCCCCCCCCTTCATCGCGCCGCCACTGAACGAAAGATTATAAAATTGAAGACAACGCTTAAAAGTTCAAATTCTAGACTGTTTCGGCAAACTTCTGAACTTAGTGCCCTCCGTATGATCCCAATATTTTTGATCCGACAACTCAAACCAAATATAAAAAAACATAAACAAAAAGCAAACTTAAATTTGCCTACTGCCATAACTGTCTCATTTCGACAGTACATGACATCAGAGACTGGGATTAAACCACCAGGTGAGGATGTGAAATCTTATCTCTCCTTTGAGAGATTATCTCATTTGATTTGGTTTGGTTTAGTGTTTTACGGCATAGCAACACAAGTAGTTTATTTAATGCCAAAGCAATTGGAGTAAAGTGCCTTGCCCAAGGAAACAACACGGTGACCAGCTCTGGCTGATGCAATGGTAGAATTCGAACCCGCACCAATTCGGTTGCAAGTCCGGCACGCTAACCACTAAGCCACCGCGGCTCCTCGTTTGATTTACTCTGTGTAGTTACAGTTCAATAAAATATATCCTTGTGAACGTAATCAAAATTGTTTTGTCACCATTAAAACAGAAATGGTGAAAGGCAGCTAAGATGATGATGGTAGTGGTGGTGGTTGTAGTAGTAGTAATAGCAGCAGCAGCAACAACAACAACATCAGTATTACAACTTAAAGTAGTATCATTAATAGGAGTAGTATTGTTGCAGCAGTGGTATAATAGTACAGTGATAAAAAGCGGTCCTTGTGGGCATGAGATCGCTCACCTTGCCTTACATTTAGCTACATATTGTTAGGAGAAAGACCTAATTTATTTCTTATTGTAAGCAATTACTGCCCCATCTGATGGAATACCGATATTAGTTGTGAAAAAATATGGGGTTTTGTGCTAATTTTCCTGCAATCCTTTTCTCCTGTTGTGCGAGAGTCTTTATTTATAATAAATTGTGAAATAGTTTACCTTATTTAATGTTCAGGTGAAGTAGAAATGTTATTTTAGGAATGAAAAATTTGCATATTGCTTGGAGATCAAAAGTGAAGCATCTCTATAAAAGTCGGTTTCAAGGGAAATTTAAAAAAAAAAAAAATTGAAGATAGAAAGAGTCTGTTCAAAAACAGAACTTGAGCCAGCAACTTTCCAATCAAGCACAATATCCAGCTTCAACTATTCAGCCACATAAACCGTTGTAATTTCTGCAATAATAATAATAATAATACATATGATACAGTTACACACATTATAATGCCACATTTCAACAGAAAATATTGTACCAATTTTGACAAATCTTTTTTCAGAAAGATCTGAAGAATTTCTATTTACAATATAAATTCTTTTGGAACGTGAATTAAATTCCCATAAAATAGTTTGTGTGACATTTATATACTCAGTAATAAATTTGCCCACTGTGCATCGAGATACCTCTCTTTTTCAAGTAAAATATGTTTCTCCGATTATGCGTACCCGATCATAATACCTTAGGGAGAACTGCGACTACCTCGTAAATCCCTCCCTCCCAGGCTAAACGTTTTGGCTAAGAAAGCTAAAAGTTACCCGCCCACATAGTTGCTAGTTGCATAGAGTGATTTCCCCTTGATACAGGGATTGCGCCAAAACCAGTGAATACTTCAGTTACTACTGGAGGGAAATGCATGCTCTCTTGAAGGATGTAATTGCGGGGAGGCAAGAAGGGTGTGTCCGTGTTATGCTCGGGGAAGTATTATCGAAGAAACATATTTTACTAGAAAAAATTTGTGGGTTTTTTTTCAAATACGTTACCCGATCACAATACCTTAGGAGAATAGGTACGAGATAGAGTGAGTTACATCGCCTTAGTCCTGAGGAGGCATCTCCGGTCCCCTAAGGTATGCGAGTTAGCTTCTAGATAGATTATCCGGCTGGAGCATTGACTCCATATGCCGAGGCGTGGCTTTTATAAAAATAAAAAAATAAAAATAAAAACCTCCCGCATATTCAGCGGAAGTCGTTAAGCTGCGTCCTTAGGAAGCTGTCGAACGACCCATGAAGGTAGCCTGTTGCGCTGCGGCGACAGGCCCCACCAGGTCGGAGTGAGCCATTTTGGGATGAGAGATCTTTGAGGAAAAAGCTTGAGAAAGTTGACTCTGACCTCCATCCCACGGCTTGTATAATATCAGCTAGGGAACAGTTTCGCTTGAATGCAATCTTGTTGCGACTGCCCTAACTTCATGAGACGAAACGCAAAGCAATTTTATTTGATCTTATGTTAATCTCCGATATGGATAGAGAGGATAACCTGTTATGTATGGTGTATATATGCTATTATAAATATTTCATGAAATTATAAATATTTCTTGACTTTAATATTTGCTTTAATTTTAATGTTAAGTCTAATGTTGACATGTTTAGCTACTGTCCATGAATTAGGTTGTTTACTTAATATTTGAGTTCAATGACGGTTTTGGTAAACAGGTTGTCTATTCTATTTGAGGTCAGGGTTTACTTTGTTTACAGACAAAACCAGAATTTCCTTAGAGCTATGTTAAAAGTCACACACACCGTATATTATTCTAGAACATTCTGTCGTGTGACTTGTCTTATACTTATACAGCATTTGGTAAACAAGATTCAATTCCAATTTTAAATCTTGTGTTGAAAACATTCATTTTATGATCTGTCTTTTGGAATCATCAGATTGTTTGGAATAATAGTTGTGCTGTAACCTTGTAATGCTGTATACATAATTCGAAAGGAATTGTTTATCGGAACATTCATTGGAGTTACCTAAAGTGCTAATTAACCTTTCAATTTAAATATACGACTTTTGGATACCTGTGGAGATTCTCAAAGATCATCTGGATTTAATTAGTGGGGTACATCAGGACACTCCAGACTACCCATTCATTCAGAACATTCTATATTTAGGACTTGTGATTAGGACACTTAGGATTATTGGATTATTTGGATTTTAATTGACGTTACTGTAAGTGTCTTTTGATTTTCATTTTAATTGTCTAGAAATAAATTGTTTGTTGATTTATCTTACATTGTTGGTTTTACTATCTTTCTGTTACATTATTTTCAGACCATAGGGTCGTAACAAACCCATTTTATCCAGGACGAGAGTGCCTACACTGAAATGTCGTCCTTTCCTTCTTGAGAGGTAAGAATAGACGGGTCTCCCTCGACGAACCGGCTTCTGAGCTCTCATTTGGTACTGTAGACGAGATTGAGATCAAGTGTCCAGGGTAGAAAGATATTTCATCAAAAAGAAAAAAAAATCCCATGATTGGGAGCCTGCTTTTGGGAATGAAAGCAGGGCCGTCAAGAGTGACACTTACCCATCCCGTCGGAACTGCAAGTAGATCGATCAATTGATAAAGCATGTATTTCGCTGATTCTGCCTGTTGTCACCAATGCGAGTAGGAAGCAGGTCTTATATTAGAGGTTAACCAATGAAGCTCTCGAGATCGGTTCAAACGGTATTTTATTCATCCATGTTAGCACCCATGATAGATTCCACGTGGGCACACAACCAACGCCTTTGGACATGTTAAATTTAAATTGACAGAAGATCGGATAGGTTTTTGTTTTGTCCAATATTCTCTCTTGCATGATGTCGCAGCGAATCATAAATTGTGGAATAGTGACTTTTAATCGTGATTGGAGCTATCTGTTTCTCGTCAAAAAGGGAAGGTAAGAAGTTAGTTATTTGTGGTATTGATGCTTTCTGCGGCGAAATGTGGATGCCCTTTTCGATTGAGCTATTCTCTCACGACTTTTTGTGCGAATTGTTCTTGAAGGCTTGTTTAATATAATCCAGACATGCAGGTTTAGCAACTCTGGTTGGGATGAAACGCCTGCCGTCGTGGTTGCTTGAACAGATGAGGAAATATCAATTTCCTTGCGATTTCCACTGCTAGATTTATTACGTTGTTCATCCACGATTTATCACACATGAGTGGAGCAATCAGGATAAGGCATCACTACGATTCTCTTGCTTCCTGTATCACCTTAAAAAACAGAGGTGTTGGAGGGTAAGCGTACGTGTCCAAGCCGTTCCAATCTATGGAAAAAGCGTCGTCTGCCCTGGCCTTAAGATACGGGACTCGTGAGACAAAGGTTACGAGTTTTTGCATTCCACCTTGTCGCAAATAGATCCACCAGTGGTCGATCCCAGCGGGCACATATGCGAGTGAAAACCGAGGGATGAAATGACCATTCTGTTTGTATCAGTTGATTTTTCCGGGACAACAAGTCCGCTAATACATTATGTCGGCCTGGAATATGACGAAATTGTACATGGATTTGTCGTTGAAGACACCACCTTAGAAAATCCCAAACAAGAATGCAGAGGTCTGGGGACTTGGTTCCCCCTTGCCTTCTGTGATAATTCACGACAGTGGAGTTGTCGTTCAGAATGAGAACGCCCTTTCCACGCAGCTTCTCAAGCCACCAATGAAATGCGTTCCGTATGGCTTTCATCTCGACGATATTGATATGCAAAGACAATCCGGAGTGGGCCACACTCCAGTGTCCTCCTTGAATGATAGAAGATGTGCACCCCAGTCCTCTGTGCACACGTGCGTAGAAACTGTCATCTCCGAAGGTTGTACGTGCAAGGAACACATGAGCCATTTGAGGTTTTCCCCATCTTCTGAGATTGACCCTCATATACATATAAGTCACTGGTGCTTTTTGAATAATGTCGTCCAAGTAGTCGGATGTCGAAGCCGTGGCGGTGTCCTGAAGTGGGCCATGACCCTGTCCATAAGACGTGTGAAGACCCAGGGACTGATGTCGAGTCCGAAAGTGAGTGCCCTGAACTGGTAAACTGTCTCCATGAAAATGAGCCACAGGAATGTCCTGGAAGTTTACGAATTAGGACATGCAGATACGCATCTTGCAGGTCTATATTGATAGCAAAATCTCCCTCATGAACGGCATTTAAAACCCGCCTTGGTATTTTCATTTGAACCCTGGGGCACAAATGAAATGATTGAGGGCGCTTAGGTCTATGACTGGTCGAAGAGTGCAATTGACCTTTGGGACCAGGAACAGTCTCGAATAAACACCCAGTGATTTTACATTGTGAACGATCTCTACTGCCCTTTTCTGAAGAAGGTTGTTGATTTATTGCTGACGAATGTCTGCCTTGAACGGGTTTTTGGGGATATCTGTAGCTGAAGGGACAATGGAGGGGTGTGTTGAATGTGATAATCATTGAAACCACTAGCCAGTCCATTGATCATCGTGGCCAATACTTTCCCATTCGACAGCGAAGAATAGGAGCCTTCCCCCTACTGGGATATTTGACAAGGGCGGCGTGAAAATGGTGTCTTTCTTGTTCTAGAGAGGCTGACGTGGAGAGAAATTAGGGCGAAAACAATTGCCTTCTCTCTGCCTCTTGTCCACTTTCTTTCTTGAGAACTGTGTCCTTCTACGGATATTGGATCGGTAGGACTGCTTCCCGGTCTGCTGTGTCCTTAAGGCATCGTGTCTATCCTTTTGTTAACTGACCTGAAAATTCCTCCTCTGTGCCCAATTCTGTGTGTGAGGGACATTTGTTTCTTGGTGGCTTGTTTACGTATTTCCTCGACCTGGCCATGGAAAAGGAGGTTAGAAGAGAATGGCTGCGATCTTAGCTTGACTTTGCGATGGTCTTTCAGAAAGGTGGAAGTGGTGAGCACTGCATCTCTTTCTGCAAGTTGTATGTTTGTCGCTGCTGTTATGGCATTGGCTAGGGTGTGTTTAGGACTTGTGCCATTTGAAAAACACACCCTCACATGTGTCCTGTGGGATTCAAGATGAGAGATGATAAACTGTTTCTGCCTGTTGGAAGGTTGCCATCTATGCTAAGTCAATAATTGAACCCACTGCCACGACATTCTGCACCAGCTGTTGTGTGTCATTGAATTACTTCCAGTCCATGCATACTGAGTGGGGTTTTGACATCCCCAATGCTGCAGTGTTTATGCTGTTGGGTTGTTCATGTAAAAAGCTGGACTGTTGGTCTCATAGAACCTCCTACTAAAATTGATGGAAGGCATCGCTGAGAAGAGAAGAGAAAACTCTGTTGACACTAGGGTCTTGTAACTGTCTCTGTAAGCAACCCAAAAAGTCAGCAACTCACCCAGACTGTGGTAGGAGTTAGAATGCTGGTTCATCCATTCCAATTAGTAAATCAACTGATGCTGGAACTTTAGACCAGACTGTTGATGGAGGAGAAGGACAAAGCTCTGGTAGCAACAAGCAACTTCCACGATTGACACTTGTAAGGCAGAGTCTTCTCTTGACATAGTGAGATCTAGCAAAGACGATGGAGTTTGTGAGAATACTTCGTCATCTCCAGGTGAATGGGGCAATGCTGACGCCTTTTGTGCAATTTGAGATGAAGCTGGAAAAGATTGTCTAAAGGGTGGACCACCATGCTCGCAGAACATCCTGATTGGGATATGTTATTTCCAAACGATCACTATGCGAGTACTCCCTTTGAGTGGTAAAAGCATGAGAATGCAGTGAATCCATATCCAGTGTGCACTGGGGCACTAAAATGGGCAGCGGGTGCATTGAGTGACCTGTGGCATTACGATGGGAATAATGATCCATGAAAGTGCCTGTGTGATATGGAGTTGGCAAACTGGACAAAGACCTTCCCTCTTTTGGCTTGGATGGTAAGATTGAATGTGGTGGTGACCTGTTGCAATCTGAGACGTATGGCAGAGTCGTGACGGAACAGTGCTAATTGTTCTTGCACGACATTGTCCAGTTCTTTGTATTTGAATGGGTTAGGGGATATTGGATCCACAAAACCGGTATGTACATCTGATGTGCGAGATATTATCTGAGTAGGCTTGCATTGAACTCATCTTGCTCCAGTGTATTCGATAAAGATGAATGGACATCAAAACCATGCTGTATCAGGCCTAATTGGTTCCGCCGATAAATGTTAGTCAGGTTGTGGGTGGAGCTGTCTCTGTCGCTGACAAGAATAACTTGGATTGCTTCATAGAGGATGAGCCTTCTGGAGTGCGATACCTTCCAAAATATAAATTGTTCAGTGCAGTGATGTCAGCATATATACTAATGGCGTCCTCGTCCCTCAAGGTATACTTCAGTGCCTTCCCCTTTTGTGCCCCCAGTACTGCAGTCCACTGACATTCAGTCCGAGCTGCACATATCTGACATGTATTCGTGGAGTGGCAACTGGAGCAAGCTAGACATGTAGAATGGTTGTTGTTCCTGTGTTTCCACTGTTTACATAGCTTACACTTATCCTGCCAATGGTCTAAATCTGTATGACAAAAATATAGCAGACAAGATATACAGGTGTAGCCAGGCATGCATCCTGCTTTATGAACTCAAAGAGTGGACTAGACTATGTACAGAAAACTTACCTGTATTTATCTGACTGTAGCGGAAGTTATACAACAATTTAATTTGAGTTTTATATAGCACACACAATACTTGCACACAAATTAAAGCTACAGCAATGTGAGGGGATGCACTTGTGACCCTTGCCGGTACGTATGAAGGGCGCCTATGTGCGTGAGTATGACAAAGTAATAATTCTGCAAAAGACAGAAAACCCAGTTGTCGAAAGAAAAGTGCAAGAAAAAACTGGAAAATTATAGACAGCGTATACTTCCCTTTAAAGAGAAAAAACTACTCCAACTTGCTTTCAGGTAGAATAACTCCCAAAATTCTTGTAGATGGATTGCGAGGCCTCTCTTCAGGAAAGAGTGTGCTATTTGGCACAAGCAGAAGTAGTAACTAGAGTAGACATGGGATCTGGCACCAATCCCTGTATCAAGGGGAGATCACTCTATTTAACTGCCACCTATGTGGGCAAGTAACTTTTAGGTTTCTTAGCTAAATGTGTAGCCTGAGAGGGCTGGATTTGTGAGGTAATAATAGTTCCCCCTAAGGTAATATGATAGGGTAACGTTTTTGAAGAAACATGGGCAAGCATTCCATGACTTCTG
Source organism: Margaritifera margaritifera (assembly GCA_029931535.1). NCBI lineage: Eukaryota > Metazoa > Mollusca > Bivalvia > Unionida > Margaritiferidae > Margaritifera > Margaritifera margaritifera. Next base: position 3,323,284 of record JAQPZY010001626.1, on the reverse strand, counting down.
TACACTACAACATCCATCCTTGACCTTGTACAAAACTTGGAAAACCCTACCACAATGCTATAAACAAAACATGACCCAAGTTGGGAGAACTTCTTGTGTAATGAAAGAAAGTTTCTGTTTGTAAAAAATAATATTAGGAACCAGCCTTGGGAAACACAAATAAAGTTTGGAACCAACCTCGGAAAACAGGAACATTTGCCAAAGTTTGAATACAGAACATTGGAAACTAATCAAACCATTGAAACTATTGGTACAATATGCTCCTCTTCAACTCAATATTGACATTGTTAGGATACATGTAAAACCTCAAACCAAGCCCTACCCTGTATTCTTTAAACTAAGTCCTATCCCGTATTCTTAAAAAAATTAAGCCATACTCTATATTCTTCAAATCAAACTGTACCCTCTTTTCTTCGAACTAAGTTGCACCAGGTATTCTTCAAACTGTACAGTTGTATTGTTCAAATCAAGCCATACCCTATTTTCTTCCAAACAAGCCATGCCCTATAACCTTCAAACCAATCCATACCCTATAATCTTCAAACCATCCCGTACTCTGTATTCTTCAAATCAAGCCCCACCCTGTATTCTTCAAACCAAGCCACACCCTGTATTCTTCAAACGAAGCCCCACCCTGTAATCTTCAAACCAATCCGTACCCTATATTCTTCAAAACAAGCCTTGCCCTGTAATCTTCAAACTAAGCCTTACCCTGTATTCTTCAATCCAATCTGTACCCTGTACTCTTCAAACCAATCCATACACTGTATTCTTCAAACCAATCTGTACCCTGTATTCTTCAAACCTAACTGTACGATGTACTCTTCAAACAAATCCATACCCTGTATTCTTCAAACCTATGTATACCCTGTATTATTCAAACCAATCCATACCCTGTATTCTTCAAACCTATGTGTACCCTGTATTCTTCAAACCAATCCATACCTTGTATTCTTCAAACCTATCTGTACCATGTATTCTTAAAACCTATCTGTACCCTGTACTCTTCAAACCAATCCATACCCTGTATTCTTCAAACCTATACGTACCCTGTATTCTTCAAACCAATCCATACCCTGTATTCTTCAAACCTATACATACCCTGTATTCTTCAAACCAATCCATACCCTGTATTCTTCAAACCTATCTGTACCCTGTACTCTTCAAACCAATCCATACCCTGTATTCTTCAAACCAATCCATACCCTGTATTCTTCAAATCAAGCCCCATCCTGTATTCTTCAAACCAAGCCATCCCCTACATCCTATATTCTTTCAACCACACCCTATAATGTTTTCTTCAAAGTAAGCCGTACCCTATGTTTTTCAAACCAAACCCTACCCTGTATTCTTCAAACCATGTCATACCCTATATTCTTCTAACCAAGCCCTGTAATCTTCAAATCAAGCCATACCATATTCTTCAAACGAAGCCATACCCTATAGTCTTCAAATCAAGCCCCACCCTATATTTTTAAAACCAAGCCCTATTCTATATTCTTCAAACCTAGCCCTATTCTGTATTCTTAAAACCAGCCCTATTCTGTATTCTTCAAACCAAAACCATACCCAGTATTTGTTAAACCAAATTGTACCTTAAATTCTTAAAATTTACCATACCCTGTATTTTTCACACCAAACCGTACCCTATATTCTTCATGCTAAACTGCACCCTGTATCCTTTCAACAGTTTTAGCCAAAAATTCAAACTCATGCTAAGGTTTGAAATACATCTTTTATGATTTTGAGCCTTAGAGTTTCATCTTACATAAAAGAAGGATTGGTTTGAAGAAAACAGGGTAAGGTCTGCATACCAAGCATATGCATATGGTCTACATGTTAAACACATGTATATGGCCTCCAAGTCAAGCGCATACATATGGTTTGCAAGTCAAGCACATGCATATGGCCAGCATGTCAAGCACAAGCATATGACCTGCACATCAAGTACATGCATATGGCCTGCATGTCAAGCACAATCATATGGCCTGCACATAAAGCACATCAATGTCAAATACATGCACATGGTCCAAATATCAAGCACATGCATACAGCCTGCAAATTATGAACATGCATATAGTGTCTACAGCCTGCATATCAAGCACATGCATATGGCCTGCATGTCAAATGCATCCATATGAACTGTATATCATGCACAAACATACAGCCTGATAATCAAACACATGCATATGGCTTTTACATGTTCCTGCACATCAAACACATGCATATGGCCTGCATGTCAAATGCATCCATATGAACTGTATATCATGCACAAACATACAGCCTGCTAATCAAACACATGCATATGGCTTTTACATGTTCCAGCACATCAAACACATGCATATGGCCTGCATGTCAAATGCATCCATATGAACTGTATATCATGCACAAACATACAGCCTGCTAATCAAACACATGCATATGGCTTTTACATGTTCCTGCACATCAAACACATGCATATGGCTTTTACATGCATAGTCATATGGCCTGCATGTCAATCAAATGCATAATGTTTGCATGTCAGATACATGCATATGACCCGCATGTCAAGTACATGCATATGACCTGCACATCAAGTACATACATGTGGACTACATATGCAACACATGCATATGGCCTGCATATCAAGAACATGCATACTGACTGCACATCAAATATGATCTGCACTTCAAGAATATGCATATGAGTTGTGTGTCAAGCAAAATCATACGACAAACAACTCAAGAACATACATATGGCCTGCATGTCAAACACATGCATATCTCTTGCACATCAAGCATATACATATGGCTTGAATGCCAAACATATGCATATGACCTTTGTAACAAGCACATATATGACCTGCACATCAAGCACATGCATAAATTAGATTTTAGAAACAAAACCTTAACAACTGTTGCTATCATTGCCCTAGCTGCCACTATGTCTCATTCTTCCATTAATGTGGTCTTAACAGAAAGGTAGTTTCATGACTTTCAAGCAAAACATGCTTGAACAAAAGTATGGATGCACAAGTTTTAATGCTCTCTTTGTTCAAGCTGAAAAACATGAATATATATCAGTGAATGGATGGACATGCATTAGCTATTTCAATATCCCATCATTAGCAGGGATGAAGTAAGACAAGTTGGTATTAAGAAATCAGCAATAATTTAAAAAACACTGAAGATAATACAGCAAATGTTGGGGAGCCACACAGACTCTATGACACATAATTTGTATCTTCTTTCCCTTTTCTCAATCTGCTATCCCATTTTTCAGTGGCAGTTCATAAAGTCAATCTGTCCCTCTCACTCGGTTCAGTTTTCCAATGTGATCAGTTTTCAGGCACATTTCTTGTTAAAAAGTGACTTAAACACTGTGTGAAACAAAAGCTATGCTCAATATTTTAAGCATAATTCTACAACAGGTGAATAACAAGAATGATATATGATTGTGCATGTAATAGTGTTTTATGGCACATCAGCACAAAAGTGGCTATGCAGTGCATTTAAAGGTTAAGTTTTGAAAAATCTTAAATTGAATTGCACAAAAATTTAGTAGGATAAAGCCTTCCAAATAAATGTAAAATTAAGATTAAATATACAATGTAAAGATGTTAAAATTCTGTAAAATGTATATAAAGTAACAGGTAAAGGTAACACATGTAAAATCCTTAAAATATGATTAAAATCTGTTGTACACATCGCATACCCTTAAAAAATTCCAAGATTTTCTCCAGTGGTACTTCTGATATATGATAGAACAGCAATTATGACAATCTGCCAAACAAATTTTACTGTGGGGAGTAATAACAATGACACAAGAGTGACTGCATAATCTCTCCTGATATGATGACGAGTCACAATTTAAGGAGGTGAAACTAATTGATATTGAATCACTGAAAATAAGAAAAGAAACTAATTTCACAAAATTTTTATTGAAAAATTCTCTCTCTCTCTCAGCCATCCTCCTCCTCCTCCTGCTGCAACTTGGCTATCAATCGTTTTCTCTCCTCTGCTTGGCGCAGTCTCATCAGCACCAGACTCTCATAGTCTCGAACCTCTGATGGCAGAGGCTGAACTGATGTAGCCGACACCTGCAAAATGAATTTTAAGACAGCTGATTAAAAAAATCAAACTTTTATTTGTGAACAGTAATGCTTATATTTTCTCTAAAAGAGGGAAAACATGAACATACAATGGAGTAAGATGGTGTCACAAACCCACAGTATCCCAATGTGCCCTCCTGTATGTTATCAGAGGCAATTATTGGTGACAGGAGCTGCAGAGGTACAGTGGTTAGGATGCCAAATTCACAACAAAAAGGGTACAGGTTTGAATCTTACCATTGGATCAGACCAGGTTGGCTACCGTGGTGTGTCCTTGGGTAAGGCACTTTACTCCAATTGCCTTGGCACTAAAAGTCTGCTTGTGTTGCTCTGTCATAAAACACCAACCCAAACCAAAAGCACAATATGTAACAAAACTTAATTACTCTAACTATTTTCACAAGGTATCAGCAAAATATAAACAAAGCAGCATTTAAAAAAAAACACAAGAAAGTCATTTCATTTGCAAGTTACAACTTTTGTATTTCAAGTTATGAACTTCAGGACTTTCAAAATCATACTTTAAAAATTCTTAATTCAGCCCTTTTCTACTCCTGGATGTTATAAAGTTTTGCCAGAGATGTATGTTTAAATCAACATTGTTTGACAAAACTTTTTACCATTACATTCTACATGTCTGAGATACTGCAATTCATAAGATTTTAGCAGCATGCAATTTTCATTAATTTGGTAAATGTGGAATATTTGCATTATACAATTTTCTCAAATGAATATCTTTTTTTCTTCAGTACAGTTTCTTCATTGAAAAACATTTTCATTGTTCCCACTAATGTTAAAATAATTATGCTTACAATAATTGTATGATTTACTGTAGGTTATAACAAGATAAGTCATGGGTGATCTAAAACTAGCAGTGACAGAAATTCCTAGCAGTGACAGAAATTCCTAGAAGTTCTTTTCAAATGTAATAACAAAGGAGCATCCAATAATGTAATTGATACTAGAAGGCGCTGTGCTGAGCAGTCATATTTCCTATTATTATCTGCTTATTGTGAAAATAACAAAGGTCACTCAATTTAAATCATAAATAAAGGACATATTATGGAGAAAAAGTATATGAAAATAATAAAAAAAATAGTTTCAGTGAGGGTCTTCTAGTGATCTGGAGAAAGAAACTAAAGGAAGAGTTTAAAGGATAGACAGACAGGTACTAGGTACAAGAGGGAAGGGGGTTTTGTGGGGGCATGGAGTAGTATCTTCTCTGTTTCTATCACACTGGAGTACTGACTACATTAAAGAAAAGTTTATAAGTTCTTGGTTAGCCCATACAAAAGTATAAATATACCTGAGATACCCTTTCAGAGTGGTTGCTATGTGATGGGTCAGAGTAATCACTATTGTTCTGCATGCTCTCCCTGGGGTGTTTTCCCTGTAGCATGGTTATTGTAAAGGGAATATCAGGGAGGCCTTTCTCATTCCTGTAGGCTAGGTCCTGTATGTAAAAGAAGTAAAACAAAATGTAAATAATTCAATGTGATAAAATTCTATGAATATATAGGAACATATCTCACCTTTCACCTTTGAATGGTACACAAACCAAGAGACTACATTTCTGTGTTGAGCCTGTCTTTGATTTTACTATAAAGTAAAAACTTTAATATTGAGCTTAATCTAAAGAAAACTTAACACTGACCTTAATCTAGGATGGACAGGCACATAGATGCCAAAGTGCTGACCTTAATCTAGGATGGACAGGCACATGGATGCCAAAGTGTTGACCTTAATCTAGGATGGACAGGCACATGGATGCCAAAGTGCTGACCTTAATCTAGGATGGACAGGCACATGGAGGCCAAAGTGCTGACCTTAATCTAGGATGGACAGGCACATGGATGCCAAAGTATCGACCTTAATCTAGGATGGATAGGCACATGGATGTCCTTAATCTAGGATGGACAGGCACACTGATGCCAAAGTGTTGACCTTAATATAGGATGGACAGGCACATGGATACCAAAGTGCTGACCTTAACCAGGGATGGACAGGCACATGGATGCCAAAGTGCTGACCTTAATCTAGGATGGACAGGCACATGGATGCCAAAGTGTTGACCTTAATCTAGGATGGACAGGCACATGGATGCCAAAGTGCTGGCCTTAATCAGGGATGGACAGGCACATGGATGTCAAAGTGCTGACTTTAATCTAGGATGGACAGGCCAAAGTGTTGACCATAATCTAGGATGGACAGGCACATGGATGCCAAAGTGTTGACCTTAATATAGGATGGACAGGCACATCGATGCCAAAGTGCTGACCTTAATCTAGGATGGACAGGCACATGGATGCCAAAGTGTTGACCTTAATCTAGGATGGACAGGCACATGGATGCCAAAGTGCTGACCTTAATCAGGGATGGACAGGCACATGGATGTCAAAGTGCTGACTTTAATCTAGGATGGACAGGCCAAAGTGTTAACCTTAATCTTAGATGTACAGGCACATGGATGCCAAAGTGTTGACCTTAATCTAGGATGGACAGGCACATGGATGCCAAAGTGCTGACCTTAATCAGGGATGGACAGGCACATGGATGTCAAAGTGCTGACTTTAATCTAGGATGGACAGGCCAAAGTGTTGACCTTAATCTAGGATGGACAGGCACATGGATGCCAAAGTGTTGACCTTAATCTAGGATGGACAGGCACATGGATGCCAAAGTGCTGACCTTAATCAGGGATGGACAGGCATATGGATGCCAAAGTGCTGACCTTAATATGGGATGGACAGGCACATGGATGCCAAAGTATCGACCTTAATCTAGGATGGACAGGCACATGGATGACCTTAATCTAGGATGGACAGGCACATGGATGACCTTAATCTAGGATGGACAGGCACATGGATGCCAAAGTGTTGACCTTAATCTAGGATGGACAGGCACATGGATGCCAAAGTGCTGACCTTAATCAGGGATGGACAGGCAAATGGATGCCAAAGTGCTGACTTTAATCTAGGATGGACAGGCCAAAGTGTTGACCTTAATCTAGGATGGACAGGCACATGGATGCCAAAGTGTTGACCTTAATATAGGATGGACAGGCACATGGATGTTAAAGTATCGACCTTAATCTAGGATGGACAGGCACATGGATGACCTTAATCTAGGATTGACAGGCACATGGATGCCAAAGTGTTGACAATAATCTAGGATGGACAGGCACATGGATGCCAAAGTGCTGACCTTAATCAGGTATTGACAGGCACATGGATGCCAAAGTGCTGACTTTAATCTAGGATGGACAGGCCAAAGTGTTGACCTTAATCTAGGATGGACAGGCACATGGATGCCAAAGTGCTGACCTTAATCAGGTATTGACAGGCACATGGATGCCAAAGTGCTGACTTTAATCTAGGATGGACAGGCCAAAGTGTTGACCTTAATCTAGGATGGACAGGCACATGGATGCCAAAGTGTTGACCTTAATCTAGGATGGACAGGCACATGGATGCCAAAGTGCTGACCTTAATCAGGGATGGACAGGCACATGGATGTCAAAGTGCTGACTTTAATCTAGGATGGACAGGCCAAAGTGTTAACCTTAATCTTAGATGTACAGGCACATGGATGCCAAAGTGTTGACCTTAATCTAGGATGGACAGGCACATGGATGCCAAAGTGCTGACCTTAATCAGGGATGGACAGGCACATGGATGTCAAAGTGCTGACTTTAATCTAGGATGGACAGGCCAAAGTGTTGACCTTAATCTAGGATGGACAGGCACATGGATGCCAAAGTGTTGACCTTAATCTAGGATGGACAGGCACATGGATGCCAAAGTGCTGACCTTAATCAGGGATGGACAGGCATATGGATGCCAAAGTGCTGACCTTAATATGGGATGGACAGGCACATGGATGCCAAAGTATCGACCTTAATCTAGGATGGACAGGCACATGGATGACCTTAATCTAGGATGGACAGGCACATGGATGACCTTAATCTAGGATGGACAGGCACATGGATGCCAAAGTGTTGACCTTAATCTAGGATGGACAGGCACATGGATGCCAAAGTGCTGACCTTAATCAGGGATGGACAGGCAAATGGATGCCAAAGTGCTGACTTTAATCTAGGATGGACAGGCCAAAGTGTTGACCTTAATCTAGGATGGACAGGCACATGGATGCCAAAGTGTTGACCTTAATATAGGATGGACAGGCACATGGATGTTAAAGTATCGACCTTAATCTAGGATGGACAGGCACATGGATGACCTTAATCTAGGATTGACAGGCACATGGATGCCAAAGTGTTGACAATAATCTAGGATGGACAGGCACATGGATGCCAAAGTGCTGACCTTAATCAGGTATTGACAGGCACATGGATGCCAAAGTGCTGACTTTAATCTAGGATGGACAGGCCAAAGTGTTGACCTTAATCTAGGATGGACAGGCACATGGATGCCAAAGTGCTGACCTTAATCAGGTATTGACAGGCACATGGATGCCAAAGTGCTGACTTTAATCTAGGATGGACAGGCCAAAGTGTTGACCTTAATCTAGGATGGACAGGCACATGGATGCCAAAGTGCTGACCTTAATCTAGGATGGACAGGCACATGAATGCCAAAGTGCTGACCTTAATCTAGGATGGACAGGCCAAAGTGTCGACCTTAATCTAGGATGGACAGGCACATGGATGCCAAAGTGTTGACCTTAATCTAGGATGGACAGGCCAAAGTGTCGACCTTAATCTAGGATGGACAGGCACATGGATGCCAAAGTGTTGACCTTAATCTAGGATGGACAGGCACATGGATGCCAAAGTGCTGACCTTAATCAGGGATGGACAGGCACATGGATGCCAAAGTGCTGACCTTAATCTAGGATTTACACCACATTGATGCCAAAGTGTCGACCTTAATCTAGGATGGACAGGCACATGAATGACCTTAATCTAGGATGGACAGTTAGATGGATGCCAAAGTGAACACTATGTCAACCTTCTGCCAAGGCAGACTTGAAAAAAGCCATGATAGTTTTACTTCTGGAATATTTTCACCGAAAAATTAGCAGGAAACACATACCTTATTTGTACACTTACTTTTCCTATGTCTTACGCATTTTATACAAAACAATAGCAACTTCATTAAATATGTTACAAACTTTTTACATAGCTCTGATGACCACAAGTAGTGGGATTTTATAGAATCACACTATCTGACTTTTGCCTATTATAAAAGAAAGGGAACTACTGTGGCATATTTAAAGTGCACACATATGATATCTCCTAGACCTTCTGGGAGTCTCCCAGAACTTGGTAAAGACCAAATCTCCTGTTATTTAATATGTGATGTAATTATGTAATTTTGTGAAACTTTATGATATTTTAATGTATAGTATTTATCCTAAAAAGGACTCAGATACTTGGTAAAACCTTCTTTCAGTATGAAGCCAAGTTGATGAAAATTTCCAAAAGGATAAATCTGGTAGTTCTATTGTCAGATAAAGTTAAGAAACCAATAGACTGTCAATCATTGTTTACCCATTAAACAAAACATGTGTGAGCAGGGCATTCAGTTTGGCAGATAAATAATGCCAAAATAAAGACCATTTCTAAAACTGCAATTTGAAACTGAGTTTTATCACTATAGTGCCAGAGGAGATCATATTATATCTTAGTTTTTAAATCTTCTCCAAACAGTTTGGACAAATATAGTGAAACCCATCTTGAAAGACCACTGCTATGAGAAAACCTGTCTTGAGAGACCAGATTCTCAATGCAGATGTGCTTTTTTAAAATTAAATCTTTCAATAAATATAATTGTGAAAGGTGTTTTAAAACAATAATCTGGAAATAAAAGATTGTATAGAAATGGATGAAGGGTGTTTAATTGATTTCATGATTTACTAAATAATCAATCATTTTCCTCAAGAAGCTGAAAGAGATCGTCAACATTATTTTCTTTTCCTTTCCATCTTGGCAAGTAGCAAAAGTGATACGAGTACCTAAACCTGGAAAGAACCATAATGACCCTTCCAATTACTGTCCTATATCACTAACAAGTTGTATATGCAAAACCAAAGAATGAGTGATAAATGACAGACTCCTCTAGTATCTTGAGTCCAAGAAACTATTATCACACCTTCCAAGTAGATTCAGATGCCAGTGAAGCACAACAGACCATCTGGTCTGGCCTGAAGCATTTATCAGAGAAGCTTTCATAAAGAAAGAACATATAGCAGTCATCCTTTTTGACTTGGTGAAAGCTTATGACCCCACATGGAAGAAAAGCATAATGAATTACCAATTTTAGCCTAGGTCTATTAAAGGGGCTGCCTACCTAACTTAATGTGACATTTTGGATAGATAGACATTTTTGAGTTAATGTAGGTACCACCATTTCTGAAAGCTATTCTCAGGATATGAGTGTACCTCAGGGCTACATGTCAGTCACCCTATTCAACACTGAACAGCATTGTAAAATGCCTTAATCCATGAACTGACTGCTCATTATATGTCAATGATCGATCTGCTCCAGGTGAGAAAGTGTGCATACTATTGAATGTCAACTACAGATATGTTTAAACAGTGTTCAGAAATGGGCAGATGAGGTTCAAATTTTCAAACTCTAAAATTGTTAGTATGCATTTCCGCCAATTACACTATTGAGCTTGAAGGGTCTCTGATCCTCTTGTGAACAAGACCAAACTTTTAGGGCTAATTTTTTTACTGCACATTAACTTTCCTTTCACATATTAAAAACCTCAGAGACAAATGTAAAAAAGCCTCGGATTTAATACAAGTCATGGCAAACACTGCCTGTAGAGCAGATTGGTCTTGCTCCAGTTATACATGTCTTGAGTAGGATCTAACACTTACTATGACTCAGTTTTGTACAAGTAAGATTGTAAATTTTCCTGCAGATTCTTGATCTGATACACAATTAGGGGCTTTGACCATGTCTGGGAGCATTTAGAACTTCCCCTTTAGAAAACCTCTATGTTGAGACAAATGAACCATCACTTTATCTCAGATGAACAAAATTGGTTCTTCAGTATCTGGCATACCATGTAGTCTATAGGTCAAATATTAAACCTTGTATTCTGAGAAACCAAATTTGATTTAATCTTTTGGCATACAAATTAGAAAATATGAAATAAATATCACCAGCATAATTATCATCATCATCAATAAAAAACTATAATGCATAAATTAATAAAACATTATATTATTCTACTACTTGTGTTTACTTTATTTATCCAATATCTGCATTCCATCCATCTACATTTCACTGCATCTTTCTTTATTTATTTAATAACTATAATTATAAAGAGTTATTGAAAATTCAAATAAAACACACTGACATACTGACATAATCGAGAGTTAATTAAGCATGATCGAGTGTTATTGCACAATTAATTTTTTATTAATTTATCCAAAAACATATATAAATACTGTTACGACTAGGGGTAAATGTAACAAAAGAAAGAATGACTCAAACAAGCTTTCACAATTTCTAAAATACAAATTTAATTTCCTAAAATATAAAATAATTTAAACAAAGTGAAAGAATTTCAAATAACTTACAGTTTAGAATTTCCTTAATTAGTCCTAAATTGTCCTATACACTTCAACAATCCAGAAGTTAATCCAAAGTATTCCGAATGAATGAATGTTCCGAGTTAATGAATGTTCCGAATGAAAGATTGTTCCGAATGAATGGATCATGAATGTTATGATATACCAATGATTTTTAGTTCAAAATCCAAAATATTAATAATCCCAGGTAAACTCCTGTGAATGTAGAATATTGTTAAGTTCCTTAAACAACAGTACTTAAATCCAAAATGTACTATGTATAGAATAGATTTTCCACTAAACTGAATCTCAAACAATAAATAATTCTCCTCTCTCTTTCTATCTGATGTAACTGTATAAGAATGAAGAACGCAGTAATTAAATATTATTATATAGCCTGTTACTGCATATGAAAGAATAACCCACGACTCGGAAACTACGTTCTAGCACTATCCAGTAAACAAGTTAATCTAACCAATCAGAAACCAGGTCACGCATGATACCAATAAGTCAATTGTGTAATCACAATGTTATGTTGAACTGACCAACATAATTATTGATTTTCCCTGGATATAAACACTGACTCATTGTTGATGTCCATGTGTACTCTACAATAGCGTAGGCTACTGAATTAAGGAATTATAATACAATTGGTTATAAACCCAAATGAAAACTATTATAATTTAAAAGATGATACATAATTCCGTAACAATACATATGTACGTACGTATGTAGTTGAAATGTAAATGCATACAGTAAATTATTTCCTGACCCAAACCATGTCACTCTGTGAGTTCAAACTTCTCCCTCCTGGACCTTGGAGGGAGAAGTGATTTCTCGCTAAAATTCTGACCAAGCCTTAGCCCTGCAACTGTGACAACCAGCGTTTTGCCACAAACAGTAGACCTAACACACTGAGCTCATGAATGGTACCTGACTCAAAATACACAAAACAGCCAGTCAACCTTGAGGCTCAAACCTGCGGCCAACCTGCTATGAGTCAAACACTCTGCCAACTGAGCTATCCCACAAAAATATGGGCTTACTGCTGCAAAAGGTGATGAAAACTCCACAATGGCTGTACCAGACTTCTTGACAGACATCAGGAGATTCAAGACTACCCCATACTGTAAAAAGAAAATGTTTCATTTCAATATGTAACTTTAGCAACTTTGATGGATGGCCATTACAAATCCCCATGGTTTTCATATACAGTACAACACTGTCTACCATCATGAACCCAACTCCCTCTTTCCAGAAATGTGACCCATAGGTTGTAACCAGAAATCTATCACATGTATTATGTTTCTTCAAGTTATGTTGAACTCCGTATAATTAAACTTGGCTAAAAACCAGATAGGTGTTCATAGGACACTAATGCCCTGCCACCTCCTTTTTGTGCATCCTAAACACAAACCATAACCCAAGTTACTAACCTTGTTCAAAATTAACTTTCAGAAGCAGCCGGTCTTTGGGCCAGCAACCATGGAAACAAACTGTACAGCTCTTTAACAAGTTAATGATCCATCCTTAAAGTTGCCAGTTTCTGGTTGCGGGCAGGTTGCAATTTCAAACACTAATCATTAAAGCATACAATTTTGATCACAGTGACCTGCTTGTGGTAAGATGGTGTTGTACTCACCAAAATGCATCTACATTCAAATCTGATTGATTCTGTTGCTAAGAATGCCTAAGAAACTGACCTGGACACAAAATATAAACTAGAGTAATTGAGACATTAAATATGGATCAGCGACCAAGGTTTGGTAGGGTCTTTTTTATATACTAAGACATCCACAAAGTTGTATGCATATGCAGCAAATAATTCCATGAATGTAAACCAGTGTGAAATTTAGGTCATGGTGACCTAATTTTGGTGAGATGCTGTTGTACATACCAAGATGCAACTTCATATCAAGTGACATGATGACTCTGGGGCTAACAAGATACAATTAGTGACTTGTGATAAGGCTGATACAAAAATTTACCAACTTCAGAAAAGTGATATTCACCTCAGCTTATGGCCTAGTGAATATCATTTTTCTTCGATTTATCAACTGAAATCAAATGTCACTGTTTTATTAATATATGACATTTAATATCCTACAGTACCAGTTTTTCCACTTAAATATTTAGAAAACATTCAAAGTTTGAGGTGTACGCTAAATAAAACTGGAGCAATAGTTCAGGTTTGAAGTTCATAGTAATTTAATGCTAATGTGAACATGAAATAATTGGAATAATGTGAAACAAGAAAAATAAAATTAAAATAAACATACACTAAATGTTCTGGCATATTGAATCAATAAAAAGAAAATAAACATCAAGATAAACAGCGAAACTTCTGGAAAATGTTTGTTCTTCTACTCCTCACCTGCTCCCCTCCCCCTGGTAATTTTCCATGCCAAAACTTTCATTGCAAATTGAATGTAAAAACAGATGAAGGGAAGCAGACAAGTGGAATGATAAAATGATGATATAATACAATTATTGACTTTTTATGAGGTTGCTACAAGGTTTTAACAACCAAGTGACATCAGAGACTAGAACAAAGCCATCAGCTGAGCTTGTAAAATTGTATATCTCCCTCATGTACACACATGAGAGTGACATCAGAGACTGGGATTAAGCCATCAGGTTAGCATGTGAAATCTTATCTCTCCCTTAAGTGCACACATGAGAGTGACATCAGAGACTGGGATTAAACCACCTGGTGAGCATCTGATATCTTATATCTCCTTTCAGTGCACACGTGAGAGTGACATCAGAGACTGGGATTAAACCATCAATTGAGCATGTAAAATCTTATCTCTCCCCAGAGACAACACATGAGAGTGACATTACGCAAATGTTGACTTTTGACGAAATTTCTACAAGGATAAATCAACTCCAGAAAAACAATATTACCAATAGCACAAGAAACTGAAATAAAAAAATCAATAATTATTTTATTCTATGGTTTGTAATTTTCTGATAGTATTTAGCCTTAATGGTAATGAGATAGCACTTGGAAAAATAATTAACAAACAAAAAATAAAATATACGGAACATGTGCAACAATAGCTGGGCTTTTCTTTTCATTAGGTAAATTACTGATAAATTTGATTGATCAGTATATTATAAAATACAAAACGAGTGTTCTGTGGAACCCTGTGTCTCACCTGCATCCATATACTTGTCAGTATAAACAATGTATATGACTCACTTGCATCCATATACTTGTCAGTATAAATAATGTATCAATTACCTGCATCCATATACTTGTCAGTATAAACAACGTATCTGAATTACCTGCATCCATATACTTGTCAGTATAAACAATGTATCTGAATTACCTGCATCCATATACTTGTCAGTATAAACAATGTATCTGACTCACCTGCATCCATATACTTGTCAGTATAAACAATGTATCTGACTCACCTGCATCCATATACTTGTCAGTATAAACAATGTATCTGACTCACCTGCATCCATATACTTGTCAGTATAAACAATGTATCTGACTCACCTGCATCCATATACTTGTCAGTATAAACAATGTATCTGAATTACCTGCATCCATATACTTGTCAGTATAAACTGTGTATCTGACTGTCATAAACTGTCATATAAAACTTTAACATTGTTGACCATAATACTTAAGTAGACAAGACAGATAAGACATAAACTCTGTGCATATTAGTGTATAAACTTAATATTATCCAAATGTTTAGTTGAATAATGCAACTGATGTTGAAGATATGTGATTTTCAAGAAATTTTACCACAAAATGTTAGTATCATTTACAACGATGAAACATGCTTTCTACGACGAAACATGCTTTCTACTTAAACTGGTGAGACAGACAAGACAAGGATCCCTAGCATAGCTGTGTATAAACTTTAGACCTATTGTAATATTATACCAATTTTTCAGCTGAATGCAGCAACAAATGTAGAAGATATGACTTTCAAAAACTTTAACACCAAACTTTTACACTGTTCACAATAATGATGAACCAATATTCTGCAAGACAAGCGTTTAGCATATCAGCATACAAACTTTTGACCTATAGTGATATTAGCAAAGTATTTCACTTGAATGCAGCTACTGATATAGAAGGTATGACCTTCAAAAATTTTAACACAAAGCTTTAACATTGTTTACCATGTTGCAATAAGCAGGTGAGACTGATAAGACACGAACTTCAGCATATCATGGCATAAACTTTAGATCTACAGTGATATTATCAAAATATTTCAGTTGAATGCACACAACTTCAACATATCATGGCATAAACTTTAGATCTACAGTGATATTATCAAAATATTTCAGTTGAATGCGCACAACTTCAACATATCATGGCATAAACTTTAGATCTACAGTGATATTATCAAAATATTTCAGTTGAATGCGCACAACTTCAACATATCATGGCTTAAACTTTAGATCTACAGTGATATTATCAAAATATTTCAGTTGAATGCGCACAACTTCAACATTGTTGACAATGACACTGATGACACCAATAACACTGATGCCACCAGGAAAGTGACTACTATATCTCACCATCCTTTAAATGTTCTGAAGAAAATAAAAATTTTCCTTGCAAACTGAGGTCTTTCAACTATTATTTAAAGCACAATTATAGACATGATGGAAGGCAAGAAAGAGGCAGATGGATGAATGAACAAATGGACTGATGGAAAATACATTCTGTCAATGATTAGTATTGCAGAATGCATTTTTGAGCAGCAATTTATGCTCTAACTATGTATGCTGGCAATAAAACATCATGTCAGCCATTGGAATCTTATTGCACCCTTAAAAACAAAGACAGCATGTGGTGACTTAACCAATCAGAACATGGCAGACTTCAAAGTCATATAACAAAATGTTTTAGCAAAGATGCTTGTGATGATTTAACAACTAAAAGCAAAATGAGAACACATAATAACAAAGACTAAGAAACTGACTTAAATGCAAAACTTAACTAGTAACAGACAGATGAACAGACAAGGGTAACACTATATGCTCCTTTCACATGGATGACAGGATATCAATATTTCATAAATGTAATGGCAATTAAAATTATGATACCTTTGGTTCACAAACCCAGTTGTTCATCTGTTGAAATTTAAACATCAGACATTTAACATATATTATCTAATCAAAAAAAGTTCCATCTCTTCCGATGTCCTTATCATGCCATCAAAGTCACATCATATTATGGTCCTTATCATGCCCTCAAAGTCACATCATATTATGGTCACCTGCCTATCATTTCATATTGCCCTTACATGCCTGTAACATATTACCCCCACCCACATGTCACATAATATTTCCCTTGCATGCCTGTAACATCATGTCCATCACCTCAGATGTCCTTGTCCAGTCCTCAAAGTCACATATTATGGTCACCTGCCTGTCACATTACCCTCACATGCCTGTAACATCATGTCCTTCCCTCAAAGTCACATATTATGGTCATCTGCCTGTTATATTGCCCTCACATGCCTGTAACATATCCCCCCCCCCCTCAAAGTCACATATTTTGGTCACCTGCCTGTCACATTCCCCTCACATGCCTGTAACATCATGTCCATCTTCTCAGATGTCCTTATCCTGCCCCCAAAGTCACATCATATTATGGTCAGCTGCCAGTCATTTCATATTGCTCTCACCTACATGTCACGTCATATTACCCTCATCTGCCCGTCACGTCATATTGCCCTCATCTGCCTATCACACCATATTGCCCTGCATTTCCTTGAGTGCTCAAACTACTAGTACTCATTTTCTTTTTGCCTTGAAATATTACTTACTATGTAATAGTTCAAAAGGGTAATTTCACTTTGTTCCATATAATAATACAATTACTGTCCTTATTTTGAAGTTAAATAAGGAACTGTTCACCCCAGGATATATCCTGTTACCCAAGGGTTGCATGATATATGCCTTAGGAAATAGTATACCAAAGATCCATTTGAATTCAGCAACTGATGCACAAGATAGATTTATTTCAACTTTAACATATAATCTGAACACTGACACTGCCCATGTTACAATTACCAGCTAGAAGGAAATCTTAGCTTGCCAATCTTAACACTGACACTGCCCAAGTTACCATTACAAACAAGAAAGGAAATCTTAGCTCGCCAATCTTAACACTGACACTGCCCATGTTACCATTACAAGCAAGAAAGGAAATCTTAGCTTGCCAGTCTTAACACTGACACTGCCCATGTTACCATTACAAGCAAGAAGGAAATCTTAGCTTGCCAGTCTTAACACTTACACTGCGAATGTTACCATTACAAGCAAGAAGGAAATCTTAGCTTGCCAGTCTTAACACTGACACTGTCCATGTTACCATTACAAGCTAGAATGGAAATCTTAGCTTGCAACAAACTTTGGGATTATAGTAATATTATACCAACATTTCAGTTGAATACAGGAAATAATATACAAGATATATGACTTTCAAAAAATCTTTCACATAATCTTAATGCTGAAGTCTTCACACAAAAAACATTTTTTGAAGAAACCTTGTAGTATCATTGTTTTTATCATCATACCTTGTTGAAAATCTGCTTAAGCTGGTTCTCTGTATAGTCATCACCCCCTTTTTTCCTTTTCCATTTTACCTAAAAAAGGGAATATTATAGTCAATGTAAACATTATTCATATATAAACTTAAAATTGGTTCCCTGAATGAATACCAGAAAGTTGAAAACATCATTTATAAAAATGTGATTGTCCTGTAGTCTAGACAAATGTTAATGGAATTATAGACCAATTATTTTGAGGGGGGGGGGCCTAAAAAAAATTGTAAGAACTTCTATGCATCTTATTTTTTTTTTTACAAACATGTGAAATTTACAGAATATCAAGCTAATTTGCAACAACAACAAAAAAAAGTCTAGTTGTCACTGATGAGAGACATTCACTTTAAGGCTAACCTTTATACAGACCTGCTAACCCTTTCGATTTTACCATGAAGCTTACTTAAATGAACCTTAAATTACGCACTTTAATATGCAACAATACGAAAAAAGTTATGAAACTATGATCGTTGTCATCAAATCCAGATAATGTCTTGTCCATGTTTGGTTTGGATCCAGGATTTCATATTAGACTCAGTGGAGTGAGTCAGGGAACTAGACTAACTTCAGATACTTAAATCTATCCATGTTGTTGATGTAAAAATGCTTGCATGATCAAGCTTTTGCATTTACGTTATAGTACCATACGGAAATGCTGTCCAACAAACAAATACACCTTGAAAGCGAAGGGGAAAATCAGCCTCAAGTCCAAACAAATGGCACAGAAGCATAAAGAAGGATATTTAGACAATGCTTGATAAAAAGCAGGAAGGCAACAATTATATTTATTGGACATTGTGTTGCATCAATGTGAGAATTGCCCATGGTCATAAAAGAGACTGCCACCAAGTGAATTAAAAAAATCTGCCCAAAACCCATACAGATTACACCGAGTTAAGATCTAGCATGAAGTCATTGACTTCCACGGGGTTTGGAACTGCAGTTTTGGAACTGAACTGGGATCAATAAGGCCAAAACATACTTTATAAACTAATTAGTTGAACGTATAAATGCCATTCCAACATCAGACCACACTTCTAAACTTTTCAAATGCATGTCGACAATAGCAGTATTTGATATTTCATTAGACCTTACTGAAAATTTGTCTAACTCATGGAAAAACATCAACTGCCTTCCTCAGGTTTTTATTTGGGTTGACAAGTCTATGTATATATCACTATAATTAGCATAGCAAGTCTATGTATATATCACTATAATAAGCATGGTAAGGGTTGGCAAGTCTAATTATATGTGCCCTAGTACAAATCACACGTACTTAAATAGCAGTTATTATTATTATGATATATCGATGATTTCACAATATTGTCCAAATCAAACTCTGAGAAAGCTCTGATTACTTTCATGATTTATATTTGTGTCATCACCAAGTTCATTTAAACACCATTACAACAAAATAGGTCATCATTTATTTGCTGTTAATTGTTAATTAGTCACACTAGCTTCATGCCTGTTTACTTAAGTCTAGCCTTTAGCTATTCTGCAGATTGACCATGGCTGACCAAAATATAAAAAGGGGGAGTGTCCTGGGAGAAAATGAGATGTGTCACGGGGACATGTTACAGGGTGCGTCTTTTGAGAATTTCACGCATATTTGACCTGGAAGCTTAGGTTCCTGACAACTCTGTAATTAGCATGGTAATGGTTGGCAAGTCTATATATTACTGTGATTAGCATGGTAAGGGTTGGCAAGTCCATGGATATATCACAATAATTAGCATGGTAAGAGTTGGCAAGTCGATCTATATATCACTGTAATTAGCATGGTAAGGGTTGGCAAGTCCATGTATATATCACTGTAATTAGCATGGTAAGTGTTGGCAAATCCATGTATATATCACAATAATTAGCATGGTAAGGGTTGGCAAGTCCATGTATATATCACTATAATAAGCATGGTAAGGGTTGGCAAGTCAATCTATATATCTCTGTAATTAACATGGTAAAGATTGGTAAGTCTATCTATATATCACTATAATTAGCATGGTAAGGGTTGGCAAGTCTATCTATATATCACTATAATTAGCATGGTAAAGGTTGGCAAGTCAACTATATAACACGTTAATTAGCATGGTAAGGGCTGGCATTAAACCATTGCATTATTTTTTTCTCAGGATAATCATTCCTAATCTTCAAAAGTCCCTTTCAGAAACAAAGATTACAGGGAACAAAATGTCTCACTTTCAAATACTATGACACAAACTTTACCACAAAATTTTAAATCTGATAATAATGGCATTGCCATTTGAAAGTGATAACTATTTTCATTTATCTGCTAACAATGGTATTGCTACTAGAAAGTAATAACTATTTTCATCTATCTGCTAATAGTGGCACTGCTACTGGAAAGTAATAACTATTTTCATCTATCTGCTAATAGTGACACTGCTACTGGAAAGTAATAACTATTTTCATCTATCTGCTAATAGTGGCACTGCTACTGGAAAGTAATAACTATTTTCAACTATCTGCTAATAGTGGCACTGCTACTGGAAAGTAATAACTATTTTCATCTATCTGCTAATAGTGGCACTGCTACTGGAAAGTAATAACTATTTTCATCTATCTGCTAACAATGATATTGCTAATGGAAAGTAATAACTATTTTCATCTATCTGCTAACAATGGTATTGCTACTAGAAAGTAATAACTATTATCATCTATCTGCTAACAATGGTATTGCTACTAGAAAGTAATAACTATTATCATAAATCTGCTAACAATGGTACTGCTACTAGAAAGTAATAACTATTATCATCTATCTGCTAATAGTGGTACTGCTACTGGAAAGTCATAACTATGTTGCTCTATCTGCTAATAGTGGCATTGCTACAGGAAAGTCATAACTATTTCCCTTTATCTGTTAACACACCTGAAATACAAAACCCTTCCATACGTCACCTTTAACTTTGGAGTAATATCTGCAATCTCATCATTTTGAACTGTAAGTGTATCTATATTGTTTTCCTGCTGCAGCTGCTCTTTTAAAAGTTTTTGCTCCTGTTGCAACAATTTGGACCCTTCCTTCCTCAACCTCTCTATCTGTAAACATTTATCAAAAGTAATGAATTATTTAATTATTGATGTCATTCAAGGCAAAATCTTAACATGGCTTAAAATAATAACCCTGGTTTTACTAGCACATTGACAGTCCAATTAAACTTCCAGTCTTTATGCATGCTCAAGTACAAGTATTAAACAATATCTACATAAAGTGATATCCGTGATTCTCTCAGTTTATCAAATTATCTCCCTTGAAAAAGCATCAAAACGAGAAATAAGTGATGCTCATGGGTTTTAAAAACAATGAAAACAAGTTACTCTCAAAGCCATTAGTGTTAAGAGATTTGGACAGATTTTCTAATTTAAGTGGAAATGAGTTTAGATGCACTAAAATTTCTAGAAAATACTTTATTATTACTCTTCAGATAATCTTGCTAGTACCAACTGGTTTGAGGCCTGTAATTGTGTGCTATGCATTGCTAGTACCAGCTGGTTTGAGGCCTGTAATTGTGTACTTGCATTGCAAGTACCAGTTTGAGGTCTGTAATTGTGTGATATGCATTGCTATCAAAACCTTCAATGCACTTGAAAACAGTTAAATCTGTCTGCAAAAGACAATAAAGGGACAACAATACCTTGATATCAAGGTAAAAATGATCATAAGTGTACGAGAAGAGACAATAGATACTGTCTTGTTGAACAGTTGTGCTGTATATAGAGGTAAATATGATCATAAGCAGGTGTCCTGTAAATAGACATAAAAATGATAACACATGTAAGAAATGGGACAATAGATATTATCTTGCTGAACAGGTGTCCTGTATATAGAGGTAAAAATTATAATAAATGTAAGAGAAGGGAAAACTGATGTTGTCTTACTGAGCAAATGTCCTGTATGGAGTATATGCTAAGTCAGGTTTAATAATTATTGTATTTGTTTGTGGTTATGCTACACAAGCAGCAGATAATTCAAGATAAATATGGACACAAGATAAAGCCTAATCACACATGCAGAGCCCAAAACAGTGTATGTGTAAAATGTTTTAGATCTACTCAAAACAAAATTTGAAGAGACTAATTATGTATCTTTTAAAGAATTTTGACATAAAAAGATAGCAGAAACCATGCTAACTTCAAATATATCCAATTAAGTTTGAAACTTTCTGTCAATTATACAAATGTAAAATGCATCATGGCAAAGATTTAGTATTGAGATGATAAAAATAACCTACTCATTCAGACCAAAAAAAGTAACCTATATTTGTCCTGACTGATGTTGATCCATGCCTTGTAGCTCTGGAGGCACTAATGAAATAATGAACAGGACTGATATGAAGCATGTGCAGCCTTGAGAAAATGTTTTGCGCATTTACCTGTATGGAGTAAGTAATCTGTATGTTATCTTCACTATCAGTTAATGAAATATACATGATAATTATGTTTTGTACACCTGTGATCCAATATCCACCAAAATTAATCTTTCCCCGGTAATAAAATATGTTCATATGCTCCTGATTATAGGTAAATGGTGATTTTTTTTTTTCATGGATACATGTGCTGGATTGTTGATTTCTCTCCGACTGTGCCTGGAGCAACAAAGTACACACCAATATTTACAATTGGCACAAGTGAGGACAAAAGTTAGTTAAATTTTCCATATCATCTAAGCACTAGAACTTTGCTACTGGTATTTTTACAAGTGTGTAATTAATACAAAGCCCATAACTTTACATGATGTATGGAAATATAGGTCATTTTCTATCTAGTGTCCTATTTCAAAAATCAATAAAATGCACAAAAAATCACATTAAGAGAACTCACTTTTGAAGAATTTCTTTCAAAATAATCATAAATTATGTTGCAAAGTTCAAGTCTTTGCTGGCATACATAGGAATGAATCTTGACCTCAAAACTATATCATTTTTATCCAGCCCCATATTCTCCAATTTAATAACAAGGGAGGTAAATCTTGACAAATTCTTCCACAAAGCAGGAAATAAAGTAGTAAACATCTTTCATAAGTTAATGATTTGCTTTGACAATAAGTGACCAGAATTGCCAATATTACAGGAAATTTTTATTTCTTTTTTCATTCATCCATCTAGTATTCACTATTGAATCTAAGCAACAAAGGTGACCTGAAGAAATGTTATGCTTTTTGATCTTCAAAGCATGAATTTTCTATGAAAGTTAAGGTATCTGACAATTTGCCCATTCCTATGATTGTATAATCATAGAAGCTGATTTAATTAGGTCATTATTGCCATGATTTATAAGTCAAACTCACCAGAAAAAGTTTCAGTTTAGAAGTCAATAGTAATAACTATACAATTCATCTGTAAATATAGCCAGTCAAAGGCAATTACTACTTTATTGTAACTGTTATTTATGATTATTAATTTATACACTTACATATACCATTCAATTTTATTTATCTTTCAAAGCTGTCCATACCTCAGCCTCCAGATTCTTGGTTGCAACAAGGTCCCTGGAGACCTTGTTCTGTGCATCCCTCTCCCTTGCCTCTAGATCTGTGACAATAGATTGTATCACATAAGGTACATGTTTGGAGATACTGTAAATAGACTTACATGAAAGTTATTTCCCTTATCAAGACTGATTAGTGGTAATTGTTTATGTTGACATATGTCAGTATCACAGGTTTTATCACTGAATGTAATTTTATTTCATGTAAAGTGCATCAAAATGTGTGACTTTAACCATTTCTGAATTTATTTAATGTTTCTTTAATATCTCTGCAGGGCTGTTGTTTATGATGGATTCAGAAATACAGTTTATAATTGTGCCATTTAGATTTATTAACACTATTTTATTGCGGTCTTGTGGAAAGAAAAGTCTTCAGCATTTAATAAAGTGCTCAAATGTTCAACTCTTGCAAATAAATTTCTATTCATTGAAGATAAATGTTTACCATCGTCAGTCTGATGAGCAAAATGAGGGGCCTACTTCAAAGCTACCTTCTCATACCAAATTAGACTAAAACTTTTTTCCAAAACCAACAAATAAGTGGATTGATATCCAATTTCATAAACTCCTCATGTATAGTCAAACCTGTCTTAAGCAGCCACCCATGGGGAAAGACCAAACTGGTCTTTGTACACTGGTGACTTCACCTTTCAAAAACTAAAAAACATTATTGTTATTATTATTATTTTTTTTTTCAGGCAAGTGGCATAATTTCCTATTCAAAGAATTCACTGTATAAATTTATAATTTGGTGGAAATGGGTTTCATACATAGATTTGTTTCAAGCTTTACATTATTGTTTATAATTTTTGCTTGTATATAAAAATTATACAGTAAGGAGGTTGCTAGCTGAGCTGCTTGTATATTGCATTACAGCTGGAATTGGCTGTCTCAGAAGTAACAGATCTAGGCCAAATATGGAAAGTGTCAACCCAATGATTGAGAGGTCACCTTTGTTTAAAAACTTGTGATGCCTTCTAAGTTGAAACACTGTTCCCATCATGTATTTACCATAAAATCTGCACAAGTTTTCATCCTCAGTTCTGCACTCTTGCAGAATCTGGCATTGCATTCCTTGAAAACTTTGAACCAACAGAACATCTTATATGAAATAGTGACTACCGTGTTGGTCCATAATCTATTTTGGATTGAAAAGAGTTCCCTAATGAGTTGCCTGGTAACATTTTCATCTCAAACATAGATGAATATTTAATGAAGATTTGGTATGTACATTGCAGTGTTACACATTGAGTGTTGGCTCGCAGGTTTCCCACAATATTTTGTCCTATGTCCCCCAAATCTTGACCCTGTACACTCCCCCCCCCTCCCGGCACAATTTTTTGTCAGGAAAAATTTAAAAATACACCAACAACTTTTCTTTAGTGGATGTCCATTCACATCTATTTTGGTGCTAGCATGGCCAAAGTTGATAAAGGTGATACAAGCTATAAGATGGCAATGAATATTCATTTTTAAACAATGTATCTTGCAATGAAAACATTCATTCTTTGTGGTAGTTGGCCGAGTTGCGATGTAAAGTCTTTGATGGCCACTAGTACAATGCATTTTCAAGGTTAAAGTCACACGTATGACAAGGAAGATTTAATTTATTTAGAAGTTTTAGGCTGAATTAATAACAAAAGAGACCAAATTTATGCAAATACACAATATGTCATTTAAATAATGATTTATTAATTTGAAAAGAAAAGTAATTAAGAAAAAATGGGTATTTATTATAATAAATGCTGGCAGATAATGAGTGAACACTAAAGTCAAATGAGAGCAAGATCTGGAACAGAAAATTCCATGGTGCAGCTCATTTCAGGTTAACCAAATATTCAAACATGTTAATATTTTCATGAGTTACTTGAGCACTTGATAAAACGTTTATTGCAATAGTGTAAGTGTCCAAGGTGGCAAAACTGTCGAAGCAAATAAGATTATGTTTCTTATTAGCACTACTAGTGCATTATGTACTACAATTTTCCTTTGTCCATTTATATTATGTTATTTTTTTGTTCATAGACAATAATTACACTCCATTTATCCGACAGAAATGAGCAGTGTTTGAAACTGAATTTTTTAAAAAGATTGTCAAAAGAGCTTACCACAATCTTGAACCACGAACTATTATTATACAATAAACACTGATAGGAACTGTTGAACATTTCAAATTTGATAAGTTAAAGCAAATTTGGAATAAAATTAGTTCTCTATTGATCTTATCTGATAAATACATTTAGCATGGTCATCAATGCACACACACCACACTAAAACAATAAAGGGGGAGGGAGGACTATAAGAATGACAATTTACCTTGAGTACTTACTCTAACAAAAAATTTGTAAGAAACATTATCGGTTTATTCAAATTCTAAAAATAACAATAGAGAGATTGGCCAATTTAAAATTACACTGACAGACTGACTTAAGTACAGTGAATATAAGCAAGATAAGACATCTTTATACATCAATTCACATGACATGTCTTTACCTAAACAATGCATTTCTTGGGAAAATAAACACTTCATCTGCACAGATGACTTGCTCGACTGATTGCTTCAAGCAGTAAGAAACAACAGTATGGTTAGTAAACATCTGACCATTGACTGCAGAGAGCAGTTGACTGTTTAATACATGATTTTTATAGAGGAAATTTCACAGGGGACATGGGGATGACCATTGAGACCAGATGATTGTTAAATAATGGTGACCAATAAGGCAGGTTTAATTGTACTTTGATATTAAATAGGTGTAATATCATGCAGTAACGATGAAAATGGTATATAAAAAGCTATGAAATTCATTTAATGATTTGAATCTTTCATTTGTCAAGGCAAGTAACACAATGACATAATTATTATTATTATTAATCATTTTCCTTTTCCAAAATTGGCCAATAATTGTTGTGACAAAACTGAGGAATAAAAACATATCACATGTTACATGTTCATACCCAACAGAACTTACCCTCTTTGAATTTCTTCTGTTTGACATTAAGATGTCTGTTTCTTTCTGCTACAGCTTTCTTTGCCTTAAAAATCTTATCATAGGCAGCCTGTAATGCAGAGAAAAAAACTAGTCTGTGTTTGTAATACAGACATTTCATATGCTTACACAATTTAAACACCATCCCCAATTAATTAAAGCTTCTTGGTTAAGTCTACAAGAGTAAGAAATAATGTTAGCTGCATATGTGCATTTTGTCTTTTCATGCCCAATTAACACACACACACATGTATACACATCATTATAGTTTGGGAATAATGACCAGGGGCAAAGTCACTAGGGGGATAAAGATAGACAAAGGGAACAATATCAGTTGTACATCTGAATGTTTTTTCATGTCCAATGAGTGCATTAAAAAATATGATTATAGGGTGGAGAATTAAATAGTTGTCAAGTTATCACCAAGGAGCCAAGTTCCCAGGGGTAAGGATTGATCCAAGGACTAATGTCAGCGATATATCGGAATTCATCTTTCATGTCTGAAAAACTCTTGTCATTGGTTGCCTATTTCACATATAAATTGTCATTTAAATATAATGTGGTGGAGATTGCACTTTTTGGACCTTATAATCTGGGCCCCATGGGGAGGTCAGAGTTGGTAACAAAATATGTGTTGCACTACTCTACATCATGGGGGAACTACTGCATCAGGTTTTGTGAATGTTTGTATAGAGCTGTAGAGGCACATGGAGTGTTTGTGTAGAGCTAAAGAGGCACATGGAATGTTTGTATAGAGCTAAAGAGGCACATGGAGTGTTTGTACAGAACTGTAGAGGCACATTGAGATTATGCATTGTTGAGTTTCTCATATATCATAAACTAGCCAATAACTGAAAAACCTACATGTAAACTAATGCTCAATACTTACATCTAAACTAATGCTCAAATACCTATATCTATACTAATGCTCAAATATTAACATCTGAACTAATGCTCAATACTTACATCTAAACTAATGCTCAAATACTTACATCTAAACTAATGCTCAAATATTAACATCTGAACTAATGCTCAATACTTACATCTAAACTAATGCTCAAATACCTACATCTAAACTAATGCTCAAATACTTACATCTAAACTAATGCTCAAATACTTACATTTAAACTAATGCTCAAATACTTACATCTAAACTAATGCTCAAATACTTACATCTAAACTAATGCTCAAATACTTACATCTAAACTAATGCTCAAATACTTACATCTAAACTAATGCTCAAATACTTACATCTAAACTAATGCTCAAATACTTACATCTAAACTAATGCTCAATACTTACATCTAAACTAATGCTCAAATACTTACATTTAAACTAATGCTCAATACTTACATCTAAACTAATGCTCAAATACTTACATCTAAACTAATGCTCAATACTTACATCTAAACTAATGCTCAATACTTACATCTAAACTAATGCTGAAATACATCTAAACTAATGCTCAAATACTTACATCTAAACTAATGCTCAAATACTTACATTTAAACTAATGCTCAATACTTACATCTAAACTAATGCTCAATACTTACATTAAAAATAATGCTCAATACTTGCATCTAAACTAATGCTCAATACTTACATCTAAACTAATGCGCAATACTTACATCTAAACTAATGCTCAAATACTTACATCTAAACTAATGCTCAAATACTTACATCTAAACTAATTCTCAAATACTTACATTTAAACTAATGCTCTGATACTTACATCTAAACTAATGCTCAAATACTTACATCTAAACTAATGCTCAATACTTACATCTAAACTAATGCTCAATACTTACATCTAAACTAATGCTCAATACTTACATTTAAAATAATGCTCAATTTCCTACATCTATACTGATGATCAAATATTTACATCTAAACTAATTTTCAAATCAAACACAAAATTATTATAAGCCATATTATTTTTTGTAAACTCAGTAAGACATATGTATGCACAATAAGAAAAACATAGTTAAACAATGTGTCTACTTCCCATAAAAAAATCCACAAAATTTTAAGTTTCATATATGGTAAATCCTGAAAATACTCAAACCCTGTAAGAAATCAAACACAGGAAAATTTATGAGACTAATAGTTTTAATTCCCTATATTAAATGGAACTTTTGTTGTTGTTGTAAAAGCAGAATTTCAAAACATTCAAACTCATTGATTGAAACAACAAAATATTTTATGCCATTTTATCTGATTTTCACATGTTCAGTACCTTAGGTTTTTAGATTAAGACAATAAAAACTGGCTTAATAATGTTTTGTGTCCTTTAATTTCTCCATCTAGTGTGAGAATTGTGACCTCCCTGGCAACACACACACCTTAACAAAGATCAAAATGTACAAATTACCCAATGAGAGCTTTTCCGCAATTATCTCATGTACTTATTTGCTTTCTGGGGGGGGGGGGGAGGAGGGCAGACGGGGCAGTTGCCCCAGGTGCCAGTGGTCTTGGGGTGCCAAAACAGCTTATAAAAATTCGGGGCTCGTATTCTGGCCCTTTGGACCATCATCGTCAACCCGGGTGCCATTTACCCTTAGTATGCCACTGATTCTGTGTAACAATCTTATGTGAAAACTTTAATTGCACACAAAAAAACCTATGTTCTGTGGCTTTAATTGCACACAAAAAAACCTGTGTTCTGTAACTTTAATTGAACACAAAAAACCTGTTTTGTGACTTTAATTGCACACAAAAAACCTGTGTTCTTTGACTTTAATTGCACACAAAAAACCTGTCTTCTGAGTTTTGGGGAAGCAACTCTAAAAAGTGTTTCCTTTGCTTCTTGTAATGTTCGAACTATGTCAACCAATGAATCCAAAATTTTGAAGTGATAAAAATGATTATATTGCCAACACTTATAAACAGTACTATAAATCAGCTTACAGTGAGAGAGAAAGTGTAAATATACTTTTAACTGATCAATCTTAAAGACCTTTAAAATATTTTAGTACCAATGTGTATGTATGTGTGTGTAAGAGAGAGAGAGAGAGAGAGAGAGAGAGAGAGAGAGAGAGAGAGAGAGAGAGAGAGAGAGAGAGAGAGAGAGAAAGATCTTGAAAAAATGCTACCTACAGATCACAAAGTCTGGTGATATGCAGAGGGGGGGGGGGGGGGTAAAACTAATTTTAATGATATAATACTTACCTGTCGCTTTTGCATAGCTTAACCCTTTCCAGGACAGAAATTACCTTCGACCGTATGATGAGAATTCATGCTCCAATAGAGTGACCTCCAGAAAGATCTGAAGTCAAATTTGCATCAGTGGCTCATGTGTAGTAATCCTCATCATTTTTCTAAGGATACAGACTACTAGTGAGACATCGCTGCGGGGTGGGAGGAGGGTATCTGGCAATAGCAACAGGTAAGTATTACATCATTAAAATTAGTTTTACCCTCCCAAAAAACTACATTTTAATATCAGTAATATGTTACCTGTTGCTATTGTGTAGTTTAATTTGCCAGTTCAGTGGGAGGCTGATGACCCCAAAAACTGTTAAAGGAAAAACAAAGAAATACTCACCCTTATTGAAGTGTCTGTTACTGTAGGATGGTATCTTTTAGGGCCACTTTTTGGGCCCTAAAGAATATATGCCTTCATTTTGGTACACCAAGGAACAAAGGCAAAAGGAGAAGGTAGTGTGAGACTGCTGAAATGTGGCTTTCATCACATCCTCCAAAGAAGAATGAGGTAGATAGGCCCATGATGTTGCAATGGCTTGGACCTCATGGGATTTAGTCTTCATGAACAAAGGGTCGCTCTTTTGATGGTTACAAAAATGCACCTCAAAATAGTGGAAGCTGAAATATCAGCCAAGCCCTTTAGGGGAAGGAAAAGATGCCTCCTACCCTTTCTTTTCCCATCAGAGGCTAACTGAGCATAAAAGTCGATCTTGATCATTCCCAGTACAGATACAACTGAGACTGGGGATCTGAATAGGGAGCAGAGCTACCAATGGAAGCTGGTTTTTTGCTAAGAAACCTGGTTGGCGAAGGAGAGACAATGACTCGTAATTGCCATTGAACCAAAGACAGCCTAGTTCTATAGACATGCCATGAAGCTCGCTCCTTCGTCTCACAGACACTAAGGAGAGCAAGAAAACAGTCTTGAGGTTAAGGTTCTCGAAAGAAGCTTCATCCATATACTCATAGGTGGTTTTAGTTAAAGACCATAAGATATTCCATCTAGGCATTAGAGAGCAAGACACCGGTCTCTGCAGCTTGAAATACTTGATAAGGTTGCTAATGTGAGAGTCCGAACTGATGGCATGGTCTTTCGAAAATCTGAGTGTGTTTGGATAGGACTGAACTATAACCCTTGATGGTAGACACTAAGCATTGTCTTTCTTTAAAAAGGAAGAAACTGTGCTCAAAGAGGGACAGCTAGGATTAACACGTTTCATAATGCAACAATCACAAAAGATTCTCCACTTGGCATCATAGACTTTGGTCATGGAGCAACTCCTGGCCTGAATGATGCACCTGGCAACTTTGCTCAAAAACTTATCCTGTCAGATACATGACCTGAGATGAGTCGAGCATAAAGGTGGAAAATCTGTGGGCTGTTGTGCAGGAGAGAAAACTTCTTCTGCAACAGAAGGTCACTCCTCTGGGGCAAGATCCTGGGTTGGTCTACCAGCAGGTCAAGCAGATTGTTGAACCGTGATCATCGAGGCCACAGAGGGGCTATCAAATGAGCTGAGCAGTGGAGGTCCTGACTTTTAGAAGCACTTGTGGAATTATCCTGAATGGTGGAAAGACATAAGCATACAGATGATCCCACTTTAGGGTGAAATCATCCACTGCCCAGGCTCTTTGTCTGGGAATGGAGAAATGTAAAAGGGGAGCTTGTTGTTTAGCCTTTTTGCAAACAAGTCCACCAAGGGTCTCCCCCATAGTCTGAACAAGAAATCTGCTATGGATTGATACAGAGACCATTCCATGAGGACTACCTT
Source organism: Margaritifera margaritifera (assembly GCA_029931535.1). Classification (NCBI taxonomy): domain Eukaryota; kingdom Metazoa; phylum Mollusca; class Bivalvia; order Unionida; family Margaritiferidae; genus Margaritifera; species Margaritifera margaritifera. Next base: position 3,291,587 of record JAQPZY010001626.1, on the reverse strand, counting down.
GCCTCTCCTGGATAGACTGTCCTCCAAAATGTTCTTCTTGCCTGGAATATGATAAATATAGAGAGTAATCCCTTCCAAGGTCGCCCAGCAAAAAAGGTTCCAAACCTCCGCACAGTGAGAAGGTGCATGTCAGTGGAGACCATGACTGTTTATGAGGAAATTCATCCCCATAAATATGAAATCTTGAGATGAAATCAGCTCCGATTTCTCAAACTTGGTTAAAAGGCCCAGCCTGGTCATTATGGACCAAGAACAGGACAGATCTTGTCTGAGGGACTCAAAATGGCTATAGTGGACCAATCCTCCATAAAAGTATTGGAGGATAGGGATCCCCAGTGACTTTAAGTGGATGGTCACTACTCCCATGACTCTGGTAAAAACTTTGGGTGTGGAGGCTATGTCGAACAGCAGAGCGCAAAATTGGAAAACCTCCCCATCCAAACAGAATCGGAGGTACTTTCTGTGAGGGAAAATAGGGATGTGCAGGTATGCACCTTGAAGGTTGAAGGAGATAAACCAGTTGTTGGGCCTTAGGCATTCCTAACTGAGGCTGTGATCTTCATCTTGAAAGGTTCCTTCTGCAAAAACTTGTTTCAGGTGGAAAGGTTCAATAATTAGCCAAAACTTTCCATCTTTTTTGGGTACATGGAAGATCCAGAAGTAGAAGGCCGGAGACTGGTCATAGAACACCTCTTCACTGCGCCTTTCTACAGAAGGGAGTGCACCTCTTCCTTTAAATTCACAGCAGATTCAACTGGAAAAACCAGATGGGGTCCTTACGAGAGGAGGAAGTTCCCAGAACTGAAGCTGGTATCCTCCGTTTATGATAGAGAGGACCCACCCATCGTTCGCTATGCTTCCCCTAACCTCTGAAAAGAGGGTCAGTCTGGCACCAATGGGAATGGAAGGAAGAGGGACACACTGCAGGAAAGAGAGCAATTTATGCAACCTTTAATTTGCATTGCATGATAAATTTCTGGATTTCTTGGTTCTGCACTTAGATTTTGTTACAAATTGCAGGCAATATATGTCGCTTTTCATAATCTCTACATTACAAACTGGTTTACTCTGTCCCTGGTTTAAACTGTCCCAACAGACTTTCGTCTCAGCATTTTATTATTTATTTATCTATTTATTTATTTATTTGTTCATCTATTTATATATTTAATGGGAGGATATATGTACAGATTTTCCGAATTTTGACAGTACAATTGTTTAGCATCTTGGTGATGAAGATGCAATAACTTCTTTTCCAGTACATACATTTTGTTTTTATTATAAAATAAAACAAAGGAAAGAAAAAAAATTGGAATTTTAACAGAATTTACCATATGCTGAATGTTTAGATCATTTCTAAAAATAGCTTCATTGGTGTAGAGGTCCTCACCTGCTGATTCAAAACCTCTTTTAGTTAAGCAACTTTATAAATTAATTTCAGCGATTTATTTTGTTTCAAAACATTCATTTTTATATATCTCCCCTGATCCCCTTTTACCTGATATCAAAATGATAATTTTTTCCCATTTTGTCACAGCCATTTTATAAGGTCACTTTCCACTGTAGAAGGTGTGGCCTCATAAGACCACTGTAATTATTTAGGAATATACACATGTACATATATAGTCCATTTGGTGTCCCTTGACTGGACATAACATTCCATTTTCTTCAAAATTTTACTTTCCACATTATTGTGAGCCAACCTTATTGTGAAGTTATTCTTGGATGAACTCCTGAATACGTTTTTTTTCAGAAATGTTTAATATATCGTTTATATTCTTGCTCAATACTGCATTAGTTCAAAGTTGGGCACTCTGGAGGAATTGGCACATGTGTTGCTCAGTACATTTAACAGCTTAAAGGCAAGGTGGGATCAGCTGCTACCCAGGATTAACCTGTCATAATGTGTATGGGACTGTTGTGTTGGCCATATCTAGTGCACTGATTCACCTACACTGAACACATTGTTAGATAGGGAAACACATGTTATCATCTGTTCTTTATGTATATATATGACCAGTTGTGACAGATGCATATATAAATGATGATAACAAAGAACAACATTTTTAAACTTACAATTTAAAAAGTGCAATATGAATATATGCGAGTTTATATTTATTATTCAATTCAAATTAGCATGAACATTTTTAGAATTGTCTTGTAAATTTCATGTTATTTGAATTTGTATGGTCAGGCAAGGTGCAATAAATGGACTATAATAAAATGACAGTCCTTTATTATGTCCCCTTATTGGTTTCCTATTGTGCAGTCATGTACTAAGTGCATTCTCCACCCCATCCCCAACTATAAAGCAATATAAATAAGAGGGACTGATTGCAATTCAGGTCTGTGTACTGAATAAACATGTTTCCATGCTGATCTTCATTACTGCTCTTCAAACTTACAATGAAAGCCATTAAAGGCTCACAAAATGTAGAAATAATTAAATATGTATGCTTTTCACAAACCAGGACAAAAATTGCTGATGACAACTGTTAGGACACCTGTAGTAAGTCACAATATTTCTTGTTTCTCATTTTGGTGACCACTTAAAAAAATAATGGCTCTGTAAAAGTCAGTTATCCTGTAAACACTATTTTAGTGTCATTAAAATTTTTAAAATAAAAATTTTCAGCATATACATGACCTCATTATTTTAAGAATTGATGGACCAAAATAAAAATAGCATGTTGTATCACAGTCAGTATAAATGAGATTTTCACAAATTCAGTTTCCTCTTTACATTCTTGCAAATTTAATGCTCCTGAAAATTAAAAAATTTACAGTATTGAAAAATTTCAAGTTAATGTGATGGCATCAGTAACAACTTAACTCCTTTTAGATGGGATACGGTTCCAATCGTACTTTACCATCTCAGATGGGATACGATTCCAGTCTTATGTTCACTACATTCTGTCTACCACTTGGCTGAAGTGTGCGTTTAACTGTGTAAGACATCATTAGTTTACGTGTACTCTTTTGAAAAGAAGTAAATAAAGGTAGGAGGTACACAAATGCAGTGACAGCATGAGTTTAAAAAACGCTAAAAACTAGTAAAAATTTGATTTAAAAATTGAGTTTTAACATGCAGATATAAAAATGGTGATCAGTACAAAGAGACAAGTGATGGCAGTGATGTGCTTGCATAATTAGTTGAAAATATAGACAATTTTGTGTGGAAAATTAACATTTTAGGTAGTGGGGATCATTATTTTTTACTTCTTCAAAATTAACGGATCTGATGATAACTGGTTATTTGTAAATTTGATTCAAACACCAGTTTTAACTTGCTAAAGTAATACTTATGCAAATCTGTTTTATATTTTTTGAAAATCTGCATTATCAAAGCAAATTACCCTGGCTGCAGGATCAGTCAAAACTTCTAGAGCCTTGGATAGCTTGTGAAACAGCTCCACTGAAATCAGAAATATGAACAGAGTAATGACAAACTTCTTGGAGTTCCCTATAATTACTTTGTTATATTCATAATTAATGATACCTATATATTACTATTTATACATAATACTTTCATAGGTACTACTGCTGGATCTATTCTAAGGCATGTGATAGCAGGGATCAGGCTAATGTCTAAAAGATCACACTAAAAAATCATCTGTGCTACAATTGCACATAATATTTTCAAGCTCTACATCAATGTCTTCATTAAATCCCCCATACATTTAGAAACTTCACCCCTTTCTTTAAAATGGTGGGAGAATTTCTGCACTAACTTTTCAATTCTAGGATAGACCATGTTAACTACTGTATATTTAACAAATTGCCAGAACTGAGATAGCTCACCCTAAGCAACAGCCATGGTCCAACAAATGTTGTGCCCGGAGTTCAATTACTACCAGAATGCTGGATCAGAGCTACCATATATTGTAGTTAGAAAAATCAGCAGGCTACTATACAATCTTCTGAATTTTTCCATATTTTTGCAAAACATATAGCAATCCCTCATTGACACTATCCATGGGAGTCATGGAGTATACCACTGTATAAAAGAACTGTGTTATAATGAAAGGCCCTATAGTGAGGGAGTGCTGTACCTACAAAATTACTTTATAAAGGATAATTATTGTCAGTGACACATAAGAAGGTAAAAGGGCAGTCTTGAAGCTAACAGTATCATATTTATATTAGTTCTGCTGGTGCCAACCCACTAGGTTGTGACTAGATTCCAAAATGTTTTGGACCTTGAATAGCGTAGCATTTTTATACAAAAACTAAACTTTAAAAAAATAATTATCTTCATGTAACTTAAGAGAAATATGGGGTCAATGGTGAAATTTCACTAAAATGGATGAAAGGTATTGCAATTAAAAGCTGAAAATATGTACATTTTATATAGTGAACACAAGCTAACCATAATGTAAAAAGGTTCAACAGGTGACAAATGCCGTGTTCACAAAGCAAGCTCATAAGGTAATACATAATAGCTGTATAAAGGTCTGCAATGCAAAATATTTGTCTCTGCTCTATTCATGACTTATTGAAAATATATGCAAGTACTTAAGCAGACAATGCAAATTTCAAAACACTAAATTCGAAAATGACAATGAAGACTTAATTTTTCCAATTACAACTTCATATTAAAAAAATATTGGTGATATTTATTGAAGAAAGTAATTTTTGTAAGTATATTATGTTTCTCCGAAAATACTTACCTGATCAAATTAATGTTAGGAAAATAATCTGTGCTACCTCTTTAATCCAGTCCCCTCGGAAAGATGAAAATATAATTTTTCTTGTCTATATACCACATAGACAAAGGGAAGAAACTCTCACCAATTACCTTATCTATCCCACCGCTACATAGGAGGCACTCTACAGATATTATGAACTTCTGAGAGAGTGACAGGTGTAAGGTGAAGTTGTTTGAATTTGCAACATGCACAATGAAGAGAATGCTAGCATACCTCTATGCTATTTTCATAAACTGTGGCTGATATTTCTTTACATATTGTACTTGTGGAAATTGTACATGATCTAAGCACACAGCTGACAAAAATGTCTGCTCCCATGTGCTCGAAAAATCAGCCTGAATTAGTCCAAAGTACACTATTTTTAGAAGTTATTAAAATAGGGAAAACGAATTTCGCCAGAATAGGCAATACCAGCTTCTTAAAGTACAATGAATGAATTACAAAATATATAAAAAGTAAAAAAGTTATCAGCTCTTTTTTTCACAATTTACCTTTGAAGTCCATGAAGTGAAAATGACCAAGCAGAGTTAGCAGTTTTTTGATAGGTGCAGATCTGAAGTAAGACCAAGCTGTATACTCTATAACCCATATTGCACCCATCAATCATACACCAAAATGAAGGGAAAAGTTCTTTTAATAATACCTAAGACATAAAATGTCTTTTTTAAATAGCCAGGATACCCAGTGAGGAAAACCTGGGAAATTGTTTTCTTTAAAAATCTAACCCTATGCAAAATACGAAACTGTAGAGCGCCACCATAGCTACCTATATACCAGATGTTTACCAGTTTAAGCTGAGTGATACATTGATGAGGATGCTCACATTTGCAGGGAGCTGTGGAAGGGCTTTACAGTAACGTGATTGGGTAAATGTATTCAGAGAAACATAATTTACAAAAGAATTTACTTCTCCATTGAATACACTTCCCGATTACATTAACATTATGAGACTAGGTGATAGGAAGAGGAAAATATAAGTCCCTATAAGAATAAACTGCTTCCATAACGAGAAGGTAGCAAAAATGATGATCACATGACATGTGACATCAATATACAGGTAATGAGAAATGAATTACATTTTATTTTATTTTTCCAAGAAAAGCAAATCCAGTGAAGCTATAAACCAACACATGTGAGGAGGTTGTGCTGTCATCAAGTTGATCTGGTAGAAATCTGGGCCATGGCCACTGGACCCAACAGGTTCAATATACTTCTCTGCAAGACTAGGTCTTGGACAAAGAAGTTTGAGAAGGTTGACTGTGCATGCCAGCCAACAGCTTCAATGATGTCTTGGATTGAAACACTGCATTCGAATGCAGAGATTGTTCTAATCTCAAGAGCTGCAATTTTCATGAGGCATGTGTGTACCTGAGAAACTTCAGAGTATGTTGAGCATATCACCCACTTAAGCCATGATGCCAAGGTTTGAGGGGTTATGTCATGTTTCTCAGCCTTTACCAGAAGTGAGAGGCGTTGTTGGGTTCCATGTTTTCTGTGCATTTCAGATAGTGCCTGAGAGCATGGACTGAATCTTGTATTTTTGTCTCTTTTGATGTGTCAATCAAGGAGAGTGAGCAAAGGACCACTTTCTGATTGCCTGCAGATGATAACCTGTTCTTGGTTATCAAGCTCAGTTGCATCATTAGGACCATGTGTTATGGAATTATGTATCAGTTTGTTTTAAATAATGATATAGTTTTATGATCTCTGCATAAGAGCCTAACAGTTGCCATCTTGCAGAAAGTACATATACGGTATTTCAATGTGACTCAGCACAGAAGGTCTTGGTATTGTCGGTTGTAGCATTAGTAATATCACGTGATTTAGCGTGTGAGGGTTGAACTTCTGACCTAGATTCTATGTTCAATTAAGAGTCAATACTTTGTTGACTGATAATAACGTCAGTGCACAAGTACTTTTGAGGTGTCACGCATAACCTAGTTTCTGATTGGTTCGGAGGTTGTTTTCTAGAAGGATTAAATTGTTTTTAAGTCGCAATACAGTTTAAATTGGTTTTCCTTATTCTGTTCTGCACAGTCAGAAGCTATATAATAAGATGTATTGCTGTGTTTGGCATTCCTAGCATAGTTTTTCAGCCTGAGAGGTCATAAACGAGATTGGTTCATTTTGTGTGGTTATTCTGCTTCAGTGATATTATTATTATTATTATACAGTACATTCTGGATTAAGTACTGCTTCTTAAAGTTTAAGAATGATACAGCTCCGTGGAATTATCGGAAACATTTCTAGAACTTGTGTGATATTCCATTTTCACAAGGATTATTTGGAATTAATAACACTTGGATATAACTGATTCTTGTTATGCATCAGTACAGTGAAGGTTTCATTTGGAACCTACTTCATTCGGATTAACTTCCGGATCTGAGTTGAGCCATGCCATAAGTCAGAACTCATGAAAGGTTCCACTTAGGGAACAGGATGAGTAACCGGGGCTGATTCAGGTAAAAATTGGCATGCAAGTCTGATAGGTCCTTGTTGTGACTTATATCTCCTCACCCACGGTGTCTAAATATGTCAGAGATCATGGAGTGGTAGCCCCTGATTCTAATATGTGCTAACCTTTTCTCCTCAAAGACCTAGCGAAAACAGCAAGAAGCTGAGAGATCAAGGCCTGCAAAAGGCTGATGTTGATGCCCTTACACCAGTCCCTAAAGACATGCCATTTCCCTCATATACCTTAAAAGAAGTGTGCTTTCTTGCTCATGAGATAATCTCCATAACTGAAAGGCCAAATATCTTTCGGAGCAAGGCTCTCTAAACAAGAACCAAGAGTGTACAAGGTGCCTGTTGGGCAGGGATGGAAAATCTGTGACTGAGGTTCATGAGCATGTTGGGAGACACAGGGATTTTCCTGGGAATGGCTATCACTAGCTCAAGTAGATCATTCACCCCAAGATTTGTCCCACCTGAGAGGGACCATCAGAACCACTTTGCATGTCTAGCCCATCATTTTCTGTATTATTCTCAATGCCAGAACAGTTGCAGGAAAGGTATAGCCCCAAAACCAGTCCCAACTGATTGACAGAGAATCCATGGCCAAGGCTTCTGGGTCCAAGACTGGAGAGATGAAGGTGGTCAGTCTGTGGTTCCACCTCAATGCAAAGAGGTTTATTATTGGATGCACCCAAAGTGCACAAATCTGTTAAAAGACAAAGAGATAAATGAACCACTCAGTTTGAAGAGTCTGACCCCTTCTTGACAATTAATTGGTCAAGACATTAAGCCTGCCAGGAATGTGCCTGATCTGGACAGTGGTACTGAACTGGGAGCACTAGCACAGAAAATCCCGCACCAGGATGCAAAGGTCAGGTGATTTGGTTTCCCCCATCCCCACTTTGGGGAGGTAGGTCACCACCAGCAAGTTGTCAGACATCATGGGAACTACCCTTACACAATGTTGATCCTTCCAAAAATGAAAGGCATTTACTATTGCCTTAATTTCTAGAAGGTTAATGTCAAGGGCTCTCTTCTCCAGTCCTCAGTTGCTGCTGACCATGGTGAAGTAGGGCAACAGGTGGGCTCATCAACCACATGAGCTGATGTCTGTGTAGACCGTAATCTCTGGCTGGGATTTTTCCAGAGAAATTCTTGCTGGAAGCCATTGTTTGTCACACCACTGATGTAGGAACTGTCTTATCTTGGTTGAGATCATAAGTTGATGATCAAGATGACCAGAAAAAGGGGTGCAATTGAGCCAGTAGCACAATCTGTAAAGGGCACATAAAAAGGTGTCAGAGAAGGATCAAGTCAGTCAGAGCATTGAACATGCCGAGTTGCAAAAATGCTGTCACAGAAATCGACTCACTTCTGGAAATCAACTCTTTCAGCCTGACCCTCCATCATGAAAGAAGACAAAAGGGGAGGGAGCTGATAAACGGAATCCAAAGCCTGTCTGAAATGGATCACCCATTTGTTTTGCTGAAAAATGTCAATTCATGTCTGCTGAAAATCAGGGAGTCTGGTGCCCACAGGCAGGTTGTCAGTCAAGGGTGTCAAGTCACTGGTGATTGTTGGAGGGCATGGGAAAGAGAAACTTGGTTTCCTATCCCCTTTATTATACTGCCTCCAAAACTGAAGTGCCTTCTTCGGCCTTGTCACCTTTGGCATACAGTCATCTCTCCATTACAGCTGAGATTAATGTGGCTGAAAAACCAGAAGAGATTGTAAGGAAAGCTGGAGAGGCAGCTCTTATGCTGCCTGCTTCTGCACATCTTCAGTACAGCTGCAAAGTCGCAATAGCATTCCAAAGGTAGTAAGCGTAAAGCAATGAATGATGAGGTTTAAGTCCAGATGAGTGAAGTAAGGCATCTCATCTCACAAAATCTAAATTGCAAGAAGACATCAGGGTGTTGGCCAAGGAGTGATGTGTGGTCCTGTTAATCACTTTGGCAACATGGACAGTAGACTCCCACACATGCCCACTGCCTGAATTTCAGCAAGACAAAAATGGTGAATGGAAGTCGCATGAAAAACATGATGACCCACTTAAAGAACTGCAGGGTTGACATATTCACTGCTGCAATGTTCTTATCTACACACAGCTTGTCAGCATTGTACAAATCCATGTGTAGTACCAGTAGAAGAAGAATGATACCACCAGTAACTGACTCTCTGAAAAGAAAGCCTTTAAATTCCCCAGGTCTTGGATTTGTCCAATAAATGGTTGGAGACATGTTTAATCTTCGTAGACTGTAGAAGTAGACAGAACAAGAGGGGTTCATCCTCATCCTACTGAAGCCTTAATATTATAGGTCTGACTCACAGACAGAAGTGGTAGGCACTCTGAGGTAGACAAATCTCTTCAACAGTCACTTTGAAATTGAACTTGTATGTTCCATGATGTTGTCAGAGTGATTCAATTGATCGAACCACAGCAAAAGCTTAAACTGGTAAACACTCAATATATGGGTAGCCATCTTGAGGTGGGAAGGGGAGGAAATGGATGAGAGTTTTTTCCCTTTGTCTATATGCTATATAGACAGAAAAGACTAAATTTCATAATTCTGGGAGGGTTAGATTGTAGAGGTTGCACAGTTTATTTTGCTAACATCAATGTGATCAGGGAATGTATTCGAGGGAGAAATTAATATTCCATGCAACACAAAAATACTTCTTTTACACAGGAGTAGCCTTATGAAAAGGATTTCCATGACATCAAAAGATATCACTGCTGTCTTTGAATATCCTTCCACTTTATGGGGAACCGCAAACCTATCAAAGTCAGTACACATACAGTCAGTTTACACATTGCACACAGGCTAATATGATATTGCTCAGCAGTCCACTGGAATTCTGGATGTAAATGGCAGATTGACAGCTGAGGGGCAGACAGATGGAGGCTGTCAATTTGTCATTTCATTGTTCAAACCTACCTGCATCTGGGTTGTCTGGATTTTTGTCAGGGTGGCATTTCAAGGCTTGTTTCCTGTACGCTTTTACAATCTGAAGAAAAAAAAAGTTATGGTTAGGGACAAAAATAAAATGTTTTGTTCAGTCTTGACCACATTTTTAAAATCAAATATGAAGTATACATTTTTATTTTTGTGCACTAGGTATCATGCAAATAACAATATTTCAGATTTTTCCAGCCCTGATATCTGACTCGATTCTGAAAGATACAATTTGATGACACCTAAATGTCCTTTAACTGCTATTTGATAATTTCTCCAATCAGCAGCTACATACTTTTCATGATTACGATTTACAACACGTGGCACATGAATAAAAGCAACAGAAATTACCAATCAGTCTATGTGGATTTATTGAGGCTTTTAAGGCACAAATACTAATTTTTATCATGGTTAAAAATACTGACTTCAGAAAATAAATCAGTTACACTAAAACCTAATACTCTCTAAGATTGAAAAAAAAGTTGTAACTTCCGATTAGACAGGATTACTTCTGGGGACACTTTATTCAACTGTTAAACCGAGTTCTTGGTATTATTTTGCATTACAAGTGGCACTGTGCAATGGATGCCAATAGGCTGGAATATATTATGAATTTATAAAATTTTATGTTTGATGACATAAGTTAACCCATGACTGAAAAAAGAAATGTACATTGATTTCTACCCCTTTATCTATATTTCCATAACATTGATTTCTACCCTTTTATCTATACTTCCATAACATTGATTTCTACCCCTTTATCTATACTTCCATAACATTGATTTCTACCCCTTTATATATATTTCCATAACATTGATTTCTACCCCTTTATCTATATTTCCATAACATTGATTTCTACCCCTTTATCTATACTTCCATAACATTGATTTCTACCCCTTTATCTATATTTCCATAACATTGATTTCTACCCCTTTATCTATACTTCCATAACATTGATTTCTACCCCTTTATCTATATTTCCATAACATTGATTTCTACCCCTTTATCTATACTTCCATAACATTGATTTCTACCCCTTTATCTATATTTCCATAACATTGATTTCTACCCCTTTATCTATACTTCCATAACATTGATTTCTACCCCTTTATCTATATTTCCATAACATTGATTTCTACCCCTTTATCTATACTTCCATAACATATTCCATCATGTTCACTGATGACCTTACTCAATCTTTAAAGTCTCTATTTTCTCACAATTCTAAAATTTAAAAGGAATCACACCAGTTGCTGCACAGATCTGGTTAATGCATGATCACTATACTTATTCTGGACTCTATAGTAATTTTTTCCCAAGCACAGTACCAAGTTAACACTAATGGCAAGGAACATTTTACATCTGCAGCCTACTAATCTTCTGCATTGAACTAAGAATAAGTAATGACTGTGTGGTAACTGGTTCCAAGCATCTAGCACAGAACCTCTAACTGCATTCTTTTGGTAGCCAAGACCTATGTGTCTCAATATGTACTCGATCTTAAAAATAAATGACACTTCATCATCAGTAGGAAATCAAATAAACAAATCGAGGACAAAGCAATGTAATGTAGACTAAAGTAAGTCTTTAAATCAAATTCATCCTTAGCATAAAAATACCAAATTAAGTCTTTAAAGAGTCAGGGCAAGAGATGAACACACTTTCATGCAGTAAAATATGGTACTTTCTAGTTCAAGAATGGTAGATATTTTATCAAAATCCACTGAACTTACAACTTGTAATATATTTATGGCCAATAATATGATAAATTCTCAGTGAAAAAAATTAAATAAAATAAAGCCTAATCCTAACAATATTAGGTCCCCTCACCATATTTATCTGACAAAAAGCCCCTTTATAATATTTTGCAGATACAGTACTCCCTCACTATAAGGTTATTCAGTATTAGGTGGTCCCTTTTATAAGGCAAGTATGGTAATCAATCCCATTGTATTTTTATCATAGTAATATTATGAATAAAATATCTCAATATAAGGTGACCTCACCTATAAGACAGTCCACTGCTATGACCCCATAAATAGTGTTAAATTGAGTACTCTATTTTGTAAGTATACCTTTATCGGATAATAAGTCCATACACTCCTTTTAGACAAATTTATTCGGCAGGACCCCTGGTTTTATTGTGGGAGTAATACTGTGAGAAGGTGTCCCAATTTCAGTAAGTGAAAACATGCGTTATCAAATGGTTTCCATAAAGGTAGATCCTGTCAAACACAGCTGTTACCATCTCTGACACAGCCAGGAACACATCACAAGGCAAACTGACAAATGTTTTATTCCTAGACTTCTACAAGGCTTTTGATACAGTCCCCCAACAACTGGTTACACTTCAAATTGCAATAATATGGGATCTGTGGTAATACCCTTGCCTGGATAAAGAGTGTTCTAACAGAACACATCACATCAATCTTGATGAAGTTGGATCATCAACATGCTCTACTGACTCTAGCATACTACAGGAAACAATACAAGGACCATTATTGTTTATACTGTTCATTAATGTTTAATCTCATTTCCATTTATTTGCTGATGAGACTGTTTACTCCAAATTCTACTGCTGAGCAACACAAACTCCATGACAAACTTCTGACATTATAATACTGCAAAAATTAAACACCTAGACAATGTCTTTCAATGACAAGAAATACTTTACCTTACTTATTATGAAGAGAACACCACTCAAATTCAATTATAAACTACCGGTATACAACCATACCAAAGAAGAAACAGTAAATACATGGGTGTAACCATGAGCTGCAATCTATCATGGTCAGCTCACATTGACAATGTCACAGCTAAGGCATCAGGAGAAATCTTTCAAACTGCAAACCTGAGGTGAAAGCAAGATCATACACTACCTTGATAAGACCAACTCTTGAGTATGCTAGCACCATGCGGGATCCCTACCATCTTAACCTCATAAGGCAGAATAGGTTTAATTAAAAGCAACAAGACCCACCTATGAGCAAAGAGCCTGGAACTTACATGTACATGTTTGAACAACTATATAGAGCAAAAGCAATACTTATTTTATCTTTTAAAATCACCCATAACCTTGTGGACATATCAGTCAAAGTCAACCTTATGACTGCAGATTACAAAGCCAGGCAAGTCAATACATACTAGAACATAGCTAATAGTAGTGACTCCTACAAATACTTCTTCTTCCCAAGAACTGTCTTCACCTGAAATCAACATATAAAAGATCTTGTATCACCTGAAATCATCATATAAAAGATCTTGTATCAGCTGAAATCACGATATAAAAGATCTTGTATCACCATATAAATGATCTTGTATCAAACTCCAGTGGGGGAAAGTCTAGCCTTTGGGGGGAGTCCTCAAATTTGGAGATTTTCAGTTTTTGAAGATGACTTTCGCTCACATGAGAAAATGCGAGCCAAAGGTTGAGAACTTTTTAATCCCCGACAATCAGGCATACAGATACGAACCAATCAAAATGGCTGATTGTAATAACTGCATATAAAATTACTTCCCTCAAAGTAAATCCATGACAACAGCTTTTTAAATTGAAATATCTACCTCAGTTTAAAAAATACCGTCAAAAAATTGTCTTTGGAAACATTGATCAAACATAGTTAATTGTCAAAATATTATTACAATTTTGATTCATCTGGAAGGAAATTATGAAAGCTTACAGTGTCTTATCTACCATCAACTTCTGAAATTGAAATTCATCATCAAATATCTGCAAAGTCCCAGTTTATATCCCATGTCCATTTACAGAATAATGATGCAAGTATTCCTCTTGTAGAATATATAGCTCTTTATATTTCCAAAAAAGTGAAAGAAATTTTTAAAAGTCTTCAGAGTTATATGGCTGTCAAAAAACAGTAACAGGAGGGGGCAACCAGACTACATTTTTAGATCGGTGGAGGGCTCCATGGTTAACCAGCTCCATGGTGCCTAATCCTGAACTCAAAGTGAGGTCTGTTAGCTGCCCCTGGTCTTGTCTAAACCCCTCAATGAGCCTTAAAATGTTGTCTCACACCAGGTAGCCACCCCAAAGGGCTACAGGAAGGTCAAAAATGTTATCTACCTGGCCAGGAGAGACCCCCACACAAAGCTAACCCCAATAACAGCGGAATACATTTTTATTAGCAAGATACATCAAGAGCAGAGTGAAGTGAGGAGCCATGTGTCATGAAATACTGCAAGGTGCACTGGCAAAGGCTAAGAAAATGTACCTCTAAGGTAGTTGGGAGTGGGTAAAACTAAATTTAATAATGTAATACTTACCTGTCCCTATCGCATAGCTTACCTTCCTGGGATGGAAATTACCCTTGTCCATATAATAAAAATTCCATCCTCCCATTAGATGGAAAGTTCAGAAAGTTTTATACAGTTTTAGAACTAGAAGAACACAGACCCAGCCTGTTCCCCACGTCCGAAGCCCATGCACAGCAGCCATCATCCTTTTGCGGACAGAGACAACTTGTGGGACATCAGAGTGGGGTGGGAGGCGGGAACCTGGCAATAGTGACAAGTATTACATCATTAAAATTAGTTTCCCCCCCCCCCCCCCAAACTACATTTTAATATCAGTAATGTTACCTGTTGCTATTGCATAGCTGAATTTGCTACAATAAAGTGCTGTGGGAGGCTGATGGCCTAAAAACTAGTATAAACAAGGATATATGTCTACTACTGTAAGTTGGTATCTACTTGGGCCACTTTTTGTGCCATGACTATGGGCCCTAAAGAAAATATGCCTTCGCTCTGGTGTGCCAAAGAACAAAGGTAGAAGAAGGAGAAGGTAGTGTGTGATCACCAAAACATAGCTTTCATTACATCTTCAAATGAGTTTGATAGGCTCATGAGGTAACCATGGCTCGAACCTCATGGGTCCTAATGTTCATGAAAGAAAGGTCCCTCTCAGTAAGGGACTAATAAGCCCTCTTCACTGTAAGGACAATCCACCTAGAAATAGTGACTCATAATTACCACTGAACCAAAAACAACCTTCTTCTATAGATAGGGAATGAAGCTCATTCCATCTCACAGATGCTAAGGACAGCTGGAAAACAGACTTAAGGGCAAGGTTCTTGAAAGAAGCCTCACACAATGGTTCATGGGGGTTGGGGTTGGGTTGTCAAAGACCATAACACATACGAGAGATTCGATCTGGACGTTAGTGAGTGAGACACCAGTCTCTGCAGCTCAAAATACCTGATAAGGTCAGAAATATGACGATCCAAACCAATGGCCAGACCTTTTGAGAATTTTTGAGCATGTTGGTTAAGGCTGCCTATAACCCTTAATAGAAGAAACAGCATTCTCTCTCTTCGAATAGGAACAGAAGAAAATCAGCCACTGCACTCACTGAGGGACAGCTAGGATGCTACTGCACCAATTGCAAAAGATTCTCCACCTGGCATCATAGATCTTGGATGTGGAATGTCTCCTGGCCTGAACGATGCACTTGGCAACTTTGCTCCAAAACTTGTCCTGGTAGATAGATTGCTTGCGATGAGCCAAGCGTGAAGATGGCGAATCTGTGGGCTGTTGTTCAAAAGAGGGCCCTGTGCTGCAACAGAAGGTCCCTCCTCTGGGGCAATGTCCTGGGTCAGTCTACCAACAGACTGAGAAGATCACTGAACCATGATCACTGTGGCCACAGAGGGGTTATCAAAATGAGCTGAGCACTGGAGAGCCTGACTTTGTGGAGCATTTGCAGAATCCTCCTGGACAGTGCAAAGCTCTAAGTAAACAGACGATCCCACTTCAGGCTGAAGACATCCACTGCCCCCACAATGCTGCCTAGCAAACTCTTGGCCCTTACAAAACCTTTGAGAAACCTCCCTGACCATAGTCAGATGGGGGAGCAAAATTAGATCTGGGCGTGAGGCAGTCCCAGAGGGTCTCTCCAACCTAGAGAGGATTTTCTTGTCCTCTGAGCCTGAGACACAAATCTCAGGGTAAAAGGCAGTAAACTTTGTTCACTGCCTTATCAAAAGACCTGATCTCTTCATCCTCTGCCACCCGAGTCAAGAGGTGGGAGGAGGCAGGGGACCTGAAGGGAGGAAGTGGTGCCATCTCATCATGTTCTTCAGTGAATTCATTAGAGTCCACTAAAACTGACAGGATGTCTCCATCCTGTTCTCGCTCCTGGGAGGCAGGACTTTGCAACCCCATGTCTATGTGATGCAGGGGAAACCTGGGAGTAAGGGGAGCCTTGTTCTGTAACTCCTTGCGTGGACCATGTATCTAAGGTGCTTTGTGACAATGCCATCTTTGAGGAAGAGTTTAAGCTTATTCTCGATGAAGTCAATAAATATATGGCAATGAAAAATGAAATACGGACTAAGATGCAAAAGGTTGCCTTTGACAAAGTGGCGAAAATGATTTAACAGCCTGCAGAAGAAATGAAGCATGCAAGGAGATCATGAAAAATCTCACCAGAAATTCATAATAAGCTATGTTTTGGCTTCTAAAACAACAGGAATCACAAAAGCAACAAAACCATTGGAACAAAATCCTTCTGACTTGAGGCCTACCCCTAGTGCACCTCCACCATATGATGCTGCCTTTAATTATGGAAAAAATGCTATGCCAAAGCGGTCTATTTTTATGCCTGCTTTTTTAGCTCATTTGAAAGAATCATAGGCGCCTCATGTGCCATCACCCTTATTTGATATAGCTTGGATGTTTGCAGTAAGTGGTTGTAAACAATCAAAACTGCTGTTAACATTTTTGTTCCAATGAGCCAGCTTTAGTGCATATACACTCAACCCAGCAACAACCAAGACCGCTACAACCAAAGTTGACAATGGCATGAAGGCATCCAAAAGGAAGTAGCCATTACACATTTTAACTAACTGACATACTGCAGCACTCCTAAATTGTCATGCAAACAAACTAATTAACTAGTGTCTCCACAAATGATTAATATTTGTAAATACTGTTCTTTGTTAGTGTAGTGCTAATTAAGTTTTATAGTAATTATTCAAAATTTCTGAAATCATATAGGGTAGTATCAAGTTTTGATTTATTGAAATACACACAGCCGACTACAACCCCTATTGGAGAATCTAGGGTTAAACAGCTTGAATCTCTAGAGGTTAGTCAAACTTTAGTGATCTATGGGCTACCCTTGAGTTTTAGGTGCACCGGAAATAAGTCAATTAAATGCATTTCAATAAACCTCAACTCATACCATGCCAAAATGATTCCATACTCATCGCTAGTCATCAAGAGTGGGTAGGTCAGCCCAATTAATAGAAAAAATTATGGCAGGATGGAGATTCCAACACTCAATATCGCCTGTGTGCTTGGAAATCTATCAGTACTTCTTGGCCATGAGCACTTAAAAAGCTTTCCTAATACAAGCTGACATTCTTATCACTCCTACAATACAAGCTCCAAAATTTAATTCAGTTCTGGGAAAAGAGTATTAAACTAGCGTGCTGAAACTAATAATGTGAATTCTCAGTCAATAAAATAAATTGTAAGGTAATTTAATCACTATCATCAGATCAGACTTTACAACAGCACCATAAAGTCGGTACTTTTATATGGCTCCGAGTGTTGGAGAATTGTGAAGACAGACATGAGAAATGTAACAGGATTCATATGCCTTTGGTGTGACAAAATTCAAGGACTTTATCCATATTTTTCAAGGACCCCGATGCCCAGTGCACTTTAGGTATATTTATCAATGGCCATTTAAAGGATTAGTGAGAATGTTGTAATTTCCTGACAAGGGGCTTTCTAATATTTGTGCAATAGGCTTGAGAGGAAGGAAGGGGTTTATAGTGGCCCATTGTTATCAAAATTGACGGGAAATTTTTCAGTTTCATGTAAAAACGGCCTGGTCTATTGTCAATCCAAGACACTGCTATGTGACTGTTAATACCCAATACATCAGATGAGATGAATAAATGCACAACACTTACAAACAAAAATCAACAGGATGGAAATTTTGATGGAGATTCAGAGTTAATAGCCCTGTTATTTGGTAAAGGCAAATTTGTAGAATGTTTCATTATGGGGGTAATCCACCATTATTTCACTTTCAAGTATATGGGAAATTAATTACCAGGTCTTGTATTCTTGTTTTTGACACAAATTGGTGTTAAACACACACTTCCCAGGCATTTTGGTCCAAGTGAAATTGGTATTCTCTCGCAGAAAAATACCCAGATATATCTTCCGTATTCTCAATGCCGTGTACACATTTATCCTTTGGCAGGTGTGAATGCAGCCTCCTGAATATTCGGTAGCGATCGGAGTTTACGGAGATTGCTGAAGCCCACCTTCTGTCTCCGACACATTTCACGAAACACATCGCCCGACCTCGTATATAGTGATTTGCATAATTTATGCGTACCTGAAGTAGTCCGCGGCGGACAAAATCGATTTCTGGAATAACTTCGATGCGTGATATGATGCATTCATGCAGCATCTTAAAATCGTCCACCGCAAAAGTATGCCGCGTGTCGCTGCGTCTAATTTTTTATATCTGCTGTCACGTGATCGCTCATCGAAATTTTACAGGTACATTTACACACAGATGTAAGTACATTGTGTAGAAAGCAGCCTTTCTGTTAACAGGCATACGGCAGTAATTTACGCGCAAAGTTTGGTTGCAACGCCGAAAAAGTCAATAACAGACTTCTAGCAGACTTCTGAATTTTAGATCGTACGCCGAAAATCAGAAGCTTGGACGTACAATAAGAACAAATTGTGACTATTTTTGTGTATACTTTTCATTATCTTTTGTTTCGAGAGTTTGAACAGTTGATTCACCATGATTTAAAGTACAAAGATGTACCACTGCCGCAGAAAATAAATCGACGAAGAAGAATGATCATTGGAAATGTATACTTTGACGATTATATGCATATTATTTATAAACAATAGTTTATTCTATAACAAGGAATTCGTATGTTCATTTATAATGTTTGGACGCACTTTTTAATTACTGAAATTGGTAAAAGATTGGTCACAATCAAATGAATTAAGGATGCATTAATTGCAATTGTTTTAAAATATTAGCATTATAATTATGATTGTCATACAACTGATAATTTTATCTGCGAAAATTTGCAGGTGTTTCTTGAATATTATTGTCGGTGATTGTCTAGAATATGATAATAATTTCTTAATAAATTGCAGTAGCTTACTAATCAAAACGTTATTATCGCAGTCTAATTAACTATGTTAACTCGAGAAAGAAAACAAACACGGGGGAAATATCGTGTAGCCAAACACAAACTATTATACATGCACGAGCGCTGCATGTATGTCAAATATTGTGCTCATGTTTTCGTAAACATGTATTCAGTCATTTAGAGCAATTTAGGGTTGATTTTTGGACAAATATAACTTTAAATTCCTAATCTCAAGTAGATTTGGTATTGTATATAACAAAATCAATATATATACATATTAAGGTAGCAATTTAGGTTAACAAACACAATAACACATTTTACTATTGAATAAAGAAAAGATTCGCGCACTTTTTAATGCTATCTATCAGGTCCGCGCGCAATTATAAATATCTGATTGGTAACGTGTTGCAAATCACCCAATAGCAAACAGTTTTATTTCGATTACATGACGTATTGGTATGAAAAGAAACTTTCGTACATTCGTTTTTCTATTAATTTTATATTTTTCAAGGACCGAGGCTTATTTTCAAGTACTTTTCAAGGTAAAACAATTTTCAAGTACTTTTCAAGGATGAATTGAAATTCAAGTACTTTTCAAGGTAGCGTGCGAACCCTGTGTAAATTCATTCCACAATGGCTGCCTCTGTAAAATCTGCAACATCTACTGGCCAAACAAGATCTCCAATGTGAGCCTATATGAGAAAACTGGATGTAAAAACATTTCTCTGGAGGTCAAGTTGTGCAGAATCAAATGGCTCGGACACGTAATGTGAATGCCACAAGAATGGATACCTAAGGTAGCTCTCAGATGGACACCAGCGGGGAAGCGTAAGCGTGGCCGGCCAAAGACAACCTGGCAAAGGACAATGATGATGGATCTGGAAGAGGTGGGACTTTCCTGGGGCGAAGCACAAGCCATTTCTCAGGACCTACCCAGATGGCGGCAGATTTATGTCTCAGTTGGGATGAAAAGGACCCATAGTTAGTAAGTTATCAGATTAAAGCCTAGGTAAACATCTGGCTCATTAGTATTCTGCATTCATACTGGTTATAACATTCCTAGTTTTACCTGAATGAGTAATTATCCAGCCAATTTTAGTGATACAATCATTCAAAAGGCTGTGTTGTAAAATTCCAAGTTTTAGCTTGATGAGTAAACAGTGATATAATCATTCACAGGTTTATGAGGTGGTCATTTTATAGTGGGTGGATGGCAAAACCTTATTGTCAAATCCACTGCGATTTGAGCTGGCTTTGTGTGAGGGTCTTCGATGGCAGGGCAAATAGCATTTTGGACTTTCCTGTGGCTGGAGTGACTAGCTGGTGCAAGACAACATTTTAAAGCTCCGTTGGGGGTTTAGAACAGACCAGGGGCGGCGAATGGACCTCAATTTGAGTCCAGGTGTAGACCCCATGGAGCTGGTTTTCCCTGTGGAGCCCTCCAGTAATCTTAAAATGTGGTCTGTTTGCCTTCACTGCTGCTAAGATACAAAATGGCACTGACTGAAGCAATACATAACTGAAGGAAAATGCTGGCTATTTCGAAACTGTATTCAACACTTTTGTTTATGCAAAATATTTTCTATTAGACAATCTCCTTTATTAATTTAATATATTTCAAGCACCGCCATATTAGTGATCTCACAATCCAGTGTTTAACCCTCTGCTAATCAGTGGTCATTAAAATATACCTTACAAACGCACGCAAGCTTTATTTCTGTTTAAATAAGATATGAAAACAATCTAAGTAAAAAGATTTAGGTATTATGATTCTGAACATATTTATGACAGAAACATTTTGGTATCGAGAGTAGAAATACATGTATGATGGTTAGTCTTTAAGCAATAAGAGAGTTTCCTTAGGGGTTTGTGTTGTATGCATGCCTAGGAAGGGTTAATAACTAGCCAGTAGCAATATATGAGTCAGAATGCTTAATATGTTGATATTCCTAAATAAAGGTGATATACTTTTTGTGGTTTTCTCTTCTTTTCTTTCCTTTTTTTTTTCTTCTCTTTCATAACCTAGCCATAAGTAGCTCCAAAATGAGCAGAGCTTGCCAACTCAAAACAATCGGTTTGTCAAAGATTGTTTTGATGGATGTCGGAGATTTCAAGGTGACTAGGTAATATGGCATCAAATGAAGATCGCACAAAAGCTACCCAAAGACTTGGAAGAAAAAACTGAATTGTTTCAGAAATTTATCATCAAACACCAAAAGGAGTTCTCATTCGAACTATCACAAATCAGAAATATGGATGAGACACCTATGACCTTTGAACTTCCAAGCAACAGAACAGTCAATGCTGTTGGTGAGAAAACTGTTCCGATAAAAACGACTGGTCATTGAAAAACACATTTCATGGTTCTTTGGCCTGTTTAGCTGATGGTTCAAAGCTGCCTCCCGTCATCATTTTTAAATGGAAGACTCTGCTGAAAAGTATGAAATTTCCTGCTGGTGTCATCGTTCATGCACATCAAAAGGGATGGCTGGACGAAAGTGGAATGGTTGAATGACTGGAGAAAGTCTAGAGAAAGAGACCAGGTGCACTTTTAAGAAACCTTCAATGCTCGTCTGGGACATATTTTGAACACACAAGACAGATGAGGTCAAAAAGGTCCCAAAGAAAATTAAAACTACATTGGCTGTGATATCTGGAGATTTAACATCAGTTTTACAACCTCTTGATGTCTGCCTAAACAAGCCGTTTAAAGACAGGTTATTAAAGATATGGTCCGACTGGGTTTGTTCAGGCACAGTGAAACTGTCAGACAAAAGGCGGAAATTTCATGAAGCCGGACATCAACCTGGTCACCAAGTGGGTCAAAGACGCATGGGACTTGATTCAGTTGGAAATGATTGCCAAAATCATTTAAAAAGTGGTATATCAGCAATGCCTTGGATGGAACTGAGAATGATGCCATATTTGATTCAGACAATGAGAAGGAGAGTGAGGAGAAGCCAAACGACACACTTTAAGATGACAGTGACGACATCAATTATGAGAGCACACCTAAAACTGAAGCAGAGTTTCATGAACTGTTTGGCGATTCAGATACCAAGTCAGATTTTGAAGGATTCCAAGTTAAAGAATTTTTATAATTCATGATTTTAGTACGAGGGTTTTATTATTTTCAATTAAGACTTAACATTTAATACTAAATATTTTTGTATTGTGTTTGACTTTCAACATATAAATTAAACTTCGTACATTCATTTTCATTAGGCTTGAAGATAATATTTTATTTTATTAATGTGGTTTATACATTTGTTTGAATAAATGCATTTAGATGTGTGAAGGAAGCACAAAAAGAATTACATTCTTAATACAATAGCAGAGGAGGACATGTGTTGTGTATGC
Source organism: Margaritifera margaritifera (assembly GCA_029931535.1). Lineage (NCBI taxonomy): Eukaryota > Metazoa > Mollusca > Bivalvia > Unionida > Margaritiferidae > Margaritifera > Margaritifera margaritifera. Next base: position 3,268,955 of record JAQPZY010001626.1, on the reverse strand, counting down.
CTGAAAATATTTGTTCTGCATTGGATAAATAATGTATCTACCCTATCAATAACCAATCCATTTCTGCATCACAGACAGCACCATCTCCAATCTACAGTGTTAAGAAAGATGAAATATCCTCTGATAATCCCATCTCTCTCGCTGCTGAGACCTCTAATACTCAGTTGCAGGTGCCCCGATTCCACAGGTGAAGTACAAGATCGAGGTTACTCCCAGCCTGAACAGTAACAAAAGTCTAAATCATTTGAAGTAGTTGCTGATGGAAAATCCATTTATTTATATTTTTTACACCAGAAAAATTATAAAAGTAGTTTAGTGATGAAGGAAACAATTTATTTCCCCATTTTCTATCACAGGAAATCTGTTAAAGAAGGCAAACACTGACACCTTGGCTACACAAGCAAGGAGACCAAAGTTCAACACAACCACTAAAGACAAAGTAACAGGACCTAAGAACAAGAGAAGAATGAATATAGAGGCAACTTTTTTCACCCGAGGTCAAAACTGATAGCGATGTCAGCTCAATATCAGAGGACAAGTTTTATGTATGCCAACATACACCCTTGAGGACCTTAGTGGTTTAATTTAAGATGAGTAAATGCGCCTACACAACCACATTGACATACACTTTAGTAATAGGACATCGTAGTATACCGCGAGATTACGGAACGCTGCTCTACCTACTCAATCATGTATGGGGGGCATACGGTTTGTAATTGTATCTAACGTCTGCAAGGTTTAATCTGTACAGTCTACAACATCCGCTGTAGTATATCCTCACTCATCATATTCATCAATGAGTTCTACTCCGTATTGAAAGACAAAGCATTAAAGGGTAACCACGAAAATAAGTTACTACATAGCTCTATCGCAAATTAGAAAAATTCTCGTTGTTTTTTTTCACCTCTTTTTCACTCGCATCTTCGGAAACTCCGAGAATATCATACAAGTAAAGTTTAGTGACATCTATTTTTAACGACATTTTCTTAAATTATCTTAGATTTTTAAACCCAACTGTGAATGGAGTGGAGAGTGCTACACTAAAAGCGATCCTAGTTTCAATATGTGACCTATTGATGTAAGCATTTTAAGACCATGATTAGAGTAGACCTTTTCTAATTTCGAAGATCGAAGAGCTACGTCGCCAACGACGCTTCTACCTTTTATAAAAGTAACATCGTCGATGATGAAGAAAATAATCGGAAATCTTTCCTGTTACTATGGTAATTTCTGTAATAATGTTACGTATGCGCAATACAAAAGTCCAAGTATTGTTGGTTAAATGGTGTGTGTAATGATTTTTCGAGGAAGCAGGGCATGATATTGAATTACTTTGTCAATTTTATTTTAATGTATAATTTTGTAAGAGTAAGCGTGAATGTTCTTTTGTTGTATGTGCTTGTATAACTTCTTCTGTATTCTTGTTTTAGAGTATTAATAATATAATAGTCTTATGAACTTGTTTTAATTTTAGAACGTTGTGTCTTAAACTTTAGTTTAGGTCTAATGTGAGTGTCTGTTACACATGCTTTGTAAACGATTGTTTTATGATTGCATGCTGTATGTATTTAATATTATGTGCATTAATTAGAGTTGGTACATAAGCTCTGTAGAGCTTATATGTGGATAAAATAGCTTGTCCAGAGCTCGTGTTTTATGTATTTTACCCAGACCACTGACATTAAATAAAATGTCTTGTATCTTGTATATTAAAATGTACTTGACTCATTTCTTATTTTTATGCAGGTTGATAATAAATATTTCAGGCAAATTGAATTGCTTTTAATCTGCGAGAAGAATCAGAATTATTTTAAGATCATTTATGTCTAAATTTCACCAAGATGTTACTTTCAGTTTTAGATTAAAATGGATTACTTTCTGATGTCTGTACATTGATCTGATTAAAAGTTACTAAAATGTGTCTTTCAGATTTTCGGGTTCCATAAAATCTGCACTGCTGACTCCTTGACAGAATAAAATTACCTTATATAAGAGTTGATTCCTATCAAAACAAAAGTGGTTGGCAAAAATGTATGGATTTGTTCAGAGAGACAAAGAAAGCAGTGTTTATAATGCAGTGGCAAAGTATCTTCTGTCTGAAAGAAGGAGAGATTGGAGAAAACTGCCATCAAATGTGGCTGCTTTCCACCTGATGTTTGGAGAAAGAAATAAACTTCCTTTTGGAAGATTAGGTAAATGGCCTATCATAGAATTAAGTATTTAAATAATCATAAAAAAACATTAAATTTGTTGGTATGAAATTAAATGTGTAAAATAAGAGCCCTTATGCACACAGTAAATTTATTATTTTTCTTTTTTCTTGATAATTTTATAAGATTTGCTTGAATTTGTTAATATGTTCACTATTGACAACATCTTTGTGAATCAGATTTAAAATTTAAAATGTCATATTCATTTAAGTGTCTGTTTATAAAGTGTTGATTCATATGAGACCATTATGACTAAGGAGCCTTGATGGTGCAGTGGTATCTTTATTTTGTCTTTGTGGCCTAGTTATCACATGCTTGATTCCTGGAACTGACATGTATAAGTAAATTGGTGACACATTCTTTGTGATAACTTCTTCCAGATACCCTATTTACCTCTGCCCTAGAAACAACTTAGTTTATGGTACTTTCTGAACCCTTTCTTAATATAAGTTTTAGGAGTTAAAAGTTTAAACTACACACACAACACTAACACATGGAAATTCAGGCAACAACCAGTTATTATAAATATTCCTTCTGTTCACTCTGACACTTTACAGTGAAACTGACTCCCACAAAATATTGCTGTTTTGTCTGAACTACCTTCCTTTAAACCAGCAGTTTGTACAGTTTATCAATTAATTCCTCCCCCAAAAAGAAACATAAAAGCATTGTTTTTGCTTTTTATCTCTTCTCGTATTTTGATGCCATCATACTTTTACTATCAATATTTTGCTTATACTTTTCTCTTACTAATAAGCACAGTTGAATAACTGCACAGATTCCTTGATAGAGGGTGCTGCAGTATCAGTAGATAGATAGTAAAATCAACTTCTTAAACTGAATAAAATCATATTTGACTAGCACTGTGGTTATATTTAGTACTAAGGTAAGAAGGGCTGATATCTAGTACTAAAGTAAAAAGGCTGATATTTAGTGCTAAGGTAAAAAGGCTGATATCTAACACTAAGGTAAGAAGGCTGATATCTAACACTAAGGTAAGAAGTCTGATATTTAGTACTAAGGTAAGAAGGCTGATATCTAGTACTAAGGTAAGAAGGGCTGATATCTAGTACTAAAGTAAAAAGGCTGATATTTAGTACTAAGGTAAAAAGGCTCATATCTAACACTAGATAAGAAGGCTGATATCTAACACTAAGGTAAGAAGTCTGATAAGTACTAAGGTAAGAAGGCTGATATCTAGTACTAAGGTAAGAAGGCTGATATCTTGTACTAAGGTAAGAAGTCTGAAATATAATACTAAGGTAAGAAGGCTGATATTTAGTATTAAAATAAGAAGGCTGATATCTGGTACTAAGGTAAGAAGGCTGATATCTAGTACTAAAATAAGAAGAATGATATATGGTACTAAGGTTAGAATGCTGATATCTAGTACTTAGGTATGAAGTCCGATATCTAGTACTAAGGTAAACAGGATGATATATAATACTACGGTAATAAGGCTGATATTTAGTACTATGGTAAAAAGGATGATATCTAACACTAAATTAAGAAGGCTGATATCTGGTACTAAAATAAGAAGAATGATATATGGTACTAAGGTAAGAAGGCTGATATCTAGTACTAAGGTAAGAAGTCTGATATCTAGTACTAAGGTAAAAAGGATGATATATAATACTAAGGTAATAAGGCTGATATTTAGCATTAAGGTGAGAAGGCTGATATCTAATACTAAGGTGAGAAGGCTGATATCTAGTACTAAGGTAAGAAGTCTGATATCTAGTACTAAGGTAAAAAGGATGATATATAATACTAAGGTAATAAGGCTGATATTTAGCATTAAGGTGAGAAGGCTGATATCTAGTACTAAGGTAAGAAGGCTGATATCTAATACTAAGTTAAGAAGGCTGATATTTAGCATTAAGGTAAGAAGGCTGATATTTAGCATTAAGGTAAGAAGGCTGATATCTAGTACTAAGGTAAAAAGGCTGATATCTAGTACTAAGGTAAGAAGGCTGATATTTAGCATTAAGGTAAGAAGGCTGATACCTAGTACTAAGGTAAGAAGGTTGATATTTAGCATAAAGGTAAGAAAACTGATATCTAGTACTAAGGTAAGAAGGTTGATATTTAGCATTAAGGCAAGAAGGCTGATATCTAGTACTAGGGTAAAAAGGCTGATATCTAGTACTAAAGTAAGAAGGCTGATATTTAGCATTAAGGTATGAAGGCTGATATCTAGTACTAAGGTAAAAAGGCTGATATCTAGTACTAAGGTAAGAAGGTTGATATTTAGCATTAAGGTAAGAAAGCTGATATCTAGTACTAAGGTAAGAAGGCTGATATTTAGCATTAAGGTAAGAAGGCTGATATCTAGTACTAAGGTAATAAGGCTGATATCTAGTACTAAGGTAAGAAGGTTGATATTTAGCATTAAGGTAAGAAGGCTGATACCTAGTACTAAGGTAAGAAGGTTGATATTTAGCATTAAGGTAAGAAGGCTGATATCTAGTACTAAGGTAATAAGGCTGATATCTAGTACTAAGGTAAAAAGGATGATATATAATACTAAGGTAATAAGGCTGATATTTAGCATTAAGGTGAGAAGGCTGATATCTAATACTAAGGTGAGAAGGCTGATATCTAGTACTAAGGTAAGAAGTCTGATATCTAGTACTAAGGTAAAAAGGATGATATATAATACTAAGGTAATAAGGCTGATATTTAGCATTAAGGTGAGAAGGCTGATATCTAGTACTAAGGTAAGAAGGCTGATATCTAATACTAAGGTAAGAAGGCTGATATTTAGCATTAAGGTAAGAAGGCTGATATTTAGCATTAAGGTAAGAAGGCTGATATCTAGTACTAAGGTAAAAAGGCTGATATCTAGTACTAAGGTAAGAAGGCTGATATTTAGCATTAAGGTAAGAAGGCTGATACCTAGTACTAAGGTAAGAAGGTTGATATTTAGCATTAAGGTAAGAAAACTGATATCTAGTACTAAGGTAAGAAGGTTGATATTTAGCATTAAGGCAAGAAGGCTGATATCTAGTACTAGGGTAAAAAGGCTGATATCTAGTACTAAAGTAAGAAGGCTGATATTTAGCATTAAGGTAAGAAGGCTGATATCTAGTACTAAGGTAAAAAGGCTGATATCTAGTACTAAGGTAAGAAGGTTGATATTTAGCATTAAGGTAAGAAAGCTGATATCTAGTACTAAGGTAAGAAGGCTGATATTTAGCATTAAGGTAAGAAGGCTGATATCTAGTACTAAGGTAATAAGGCTGATATCTAGTACTAAGGTAAGAAGGTTGATATTTAGCATTAAGGTAAGAAGGCTGATACCTAGTACTAAGGTAAGAAGGTTGATATTTAGCATTAAGGTAAGAAGGCTGATATCTAGTACTAAGGTAATAAGGCTGATATCTAGTACTAAGGTAATAAGGCTGATATCTAGTACTAAGGTAAGAAGTCTGAAATCTAATACTAAGGTAAGAAGTCTGAAATCTAATACTAAGGTAAGAAGGTTGATATCTAGTACTAAGGTAAAAAGGCTGATATCTAATACTAAGGTAAGAAGGCTGATATTTAGCATTAAGGTGAGAGGGCTGATATCTAGTATTAAAATAAGAAGGCTGATATCTTGTACTAAGGAAAGAAATCTGATATCTAGTACTAAGGTAAAGAGGATGAAATCTGATACTAAGGTAAGAAGGCTGATATCTAGTACTAAGGTCAAAAGTCTGAAATCTAATACTAAGGTAAGAAGGCTGATATTTATCATGAAGGTAAGAAGAGCTGATATCTAGTATTGATATCTAGTACTACCGGTAAGATAAGTCTGAAATCTAGTGCTAAGATAAGTCTGAAATCTAGTACTAAGGTGAGAAGGCTGATATCTAATTCTAAGGTAAGAAGGTTGATACATGTATCTAGTTCTAAGATAAGAAGTCTGAAATCTAGTACTAAGATAAGAAGTCTGAAATCTAGTACTAAGGTAAGAAGGCTGATATCTAGTTCTAAGGTAGGAAGGTTGATATCTAGTTCTAAGGTAAGAAGGTTGAAATCTAGTTCTATGGTAAAAAGGCTGATATATAGTTCTAAGGTAAGAAGGTTGATATCTAGTTCTAAGGTAAGAAGGTTGATATCTGGTTCTAAGGTAAGATGGTTGATATCTAGTTCTAAGGTAAGAAGGCTGATATCTAGTTCTAAGGTAAGAAGGCTGATATCTAGTTCTAAGGTAAGAAGGCTGACTATTTAATCACAATTGTTTGCTTCATTTACTCTTTGATGTACTAAAAATGGCTTTAACAGATGAAATGTTTGGGTTTAATAGTATTGATAAGATAAAATAAATTTGGGAGCTTAAGTAATTTCTCATATGGTTCACTGGAGAGCTTTCCATCATATGACCACCCTAGGGCTTTGCTTGTAGAGGTACAATTGTTCAGGTGAGGCGCTCATATGGGGTTTTGGTTGACAATGGTCAATGGCCATGGGTTTGGACCTTTGCAGACAACAAAATAGCCTTGTAAAAAGCTGCCTCTAATCTCTTTTTGAAAATCTTGATATCATTTAGTAACTGGATGATGACTGGGAATAAAAAGAACTGTAGAAAAGATGAAAGAGTTTTCTCTGAACCTTAGAACTACACTGTCACTCCTGACACAAGCATTTTGCAAAGTAAGTGTGAGATAAATGACATGAGAAAAATGTGATTCTGTCATTATGCAGAAAGGAAATTAAGTTAAAATGCCCACACATAGATAGATGCCTTTGAGGAAGTTTGTCACATTTCTGTAAAATATCACCTAAATGATTACCTACATTTATCTACAACTTACCATCTCAATGAAAAATGACATAATTGAAAAGCCCTTGTCATTTTTACATCATATTAAAATCATTTTAAATGGTGGGAAAAGAGAGGGATAGAAAGCATACTGAGTCATGAAATACCATTTCATTTTAAGAGTTTACAAAAGCAACTGGAAGGGGTAATGAAATATGAATCTCTGTGTGTGTGTGTGTACAAGAAAGAGGAACAGAGACATAGAGATTCACACTCAGATGCCTGATCTAGAAACAATCAACAATAAAGGTTTTTTTTAAATAAAATAAAAAAATTGCAGATTTGAATGATTCTGTATCTAAAAGTGGGCAAATTTTAAGAAAAAAGTACTCAAATAGGAGATACATGTACCCTGTAAAATTTGCAATATTTTAAAAACATTACAAGAGTATCTATCTATCTATCTATCTATCTATCTATCTATCTATCTATCTATCTATCTATCTATCTATCTATCTATCTATCTATCTATCTATCTATCTATCTGTCTGTTTGTCTGTCTATATATCTAATCTATCTAATCTATATATCTATGTATCTACTCTCTATCTATCTATCTGTTATAACTGTAGCACTTATGTGTGTTTCCTGTATACTTAAAATCTGAAAATTTTAATCAAAGCTGATCTTAAAGTGTGATGCTTTGAAGAGGGGCAGAGAGAGAGAGAGAGAGAGAGAGAGAGAGAGAGAGAGAGGGTTGTTACCAAATGAATCACCTAGTTTAACTGTCCTGAGATATCTTTAGCTTCTTATAAACCTTAAGTTGGTCAACATTTCTGTATTCTAGCTCAATGAGAGAGAGGGAGAAAGAGAGAATGTTTAGTGTTCATTTTTTTAATTTAATTTGATAACCAAGCATTTGAAAAGCAGTTAAATTCAAGAGTAAGGGGTAAAAATAAACGATCACAAAAATGATAGTAATAATAATAATAATAATGAATTATTTACTTTTAGTACCATTCAGATCTCTAGCTAATCATGAATTAAGTTTCAACACATTTCTGCTGACATTGACTACCTTTTTTTCAGTTTTCTCCAACCTCTTCCTGGGCACCACCTAGTTGCCAAGGTTTACCTTTACACCTTTACCCAATGCATGTCATACAGTTTTGAGAATCAAATGGCACATGATAATATTTGGGGAAGAAGCAATGAAACAGAAAAAAACACAGAAAATTGTCTATATTTTTAATGTTGAGTTGAAATATGTTGAAAAGTTGTTCAGCAGTGTGCTTTCCATAAATGGGTAGATCAAAAGGTAATAAAATTTAACTAATCAAACTTTGGATTTTTGTGAAAACAGAGGTTGATTCCCATGAGTGGGGTTTTGGCAGAAAATTACTTAATGGATACCAGAGTATTTGAACATCAATGACTATTATTTGCAGATGGATTTGGATGAAATAAATGGAATTGGATAGATTGGAAATCATGTTAGTGATTCTTGTAGAGATCTGAGATTAAAGGTCCCGATTTATTTTTTCTTAGAGGTATTGCTAATTAAGGAAAACCTGATATACATATATTACAGAATGTTGACAAATTCTGTAATAATTCATTAACAAAGTGAAATATCAAAAATTGATAAAACGTTTGAATAGATAAAACTTTTGCCTATCAAATTGACCTTATACAAAACAGGAAGAAATTACTATCATATAAATGTTCAAAAATATACATTGAATTCCAAGTCATAAATTTAAAGCTGCATTCCTTCCCAAAAATTAAAATATATCAATGTATGTTCTTTGTAGTGCCTAACAATGTAAAACATTAGTGTCACCACAAAATCCACCCAGACTGCCCAGTTTGACTTGCCTAAATAAAGTATTATTTACACTCAGTGATATGGGGATTTTTGCTTGCCTAAAGAAAGTATTATTTACACCTGTGATATGGGGATTTTTACTTGCCTAAATAAAGTATTATTTCCACTCAGTGATATGGGGATTTTGGCTTGCCTAAATAAAGTATTATTTACACTCAGTGATATGGGGATTTTGGCTTGCCTAATTTACACTCAGTGATATGGGGATTTTTGCTTGCCTAATTTGCACTCAGTGATATGGAGATTTTGACTTGCCTAAATAAAGTATTATTTACACTCAGTGATATGGGGATTTTGGCTTGCCTAAATAAAGTATTATTTACACTCAGTGATATGGGGATTTTGGCTTGCCTAAATAAAGTATTATTTACACTCTGTGATATTGGGGTTTTGGCTTGCCTTAATAAAGTATTATTTACACTCAGTGATATGGTGATTCTGGCTTGCCTAAATAAAGTATTATTTACACTCAGTGATATAGGGGTTTTGGCTTGCCTAAATAAAGTATTATTTACATTCAATGATATAGGGTTTTGGCTTGCCTAAATAAAGTATTATTTACACTCAGTGATATGGGTGTTTTGAAAACAAATTGATTTCCCTAAATTGTAACTATGCACTGTGTTCAGATGATTGTCTTGATGTCTTTATTGGGTCTACTGTACTTTTATAGATAGACCAGGTTTTAAGTTGACCACTGATTGTTTTATAGCAACACCTGGATGGTGAGCGCATGTCCCCTCTGCACTTTACTTTGCCACTCCTATAGTTGATGATAATTTGGCTGTGTACAGTTGCAGGTGCAACTGTGAACTCATTGCTACTTAGTTGACATTATGATACAAGTTTGTGATGAACAATGTACTTGGAAGCATTCCACCTTAGTTAAATGTTAAATTTTGTGCCTGATCTTTTAGGTCTGTGCTCATTTTCCCCATTTTTCTTGACTGGTGTGCCCTTCTTCAAATATTTTCATCACTAATAATTATAATTGAAAGAGCCACAAAATCATGTCATGGCATTAACTCAACCACTATTAATTGGAAGAGCGTCAAAATTATGTCATGCCATTAATTCAATTAACCACTATTAATTGGAAGAGCCACAAGATCATGTCATGCCATTATCTCAATTCACCACTATTAATTGGAAGAGCCACAAAATCATGTCATGCCATTATCTCAGTTCACAGTTTGGATTCCCCATTTGTTTAATGGTGTAGTTTGATCAAAACATTTTCACCACTATTAATTTGAAGAGCCACAAGGTCATGTCATACCATCATCTCAATTTCTGATTTCTTTTCAAGGGAATGGAGTTTAAAAAGGCTTGTGTGTTGAAAACATTTAACCAATTGTCATCAAACTTAACAGAATTTTACTGTGACATTCATAATTTCATTGAATCTTAGGCAAGGATTTTTAGCCACTCTTCTAACCTTAAATGTATGTTTTCACCAAAATTTCAGGTCATGAGCCAGGTGTTGTCCACTTGGTCAACTACTATCGAGGGTCTGATATCATCTGCAGGAAAACTGCCATGAGCAAGTGAGTCACTATATATGTACAAGTGAGTCATTATATATGTGCAAGTGAGTCACTATATATGTACACAGCAGAATAATGATGATTGGGACTAATAGTTTGAAGTTAATTATTTTGTATGTATTAGGTACTCACTAAAAGGATTAAAGTACAGTAGAGACTTGATTTTCTGAACCATGATTTACAAATCAAAGTTTTCTTTTCAAACAAACTTGCATCATACCATATAAATAGTTCTACTTATATAAATAAATCTTTTATATATGATCCAAAGTCTTGATTTCCTGAACCATTTTGGTTCCCAATAAAAGCCGTAAGCTTGTAAAATACAGGTTTCCCTTGGTTATCACTTAGAAATACATGCTTTGGTTATCACTTTGAAATACATGCCAGATGTCAAGTCTCCCTCTGATCAGTTTATTTTCCTTTTTAAAAAAACAAAATAAAATCAGGTAATGTTAACCTTGTCTCCTTTATACACCACCATCCACACACTATGGGCATGCCCACCATGTCTCAGTTTGTCATACAAAAAAATATGATTTTAGACTCCCAAACCTCTAGACATGAATGGCATTTCCCCATACACAATTTCTCCAAAATGTGTCAGCAGTGAAATTATCGGAGACTTATATTCCAATTCTGCTGCAAAAGTCTTCCTCTAAAGACTTCTATCTGCTTGTAACTTTGAAAAGATTTTGTGGATTACTTTTACCTTCATCAAGGTATTACCATGCACAAAACAGGTTTTTATTGCAAAGTGTATCTAGTAGAATGCAGAAAATCTACTGCTGAAGTTACATTGGTTAAATATTAATTTTTATTTCTGGTCAAGAACATGTTTTGAACCAAAGTCCAAGATCAAGTATAATAACAGAAAAAATATGCAGAAATATACTAAAACTGAACTCCTCTTTGATAAAATAGAATAGAAATGATATGACATAAATATAAAATGATAACAAATAGAGGGTCAAAGTGTAATTAATAGAGTTATAACCATCACAAATTTAACATGCTTTAATAGCTTTCTTGTTGTGAGGAGTTATAACCATCACAAATTTAACATGCTTTAATAGCTTCCTTGTTGTGACGAGTTATAACCATCACAAATTTAACATGCGTTAATAGCTTCCTTGTTGTGACGAGTTATAATCATCACAAATTTAACATGCTTTACTAGCTTTCTTGTTGTGACGAGTTATAACCATGACAAATTTAACATGCTTTAATAGCTTCCTTGTTGTGACGAGTTATAACCATCACAAATTTAACATGCTTTAATAGCTTTCTTGTTGTGATGAGTTATAACCATCACAAATTTTACATGCTTTAATAGCTTCCTTGTTGTGACGAGTTATAACCATCACAAATTTAACATGCTTTAATAGCTTTCTTGTTGTGATGAGTTATAACCATCACAAATTTAACATGCTTTAATAGCTTTCTTGTTGTGATGAGTTATAACCATCACAAATTTAACATGCGTTAATAGCTTTCTTGTTGTGACGAGTTATAACCATCACAAATTTAACATGCTTTAATAGCTTTCGTGTTGTGACGAGTTATAACCATCACAAATTTAACATGCTTTAATAGCTTTCTTGTTGTGATGAGTTATAACCATCACAAATTTAACATGCTTTAATAGCTTCCTTGTTGTGATGAGTTATAACCATCACAAATTTAACATGCTTTACTAGCTTTCTTGTTGTGATGAGTTTTAACCATCAGAAATTTACAAATTTAACATGCTTTAATAGCTTTCTTGTTGTGACGAGTTATAACCATCATAAATTTAACATGCTTTAATAGCTTCCTTGTTGTGACGAGTTATAACCATCACAAATTTAACATGCTTTAATAGCTTTCTTGTTGTGATGAGTTATAACCATCACAAATTTAACATGCTTTAATAGCTTCCTTGTTGTGACGAGTTTTAACCATCACAAATTTAACATGCTTTAATAGCTTCCTTGTTGTGACGAGTTATAACCATCACAAATTTAACATGCTTTAATAGCTTCCTTGTTGTGATGAGTTATAACCATCACAAATTTAACATGCTTTAATAGCTTCCTTGTTGTGATGAGTTATAACCATCATAAATTTAACATGCTTTAATAGCTTCCTTGTTGTGACGAGTTATAACCATCACAAATTTAACATGCTTTAATAGCTTTCTTGTTGTGATGAGGTATAACCATCACAAATTTAACATGCTTTAATAGCTTTCTTGTTGTGATGAGTTATAACCATCACAAATTTAACATGTTTTAATAGCTTCCTTGTTGTGACGAGTTATAACCATCACAAATTTAACATGCTTTAATAGCTTTCTTGTTGTGAGGAGTTATAACCATCACAAATTTAACATGCTTTAATAGCTTTCTTGTTGTGATGAGTTATAACAATCACAAATTTTACATGCTTTAATAGCTTCCTTGTTGTGACGAGTTATAACCATCACAAATTTAACATGCTTTAATAGCTTCCTTGTTGTGATGAGTTATAACCATCACAAATTTAACATGCTTTAATAGCTTCCTTGTTGTGATGAGTTATAACCATCATAAATTTAACATGCTTTAATAGCTTTCTTGTTGTGATGAGTTATAACCATCACAAATTTACAAATTTAACATGCTTTAATAGCTTTCTTGTTGTGATGAGTTATAACCATCATAAATTTAACATGCTTTAATAGCTTCCTTGTTGTGATGAGTTATAACCATCACAAATTTAACATGCTTTAATAGCTTTCTTGTTGTGATGAGTTATAATCATCACAAATTTTACATGCTTTAATAGCTTTCTTGTTGTGACGAGTTATAACCATCACAAATTTAACATGCTTTAATAGCTTCCTTGTTGTGACGAGTTATAACCATCACAAATTTAACATGCTTTAATAGCTTTCTTGTTGTGATGAGTTATAACCATCACAAATTTAACATGCTTTAATAGCTTCCGTGTTGTGACGAGTTATAACCATCACAAATTTAACATGCTTTAATAGCTTCCTTGTTGTGATGAGTTATAGGCATCACAAATTTAACATGCTTTAATAGCTTCCTTGTTGTGACGAGTTATAACCATCACAAATTTAACATGCTTTAATAGCTTCCTTGTTGTGACGAGTTATAACCATCACAAATTTAACATGCTTTAATAGCTTTCTTGTTGTGATGAGTTATAACCATCATAAATTTAACATGCTTTAATAGCTTTCTTGTTGTGACGAGTTATAACCATCACAAATTTAACATGCTTTAATAGCTTCCTTGTTGTTACATTTCTTTTTTCACTAAGTATAGGTCATGACATTTTTTCTTTCATTAATCAATAATTTTTATTTATATATTTTTAAATTGTAAAAATGTAAAATCCTCACAAAAACCAGGATATTAGGGATAAATAGCTATATTAACTACATATTAACTTTTAATTGATTGTGAAAAGTTAAATTTACTTGTTTCACCCGACCTCAACCCTTCCCCCCACCTTGGGAGCACACACCCCTCTGCCCTATTTGAGTCAGAATAAAACCACTGTTTAGAAGTATACAAATATGAAGTCTTTAATAAAAGTATGAAATCTTTAATAAAAGTATGAAGTCTTTTAATAAAACTCCAGAAACTCTTTAGCAGATATCTTCTACTGACAATTCTGCAACATCAGTATGGGTGTGATGAGTCAACACACATCTCTGTGATGTCTTCACATCTTTCCAAATCTGTATAATGAAGAAATAATATTTGTATTGTCCAAAATTTGACTTAAATGCTTATATTGTGAATCCACTATTTTTTTGTTGTTGTGGGGAATTAGTTTTCATGGATTTAGTGGATGCAAGAAACCAGACCACTATTTTTTGTTGTTGTGGGGTATTAGTTTTCATGGATTTAGTGGATGCCACAAATAAGATCACTATTTGTTGTTGTGGGGATTAGTTTTCATGGATTTAGTGGATGGCACAAACCAGACCACTATTTGTTGATGTGGAGGATTGTTTTTTGAGAATTTAGTGGATGCCACAAACCAGACCACTAGTTGTTGTTGTTGTAGGGGAATAATTTTCATGGATTTAGTGGATGCCATAAACCAGACCACTGTTTGTTGTTGTTGTGGGGGATCAGTTTTCATGGATTTGGTGGATTCTATAAACCAGACCACTATTTTATTGTTGTTGTGTGGAATCAGTTTTCATGGATTTAGTGGATGCTACAAACTAGACCACTATTTTTTTATGTTGTGGAGAATCAGTTTTCATGGATTTAGTGGATGCTACAAACTAGACCACTATTTTTTTATGTTGTGGAGAATCAGTTTTCATGGATTTAGTGGATGCCACAAACCAGACCACTATTTTTTTATTGTTGTGTGGAATCAGTTTCATGGATTTAGTGGACGCTACAAACTAGACCACTATTTTTTGTTGTTGTGTGGAATCAGTTTTCATGGATTTAGTGGATGCTACAAACTAAACCACTATTTTTTGTTGTTGTGTGGAATCAGTTTTCATGGGTTTAGTAGATGATACAAACCAGACCACTATTTTTTGTTGTTGTGGGGAATTAGTTTTCATGGATTTAGTGGATGCAACAAACCAGACCACTATTTTTTGTTGTTGTGGGGTATTAGTTTTCATGGATTTAGATGATGCTACAACCCAGACCAGTATTTGTTGCTGTTGGGAATCAGTTTTCATGGATTAAGAGGATGCTACAACCCAGACCACTATTGTTGTTGTGTGGTATCTGTTTTCATGGATTTAGTGGATGCTTTAACCGGACCATTATTTTTTGTTGCTGAAGGGAATCAGTTTTCATGGATTTTAGTGGATGCTACAAACCAGACTACTATTTTTTGATGTTGTGGGGAATCAGTTTTCATGGATTTAGTGGATGCTACAAACCAGACCACTATTTGTTGTTGTGTGGAAAATCAGTTTTCATGGATTTAGTGGATGCTTCAAACCAGACCACTATTTGTTGTTGTTGTTGGGTATTGGTTTTCATGGATTTAGTGGATGCCACCAACCAGACCACTACTTGTTGTTGTGTGGGATTAGTTTTCATGGATTTAGTGGATGCCACAAACCAGACCACTATTTGTTGTTGTTGTGGGGGATTAGTTTTCATGGATTTAGTGGATGCCACAAATAAGATCACTATTTGTTGTTGTGGGGATCAGTTTTCATGGATTTAGCGGATGCCACAAACCAGACCACAATTTGTTGTTGTTGTGGGGGATTGGTTTTCATGGATTTAGTGGATGCTACAAACCAGACCACTATTTTGTTGTTGTTGTGTGGAATCAGTTTTCATGGATTTAGTGGATGCTACAAACTAGACCACTATTTTTTGATGTTGTGAAGAATCAGTTTTCATGGATTTAGTGGATGCTACAAACTAGACCACTATTTTTTGTTGTTGTGTGGAATCAGTTTTCATGGGTTTAGTGGATGATACAAACCAGACCACTATTTTTTGTTGTTGTGGGGAATTAGTTTTCATGGATTTAGTGGATGCAACAAACCAGACCACTATTTTTTGTTGTTGTGGGGTATTAGTTTTCATGGATTTAGATGATGCTACAACCCAGACCAGTATTTGTTGCTGTTGGGAATCAGTTTTCATGGATTAAGAGGATGCTACAACCCAGACCACTATTTGTTGTTGTTGTGTGGTATCTGTTTTCATGGATTTAGTGGATGCTTTAACCGGACCATTATTTTTTGTTGCTGAAGGGAATCAGTTTTCATGGATTTTAGTGGATGCTACAAACCAGACTACTATTTTTTGATGTTGTGGGGAATCAGTTTTCATGGATTTAGTGGATGCTACAAACCAGACCACTATTTGTTGTTGTGTGGAAAATCAGTTTTCATGGATTTAGTGGATGCTTCAAACCAGACCACTATTTGTTGTTGTTGTTGGGTATTGGTTTTCATGGATTTAGTGGATGCCTCCAACCAGACCACTACTTGTTGTTGTGTGGGATTAGTTTTCATGGATTTAGTGGATGCCACAAACCAGACCACTATTTGTTGTTGTTGTAAGGGATTAGTTTTCATGGATTTAGCGGATGCCACAAACCAGACCACAATTTGTTGTTGTTGTGGGGGATTGGTTTTCATGGATTTAGTGGATGCTACAAACCAGACCACTATTTTGTTGTTGTTGTGTGGAATCAGTTTTCATGGATTTAGTGGATGCTACAAACTAGACCACTATTTTTTGATGTTGTGAAGAATCAGTTTTCATGGATTTAGTGGATGATACAAACCAGACCACTATTTGTTGTTGTTGTGGAGGATTAGTTTTCATGGATTTAGTGGATGCCACAAACCAGACTACTATTTGTTGTTGTTGTTGTGGGGGATTGGTTTTCATGGATTTAGTGGATGCTACAAACCAGACCACTATTTTGTTGTTGTTGTGTGGAATCAGTTTTCATGGATTTAGTGGATGCTACAAACTAGACCACTATTTTTTGATGTTGTGAAGAATCAGTTTTCATGGATTTAGTGGATGCCACAAACCAGACCACTATTTGTTGTTGTTGTGGAGGATTAGTTTTCATGGATTTAGTGGATGCCATAAACCAGACCACTGTTTGTTGTTGTTGTGGGGGATCAGTTTTCATGGATTTGGTGGATGCTACAAACCAGACCACAATTTTTTATTGTTGTGTGGAATCAGTTTTCATGGGTTTAGTGGATGATACAAACCAGACCACTATTTTTTGTTGTTTTGGTGGATTAGTTTTCATGGATTTAGTGGATGCCACAAACCAGACCACTATTTGTTGATGTGGATGATTGTTTTTTGAGAATTTAGTGGATGCCACAAACCAGACCACTAGTTGTTGTTGTTGTAGGGGAATAATTTTCATGGATTTAGTGGATGCCATAAACCAGACCACTGTTTGTTGTTGTTGTGGGGGATCAGTTTTCATGGATTTGGTGGATTCTATAAACCAGACCACTATTTTATTGTTGTTGTGTGGAATCAGTTTTCATGGATTTAGTGGATGCTACAAACTAGACCACTATTTTTTTATGTTGTGGAGAATCAGTTTTCATGGATTTAGTGGATGCTACAAACTAGACCACTATTTTTTTATGTTGTGGGGAATCAGTTTTCATGGATTTAGTGGATGCCACAAACCAGACCACTATTTTTTTATTGTTGTGTGGAATCAGTTTCATGGATTTAGTGGATGCTACAAACTAGACCACTATTTTTTGTTGTTGTGTGGAATCAGTTTTCATGGGTTTAGTGGATGATACAAACCAGACCACTATTTTTTGTTGTTGTGGAGGATTAGTTTTCATGGATTTATTGGATGCCACAAACCAGACCACTATTTGTTGTTGTTGTGGGGAATTAGTTTTCATGGATTTAGTGGATGCCATAAACCAGACCACTGTTTGTTGTTGTTGTGGGGGATCAGTTTTCATGGATTTGGTGGATGCTACAAACCAGACCACAATTTTTTATTGTTGTGTGGAATCAGTTTTCATGGGTTTAGTGGATGATACAAACCAGACCACTATTTTTTGTTGTTATAGCGGATTAGTTTTCATGGATTTAGTGGATGGCACAAACCAGACCACTATTTGTTGATGTGGATGATTGTTTTTTGAGAATTTAGTGGATGCCACAAACCAGACCACTAGTTGTTGTTGTTGTAGGGGAATAATTTTCATGGATTTAGTGGATGCCATAAACCAGACCACTGATTGTTGTTGTTGTGGGGGATCAGTTTTCATGGATTTGGTGGATTCTATAAACCAGACCACTATTTTGTTGTTGTTGTGTGGAATCAGTTTTCATGGATTTAGTGGATGCTACAAACTAGACCACTATTTTTTTATGTTGTGGAGAATCAGTTTTCATGGATTTAGTGGATGCTACAAACTAGACCACTATTTTTTTATGTTGTGGAGAATCAGTTTTCATGGATTTAGTGGATGCTACAAACCAGACCACTATTTGTTGTTGTTGTGGGGGATTAATTTTCATGGATTTATTGGATTCTACAAACCAGACCACAATTTTTTTATTGTTGTGTGGAATCAGTTTCATGGATTTAGTGGATGCTACAAACTAGACCACTATTTTTTGTTGTTGTGTGGAATCAGTTTTCATGGGTTTAGTGGATGATACAAACCAGACCACTATTTTTTGTTGTTGTGGAGGATTAGTTTTCATCGATTTAGTGGATGCCACAAACCAGACCACTGTTTGTTGTTGTTGTGGGTGATCAGTTTTCATGGATTTAGTGGATTCTACAAACCATACCACTATTTTGTTGTTGTTGTGTGGAATCAGTTTTCATGGATTTAGTGGATAGTGCAAACCAAACATTTCAAGACATAAAGAAAAACTAATCTTCTTTGGAAACCATTTCACTGATTCACAAACTTATGTAACAATAAAGATGTCCTTTTATTCAAAACCTTATAAATTTATGCCTATGCCTATTGTAAAACTAAATTTGGTCTCTTTCAGAGTGTTCAAAGGTTATGCAATGAGCATGAAATATTTGACAATGGAAGGGTCCTTCAAATGGCTTCCATTGACATTCTTCATCTGCCCTCAGACAGTCTGCAGGATGAATGTCAGCAGCTCTAATATGATGCAGCTGACCCCCAAGCCTGATGAGAGAGCTGAACTTTGGAATATGGTGGAGGAACTTACTCAAACTGAGGGCAAGCCAATTGTGTGGATTGCAAAATCATCAGCTGGGGCAAAAGGTCAACATATGATGTGTGCTCAGAGTTATTTTAATATGAAAGTAAACGACCTTTCTGACCAAATATAGGGTTTTTCCAGACATGAGAACATGGCAAAATATCACATAATAGTGTTTTTTTTCCTTCTCATACACACATATTTCATAGTTCACTTTTCTTTCACCAATGATCTCATCAGCATTTCAAAGAGGTTCTTAAATGCTCTAAATATGTATAAAAAATAAAACAGCTGCTTTATTGCTCAGCACATTTTCAGAGATGAAAATTATTTTTCTCATTTGCCATAATGTTTTTTTAGAATGCATGAACTTACTGTGCTGAGAATCGATGTTATTTGTGCTCAATAATATCATGAAAATTGGGAACCACAGTAGCTCAGTTGGCAAAGCATTGTACTTGTAATCCAGGGGTTGTGGTTTTGAAACCTGCCTAGTCAACCCAGAGCCCAGGTAAGCTGCCTTGATGTCTCCGTGGGAAAGGTTCCCATTTCCTCAGCATGATATAGCCAATAATGTATCAAAAACCAACTAACAACAACTATTAATCACCCAGAGTCTATCAATCTACAATCTCCAAGGGACATAATCTTTGTCAAAGTAATGATGATTTTCTCTTATTTTCCACACAGGAGATGGGATCAAGATATCCACAGATGTGAATGCCCTTATAGCATATGTTGACAATAATTCTCGTGCCTTTGTGATACAGCGGTACATTGAACGACCTTTCCTGCTCCAAGGAAACAGGAAATTTGATATAAGGTCTGAATGTTTAAATGATTTTATTTCTTTGTATACACGAACATAATCTCACAGGAGGCATGACCAGATAACATTTTGACCCTTATGCAGAATAAATGCAGGTTTTTCTCAAGACTGCAGAAGTGTGGAACAGATATGGTTCCATCTCTTGCCAATTAAATATTTTAGCCATTCAAAAAGATTATTGATTTATGATAGCACTTTCTGTCTCTTATTGAAAAATAAAAAATAAGTTTTCATACAATTACAATTATTGCAAAAATAGAGCTGTAAAAGAAAATGATAAGCTCAACGAAAACATATGTAACAGTTGGAAAATGATTTGGAATCTATGATCTGCTGTAAATTGGCCTTGCAGGCCATCTGAGTCAGATGTTTTATATAAGCTTGATAATTGTGGCATAGTGAAATCAACATACACTTTTCTTCATGTATCAGATAAGATGAATTCTTGTTCCTTAATCTGCAAAATTTTAAGAGTTCTTAAATACTCATATGCTACTACTGAATGTTGAGCTGGTGAAGGGGCACAGTTTCCAATACTTTTCTATGTCATGACACTTACATGGTGACATATATTGTATGTTGAGCTGGTGAAGGGGTACATTCACCGATATTTTTCTATGTTACAGCCCTTACATGGGGACATATATTGTATGTTGATTTGATGACAGGGAACAGTTTCCAATACTTTTCTATGTTATAATCCTTACATGGTGACATATATTGTATGTTGAGCTGGTGATAGGGCAGTTTCCAGTACTTTTCTATGTCATGACACTTACATGGAACATATATTGTATGCTAAGTTGATGACAGGGCACAGTTTCCAATACTTTTCTATGTCATGACCCTTACATGGGGACACATATTGTATGCTGAGTTGGTGAAGGGGCACAGTTTCCAATACTTTTCTATGTTATGACACTTACATGGGGACATATATTTTATGTTGAGCTGATGACAGGGCACAGTTTCCAATACTTTTCAATGTCATGACACTTACATGGGGACATATAGTGTATGTTGAGTTTGGTGACAGGGGCACAGTTTCCAATTCTTTTCTATGTCATGACACTTACATGGGGACATATATTGTATGCTAAGTTGGTGACAGGGCACAATTTCCAACACTTTTCTATGTCATGACACTTACATGGGGACATATATTGTATGCTAAGTTGATGACAGGGCACAATTTCCAACACTTTTCTATATCATGACATTTACAATGGGACGTATATTGTATGTTGAGTTGGTGACAGGGCACAGTTTCCAATACTTTTCTGTGTCATGACCCTTACATGGGAACATATATTGTATATTGAGTTGGTGAAGGGGCACAGTTTCCAATACTTTACCATGTCATTACTCTTACATGGGAACATATATTGAATGTTGAGCTATGGATGGGGTACAGTTTCCAATTCTTTTCTGTGTCATGACCCTTGCATGGGAACATATATCGAATGTTGAGCTGGTGAAGGGGCACAGTTTCCAATACTTTTCTGTGTCATGACCCTTACATGGGGACATATATTTAATTCAATCATTTCATAGGAAATTGTAAATCAGACTATAAATTTGTGTATTGTTATGGATTGCTGTGACCTTTAACTCTCTAAAATTATCAATGTTTCACAAAGTTAAATACTCCAACATTTCAGCATCAAAATCTTTAACCTTATATATCTTCTATATTTCAGGTGTTGGGTACTACTGGATCACCAGTACAATATCTACCTGTTCCAGGAGGGGGTTTTGAGAACTGCCTCAGATGAGTACCAGCCTGACAACTACACTGCTGTAACCAGTCACCTCACCAATCATGCCCTCCAGAAGGACCTCTCGAAAAATTTTGGTTTATATGAGGAGGGGAATGAAATGTTCTATGATGAGTTCAACAGGTAGTATAATTATAGTTAAAACCTGGTCTGGTGACAACCTGTACAAATCAACCAACTGGTCATAATGACCTGCAGTTTTTTGGTCCCCTAAAATTCACCTATATAATTTGCCTGCACAGAGCAACTACCTGCCAAACACAAACAGTGATCACTATTTTATAGTCCCCTTGACCTTTCTATAATATGTATAGCTAAAGGCAGTTATTTAGGGATCTTGATCAGATCTGCCCCATATATAAAAGAATGTCATTTTAATATATCTCTCTATATATATAAATATGTGTGTGTGTGTGCATCTATCCAGTTGTTCTGTTATCTATCTACCTGGTACATATCTATATATCTATTTCTCTCTCTTGCTTTCTTTCTTTCCAGTATATATAATGTGCATTATTGGCCTAAGATATGAAAGTTTTGGCTTAAAATATTCACATTGTTTGATATAATGTGTAAAGTGCATGCTGTTCAATTTCCATCTTAAAATTTATTTTCTATATTTTCCATACATTTGGATGTACTTTAAAAATTATTATCTATGCCAAAAAGGAAAGTAAAAACTGTCCTTTATTATTTTAGATACTTGCTAGATACAGTTGGTATCACCATGGAAACAACCATATTGCCACAAATTCGAGATATAATCAAGAAGTGTTTTCTTGTGGTGAAAGAGGTAAAGTACATTTGACATGGTTCTTAAAGTTGATAATTTAATAATATTTTCCAAATGGTGTGGCCCTGCATCCATCATGCATCATGTGTCTATCGACATGGCCCTGCATCCATCATGCATCATGTGTCTATCGACATGGCCCTGCATCCATCATGCATCATGTGTCTATCGACAATTGCTTCGTACTCCTCTGGAGTACATATTTCTGACCCAATTTCAATCAAACTTTTAATATTGGCTTATATCATCAAAATCTCAGACAAGTTCAGTAATGAGTGAGATCTATGCATATCAATGAAGTGATCTTGTTGGTAAATAAGCTTCTAGTATCATTGCAGGGCTGAGCAATTTTTTTTTTCATCCACTAGTCCAGGACAAGTGGTTTCAGAAAAGTAACTTGTCCCACCTTACTTTTCACTTGTCCCACCTTACTCTTCACTTGCCCCACCTTACTTTTCACTTGTCCCAAATTGGTAATCACTTGCCGAGATTTGATGAGATGTATGTACTTAATCCATAGAAAAAAACAAACGAAATAATATACAACATAATTATTTCTTAAAAGAATTTAATTTTTCAAAAACAATGGTTGTTATACATTTGGCTTCTTTGTGTTCATGTATATATGTTTTAGCTGATGGATTTGAAAAAATGTCCATGTATATCTGCCACCAGTGCACCAGCACTAAGCCAGCAGTTGATATCTGTGTCTAGGTTAAAGTCCTCAATATATTGTGCTGCACAGGCCTTGTGGAGTCCAGACATGTCATGAGACTTGATTGGTTCAATCCTGAATCTGTCAGTTCCACTGACAAATAAACTGGGTGAATTTCCAACCTATGCCAGTTTTGGATATTGTTTGCAATAACTGCAAAGCATCTTTCCTTCTGAGTCAATACATTCAAGCCTGGGATATCAATCAACCCAATGCAGCTGAAAATTTCTCTGTCTCTTAGTAGTGTCATATTTAACATTTTTTGCCACCATGGATTCTTGCTTATGTCTCTGTGGAGAAATAGCTACCGCTCAGTAGCAGTCTTACGTTTTATCCCTTCACTTTCACAAAATGTTCCTTCTTCAAATCACCCTCATTACCTTCCTTGCGAAAATAATTTAGCAAACTCATTTTATCCAGAGAGTAACTATCAGCTTGCTTGACAACTACATCTAAAGTGATCATAACATACATTTTCTCTTTTAAATACGAACAGAGACAGCTCATTAATTAGCGTAATTGTTTCATTTCGCATGTGGAAGTTAATCATCTGTATAATCAATTAAAAATTAAAGAATCATTACTGTCATTTAATCAGTTCATAAAAGAAACCAAACACTGATGTCGGTAAAGTACCTTTCATTAATTTAATTACACTGACTCGCTGGATTAAAATCATAGTGAGCCACTCGTGAGGATCTGGCTTGAGTAAACACAATGCGACAAAGCCACTTAAAACACTGCTAATCGATCATACTGGCTTTCTTTTGTTTGATGTGTTTTGATTTGCTGATAATTTGGTCGCTTAGCCCAATATGCAGTCAAGCAGTAAAAGAACGTGCGCATATGCGACAATTATCACTGACCACATTTATGTGTTATACAGGATGTAAATGTATACATGAAGAGGGGTAGAATCAAGTATTCAGTGCGCCTGGAGGGCATGATTGGCCAAATAAAGGTAGATATAGTGATTAAAGCACGAAAATAAGGACTTGCCCGACATTTTTAAAAAGCACTTGTCCCGGACAAGCGACATGGAAAATTTTACTTGCCCGACTTCGAAAATGAATAGTCCGGGACGTCTGGCTATGGGATTTGCTCAGCCCTGCATTGTCATAGACAGATTCTTTAATAAGTGAGATCTCTGTATACTAATGAGCTGTCTTGTATCTCGATGACTTTGATTAGTAGCAGGAGACTGTGCATAATAATTATGCCTTTATTAAAATAGATAGAATTTTTTCAGGAGGTAATAAAATGGGTAAATTCAACATGATATAAAGTTTGGGAGATAGTTTACATAAGTTGTATTCTTACAGTACTACATAAGCCTGCTTACTGAAATGGTCAACTCTTAAGTTATGTAAGAAAGGTGAGAAATATCTGGTTCATTTGGTCTATTGTTTATCACATAGTGCCAAAATGGCTTGTGACTTTGGAATTCTCAAAGTTAATATTGAATCTTGTTCTAACAACTTCTTATCCAATCAAAGTTACTGCTACAAGTCAGTAATTTGCAATTATAAATTGTTTAAAATCAACTTGGAGTTTAAAGAAAACAAAAAAAAATAAAGAGGACAATGAGGATGAGGAAAGAACATGAGGAGTAATAATATCTTTCATAAAATCAGGGTCACAAATGCATAATTTACATGCACCTTGATACTCTGTGTATTTTGCTAGATTCAAGTTTAATCGCCGGTTTCTGTTGAGTCAGACTGCATTGATGGTTACTATTGTCAACATTACAATAGCAATATTGTAATGATTTATGAATTAAAATGATGTGTTTCGATACTGGTAGCTTGCAAATATCATATACTCTTGTCATAAAAGTTGATGTTCAGTATGACTTTCTGAATCCAGTATTAGTTTCACCCAAGTCAATTCTTTGTAGAGAATCAAGACCAATGGCCTTGGGTACACTAGTTTCCAGTTGTTTGGCTTTGATTTTATGCTAGATGAGGACCTGAAAGTTTGGCTGATGGAAATCAATGGGGCACCTGCTTGTGCACAGTAAGTCTGAGTCCAATTCATTTTTGTGCTTACCTGTATTAATAGATAGTGGGACATAGGCTTAACTTCGTTGACCTAAGTATTGATATTGAAAATATAGATACAGTGAATATTAATACAGTAAAACCTGTCTTGAGAGACCGCCCCTTCTGCCAACAAAAAGCGGTCTCTCATGACAGGTGGTCTCTCATAACATGTTTGTACAAAAAGATCAGTTTCCAAGGTCGAAATTCAGTAGTTTATTTCATTCTTTATTTATACTTCTTGTTAAAATTGTGCATGCATTTATCTGAAAATAATTTTATATAGCAATAGAGATATACATCTATCATTAAACATGAATCAAATTTATATTTGAAGATCACATATACATGTATTAGCATATGAATTCGTTTCTAATTAACTCCTTGTCTTTTATAACACCCTGAATTGAGTTCTCCCAAAATTTAAACTGGCTGTTGTTTTGTGAGTGGTCTCACCTTTTTCACTTCTTTCTATTACATTCATTCTTTCTTCCAGTGTTAGAATTTGTCTTTTTTTCATTGTAGATTCTGCCATTGTTATTAAGGTGCTAGGTGTTAACGTTATCAGTGATCAGTTGCAATAACGACCGTAGCAGGGAAATATGGAATACATATACAATGTATATGTACCAATGAATGAAAAAAAAAGATGTAAATAAACTCATCTAGAAACAGAATAAATTTATTTAGAGACAAAAGTCAAAGGCTTAATTCACCAATGACATAAAGGGATTAACTATATAAACAAAGGATGTAACTGGCCTGCACTAAGGTGAACAGATGACGGCTTGGTGTGAGGGCTTTAATCACTGTAACATTTAAAAAAAACAACAACACAACCCTTTAACAATGACAATCGAATGCAGAAAACAACTCTCCCCTACTGGTATTAAAAACAAAGACAGAGACATCATTCACCCGAAGCATTACGGATTAACTCCAAAGACAAACGTTGTATGCAACCGCTACATTGACTTTGGCACTACAATGGCAGTTAGTGACATGTACTTTAGTTTGGTTGACAGTCTGTAACAAAGGACACTACATGCATGACCTGTAAAATTTATGGAACCGGTAGCCAGCCTATTTTTTTTTTTGTGTTTTTTTTTTTGTTTGTTTTTGTTCAGAACAATCTTTACTTTTTAAATGGTTGTTGCTACAAAGGATTAAATCAAGGTCAGTGGTGTGTGTCTCAGTTCTTGTGATAGGGTAATTCATAGCAGTGTTATTTTAGAACAATCAGTCATTCGCAACTTCACGGTCAATCCTATAGATTGCACTTTAGTCTCAAAGAAACAGCCGAGGTTATTCCAATTGAAAAATCTCCAATCAGATAATGATGCAAAAAATAGTGCTATATTTCTAATTAATGCAAATACAGTGGCTAAATTGGTATATGAAATGACTGAATATCACAAAACCAGACTGCGCTCTACAGCTAGATAGCTGCACTTTATATACTTGCCATCAAATATCACCATCATTCATGTGTTTCTTTTGTTACACGTACACTGTTTGTTATAGAAGTTTTGTTACATTGTATACTGTCTGTTATAGAAGTTTTGTTACATTGTATACTGTCTGTTATAGAAGTTTTATTACATTATTTACTGTCTGTTATAGAAGTTTTGTTACACTGTATACTGTCTGTTATAGATGTTTTGTTACATTGTATACTGTCTGTTATAGAAGTTTTGTTACACTGTATACTGTCTGTTATAGATGTTTTGTTATACTGAATACTGTCTGTTATAGATGTTTTGTTACACTGTATACTGTCTGTTATAGATGTTTTGTTTCATTGAATACTGTCTGTTATAGATGTTTTGTTACATTGTATACTGTCTGTTATAGATGTTTTGTTACACTGTACAATGTCTGTTATAGATGTTTGTTCTTTTAAATCAATGAATTGAATTTAATTGAAGTAAAGTCAGTGTCAGCAGTGGCATAGAAAACATTTTGAATGATGTTATGATTTTGTGTAACTCATCACTTAGTGATGTTAGCAAGTGGGACATAGAAGTGTTCTATTGAAACTTTTTATGGTAATGGAAATTAGTTTTCATTACACAGGAAACATATACATGTATTTAATGCTTGCATTAAATTAAATTTAATCTATGCAGCAGATTGTAAAGTAATATATTATATTGCTTTGATCTTAATGAGTCATGATGGTTTTACTAAAGCCTTGAAAATTGAGAGAAACTACAGGTTTACTCTGATGAAGAAATCAACAGCAACAAGGAGCTTTGTTTTAACAATTCATGAGAAACATAATTGCTGAAATATTTGCCATATGGTTCAGTTATATCAAAATGTCTCTTTTCTTGAGATGGATATTTAATATGATTTTTTCTGCTAATTCATATAGTAATTAAATTATTTCATATCTTAAGTTAAATATTTATAAATTGAATACAATTTTTTGATTACTTTACAAGAAGTTTGACAACTTATTTTAAATATTCAAACACATCTGCAAATGAATTGATCTGATTAATCTGATTAATTTAATATCCAAATCTCCAGCAGTTCAATTCTCAATTCATTACTATATATATATATATATATATATATATATATATATATATATATATATATATATATATATATATATATATATCAGAGCTTCCAAAATTTACTCAAACCTATGCAGGACATTTCCCTAACCAAATTTTTTGTTCAACAAATCACCTTTCAAAGCCAATACTTGCTTCATTTGAATCACTTCAGGCTCGATTGCATGCCTTAGTAAATTGTAAAACCTTCATTCATTTTATTTAAATGGACTGTAGTCTTTTACAGAAGGCTGTTAAATTTTCCATTATCTTCAGCATTTGGCATGTCAAACTATCTTGTACAAATTAAGATCATAGTGTATTCAGCATTTGGCATGTCAAACTATCTTGTACAAATTAAGATCATAGTGTATTCAGCATTTGGCATGTCAAACTATCTTGTACAAATTAAGATCATAATGTTGTTTATAGTGCATTAAAAACATAAATAAATGGTCAAATGAACAAAAATTATAATGAGATATCTACATTGTGATCACAGTCGTTTATATTAGAAACAGAAATGAAAAAGATGCAAGGGATTACATACATAGAAACTGCTGCTATTTATAGCATATTGTAATGAGTCTAATCATGCAGTATAATCACTTGACTCTCAACTGCTTTGATCTGATAAGCCTAACTGGTAAATAACAGTATTGGGTAGGGTTGTGTGTGTACAGTATTGGGTAGGGTTGTGTGTACAGTATTGGGTAGGGTCGTGTGTGTACAGTATTGGGTAGGATCATGTGTGTACAGTATTGGGTAGGGTTGTGTGTACATTATTGGGTAGGGTTGTGTGTGTACAGTATTGGGTAGGGTTGTGTGTACAGTATTGGGTAGGGTTGTGTGTGTACATTATTGGGTAGGGTTGTGTGTACAGTATTGGGTAGGGTTGTGTGTACAGTATTAGGTAGGGTTGTGTGTGTACAGCATTGGGTAGGGTTGTGTGTGTACAGTATTGGGTAGGGTTGTGTGTGTACAGTATTGGGTAGGGTTGTGTGTGTACAGTTGCATAATTACCATATGCATAGGAGTGCAAGATATGGAATTAAATATTAGCTGTGAAGCCAGCTAGGGGATTTTTAAAAATGGATATATGCATTGATACTTCGACTACACTAAACATATTCACACTTGGCCAGTACTATTGAGAACTTAACATGGCAAACAAAAGTGATAATTAGATGTAGGATTTTTTCTATTTGTCTAGCAAGCCAGATTTCCTTTCAGACAAAATTTTTAAATGCCAGACTTCTCCTTTTATATTGACCAGTTTTGGAACCGTAATGCTTGATTTCTGCTTGAAAAGAATTATACCACTCTAATCTGTTTGATTATATAGGTGGCATTATATATATGTGTGTCTGGAGACTTTGGAGCCATAGTAACATCTTGACCCTCCCAATGACTTGGACAGGTATTTTTTAACAAAACGTGTTAGAATAGGAATAACTGTACCACTGTCATTAATCTAAATATCCAAGCCTCAAATTTTCAAATTTTCTGGACACCATATTTTTCAAATTTGTCATAATTTTCCATAGTACATACAATTTCTGTACACCAAGTATATTTTTTAAGCTGATTTTACTTTCAATGTATACTACATTAAGACTCAAATAATGCTTCCCTTCCTATGTTGAGGCCATCAGATTTTCAGGATTGACTCCCATCAGTTCTGTTTACTGTCACTATTGTTTTGATTTAGTGCATGCATAACAAAGGGATTGTCACTATTGTTTTGATTTAGTGTGGGTGCATGCATGACAAAGGGATTGTCTCTATTGTTTTGATTTAGTGTGGGTGCATGCATAACAAAGGGATTGTCACTCTTACCAAAAAAGATAATTCAGTTTCAAACATGCATCTAACACAACTAGACCTTTGTGCACACTGATCTCCAATGGCAATAAGTCTACATGAAGAAAATGAAAGTCAAAAATACTAGACCTGCAACCAATATTTTTGCTAGTAAAAGAAATTATCAAATGAATCATTATCATGTAAATGTTATGTAACTCATCAACCTTTTTGTGTAGGTGTGGTATGTTGCTGCTGGTAATCTTCATTTGAGGTTACATAGAGAGTACTGTAGGTGTGGTATGTTGCTGCTGGTAATCTTCATTTGAGGTTACATAGAGTACTGTAGGTGTGGTAGGTTGCTGCTGGTAATCTTCATTTGAGGTTACATATAGAGTACTGTATGTGTGGTATGTTGCTGCTGGTAATCTTCATTTGAGGTTACATAGGGAGTACTGTAGGTGTGGTAGGTTGCTGCTGGTAATCATCATATGAGGTTACATAGAGAGTACTGTAGGTGTGGTATGTTGCTGCTGGTAATCTTCATTTGAGGT
This sequence comes from Margaritifera margaritifera, assembly GCA_029931535.1. Classification (NCBI taxonomy): domain Eukaryota; kingdom Metazoa; phylum Mollusca; class Bivalvia; order Unionida; family Margaritiferidae; genus Margaritifera; species Margaritifera margaritifera. The sequence continues at coordinate 3,238,780 of JAQPZY010001626.1, read as the reverse complement.
TACATAGAGAGTACTGTAGGTGTGGTAGGTTGCTGCTGGTAATCATCATTTGAGGTTACATAGTGAGTACTGTAGGTGTCTAAGCCCTCTCTGTATAGTGGCAGTCTGAGCCCAAAATTTGAATACAATAACTTTATAAAGTCTGTAAAGTATCTAATTTTAAGGAATTTATACTAAAATGTTTTTTTTCTATTGAAGCTATTGCATTATACCAGTTATTTCTCTACTATGCCCCTGTATACAGTATCTGTTTAATTCTGTTTGATATCAGTATGCATTCTTTATTGAAAGTCACTAAACACAGCCTGCAGTGACAACTTTGGAATATGTTATTATTACAGCCTTAACTCTTAACTACTCTCTAGTCTATCTGTCTTCTTGCAACTTTGGAATATGTTTTTATTACAGCCTTAACTCTTAACTACTCTCTAGTCTATCTGTCTTCTTGCAACTTTGGAATATGTTTTTATTACAGCCTTAACTCTTAACTACTCTCTAGTCTATCTGTCTTCTTGCAACTTTGGAATATGTTTTTATTACAGCCTTAACTCTTAACTACTCTCTAGTCTATCTGTCTTCTTGCAACTTTGGAATATGTTATTATTACAGCCTTAACTCTTAACTACTCTCTAGTCTATCTGTCTTCTTGCAACTTTGAGTGTGAGCATATAAGTCTCTGACACTCAGTTGAACGTGATGCTAATTGCTATTCAGTTGAATGTGATGCTAATTGCTATTCAGTTGAATGTGATGCTAATTGCTATTCAGTTGAATGTGATGCTACTTGCTATTCAGTTAATTGTGCCTGGTTACAAACCCTAAAAAATCAGTTGGTAAATGAAACCCATATGACCTCTAAGGGGAAATCTAGTTGATCCTTTAGAGCTCAGCTCATTATCATAGTATAATGCATTGCCAATAAAACTAAATTTGTGATAGTAAATCTGTGCACTAATGTCAGCAAACTTTAAAATTCAGTACAGTTATTTCCAACCTGTTCATTGTGCAATCAGTTACAAGAGTTGGTCATGGTTTTGAGGTGTTCTATCAACACATTAGAGCAACCAGCCAGAACCAGTCCAGTGGGGACTGGAAATGTGCCACCAGTACAGCAACCAGTGCAAAGATGCGTGGCAGTAACGGGACTAGAATTGTTCAAGAACAGCTAACATGTGTACACAGCAAGCTGTTAATTGATTACTTTATTGTTGTAATTTGGTGAGTTTAAGACCAAATGTGCGATGTTTGTGTTATAAATAATAAAGGAATCAAAGGTGGTCCATGATGTCTTCTGAGCCTTTGATGAAAATCGGCCGACCTCTGGTGGAGGAGAGATAAAATGGAGAGACTGACCATAACAATGATTTCGGCAGACACACTAGAGTAAGTATTTAGATTTTTTGTCTTGTTCAATTGTTATTGTATTGTATTGTTCAAGATGTTTTAAGAGGAATATTTAAGGACAGCTCTTACTTTTTTTGTTCAATTCATGTCAAAATGCCGAAATGTGTGCTTTCTCCCAATGCTAAGCCAAACAAACCCCCAGTTAAGAAATATTACAACAAATTCAACAATGCTTGGATATCAGAGTTTAAGTGTGTGCAGGCAAGTAGCAAAGGTCCTGAGTTTGCATGCACATAAATTAAGTTCAAGTTCTATATAAAATAGATAAGTAAAAATATATTACATGATAATTAATTTTAAAGTTGGGATCAATTATTCATTAAAGCATAATACATTATGTATTTTTTCATTGTTTATTTCAAATCTTAAATCAGTCTTGATTTGTTTTTAATTTACAGTGGTGAAACTTGCCAATAGATTTTTGGATCTGAGCCATGAAGAGAAAGAACTCCTTGAGGATGAGGCTCAGAAATTCATCCCAAGTCCTAGTCAGGAACTTTCTTCTCAGGGTGAACATAGTTTGGAAGAGTTTTGGAGAGCAGCCAGCAACCTTACAAACCCAGCAACAGGAAAACTGAAATTAAAACTTTTTTGCAGGCTGAGCATGGTTGTCCTGTCATTGCCACATTCTAATGCTGATATAGAGAGGACATTCTCCATTCTTAAAAAAATACAAAGTGATTCAAGGGGAAATCTGGACTAGAGAACTATTGAGAGCCTGTTAAGTGTGAAGCTTAATAATCACAATGAATGTCATCAGTGGTCACCAGACAGTGATCTTATGAAGGAAATTTAAAATGCTATTGGATTTTATAACAAAAGTCTTTGCAGTGAATTATAGGATAAACAACTCTTCTTTTTTCATGTAATTGACAATATACTGACTCATATTAATTAATTATTATTGTAACATTTTCCATCAGAATCTGAATCTAATTCATGTTCAAAATGTTTTATTATAGTATCAAGAGAATACATATTATAGCAAAAAATGCACTTGTTTTGTTTCTAAACCCCTTAAAACATGTAAAATTTATGCCAATAAAAATCTACTGGTTTAAAAGCCAATCTACTGAACAAAATTTGTAAATCTACTGATTTGAAATCCAGGTTCTGTCATGAGTATGCATCTAGGTGATCTTAAAAGTCTTGCTATCGCTACTACACCTGAGTGGATGATCATATCGACATGGGATTTTCACTAAAACATTTCTTATGATGCCCAGTTGCTTCTAAATGAAAATGGTGCCAAGTATGGCTGCCATGGTAGATCTTAAAAATTGTGTTATCACTAATCCTTAATGGATGGTTCATATCAATATGGATTTTTCACTGAAAGATTTCTTATGATGTCTGCTTGGTCAAACACAAAAATGATGCCTGTCAAATGTCTACTATAGTTGTCACATTGGTAATCTTAAAAGTCATGTTATCACTACTGCTTCTGAATGGATGGTCATATCAACATGAGGCTATCACTTAAAGACTTCTTATGATGTCTAGTTAGTCCTGAGTTTACATGGTGCAGATCTGACATCCAAGTATGGCTACCATGGCATACATCTTGAGAATCTTGTTATCACTACTCCTCCAGAACAGATGGTGATATCAACATAGGGTTTTCACTAAAAGACTTCTAATCATGTTTGGTTGGTCCTAAGTGAAACTGGTGCCCATGGGACATGCCCTTGGACATCCAGTCTTGAAAATCTTATCAACACTCTTCCTGAACAGAAAATCATATTGACATAGGGTTTTCACTAAAGACTTCATATGCTGTCTAGTTGAGCCTAAATGGAAATAGTTCTGATCTGACATCCAATATGACCACCATGATGACCATCTTGAAAATCTAGTTAATCCTTCAGAATGGATGGATGTATCTAAATGGGATTTTTACTAGAAGACTTATGATGTCTGCATCATACCAAATAAAAATAGTGCCAATCAGACCTCCAGCATGGTCACCAATTCTTTTTATCATACTAATCATAATGATAAATGGCCATAACTACATGGGGTTTTCACCATAAGACTTCTATCATGTCTGGTTGGTACTAAATGAAATTCATGTCGATTTGAAATACAATATGGCCAGCGTGGTAGCCTTCTTAAAATCTTGTTATGGCTACTTCTTCCAAATGGATGGCTGTAGCAACATGGAGTTTTCACTGAAAGATTTCTTATGATGTCTGGTTGGTCCTAAATTAAAATGGTGCTGACCTGACATCCAATATGGCCACTATGGCCGTTATTGTGGACACCTTGAGATTCTTGCTATGGTTACTTCTCCTGAATGGATAGTTGTAGTGACAGGGTGTTTTTACTCAAAGACTTCTTATGATATCTAGCTGGTCTTAAAATAAAAGGGTGCAGATCAAACCTCCATCAAGATGGCCATGGTGGCCATGAATACAATCTTGTTATCACTAATCATTTTTCAGAGATTGTCATAATGATACCTGATTTTCGCTAAAATACTTATCTCTCTATATGTAGTTTGTCCCGAATGAAAATAATGCCAATATGACTTCCAAAATTTGTCAAATCTTGTTCAAGCTACTTGGCTATACTGACATCTTCTTTTTAAAAACTACTTCTTTCTTCATTAAAATTATGCTGATACAACCTCCAAAATGTCTGCCATGATGGCCATCTTGAACATCTTGATGTGGCTACTTCTCCTGAACAAACAGTTGTATTGACATGGGGTTTTCACTAAAACACTATAGCAATAGATACCTAGTTCTAATGAAAATGCTTATCTGATCTCCAACATGGCACCATAGCCATCTCAATATTCTTGTTTTATCACCTCTCTTCTTGCATAAATGATGGCATTGACAAAGGGTTTTCATTGAAACACTTCCTGCATGAATGATGGCATTGACAAAGGGTTTTCATTAAGACACTTCCTGCATGAATGATGGCATTGACAAAGGGTTTTCATTAAGACACTTCTTGCAACATTTAAGTGGTTCTGAATTAAAATGTTGCATATCTGACCACCAACATATATACACTTTTGTGAAGGAGTTTTGAAAATCAGACCTAACTGGGTAAGGAAGAACCTTATTGATGTTAAGGTCAAAAGGTCAAAAGTTAAAGTCACTATGGCTGAAAGAAGAATAATTGTTTTTGAGCAATTACATAAATTCTACATTACTTACATGGACCAGACTTTGTGGATGGCTTGCACATATGTTGAGAAAGAAGACTATCAGTTTTGGGGTCAAAAGGTCAAAGGCCAAGGTCGCTTTACTAGAAATAAACAAAATGGTTTCCACTTAGTAACATTAGTTCTACATCAGATAGCTGGATCAAATGTTGTGGATGCTGTATGCTTAGGATAAGGAAGAAGAGTTTCGATTGTGGGATCAAAAAGTCAAAAGACAAGGTCTCTGTTACTGAAAGAAGAAAAGCATTTTTCCACAAAAATTTCAGTCATCTACACAGAGGATTATTAAACACAGGCCAGGCATATAATGTGCTATTCGTAGCACTCTTGTTTTAAAAAAAAATATTATTTAAAGATTTAAGCAAACTTAGCTTGTGGTTATATTTTGATATTGAGACAAGTTCAGTGATCTTCTATCCATGATAACAGGTTCAAGGTCAAAGGACAGGATAAAGAATTATTTACTGCACTTGCATGTATTTTGTGAACATGTTAACACAAACATAGGGAAATAGTTTTGTTACCATGATTTGGTATGTTGGAGTTTCTCAAGAATATCAGAAATGGTTTCAATGCTCAGCATTTAAAAAAAAGAAGTGGTATTACCCAGGTATCTTGGATTCCTGGAAATTCATTTTGGTCATTAGAGAGTCAGTCCAGTTGATGAACTCTTGTTTATATTAAGCTCAGTGTTAGAGTATTTTACTTTCTATCTAAATTAAAGGCAGGCTCAACAAAGAGGGAGTCTCTTGCTTTAAGAAAATAAACAAAGAAGCCAGTTTCTCAGAATGACAGATCTAGGTCTATTATGTTTGCTGTTGAGTGTGCATTATACAGAGATACAGGTAAATCATGTACAGGTACAGGTAAATCATGTAAAGGTACAGGTAAATCATGTACTGGTACAGTACTCACCTGTAAAATCTTCTAATTATTAAATGTTTTGAATGTTGGATTTTGATGGCCATGGCAAATTTTATAACTGAATTCAAAATATATAAATGTTCTTTTTCACAGGAAACTTCTGCCTGACCTGGCCCGTAGCATTGTTGTGAGTGCAATAGATCCAATATTTCCTCCAAGTGTGCCAAACTCAGCTGGAAGCACATGGTTCCACAAAATCTGAGTCAGTTCAAAAATCTGTCAACCTGTCAAGATTTTTATATAACCCCACTTTGAGAAGTAGGCACTCTATATGGTAAATTCACTATTATTCAGGGGCTTACAAAATTTGTATATGGTAAATTCACTATTATTCAGGGTCTTACAATATTTGTATATGGTAAATTCACTATTATTCAGGGGCTTACAATTTTTGTATATGATAAATTCACTATTATTCAGGGGCTTACAATTTTTGTATATGATAAATTCACTATTATTCAGGGGTTTACAATATTTGTATATGGTAAATTCACTATTATTCAGTGGCTTACAATATTTGTATATGGTAAATTCACTATTATTCAGGGGGTTACAACATCTGTATATGGTAAATTCACCATTATTCAAGGGGTTACAATATTTGTATATGGTAAATTCGCTATTATTCAGGGGGTTACAATATTTGTATATGGTAAATTCACTATTATTCAGGGGGTTACAAAATCTGTATATGGTAAATTCACTATTATTCAGGGGATTACAATATTTGTATATGGTAAATTCACTATTGTTCAATGGGTTACAATATGTGTTGACTATGTGTTTGCTAAACCACAAATTTACACACCCAAAGAAAAATATCTTTGCCATAAACAGAATTTATGTCAGAAGTATACATTATTCAGGAATTGAAGTACCATTGAAAGTCTAACTTTGTAAGACTAATGAAGATGATGTTCATGAAAATACAAATGAATTCACAGTACCTGGAATGATTTTGTCCACATTTCCAACCATCCATCTATACTAGGTCACAGTGATATGATATTTTCCATAGTTTAATCAGTATTTCTTAAAAATTGTGTCCAGACTCATATTCCAGTACCTTTCTCACCCATAGCCAACAAAAGTTGCATGTTGATCCATTTTGGAATTAATGTGCGTTGCACACCAACAATGGGATTAATAAGACATAGTTCCAAGGATTTATTTAAAGTTGCTTAAAAATACTGAGATATGTCACAGAAGTGGGACTCTTCACTTATTTCATCAACAACTCTGGTGTTTTTTTTAACTCATTTGTCTGTTTGATTATATGTACATCTACAGTACTCCCATGCTATAATGCTGTTCATGGCAACCATAGTCCATGGACTGCCTTATAGGTGAAGTTACCTTATATTGAGATATTTTATACATAATATTACTATTAAATAATGAAATGGAACCCATGACCATACATGTCTTTTAAAATGGACTGTCTTATACCAAGGTATTGTACACAGTAATATTACTATGAAATGGAACACATGACCATACCTGTCTTATAAAATGGACTGTCTTATACCAAGGTATTGTACATAATAATATTACTATTAAATAATGACATGGGATCCATGACTATACCTGTGTTATAAAAGGGACTGTCTTATAATGAGGTACATTATAATGAGAGAGCACTTTATTAGTTTGATTATCAAAATCTCTATAGACTGACCTATGGTCTACACATAGTAGTTATTATTATTTAAAGCAGAGCAAGTCAGAATATAGCACTTTTCTTCTCATTACTATAAAAATATTTTATTTTGTAGAGATATGTATATCTTGAAGCAGTTTATCCAGTTATATTTTCATAGACATATGCTTTTGATTTTCTTTATTGATTTTAGCAAAAAGAACTCCCTTTTCTTGTCTTTATTTGCATTACAAAACACTCATGGAAAAGTAGTTTTATTTGCATTACAAAACACTCATGAAAAAGTTTTATTTGTATCACATAACATTCATTGACTATCATCCCATTACAAAACACTCATGGAAAAGTGCTGCTTGTATCACATAACATTCATTGACTATCATCCCATTACAAAACACTCATGGAAAAGTGCTGCTTGTATCACATAACATTCATTGACTATCATCCCATTACAAAACACTCATGGAAAAGTGCTGCTTGTATCACATAACATTCATTGACTATCATACAATTACAAAACACTCATGGGAAAGTGATACTCAAATAACATTCATTGACTATCATCCCATGAGGCCAAAATGTATTTAAGTGTACTCATTCATCACAGTTGTTATGTCTTCATACAAATGTCAATAAAGATATCTGTTAAAATTTTTGGGCAGATTTAATTTGGATCATTCAGTATTAATTATTGTTTTGGTAAGTTTTTATATCAACCTCAATTCCTTAATTGTAAATTATCATCTCGACCATTCTTATTTTTTCCCATTTATTAAAAAATGCAACATAAATCCTTTTACATTTGTCATAATATTATCTATGCCAAAACTAAGCACATTTAATTGATACATAGTTCAGTTCTGACATATAGGTAAATTTTGTATGGTTATTGTTTTTTTTTTAATTTTCTGTTTTAAAATTTATGACAATGATAACCAACTGTTCTCAACACTCTTATATTTTGCAAACATATCACATGGATGCTGGGTAGATGATTAGATTTATTTTTATATTTTACTTTTTTATATGTAGTTATCTTTATTCTGAATTGTTGCATGAGACCATGCCTTTTAAAATTGTGTAACTTTGTTCCATGGGTTCTGTAGGTAACACCCCGCTTTGCAGTAACTTACTAAATCTGCTGGTTCTTTGCTCTTGTGTTTTTTTTAATCAAGGAAAGTTACCAAGTGTTTTTTTCACATTTATATTTTTCTTTGTGGGAGGACTTTTCTCCAGGTAGCTTTTCCCAGGTATATCACATTCAGTGCCAGTGCTGCATGTCCAGTTCTCCATATCCAGCTCGATAGAATATCAACCTTTTGGCTGAGTCTCTCTACCCCTCTAGAAGGTTTGCTGTTTTGCACACCCTACAAAGTACAATATCTTCACATTGCCACATTTAACCATACTTAACACTCACATAGAACTATTGACTTCATAGACCCATATCTGCCAGTACACAATATGGGGCCTGAAGTTAATAAAACTCTGTGCTTCTGCCTGATATTTAGTCTTCACCATCAACCAATGAGAAACAAGCTTTCAAAAGTAACATCATCTATAATTGGTTGAAACAAAATCTGAATCTCAAACTCAGTCTCTAAAGTTGTATGATCTCCAGGTCTGGTAGTGTATTCTTTAAAATGGAAATCATTAGTAGAACAAACAGCATAAACTCTGATCTTCCAGACCACGTGACAACACATGCAGTTTGCAGTTGTGTGTGAATTATATGTGGGTATATACAGCACTTGATACAATATTTATCTTCATGTCAGTTGGACTCTTTCGACATCAACTTCAGGTATGATATCTCATCCCTGTCCAGCAGTTATCTTAGTAACCTCTTACTTTTTATCCCACTGACTGAAGGTTCTGGAATGATATTATGATTATAGTGATGTCCATCCATCCATCAATCCATCAGTCCATCTGTCTGTAGACTAGGTGGTTTCTGCAACATAATGTTAAAGTGATGTGGTCTTTTTCTCTCAAACCTTGTATGGTCCTTACCTATTGGTAGAGCTAGAAGCCTATTTATTTTGGGGTTGCTAGGTCCAAGGTCAAGGTCACTGGAGCTGAAAATGAGATTTTCTTTTCTGCCTAATTTTCATCAAACATCATAGGCAAACTACACCTAATGGCAGAAGCAGCTTCCTATTGATACTGAAGCCAAGAGGCAAAACATCAAAGTCAGTTAAGCAGACATTGTAAATTTTTTGGTTTCTGTTCAGTAAGTTAAGATTTTCAGATCCAATTTTCATCAAACTTTATATGTAGTCATCGATTGGACAGAGGCACTGCCCTATTGATTCTCAGGCCTAGAGTTGAAGGTTAAGGTCACAGGAGCTAAAATTGCCATTTTGGGATCCACATGATAAATCCACTTTCCTCAAATTTACCACACCCAAAGTTTATCAGCTTCATTGTTGCATTAGACTTGTGGAATGACAGCTCCCAGTTGAGTCTGCAATTGACAGACCAAAGGTGGAGATTACTGGACATGAAATCGCATTCTTGGTTTCTACATAATAACTCAACTTACATGGACCCAATTTTCAAAACCATATTAATAATGGCATTTTACTCGCACTCATCAGAAATTGACTATGCCCTCAAAAGCTTATCATCTCAGTAGACAAACCACCAACTGTTCCTGGAAAGAATATTCAACAGGCTCTCAAACAACTTGTATTTAAGTTTGGAACACACAATGAAGTCATTATCTTTGGAGATAACAATATAGGTCTCCAAAACAACAGACACCACATTCACTTCCTCCACCATTCCATCAGTTCCTGCCTCGATATTGCACAGTGACACTCACTTTGGTATAATATGAAGGGTAAAAGGGTAATCATTGAAATTCTCTCTCTCTCTCTCTCTCTCTCTCTCTCTCTCTCTCTCTATATATATATATATATATATATATATATATATATATATATATATATATATATATATAATGAGATAGAAAGAGAAAGAAATGTATTATTATATCTAGATATGCTTAACTTACTGTTAGTCAAATATAAATCAGCTTTAATGTTGTACCATCCCTACTCCTTTCTCAGTTATTGTGCCTCAACCATCCTAACAACTCCATCCTAACTCCAAACAACTCCATCCTAACACCCAACAACTCCATCCTAACACCCAACAACTCCATCCTAATCTTAACCTCTGCACCCTGGATAATATATAGAAATAATTCTTAGACTGTTGTCCAAATCTACAAATCACCCCCATGCAATGCCCAAAGTTTGAAATCTCTTTATGAAACGGCATAGGAGGAGTTGTCATTATTACACTTGCACACACATAAATTTGTCTTCAAAGAGGGTGTGGAAAATTATCATTTGTACACACTCTAATGAATACACTCAGGTTTATATATATTTGTTATTTAACAAATCCGATTTAGAAATGCCATACCTAACATGTATTATGATTATCCAATTTAATTTTTGTCATTAAGGTGAATTCATAAAACTCTGTCATGCTTTATAAAAATTGGATAACATTCCTTCCAAGTAGTCATTCCATATTCTAAAACATGATCAGACTCTTCATACAGTTTCAGAAAGCTTTGTGGTGATTTGAATAATGTCTATCAATGGCCATTCATGGTATAAACTTAGTGATTTTCAACAAAGAAAAGCTTTCAGGATAAAGATGATTTCTTTTGCAAACAAAATAGTATACTTTTAAAAAAGAAATCAATTTTTTTCAGAAGAAACTTACTTTTTTACAAATATTTTTTTCCAGCTGATACTGTCCATATCCTCATTAAAAATGTAACCACTTTTTAACTGTAAAAAGTGTGTGCCTGGCCAAACATTTAATAATGAAACAATTTTTCATGAAGAAACTTGTTCTGATGAGTCCTGTTTTTTATGTGAAGTGAAAAGTCACTTATTTCATGAAAGTCTTGTAAAGGCACTCTTTTGTGAAAAAAATGCCTTTTCTTCATAAAGATTAAACTTTTTTCACAAAAAAGTAACCATTTGTTTTTAAAACAACTGCATGGATATGTATTGACATATTTGTTGTCAAAAAGTGATGTTATTCATGAAGACTGCACTTTTATCCACAAAGAAAGTAATTTTTTCATGAAAAATATGTATAGACATATATACAGGTACTTTTTTGTGAAGAGAATAATTTTTTTAAATAAAACTCTTACTAACTACTTTCTACATAACAATAACAATTCACGAAAATTTTACTTTCTTTTGGGCAGAAAGTATATTTTTTCTTGAAGCTTTTACAATTTATGTGAAGAAAGCATTGTTTTCATAAAGAAATCAGTCTTCATGATGATTGTATCACACTGATTGCTCGTGTCATTAAACACACCAACACTCTGTGAGGAACCCTGACTGGATGATAACTTTGTGAGGAACCCTGACTGGATGATAAAATACAGTACCATGGATACACTTCACATGAAATAATCTTCAATCTATATCAGCTCCCAACTTTGTCCAACATGTCACTAAGATATTCAAATAGTTGATGAGAAATGCGTGGCCTTGTTAAATATAGTGTGATCTTTTTCCATAGGAAAAGTCATCTTTGTTCTTAAATTAAAACAGGATGAACATCAAATTGATTACTTGTACCTCTGTCGCTGACATAATGATAATAATTCAACAACTGTTGCATGATTAAGATGATTTTAGTCAAAATAATTTATTTCAGTAAAGCACTTGGAAATACAACTACAAATGATTCTTAGATTTTCTCGAGTTATCATTTTCCAATCACAAACACCTCAACTATAATGTTGGTGATTGCAAACATTGACTGAAATCTGCTTTAAAGTTGGGGTGAGGTGTTGGGGAAAGGGGGGGGGGGGCGACATACTTTAAATGATCCAGCATCTGTGATTTGAACTTTGAATTAACACTATAAGTAGTATAGTATAGCACTTTAGCAACAAGGGGGCTGCCTATGTTAAAAAGGGTAAACATTTTATAGAGCCAAATGGGAATTTAACATTAAGCTGTAAAACATATTTAAATACTATCAAACATAGAGCGAAAGGAGAATAAAAGGGTAGGAGTACTTACACATAAACACAAACATTGTCACATTAGAAAAAATGCAGGCAGTATATGATAACACCTTGCCTTGAATGAGTTATCAGTCAGTCAGTGTGTTTATCAAGCTAGGGTGGCACTTCATAAATTTGTCGGAAATTGATGAATGAAAATTGGACTGATATTAGATTATTTTGTTTAGCAAACAACTGGCTGACAGTAAAATAGCAGATAGTGAGAACATTCCAGAGAAAATAGTATTACAGTTGCATCGAAATTTAATACTGGAAATAGAAGAAACTAATAAAGTACTCTCCTTGACTGACTGAATAAAATGTTACAACATGACCAAAAATCTTAGCATTCTAAATGTTACAAAAACAGTCTGTGCATAGGTCACAAAAATTAATTCCTGATATAATAAACTCTGTAACAAGTACTTTGACCAACTTTTTATCCTAGGTCATTGTGTTTATCAAGCTACAATGGCTTTTCTTAACTTTGTATAAAAACTGATGAATGAAAAAACATGCCAGCCTTATGCAAAAACATAACTAGCTGACAGTAAAGCTAGCAAGATTTGTTTTGTAAACTTAACTGCCTGTCACATACATAGCAATAACATTGGATTATTTCTTTGGCAAAAATACAATGGGCTAACAGCAAGGAGGCAAGGAGGCAAGATGTTTTTTGTAAACTTACTTTCTGTAACATACATAGCAGTTTTGTAAGTGAGTACATTCAAAACAAGCAATGTAATTTAGCACACGCCATATTGTAAGTCAAGGTCAAGTAATTTGAAGGGCTGGCAAATTTGTAGCAAGTTTAAGAACCAAATCTGGAACAAGCCAAAATTTCTGTCTGACTTGATACTGACCGAAAATAAAACATGTTGCCAATAACATACATAACAATCTTTTAAGTGAGAATCTTTAATTTCCGTTAGACTCCACCTATTCCAACGAAACAGACGCATCATCTTACACTGTTACATTTCTAACCACACAGACTCATCATGTGAAACCTATGCCCTATAACACATTACATTTTGTCTCTATACATTTCAACATGGCGGCTTAATGTTAAATTCCTGTTTGTTTCTATAATCTTTTTACCCTATTTAACATTGGATGCCCCCTCTTGTCGCTAAAGTGCCATCCCATACTACTAATATAGCAACCATTATATTGTTGTTAGCTTGAAAAATAGTAATTCATGATATATTTCACTTATATTTCTTAAGTGTACAGATGATTGCCAGCACTTTACACCAACTATTACTGACAGATTTTCATATATACACTAATCTACTCGGTAAAACTAAAAATTATTAGAGACAGCTGATTTAATCTGCACCCTTTTTTTCTCAGAATAATATTAGCAAGAAACTCATGGTCAAGTTCAAATCCCTCAAGAGGGGATGCACTATTCGAACTATACTTAAATAATTCAAATTTGACTTACTAGCACACTAGTGAAGATCTTGAAAATTCTACGATATTTTACTTTATTTCATCCACGTTAGAGAAAGTCAAAGTTTATCAGACATTTATCTTAAGCCTGGGTTTTTTTTTATTCATAGAGATTAACGTTTAAGTGAAAACACAAGTTCAGTTGTTGCTCTACCTGCCACGTATGATTTAATTATTTCAACAGATTCTTCTGTGTCGTCAGATTCTTGCTCACTATGAATATCTCTTTCCACAATTACAAACATTGCTTTCTTGACTGGACTTTCCATTCATGCGATCTTTAAGGATTTTATGAAGGCGAAAACAATGTTACACTGACCACATCTGTAACTCATCTCCACGAGAAATCATCCTGGAGTTGTTGCAGGATGGTAAAAAGAAAGTGAAAGCTGGGAACATTTATGGGTTTTACTTTGGCGTGCTGGTTCAACTGTTCTAGAAAGTTATTTTTCACATGGAACCCTTTGAAGCACTGGTTGCAAGTGTATCTGAAGGCTTTCTCTTGTTTCGTTTATAGTCCTCGTGTACTCGAGATCTCTATCGAAATTGTGTACTACATCAGTCACACAAGTACTTCTCCGATATGTGCAGCACCAGCAGATGCCGCTCCGAAATTCAGCATCACATCTGTAACATCGCTTTTCCATAAGCTTGCGCCCATGCCTCCTGGGATTTCCAATGTATTTCGTTTCATACTGGCATTTATTACACATATATACAATTGTAGCTTCGCCATTTTCATTTGATTTTGTGCTGCTTTGTAGCGAAGAATCTTGAGTTTGGAGGTCATAAACGTTTTCTTTCGTGGAATGTCACATTTAAGTCGTCCAAAGATGAAGCACTACCATCAAGTGGTACTACTTCTACTTCTTTAACCGAAACGTACAAGCGTTGAATTTAAGATATAATCAAGTAAAACACAAATTATGCCAGAACGCTGTACAAAATATTAATTACATACCAGATCGACTAAACGATACCTAACGTGCCTTATAAAGCCAACAATACTGTAATATTGGAGTAGTGAGAACAGAAGAAATAGATAACTGTATCTTGATTGATATAACATTGAGTGTTTTCGCTGACGGGAATACAAGTGAAGTGGCTAGCAAAGAGGACTTGAGAAAGGCGATATAGCAAATAACTATAGAGTGACTGAAAAACGAGACGAATGTCAACGGTGACGACGCGAATAACAATGACAGCAGTGGCGGAAAAAGATCCCATGTTCTCTAAAACTTTGCAATGACGACCGACACGACTGCGTACAATCGTGATGATACATTTGATCTGCTCCTTGTACAATGATGACTTGTTTTTACATTCCAAAGTCAGTCTGCTTTTACGAATAAATTATCGGCAAATTACCAACTCCGCACAAAAACATCTCGCTGCATGTTGTATGAATTTTTTTTACATCGAGAAGTAAATATTTGAATTTGTTACGAAAAATGGAAATATCTTCATGAAGACTGGTGACTATTTTTTTAAAAGAAAGATGACTTTTCAGAACAAGTTTCTTCACGCAGAATTATTCCTTTTTTGCATGTTCAGCAAGGATAAGTACTATTTACGTGAAAAGGTGATCACTTTTGCGTTGAAATTTGGAGAGTATTTGCAAAACAAATCTTTATGAAGAAGCATTTTCTTTACGTAAAAAAATATACATTTTATTCGAAAAAGTCACCTTTTTCGTGAAAGATTTTCTTCTTGAAAAACGAACTGACATTGATAAACGTCAGCCCTCTGAATAGTGAAATACAGAATATCCAATTTCATCCTTTGAGTTGTACCAGCAACTATCTTTTTGTTAGTCGACACTGCCATAAAAGACCTCGAAATCTTCCTTCTTCATAAGCATATTCATGTTTTTATTTGTAGAAAAGAAATGGTAAAGAACATTTTTCAAGCACGATAGTGCTGATGATATTAAGTTTGTTGTGATTGATGTTAACAGTTACTATATAATTCAATTAAAACATGGTCAGTTGTCTAAGTTTATATATAGTTTATATATATATATATATATATATATATATATAGAGAGAGAGAGAGAGAGAGAGAGAGAGAGAGAGAAAGAAATAGAGAACGTGGCATAAACATTATCCAATTTAACCGTACGAGTAGACTTAAATTGGATAATGCGCGTGCCTGTTCTCTTTACGATTTGTATTATGGGACTGTGAAATTTTTAAATTTTGTCCATTTCCTTTTGTTCACGTCAACAAATGTCATAATGCGATCCACTAAACTAATCAGTAAACCCTTTCGCGAAATATGGGTTGTTTCAATCATATTGTGCCAGTCTCTAACATTTGTATT
Source organism: Margaritifera margaritifera (assembly GCA_029931535.1). Lineage (NCBI taxonomy): Eukaryota > Metazoa > Mollusca > Bivalvia > Unionida > Margaritiferidae > Margaritifera > Margaritifera margaritifera. The sequence goes on along the minus strand of JAQPZY010001626.1, from coordinate 3,222,775 downwards.
GACACACTTCCCGAGAAGACCTATTCATGTTGCATACATTTAGTGTGTATCATAAAGATGACGAAACTTGACTTGTTTCGACAAACAACTGACAACTTGTGCGGAAATTTTGAGATCAAATTTTAGGATTATATTGGTCATGTTGAATATAACTCGTTACTAAAGCACGGAACAGTCGAACAGAATAAAGCTGATATAGACAACAGTCGATGGAACAACGGAAAGACAGAATAAATACATTCGGATAAAATGAAATGACCGATGGAACAAACATCTATACAAAAAATGAAGAGAACGACGGAACATGCTGCACATACACTCACAAGGTAAAGACGGAACACACACCACGTAGACAGTAGTTACTCTTGAATCTATGAATTCGTTTTTTATGTTATGGAGTTTGTTGTGATAATTGTGCTGATAATAATTTAAGTTAATTTTATGGTATTTTTGTTTGTGTATGGATTTTTACGGATATTTTATTCTGACTGGTGCACGGATGTACAGAAACTTTCTTAGTAATTTAGCTATTTGTCGCTAAATGTTATTTTTTTAAAAGCGTGTTATTCAGTGAAAATGCAGGATTACGTATTCCTTTTAGAGGACTAGACCGCTTGTTACAATTATTTTTCTTCACTCTTTCGAATTTTCAGATTGTGATTTTCAAATGGACGCTAAAAGTTTAAAGATAAAGTTGATTATCTGAAAAGATCCCAAATTCGTAGTATTTTCTCGTCATTGTCTTTCAATATGTAATGCCTCTGTCTCGCTCCCTCTCTCTTTCTCAATGTCAAAATGTATTCTCTTTAATCAATTATTAAAGGGTGATGCTAGGATTAGGGCTATTTGATTTTCCTTATTGAAATGTTTTTAAGATATATCTTCTGCGAGAATTACTGCTTCAGTGTTTATCGCGACTCATTCATCCCTCCCGTCTGTATTTAGAGTGGCTGACCTTGCAAAGATGAAAATACATTTTGCACTGTATCGGTTAAATGGCGAAGTTGGTAGAGCTTAGCTGTACCTTTACTTCAGAAACCTGGAAGTCAGAGTACGGTTTTCAGGCTCCACGTCCTAAGTTATTCCTAATTTTGTGATTTCAAGCAGTCTTATATAAAGATAAAAAAAATAAAATAAATAAATTTTCAAAAATTCAGCGGCCCGTAATACAAATGCCTAAGATGTGTGTAGTTAATTAGGTCTTATCAGCAAACACTTCTGATATGTGATCTTAGCTGTGGTGAACAGACAGGTGGAGTGGTGGCAATACCAATTCAGCAGGAGAAACAAAATGATATTTCAAGAGATGGGTGTAGGTAGGGTGGGTAAACTGAATCGTCATATCACTCTCCTCACAGACGTTTGGGTCGGTTTTTTTCAACTGCGAGGATAGTATCATCACATAATAATTTCTTCTCTTCTGCATATCGATCGGAAATATGCGCGAACACGTTACAGACGCAAAAGGCCTGTTTTCTTATGTGCCTTTCTGCGGTCTCCTTTGGCATCAGTGCTTTTGCGATGTTTCCGTTTCTGACAAATCTGTTAGCTCCATCAACGATTGTAACTCTTGTTGTAAGTGTGACGTCTCGATGAGATTAGAATTAGGAGGTGAGGTATGCGTTGTTCGTACCAACGGTGGAGTTCCATTCACCGTTTGTAAGGAACTAAAGTTAAGTTTGGTCCTTCCATAAGATCCACGGGTACAAGTGTCATGTCCTTCCAGAAAGGTCTGTCCTTTGCATCTTTACCTTAACACTCCTCTTAAAAGAGGTCCAGCAATCGATCCTAACAAGGGAGCAGCAACTTTAAGCAACAGGCCTATCAGCGTGGGAAAAAAACCTCCTCGTTGAATGAACACTTTTTTCTTTTCACTGGCTAGAATTTTCTTTCACCATTTGTCGAAGAAGGTAACATGTCGTCATAATCGCTGTTTCTGTATCTTGACGGAGAAGAAGTAGAAGTAGAGATGGGTTTCCATTTCTTCATGAGATGAGGAAACACTTGTTTTAAATCAGATTTAGCTGTTATCATCAATAACGGAGGAGGAGGAGTAGGAGAAGGGGATTGGGAGATAGTCACACAGTGAGGTTTTCGTAAGTACGTGCGCGTTCTAGATGCAGTACCTCTCTTGAAGGGTTCGTTTTCTTTTTGGTTTTCTTCTTAGGAGATAATTTACAGTGTTAACTTACTGCCACTGACTTCTTTCTTGTCTTTTGAATTTAGGGTTTGCTGTTTAGCTTTGTTATTAGGATCCCATCGTAGAAGTGAACGAATAATGACACCACCTATAGATCCACTTCCACCTGGTTTCAAGATGATTTGTTTTTTGGTTTGAGTATCGATTCTTGGTACGGTCAGTTGTGTCAAAACTACTTTATGTTTTTTTAAAGAAACGTTGTTTTTAATGAGAAATGTGAAAATTTCCTTGTAGTAATTGACATGCAGTCAAAGTAAACCATCGTAACACTTCTTCAAGACTGACTTCAAACAGATGCGTACGCACTCGTGCTTTGTTTGTCACGACTGATGGCAAACAGTGCACGAATCAGTTTAGTAGGAGGATGAGATGAAACGGAAGTCATGTTGCATACTGTCAGAAAAGAAAGAAGTGAATGGTGTTTTTATAGGATTTTTGGTGTTTTTGTTTAGATAGACGAAAAGGAGGAACGCGATGTATAAATGACCGGACCTCCTTCTTGACACCGACCGTGAAACAAATCCGTTCGAAATCTCAAATAATCGGGAGTAGTTCGAATGAAATGAATTAGTAAATACGCATGTGGTACTTGAGCGGCATCGTCACAAGCATAATTCGACCAAGGTATTCCTAATTGCTTATCTAAGACTTAAACTTGAGATTTGTTTCCTTGACTTTTAAACAACACCACATAATGAGCATTGAGGCTGGTAGTGCAATACGCTTTAATTTGTTGAAATAAATTGAGTAATGTAACTAATACTGGCATTATGATGCTGTCCTTTTCGTGTAAACCAATGTATAATTTCTTCTTCGTCTTCTTCTAACATGTCATCGAAGACAACGAGATGCGTTTGACTAGAGTGAGACACGATCTCATCGTCTTTGCGAGGAATTCCTTCTACAAGCGAAATGGATTCTCCTTGACTTTCTTTAAATAACGTGTAAGCCGATTGCCACTGTTTAAAACACCTCACGATACGCTGTTGAGGGCGATACAACAAAAGTGATTTGTGTTCGATCACACGTTTGACAAATTCGGTTTTACCTGAACCACTTGGTCCATCCAGCAATTAACACGTTACAGGGATAGCGAATATACAGTACCTCACAACTTTGACGATCTGACTTCACTTTGAGAACGGAGGATGCAGCCATAACTGCCGAGTAGTTTGGAAGTTTCTGGGACAATCATCAAGAACACACGACATTTCATACATGTTTAATTTTTCTTGGTACAACAATACATGTTCACATTTAAAAACAAAGTTCATGTTTTCTTTCAGAGAGTCACACACAACGTATTGATCATTGTCAGCCACTTCTTGTTTCCAAATGTCGAATTCAAGGCATTTGCAGTTACATACATCCTTCCAGTTGTAAATCTATTGGTGTGTCCAACTAGCCACACACACTTTTTGCTATGTATGAAGAGTAGATAAAGTGCGACGAATGTCTTTTTCATACGGGGGTAGATTTGTATTCATCACGGTTCGTATCGCTTTTAATACAATGAGTTTTTTGTGAACAGATAAAGTTTTGGCTGTCATGTCTTTGCATACACAGGTGATAAATTTGTCCCAGAGAATCTGCTGGTAAACGAAATCCAACAAATGCAGTTACTAACACACACACACGACACGTCGTCCTGAATTCCGAGGAATCAGATCGTGTTGTGGAATGAGTTCTTTTAAAAGTACTTGGTAATCCACTAAGTCTTGATTGGTGTCCTTGACTTCCTACCACGGAATTTAGTGCAGCAATGATGACAGACGTCGTGTCATGGCAAGTTTTATAAGTTGTTTGCAGTTTATCAATGTCTGCCCATTTGAACATTTCCAAAGGAATCAGCCTTTTATAGCATTCAAATAGCAATGATTAAAAAGTATATGCCATTTCGGATGCGTTCTGGCAGTTGCAAAGGTAGATTCTGAATGTGTCCTTCCAAACTAGTCATTACAGGAATGTCTTTTTTGAGGAAATAGTCAATGTCACGGAATTGTGTCTACGAAAATACTTTTGTATTATATATGAATGGAAATGTAGATGGGCTTCGTTGCCGCGTACAGCGTTACCAGGGCGTGTATAGTTTCAGCCTTAGCGATTTAAAAATACTGATTTATGTTCATTCACTGATGCACGCACAAAGACCAACGAGTCTGTGGAATAGGGAGGTTCTTGAGGGATCCTTCGGCAGGCTGGGAGGGGCGGACCACACGAGGTCTTCCTTAACCATTTGTCGGGAACTGTGGAATTGAAATCTCGTGATCATTGCCAATATGTCTCGAGATAAATAGCATCATATATATATACATATATATATATATATATATATATATATATATATATATATATATATATATATATATATATATATATATATATATATATATATATATATATAAGGATTTGAACCTAAAAATCAAAGTCACTATATGTGTGGCAATCAATCTAATATAGTATCATCCTTGCTGATAAACAATACATTGATAATAAATCCATACATTAATCATCTTTGTTAATGAACAATACATTGATCATATTTGTTGATAATTTCATACATCATTCATATCTGTTGGTAGATCGATATATCAGTCATATCTATTGATAAGTTCCACACATTGATCATATCCGTTGACATACTAGATCATTTGTGAATATTTGTTGAAATTTCGTGCTTTGATCGTATCCGTTTAGGAACGATATCATGTTCTTATATTCGCTGTTGAGCTTTGTGCGCATAAGTAATCTCTTAGATTCATTCATCATGTATTTCAATTAGAAATAAACATCTCATTCACGTGATTGTATTATGCGTTGTTGCTAGATCCAATCCCATCCGGCTTCATCTTGTTGCAGTCATACTCTTGCCGAACAGAATCTGCTGGTGAATCATATCGAAGAAATTCAGTCAATAACTCACGCACCACACGTCGTGAATAAGTCTTGAGTCAAGATTTCTTTAAAAGTTTTTGTTTGTAATCATGTAAGTCTTGAACCTTTTCCTGGACTTATTTCCATGGAATTCTGTGTAGCACTCCAGCATTGTAGGTAGAAGTTGTGGCACCCAAGATCTTCTTAGACCATTTGAACACTTTCAAAGTAATCAGACTCCTAATAGCATTCAGATACCATCGGTTAAAATGTTTGTGTCGTAGAGAATGCAATTGTTCTTTGCGTTTCACTTGAATCTGTACAAACTCTCTAAAATGCGTTCTCGTAGCTCCAAAGATAAACCACGAATCCTCTCCTCTTCCAAAGTAACCACGAGAATCATATTCTGGACCGACCCAGGGAAGGTAGCTACAGAAGGGAGACCATCTGGAAAGTTCAAGATAAACTGTATCTTTATGCTCCCATTCGTGAATTTTCACACCACAACTGAAACACTATGCTTGGTGTCCATGTCCCAAGTAGACCAGTCCTGCTCTGGCTAGAGATTTCGGACTTGGTCCTTCCAGATATTTAGGCCATTTCCGTTTGAACGTTTGGAATCGACTGGCAAAATCACGATAACCAGGCAAAACCACAAGAAACTTGTATTCTTCTTTGATGTGTGACTCTCAGTGAGCTTGTGGTATCCAGGGTGGTTTGTGCGTGCATGGATGAAATCCATAGATTGGTACACGAATAGCACCGCTTTCGATAGTAGAGCGGCAATCTTGTGTTGCATCAATACTGTCGCAAGGTATAGCATCAATCTTATCGGAGGACACAGCATCGTACTCGACTTTATGGAACTTGTAGACAGAGAGTTCATTCCATGGTTTCTGTGTGGAATTCATTATTGTTGGTGTAAGTCTGGTCACAATGATCTTTCTTTCTTTGAACTATATTATACTGGAAAAAGTGCCCGTACGGTAGCGTCTTTTGATCAGGAAGTCGCACTCGCTTCTGGTAGACAATCTGATACACTTTTTCCAAGGCTCGACTGACGATTTGATATAACAAACGTACAATCTTGTGAGGATCGACCGTTTTGATACGAAAGTCTTGGTCTTGACCGGATTTTAAGACTTCTTTTTAACACGTCAAATATTACCACTTGACTCGAACGATAGTTGAGAGTTAGTCCTTTCACTTTACATTGGTACGAAGTTGTCCTTTCGTATGTCGGTACTGGTAGCCGTAATTATTAGGTCCACCACTAGCAAAACTAATAATAGTGTCTTCGGGATGTTCGTCGGTCCAAGCTAATAAACGTGCGTGTTCGATGTGTGGGTGATAGTCTCCAGAGCGATCGATGTACATGCAACTATCGGTGTAAAGTAAAGGACTCGGTCTCCTAAAGGTTCCAAGACAGCAAACAATTAAAAATTATAGGATTTGGTGCGTGCAGGGAAGGCGATTGTTGACGTAACCCGCGGACTGGGGTTCGAATCTCAGTAGGGAACGATTTTGAAATTCTCTGGCCTGTATGATAATATTCTTTCTAAATATATATATATATATATATATATATATATATATATATATATATATATATATATATATATATATATATATATAATTCTCTACTGAAGAAAGTGCACTCATTCAGTTACAATATGTGAAGCTGGAAAAACCACAACTGATCACACTTCTAGTCAGAGATTTACAGAGGGTCAGTAGAAAGTACACCTTCTACAAGATTTCAAACTAGTCCTCTTGAGATAAAGTGAAGATATCTGTTATGTCTGTCCGGAGAAAGGCATTGGGCTACCAAATGTCCTCAACGTCAAAGAAAAGAAACCTCCAAGACAGGAGAAAGCAGATCCAGAGACAAACCTAAAGATACCTCTTATCATTGTCAAGAAAAAAGACACTGGTCTTCAGAATGTCCCACGAAAATGAAAAAAGAGAAAAAGGAGGAGCGTTTAAAAGGAGAAGAACAACAACAAGAAATTGAAGAAGAACCCATTCAAGTGAAGACATTTTTTAAAAAAGCATGTAGGAGAAACTCAAGAAGAAGAAGAAGTAGAACTCATTCCAGTGAAGAAATTTTAAAAAAACAATTATCAGTATAAAGAAGAAAAAATGGAATTTTTTGTTTTGAAATTTCATTGAAATTCCTATTTAAGAGAATGTACCAAAAACGTAAGTGTATCTATGTCTTGATTTGATTTTAGTATTGATGAGATATTCAAACGCACGCACACACACACACACACACACACACACACACACACACACACACACACACACATTTTATAATGGAGGGATTTGGTTTTTGTTTGACTTTTACTATCAATTGAGTACCATCTCCTTTCTAAGACATCTGGGCGGCCCTGAAAATTACTGTTGGGATTGAGGAAAAAAATAAAAACTTTATGGACTTGACAACATCAGCTGTAACTGCCTTAAACCTTTTCACGTCCAAGTCGTATAGCTGCGGTAGTGACTGCTGTCGCTTCTGGAGTCTCGGTAGTGGTTGTTGATGTAGTCTTAGAAGGTATACAATTCTTGGACTCTGGAGGTCTCTTTCTCTAAGGTTTCGCCTAAGAAGTTTGATACATTTTTCTGATGTTTTTAACTCCTTCCTGTAATAAACTGACATTTTTGTTTTCACTCCCTTCCTCCTTCTCATTGTTCAAAGTTGTAATCTCCTCTTGTTTCTCTCTCGTTTCCTCTTTTTGTTTTTGAACAAATGTGTGTTCTTCTTTTTTTTTTGGCGTTGCAAAAAGTCTGTAACTCTTATATCTGTTTCTTTTTAAAATCATCATAGGTTGGCAATTATGGAGAAGGATAAGAAGGTGGTACCAGACACATTCTTGTAAAGATAAGAAATCGCAAAGGGTCAAATCCAAATTCAAGTCATTAGCCTCGGTAATAATACTCGCTTCAGCAGCTGGAGTCGTCCTACCACTCCGTGCATAAGATGTATCCACTGCAGGCGCACCACAACAAAATGTCTTCATTCTTCATTGCAGCCATGTGCTATGTACTTGCACTGTTCGGCACTGATAAATCGTACGAATGCTCATATGTGTGTATATATATATATATATATATATATATATATATATATATATATATATATATATATATATATATATGTATATATATATCAAAAGGAACGTCACTTGTCTGGTGTATTCAGATTGGAAGATAGAAAACACGCCCTGAGTGAATTATGTCACACGCGATCTGATTGGTAGAACCTCCCAATCAGTTTCGATCCACTCCCCGACTATATATATATATATATATATATATATATATATATAGAGAGAGAGAGAGAGAGAGAGAGAGAGAGAGAGAGAGAGAGATACAAATATACACCAAACAGAGCGGAAAGTGCTATCCCTGGATTCTACAAGAGAAAGCTTAATAACATTAACATAATTTTTAAATACGAATACATACTATTATCATCCAAGATAGAGGATTTTAATTCGTACTATACGGAGTCTCGAAACCGGATCCGCATATTACGGCACCCATCGCCTTGCCTGTAAGCACCAACCCCTATACCATCTCGACTATGCACACATCACCAAAAAATGATGCTACAAAGGCGGTGGTATAGGCATTCGTGCGTAGCAGACATACCTGCATGTCGACCCAGGAGAATGCTTAATAACATTAACATAATTTTTTAAAATACTAATAAATAATATTATCATACAGGTTAGAGAATTTTACGAAATATATATAGTCATCGTGGAAATAATGACGGAGGAGCGTACACTGACATTCATCTTGGTGTCACTGACTTGTCTCGAGAACAGATGGCACAGTGGGCGAATGAGAGAGAGAGAGAGAGAGAGAGAGAGAGAGAGAGAGAGAGAGAGAGAGAGAGAGAGAGAGAGAGAGAGAGAGAGTGAGTCATGGTCTATGGGCCAGCAGTGCGGAGATGGTGTGGTATGTGTTAACACTCTGGTTAACATCTCCAACGGCCCTTTTCAGGGTCACTCAGTTCACTTAGAAAAGGGATACTACTCAATAATTTGCCAAAATATTGTGCGTTATATGTTTATATGTCTTTGTCTATTCACAACTAAAAAGTTAAACCCCCACTCTACTCTTCTCTCTTGTATGTGATAGTATGATATTATGTTTGTAAGGATATTGGGTGAGCGTTCCTACCCTTGATTGTGAGAGTATGTTTGTGTGGGCACTCCCACCCTTGTGTATTTTGTTCATAAAGGGTTTCAATTCTTTTTGATACCCCTTCTTTTACATCCTACCCCTCCAGTGTGATAGTATATAAGTATGTTTGTGTGTATATTGTGTATATATTGCTACCTTTTTCTTGGTTAATACTTGTAGGTGGAGGTCACTTATAACGGCGTGCTTATGGTATAGTGTGCGTGTTGGTTCGTATATAAGTACGGGATGGTCAGTCTATCTGTGTGTTGGTCAGTAGGTGAGGATGTTGGCCAATAAAGTGTATGCTAAAGCTATAGACATTTTTAACATTAACCTTCCCCTTCTCGCAATACCGGTACATGTTTGTACAAAAGGTTTATAGCGACCAGGGGAAATGTCACTCATTTAAATATTGCGTTTCACCTTGTCGCCACAACGGCCCCCAATGTTAAATCGGTGGATATTTTACCAATAAATTCCCACTTGTCACCAGAACGGTCCATTTCATCATGGCGGCCGTAATCTTAATTCTCATTATCACCAGAACAGCCCATCTGTCGCTACACTACTTTCAGCCTTCTGATACTTTTTTGTGTGCAAAACTCTCGAGAATTTCATGTAAGACAATATTCTTTCTCCATATATTCACTTCATATTATCATCCTTTGTAGAATCCAGGGATAGCACTTTCCACTCTCTGGTGTATATTTGTGACTTTTAATATTAAAATCTGTATGCCATGATTCCTGTCATAGGAATCCGGGGTGACCTTATCGTTAGATGAATGTGTCTGCTACGCACGAATGTCTATATCCACCACTGTGTTCCATCCTTTGGGGGGGGGGATGTATATATGATGGTGGAGATGCTATAAGGCTTGGTGCTTACAGGCAAGGCGAGGGGTGCCGTAACCCGCGGACCTGGATTCGAATCTCCGTAGAGAACGAATTAAAATTCTCTAACTTGAATGATAATATATATATATATATATATATATATATATATATATATATATATATATATATATATATATATCTTTTCAATATACTCTTACTTTACCTACACTTTAGCATAAATGTCCAAAATTATTACGTCAATACACTCTCACTTCTTTTGCTAATAAAAAGATATATTTCTTTCTGTGGTATTGATGAACTATATGAGCAGTGTGGTTTAAAAAATATGTATCTTGAATGAGCTTTTTGGCCCCTTTAACAACTCCGCCTTATGATTTTACAGTGCACTCATTTGCATAACAATAGGGAACGTGTGTTATTTGGTAGGCTAGGTTGGGAGCTCCAATCCCATTGTATGTTAGACTCAGCTTTTGCTAATCTTTTTTTTTTTTTCTTCTTCTTCAGATGTCAACGGTAATTTTCCAGCAACCGAATTTTATTGCCTTCCAACTTCCTTGTCAGAAAAGTACATCTTGATTTTGTCTCAAGTGGATTTTTTATATACTGGTATATAATCTACATTTTCAAGCTTTTTGGTAACTTTCTGGTGCTTCTGGAAAATTCATGGTTACTGCTCTACTGGGCACCCATGAGCACTTACTTCTGTAAATTTTCAATGTTTGTTACGCATGCCATGTAAACCTACCCGATAATATATATTCATATAATAAGCTAGGTCATGAGTTATTGTTCTACCCTTTATTTCAATATCATTTTTTTTTTAAAGGGAACAACGAAAGTGTGGTTAAAGGTCAATTAGTTCCACACGAAATACGAATCTCTTTCAAAGAATCTCTTTGCCTAATTGGAAACTTCTAAGTCAAATATAATCAATGCCAATTAAATGGCGAAACCACAGAAGCTAGTGGATTGGATATGTTATAAATGTGCAGTTGTAAGTGCTAACTACGTATATTGAATATTAGTATATCAATTAAGCTAAACCAGCCCCCCCCCCCCCCCCCCCCCCCCCCCCCCCCCCCCCCCCCCCCCCCCCCCCCGCAAATACTAGCATACCTACAGCTGTCTTTTTTTAGGAGAATGGTTTAGCTGAACGGATGTATTAATATCCAACTTTTCAATAAGAACAGTTCTTATTTACAAGTACATGTATATGACATTATCCAATCCACAAGCTCCTCTTAAAACATTTGTATATTTTCATTGTATATGCGAAGTATTGGTAATGATTGAATAAATACAAATTTTTTTTGTCGTCAACAAGATAAAGGTTAATTCACTTTGTGTGATATCGTTGCTTGGAAACTATTAGAATGATTTTGATACTATGACGTTGTAGTCTCATCCCTAATGTAACCATCGTGTCCTCTAACTTCGATCTTCTTTTTTTTACGAATCTCAAGAGAACCTCCATGATCTCATAAATCTATGTACGTCATTTGATTAAAATCCACTGTTGCAAAAATTATATAAAATTTTGGCAACGGGCGCACAGGCAGACGATACGATAACACCTTTATCTTGCAATTTTAGACATACATCGCTGGTGAAAAAGAATGGCCAGTGACGTTTGATATGGAATGTCTTATCTTCGTTAAGCACTACTTTCATCGGGGCCATAGAAAAGTCATGAGCCATGATTTATAGGTCGAAACACATTTATTAGGTTTAGAGTTCTCCACAAAATTATTACATGTAAGTGAGCAACGAAATTCTGAGAAGACGAAAATTATTGCGTCTTCTCTACCAAGACTATTTCAAATGCATTGCACTTGATTAGTGCCATCAGAAATGTTACACGTTGCGCTTGCGTATGTGTGAGTGTGTATGTGCGTGTGTTCCCCCGTACTATTTTGAATTCTTAAGAGGAAAAAAGTCGCAAAATATACGACCCTTGGCCGGAATGGTTACTGTCACGGAAAATTATGTGTAGTAAAATATGTACGCATTATATATATATATATATATATATATATATATATATATATATATATATATATATATATATATATATATATATATATATATATATATATAATGCGTAAAGAGTACAAAATCATATGGCGAATAAGAGTCCTTTCGAGTGCACTGGATCCAGCAACGGATCTTCTGTGTCAAGTATTAATTAAGATAAATGTAATAAACTGACAACAAACAGTGCAAAACTAGTTTTTAACTTGCCTTAGAGCTTTCAACTCTCATTGATTCTTTTTAAAAGGCAAATACAAAACAGAGACAAGACAAACAATAAATACAAAACAAGCGTTGAAATTACAAGAGTTTACATAACTATTTCTACTGGAATTACAGCTTGAAAATGTTTGATGTGTCGCCTAATTGGCTTCAACTCGACTGCTGATGCTGTAAATTAGTTGGTTTTGACCTACAAAGGGATAAGCCATATCGCCGTCTGTTTGTTTGTTTGTTTTTTTTTTTGTTTTTTTTTTTAATGTAAATTGGTGTAACCGCAGATTATATCCGGGATATTTCATTGTTTCCGAAAGGCGAGTAATGACCATAGCAATAATAATACCAAGAAGAATTACACCCCCACCCCCACCACAAAAAACCCCCCCAAAAAATAAATAAAACAGTAGTAATTATAGTGAGTGACTAATGAGCAAATTAATGAATTATTTAATTGAAAATGTGGTGGCTGTAAAGAGATGATGATTTTATTTGCGTGTGGTTGTCTTTTTTCTAGTCTTGATTGTTTCAACCGCTTGGTTCAGTGTTCAAAGGCGGCGTATCCAGTAAGATGTTTTTTATAACCTGGTTTCGGAACTCCATTTGGGGTTGTAAGCAATTATTAATCCATTACGTTTATGTGATATAATTGTTTTATATATTGGATGTTTCAGAATGTATTCAAAATTTAACGGAGAGTCAAACCTATGTCATGTAACGCCATGCTAGCAGATAGACTATAGTCTGTTTCAAGTTAGCTATTTTTATAACTGAACAGACAAATCTAATTCAATTATACATTGTATGCATATTTGTTTATAAGTTACATAAGTTGATTCTTGTTTGATTACTCGTTGAAGTTACATCTTCTGATTAGTTCCATTTAGGAATGATATAATTTCCTTAAATCAGTTGTTGAACTCGGTGTGAATCATTCTGTTAAATCCGTTGTTGGACTTCGTGCGCAGAATGGTGTCAGATTCATTCATCGTTCAATTACATTATAAATAAACATCTCATTCACGAAATTGCTTTCAGTGTTTTCGCTAAATCCAATCCCAACCCGGCTTCATATTGTTACAGTTACATAGTTGACATCTGGGCAGGTTTCACTATATATCAGACACAAATTTAAAATATAAAAACTTCGTCATTTATCATTTCGGTAAATTTTTTAAAATAAAGCTTTTAATTTTTTTTTACAAATTTAAGGCCAATGAGTTGGTGTGCTTATCTCATCTTTGGCAATGGGCCAGTTGATCTGCTTACGACCAGTACAAACATGGAGAATTTTGCTGCATATCAGGCCACACTGCGACCCAGTAGATAGCCTTTGTAAAGTTAACTTACACGTGCGCGTCTTTAACCGTATGCTGTCATTCCCATAAAGGCCTACCTGAAGAATGGCGAGACTAGTTGCAGCGGCCGTATGTGTGGTAATCTGCACAATAGTAACTGTGTCAGCGCAACTATCACCAGGTTGTTTTTTTGTTTTTTTTCCTTCTGTCTCACTAATTACTTTTGTCGTTTATTTCTTTTTTTTTAACTTTATTTTCTCACAATATTAGTATTGTATTGCCTGCTCTTGCAGTTAGCAAGACATGCCTATAATTTTTCCCGGTTGTTGTGACACCGTCAACAGCTTTAAGATTTTGTGCAAAAGCTTTGGAATGTCATATGGCATACATTATAAAGTTGTTCATGAATTCAATATAGTTTTTCTGCAGAACATTTGTTCTGACATTTTAAAATATTTTTTTTTAAAGTACAAAAGGGTGTGTAGGTTTGCTGTACAGCCATACTGCAATTAAAATGTGATTTGATGTATTGGTAAGAAAATAAGATCCTCGAAATATCTCAAAACAGCATACATTTTTCAGAGGCTTTATGGATGACGAGTTTTCTTTTCTAATCACTGCAACATGGATGAAAAGAAAGAACGAAAGAAAATAAAAGTGTTGTGTGCAAAAGTAAAATTTACATTTTAAAAGGACTTGATTTCAAGAGTACGAGAAAAAACTAATTTGTCCGTAAACAATGCGCCAATTGGTCTCAGTCGCATAGAAGTTGTAACAGGTTTAAGTATGTTATTCATACCTTGTTAACTATACATGAGGACTAATTGCAATTCTCAGTTATTTTATTAGTTCTTGATTCTTATAACACTTCCTATTTTTCCTCAGTGAAATACTTTTTCTTTGTATTCCTCTTTTTATACATTTGAAGCCTTAAACGTTTAAAATGATTTTTAAAATATGACCATAATCGGGTGCGTATGAACTTACATTTACGTTTGCTGCATATACTAAACTGAAGTATAACAGGATTTGCGGTGTAAATGCTATTTTTGCAGATTTACCAAAAAGTGTGGGAGCAGTTCTAAGGCAAGCACAACCCTAGATGCAGCCTACAGCATCTGCTGCACGACAGGCTGCATCTGCGGTTGTTCTCGCACGTGTGAGCCTCATCGATCGAAATAAGTTGCTTGTTGTTGCTTTTCCTTGCCTTTTGTTGTAACAGCATATTTCACTGCTTTACCTTCCATAGAGTTTTCAATAAGCAAATCTCCATTAACGCATGGATAATCAATCGAAAAGAAACTACTTTAAAGTATCCTTGACTTTAGTCTCACACCCTCTTTGGTATAGTTGCTAGTACGCGTAATTTCTGTCTTTTAGATTTTTCCGAGTTTTGTTTTTGGTAGATTTGTTGCAAAACTTCTAAAGCCATCTAATTGTTTCTTGGTTGCAACTTCTTGTAATTATTGTCACCAATGTTTGCCATTTCTCTCTTTTTTTTTCCAGGAGACAATGTCACATTCAGTGAGTATTCATATTTCCAGTTTTCCAAACACGGCAATTCTCTTATCAATTTAACAGTCACTATTATCTACGTCTTGCGATCTAGGTATAGCGATCTACATCAGTGACAAATCGACAAAATCTTAATCTAGTAAATTCATGGCAAAAGTTATAAGGGGATTACTCTGGATTTTCATGGACAAATTTCATCCTTAGTGTAAGACATTTGTTGTGTGAATTGTACCTCTTGCATGGAAGATGGCCGTACGCAATGGACGCCTTGTGTGATCTATATGTATTGCAGCCAGTCAGTGCTCATCAATTGTTCTTCAACCATGCAAAAGTATTTAAATAAATTCACATTTTCTGTTATTGTACTTTGTCAGCTTCCTCTGATAAAATGATAAATGGAGACTCCAGGCAATATTGAATTTGATATATCAGCTCAATAATGTTGTATTAATCGAAGACTCCTCTCTAATACTATTAGAAGTTCACCAGCTTTATTGAAGCAAAAGTCAAGCACCACTTTTAAAATCATCGTTCATCATGTAAATAGATTGATATGAATACAGATTGGATAAAGTTGTAAGAGGATACGTTTCAAGGAATATTTTCAATGTCTTCAGAAAAATTCAGGATGTAATTAAATGAATGAAGGCAATAAAAGTGATTTTTAAAACAGAAATCTTATATGAATGGATCATTTTTGTTTAAGATATTAAACTAAAAGCTTGATACTGGAGAAATCAAAAGTAGTACATAATTTAGTTAGTTATTGAAGAAATAATTGAAATGTAAAGTTAATAAAATACCAAAATGCTCATTAAGTAGTAAATGAATAACTCTGAATAAATTCAATGTTGAATTTCAGCCTGTAGTGAGAACAAGGCAGACATTGTTTTTCTGCTAGACGCCTCCAGCAGTGAAAGCAATGAGGACTTCAAAAGGCAGCTGGAGTTTGTCAAGAACTTTTCTGATGCATTTGAAATAGGTAAAGATCACGTGCAGATTGGACTGGTGACGTTCTCCACCCAGCCCCACAACGCTTTTTATCTGAAGGACTACCAGAACAAAACCAGTCTAATCAATGCTATAGACCACGTGCAAAGAATAGCAGGTAAGAACTAGTATGCTGTATGATGCATTGTATGTGTGCAGAGAACAAGAGGCAGGATGCTTAAAATGCTATCACAAGAACATGCTAAATTAAATGGTAACCAGGTTCTAAAATGATATTTGGGCCTACAAAGAAAATGCCGAGGTAATATGCCGTATATGACGGATAAGATGTTATAAACTTTATAGACGATGTTTGGCTATTAGCTGTTCCAATTTTGCCGTGGTATGCAATGGAAGAATATGCCCTTGGTTTTTAAATTTCCCATTAAATCCATGATATCCCTGGTACTTCACAATTCAGTGGAAGACTAGATTATTCGGATTTCCATTTTTACTTCATTATTCAGTTACAGACTGGGGTATCGAATATCCAAATGTAGCGCTGTATTTAGTATTAGAATAGGATTTGCTGCCAGTCAGGAAGATGGCTTACCTCGAAGGGAAAGTTAGTTAGAACATCATAATACTCGTCAGGAAACTATTGATAGTTTCAAAAAGCCCCACCGACTTTACCTTGTATAAAAAAAATCTGTTTTTAAGAAATATTGTAATATTTTACAGACTGTTTGCTTTAAATAAAACATAAAGTAGCTTTCTAAATTTTATCTAAATCCAATCAAAACTTTTGCGTTATCAAAGCTCTAAGTTATTATATATTATTTATGTTTTTGTCTTGTTCGTAAAACGTTGTCAGTTTGTCCCATGATTTAACCCGTGCTATGTAATATTGCGCAATCACTTATTCCAGGCAAGGGCTGCAGACATTGCTGACTCCCGCGAGTTAACCCATGTTATGTAATACTGCGCAATCACTTACTCCAGGCAAGGGCTGCAGACCTTGCTGACTCCCACGAGTTAACCCATGTTATGTAATACTGCGCAATCACTTACTCCAGGCAAAGGCTGCAGACCTTGCTGACTCCCACGAGTTAACCCATGTTATGTAATAGTGCGCAATCACTTACTCCAGGCAAAGGCTGAAGACTTTGCTGACATCTATCCCCTCTATCGGTTTCCTACCATTCCTTTTTTAAACAAAACTACCATTCCCTTACCACCCCTATAATCCCTACAACCCTAGAATTCAGATTCTCACTAAAAATGCTACATATATTACAGGCAGAAAGTTTACACAAACAGCCACTACCAAACCAGCCAGATTTAGTTTTTCAGTTTTGGTGACAAATGCTACGATTTTGTCAACCCTAGCACTGACTGACCTGGGTTTATCTAAGGTTCCATTGATTGTCCTACATTTCATAAGTTTAGTGAAATTGTGGCCGTTTGGCGATAGCAGTGTTGTTTATCGTACGATGAATGAAATTTGAACTAGGAGATACTGAAACCAGAATTTAATTTGTGACAATGTCCGACGAACGCAGAATTTGGCCTGTATGAATCCCAAGTAGAGTTTTAGAGTTTTTGTAATATTGTTTTTCGTTTCTACCAACTCACTGGCAGCAAGTTTTAGTGCAAACATTTTCATTGTCAAGTCAGCCACATTTGGGTTTTTCAGCACGATTTTTGCAAAACCTAGAATTTTAGTACATGTACTGACCTCGACTTGAGAGAGAGAGAGAGAGAGAGAGAGAGAGAGCATTTTAAATAATGCTACCATCCCTTATCACCCTTATAATCCCTATAACCCTAGTAATACTATCATACATGGAGTGAAAGATTAGCCCAAAGTAGGAATGCATACACACATACACAAACATATTCGTTGTTGTAAATCCTGTATTGCAGTCAGCTGTAGTTTAAGAATTTTTGTAATACTACTTTAGTTTTTACCAGTTCACTGGCAGAAAATGTTTGTTACAACAAATATTTGGTGTTAAGTGACGTAACTTTGGTTTCTTCAGCAGTTTGTTAAAAATTCACCAACCTAGATTTCGTACACTGATTTACTTTTTTTTATCCAAGGTCAGTTCACTTGTTACCAATATTTGTTGTTTATCGTGCGATGAATGAAATTGGAACTACGAGTTATTGTGACCAGAATTATATTTGTCACTTTGTTAAACTTAAGTCAGAATTTGGTGTGCTGAAGTTAAGATTTCTTGTAAGGTGAGAAACATTTTCTGTTATGTCTGAAAACGGCAGATCCAATTCCTTTTCATTTCGTTGGATTTTATACTTTGAATAGATTTTTTGTTGTTGTGCCATACCAAACATTGAGAGAGAGAGAGAGAGAGAGAGAGAGAGAGAGAGAAAGAGAGATAGAGAGAGAGAGAGAGAGAGAGAGAAAGAGAGAGAGTGAGAGAGAGAAGGAGAGAGAAGGTAAAAAAGCTAGTGAAAAGTCGTTTTTTGTGTCCAACAATCAATTAATAGCATTTTTTTTTCAAAACCAATATTTTTATATATAAACCCGACAAATATAATCATAAAGCAATAAAGAGAGCAGATAGTGCTAGTCATTTCCTATTCTTATTCAAATGAGAAATATTAAATATGAACGTATTTATAAGGTTGACAACGTTGTGGAGTAAGACTACAACTCCAATGATCTAATACAGTCTCATTTTTGTCATCGATCGATGCACATTACTTTTCTATGCTAAAGAAAATAGATAACTAAAATGTTCACAGAGCCAATTTTCTATTTTGTTGTGTTTACATCGTTTTTAGATAAATCACATCTAAAACAAGTCAGTACACGTTCTAATGGGAATCCAAGACTGTGCTGATGAAGAAAATACACACAATATTGTCCACACACTATATGATCTGACCCTTGTAATCGCACATTATTGAATTGAGTGGATAAAGCATTTCTTCTTATGAAATCTATCATAGCGTCTTCCAGGGAGGTAATCCATGAAAATCAAAATAGTTTATTTTTGTCATGCTTGGTACATTTCTTTGTACATTTTAGCATATTCACTTTTCCATATGGGTTTGCTGATACATATACTTCATTTTCTGTGTCATTGGTTAATCTAATAGCCTCTTTAAACCTTAGGAAAATACTACCCTTTGATTCTCCAAACACCACATGATTAAAAACATGTTTTACATTGCACGGTAATCTTGTTAAATTCCTATAATTTCTAAATATAAACGTCTCTTTTTGTAGTAAGACGGTGAAAATAGTTAAACCCACCTACGCCCCTAATGTTGCTGCGTTCGTGGGGGGTCATACATTTACTCAGCAAAGTCAGAAAGAGTACGAAAGCCACGAAATATCTTTTCATGTCCTCCTGGAATCACGCTACAATTTTTGCCAGTGATGAAATAAAGGTTCTGGAAAGAGCTTGTCGCAAGCGCGATGAACTACATAAAAGTTAGGAATGTGAATTCCAGTCTCTAGAGAACATTAAAAGTAAAGAACCAATAAATTCTACATGATGGTTCTGTTTCTTTTTCTTGTTGTCATTCAATATTTCTTCGAGTTTCTTGTGATATTTTGGAATATAACATTCATGATCCAACTCGACGACATGGCTACAAAGTCAGCATCGTTTCTTTCCTGCACAAACGTGAAGCTTTCTTGTTGTTTGTACCAACATGCTGGCCACAAGCTTCAGTGCATATGTATCCTACTGTAATGCTACTTTAAATCTTAAATAAATGAAGATGAAAGAATCACTAAACCGGATTAAAGAGAATGATCATGCAAAGCACGTGTACCATTGTTCAATTACTAGCACAAGACATCAACCTACTCAACACATAACAATAGAAGTTATGCATCGTACATATTATACAGGACGGAGAGAAGAACAAACGCATATGGCCTCTAACTTGATATGTAATGTTAAAAATGTTTCTGCGTCTCTATGGCCTCTAACGTAAATGTAATGTTAAAACTACACCTGGAGCAACCAACACCCAGTTATCTACTATCCGACACTCCTGTCATGTACTATCCAGCACCCATTTATCTACTATACAATATCCAAGCATCTACTATCCAACAAGACGTTTGCAGTGACCAATAACCCAGTTATCTACTATCCATCACCCACACTATACCCATCAACTCGCTGTCAATTTTTTCACTGTTTCTTGAGAAATAACATCCAAATCAAGTCAGTGTATGTTCTGAGTGGAATCCAAGACTGCGCTGATGACGTAAACAAACACAATATTGTCCACACACTATCGAATCCTGTCCTTCATCTCACATTACTGAATTGAGTAGACACTGTGTTTCGTCTCATAAAGTCAATGATATCGTCTTCTAGAGGAGATAATCCATACGAATCAAAATATTGCACACTGTGGTCGTTGGGAAAGTAATCTGTCAAGTAAGACGATGAACGGGAAGTTTCAGTACTCTGTTACAAGAGAGCTTCGAGACCTTTCGTTTCCAAAGAAGTTAATGAAGGTAGGGAACGGTCATCAATTTTTTATACCACTCTTTCAAGACTTTCTCTTCTGAAATGAGGGCCCATGCTCTTCCAACTTTTCTTCTTGATTCATCATCAAATATGAGGCGTGTTGCACTTGATTAGGATGATCGATTTGACAATCATAACAAGGTTCTCTGGTCAGGTACCTGATTCTATTGACATGACAATCATAACAATGTTGTCTTTGAGCCATTGACGAGCAAAGCAGGATATTAAGTATTGTTCTTGTTTTGGTCATCGTCACATCATAACTGTATATTTGTGTTCTCTGTGGTCTGTGACAGCACTTCTGGATGGAAAAGCATCATCCTCGTCTACATCGCACTCGATCTTTTTGAACTTGGGGTCCTTGGATCCATCCATTGTTTCTGTGCCGAATTCAGCATTCTCAGTGAGCGTCTGTATTCAATCATATTTCTGTCTCGAAACTCTATCCCTTTTTTTACTGGTGTGCGGCGTGATCGTAAGGTAACGTATTGTGATCCGAAGGTCAAATTTGTTTTTCGTAGACAATCTGATACACATTTTCCAAGAATCGACTAACAATTTGATGATCTGACAACTGTACAATTTTGTGAGGATCCTCCGTTTTGACACGAGAGTCTTATTCTGACCTGACTTTAAGGCTTCTTTTAAGACGTCAAAGTTTACTACTTGATAGGAATGTTCAGTGTCAGTCCTTTTTCTTTATATTTGTTATCAAGTTGTTCTTGCTTGTCTCGGTACTGGTAGCCGTAATTGTTAGGTCCACAACTGGCAAAACTAAAAATAGTCTCTTCGGAATGTTCATCGGCCCATGCTCTTAAATATTCGTCTTCGATGTGTGGGTGATAGTCTCCAATACTTGATAAATCAGAGCAGGCAGGGGAGAGTAAATATGTTGTAATTCTTAATTTGTTGATAAATGACAATTTTTGATAATTAATTAACGGATTTCCTTTTTAAGAATTAACAAGTGGTGGTTCTTATCCTTCTTTAATTCAGTTCAACACTTCTGTTAACCGAGACATCGTTCGAATATTTAAAGAGATGAAAATCTATTATAGCTTAACTTCATTACTTTCAAAACGTTAAGCAAGCAAAAAAACAGGACCATCTTGTGGATTTATCCTTTTCGATTTTGAATGTTCTCAAGACAAATGATTTCACATTCCTAGCTTTTGCGCGGCTCATCGCGTTTTCATCAATGGCATAATTGAAGCGTGATTCCAGGAGGACGTGAAAAGATAACTTCGTGACTGTCGTACTCTTTCTGATTTTGCTAAATAGAGTTTAGACCCCACCAACGCAGCAACACTTTCACCGTCTTACTGCACAAAAAAAGACGTAAATACATACAAATTATAGAAACTGAACAATATCACCGTGCAATACACAATATGTTTTTAATCATGTGGACTTTGGAAAATCAAATGGTAGTATTTTCGGAAAGTTAAAAAAGCTATTAGAATAATCAATGACACAAAAAATGTCAGGGGCCAGAGGTAAATCTTTTGCTCACAAGTCTATCTAAGAAAAGGTTCATTTTTGAAAGAAAAACAAACAAAACAAAAAACAAACTTTTAGTGAATGCATTTGTATCACTACGGAAGGTCGACCTCTATACGAATGTCACGTTTTGGTATTGTACCGAAATGAAGAATTGGTCTCAGTCTACCCATATGCGGAAAGTGAATATGCTAAAAGGTACAAAGAAATGTACCAAGCATGACACAAATAGAATATTTTTATTCTTATGGCTTACGTTCTCTGGAAGACGATATCATAGACTTTATGAGAAAAAAAGGCTGCATGCGCCAAATTCAATAATGTGCGATTACAAGGATCAGATTATATACTGTGTGGACAATATTGTGTGTATTTTCGTCATCAACCCATTATTGGATTACCATTAGAACATGTACTGACTTGTTTTGGAAGTGATTTTTTATAGAAAATTGGTTTTGTGAACATTATAGTTATCTATTTTCTTTAGGACAGAAATGTAGTGCGAATCGATGGCCACAATGATACCGTACTAGATCATTCCAATCTTACTTCACAACGTTGTCAACCTTGGAAATACGTTCATTTTCAATATTTGTCATCTGTACATAAAGAGAAACAGAAACATAGTGTCTATCGATGACTAAAATGGCATTGTACTAGATCACTGGAATTGTAGTTGTACTCAACAACGTTGTCAACCTTGTAAGTACATTTATATTTAATATTTTTCATTGTATAAGAAGAGGAAAGGACTAGCCCGAATCCTCTCTCTTCGTTGATTAATGTTTATATTAGCTGGGATTATTTTAAAAATGTAGATTTTGAAGAAAAAAAAAGGTATTGATTGAATTTTGCAACAAAAAATCCCAAAACAAAAAAAAAAAAAAAAAAAAAAAAAAAAAAAGTAAAAAAAAGCCCCCAAAACAAAAACTTTTGACTATTTTTTTTTACTCTCTTAACCTTATATTTCCCTTTATAGGCCAGATATACCCAAAAGTTACAATGTTACATTCCCGCCTGTCCAATTTCATCTTCCTAACCCTGTGGACATTTTTAAAATAGGATTTCCCATCTTGTCCCTATAAACCCTCAACATGGCCGCAAAACCTGATTTAAGATAGGATTTCCCATCTTGTGTCCCAAGTGACATCCTATACTCCTGAGGTATAACTTTCTAGTATTTTTGTATATCCTTATGTTTCGTTATTATTATTATTGACATTTTCAGATCAAATCTGGTACAAAGATTTGAATATTATCTTAGTGAAGCTTTTTATCTTCAAGGTTATCTTACCTGTACAAATTCAAGAGAGTTATTGCTTCGTTTTAGGGAATATTCTTACGCTGAGAGACCCACTTACTGGCCCAAAATGAATTAATTTGATTTAAATTAAAACCGGCACAGTTTTACATCGATAATATATAGACGTTCGTTTTTCATTATTAGCATTTTCTGATAATGTTTAGCTGTTCCATGCGCCTTTTGACTCGTATATTGATAGACAGATCCAATCATCATACATTTTGTACTTTATATCATATCCATGGTGTTGTTGTGGGTGGGGTGACATTCACTTCCTTCAGTTATTATTTTGTTTTCTTTACACTTGTACTTATGTATCATGTGACAGTCTCAGTCATCTTATATTTGGCACTTTAAATCATTTCATGGCAATAATTTCTTTACTGTTAATAAGGTGGAACTAATACCGATGAAGCCTTAAAGTACATTAGACAAAATAGCTTTAGGCCGGAAAATGGAGGCCGGAATGGTGTTCCGAGGATTTTAATCGTTCTGACAGACGGGAACTCAGCTTTACCCACCAGGACTGCATCCGAGGCCAAAATTTTACACCTGTCTGGTATTAAGGTAAGCATACAAAGGAATTCTCGGGGTATCATACATAACTGGCTACCATAGAAAGTTTGCATAAAAGCAGAAAATACGATTATTTGATCCGAATGGCTGACTGATTTAGAGATTTGAGATCGCGATATCGATGAATTAATTTTAGCACATTACGGGATTCAAATGATGTTTTATAAGCCAAGCTCATTTTTATTTTATCATAAATGTGTAATATCATCGCATGATATAAAAATGACATCATGACCACAGTAAAGCCAAGGTTTGATGTCTGAGTCATCCGAATATACTTCAAAATCACTTTGCCGCAGTTTAGTGGGTTTTTTTTGTTTTAAATATTTAAGTAATTATCATCGTGTGATAAATTGAATATTTCTTATCGAAGGAAAGTTTATGAAAATATAATTTTTAGCTCTACTGGTCATAGGCCACGGGATGACCTGTTGTCCGTCCGTCCGTTAGCACAAGTATGTTATCGCTACTCCTCCTAAACGACCTGGAGAATTGCCATGAAACTTTAAACTTTGTACACAAATTCATCCCAAGGTCTAGTTGGTACTAAATGAAAATGTTGCCGGTCTAACATCCATTACGGCCGCCACAGCGGCTATCTTGAAAATCTTGTTATCGCTATTTCTCCTGAATGTATGGCCCTATTAAAACATGGACTTTTCACTAAAAGACTTATTATGATGTCTAGTTGGTATTAAATGAAAATGGTGCCGATCTGACACCCAATCTTGTTATTGCTACTACTCCTGATGGGATGGTCATATGGACATGGGGTTGTCACCAAAAGACCTCTTATGATATCTAGCTGGTTTTAAATAAAAGCTACTAATTTTACATCACATATGGCCGCAAAAGAGCCATTTTGAAAGTCTTGTGATTGCTACTCCTCCTGAATGGATTGTGATATTGACATGAGGTTTTCACCAAAAGAGAGTTTATGGTGTCTAGTTCGTGCTAAATCAAAATGGTGCAGATCTCTCATTTAATATTCCCGCCATCTTGAAAATGCTATCATCGCTCAAGAATATCAGAGATGGTTTCAACACTCAGCAGATAAAAGGAAGAAACGGTCTTATCTTTAATTCCTGGAAATTCTGTTCATGCTGTTACGGAATTATGTATCATTTCTTTTAAATAATGGTATAGTTTTATTAGTTTATGACCTCTGTATAATAGTGTAATAGGTGTCGTTTTGCAGAGTACACATATTTCAATGCGACCCAGTACATTGGTCTTGGGAAAATCAATATTGTCGGTGAAGCATTAGTCATGTCCCGTGATACTGCGCGTGGGCACTTTAGTTCTGACCTAGATTTCGCAATTCAACGGATGAATCATTTTAATAAGATGAATAATACTGAGTTGTTTATTTAAGACGGAAAAAGAAATGGGTTTTATTTGTTTCAATGACGCAGTACAGAAACTATAAAATAAGATGTAATCGCAGAGTTCGTCATTCCTACATAGTTTCGTCAGCTTGAGAGGTCTTTAATGAAATTGGTTCATTATATGTGATATTCTGCTTCAGAGATATTATTATACAGTACATTGTGGATTTAGTACTCCTACTTCAGAAATATTTTCCAGACAGTACAATTTTGGGATTAACTATACAGCTCCGTGGAATTATCAGAAACATTTCTAGAACTTGTGTGATATTTAATATTCACAAGGATTACTTGGAATTAATAACACTTGGATATAACTGATTCTTGTTGGTACGCCAGGACTTTGGTGGTTTCATTCGGAATATTCTTCATTCGGAATATTTGGATTAACTTCGGGATTTGTGAACATTAGAACAATTTAGGACTTTTAAGGATATTCTATACTGTAAGTTATTTTTTTAATTCTTTCACTTTGATTGTTTGTTGAAATATTATTATATTTTAGGAAATTAAATATTTGTGTTTTAAATCTTGAAAGCTTGTTTGAGTCTTTTCTTTTGTTACATTTACCCCTAGTCGTAACAATGCATTGGAGTGTTAGTCCTTTGAGGGAATTTTGTAATTTTTCGTTCGCCAAGGTCAAGAAAAAGATTTTTCTTCTAGTTTCATAAATTCAATTCCGCTATCTCTGTAAATATTTTAATAGCTTTTAATTCTTTTCCAATAACACCAGGTTATCTCTGTGGGAATAGGCCAGGGCGTGTTGCTGACTGAGCTTCAGAACATCGCGACAGACAAAGCTCATGCTTTCGCTGTAGGGTCATTTGGTATCCTTAATACTATCGTCACCGAGCTTCAACAGACAGCCTGTAAGACTCCATTGAATTTTTTTTCTTCCAAAATAGGTCTAGATCTTACTCTGAAATATTTTCGAATGATACTTAGCACAACTTTCTCTGGATATAATTTTGTTTCTTTCTTAACATCCGCCCTCTCAAGTCCATGAGCAATACGGGTTGTTAGTCTTCTTTCTCTATTTCATTTATATTGGAACCCAAAATTTAAAAAAAAAAATGTAAGAAAAAAAATAAATTAAAAGAACATTCTCGCACTTAAGGCATGAACCCACGACCCCCGGCTCTAAAGTCCAATGTGACTGACCCAAACGCCGTATCTACAATGCTGTCGGGGGTTACATCTAACGGAACAACATCTACATTACATCAGAAGCATACAGTATCGGTGTATTTAATACACGTTTATTGTCATGCATTGTGTGGTTTTAGTACAGCACATATTTCATCTCAAGACAGGATTACATTGTAATTACAAAATTAGATAAGCCTTTGTAACAAGCATTTGGATTTGTTAAAATCTCATCATGTAACGCAGAAAACTACATTATTAGTTCATAGCACCAGAAAGGAACTTATTATGCATTAATGTGCCCATTCCTGTGTGATTCGACAATTTTAGAAAAAAAATTTTTTTTTTACTACTGTTATTTATTTCTTGAGATTCGTGATCGCTTTTATAACCATTTGTAATAATGAAATCAATTTTTATTTTAGTTAAACCTACTCTAAAGACATAATTACTCCACAACTTATAAGAACGGTCAGTTACTGAGGTTCTTTTGTAATCTACATTTAGGTACTGTAACTGAAACAAAGATCTATCGAACAGTAAAGTAATTTTTAAAATAATCTTTCCTAGTTAATTTTAGAGGGGACTTTTGTTTAAAATTAAATTTCGTTTCATTTCACGTAGTGGAATAGGTACGTAAAATTAAACTGTTCTGACATTCAAACTATGTTGTTTTACAAAAAAGACAAGTTTCTTGGTATTTACCATAAATCATTGAAATTTGTGATAGTATTCAAGATTCGGCGGAAAGGAGGGGGATAAACTTCTCGTGTAACAAACCAATCGGTGTGTATAATCAACTTTCAAGTATACATTTTATTTGTCAAGCGTCAGTCTAGCTTCTTTTAATTTCAGGTACGAGCGAAAAACTACGTAAGTCTCTCTGTCTCTGTTTCTCTGTCTCTCTTCTGCATGGATTAAGTTATTAAAGCTTTTCGTAATGCAAAACATCACGGATACTCATATTATACTCGTGTTGTATTATCTATTATTATAATATCTTCTCCCATAAACAGAGCAGAAAGTGTTATCATTGGATCCTATGCTTGATAACATTAAGTGAATTTTTAAATATGAAGAAATAATATTATCACAGGTTAGAGAATTGTTAAATCGTACTCTATGGAGATTCGAAATCGGGTCCGCTACAAAGCATCATATTTTGCTGATATGTGCATGGTCGAGGAGGTATAGGTGTTGGCGATGGGTGCCGTAACCCGCGGAACCGGGTTCGAATCTCCGTAGAGTAAGATTTAAAAGTTCTCTAACTTTTATGATAATATTATTGATACTTTGTTGACTATTTCATCCTATCCGTTAGGAAAACAGCCAACCAGGAGTTTGAGCCTTCTGCTCTACTATCAATCATCAACAGCGTAAACAGAAAATTGAAAAGACAAAAGTACGGCCACACTATAATAAATTCTGATGACGATGTATTTTTTCTGACAAGGGAGGGTCTAAAGGCTAAGATGAAACCGTTGAAAAGGACGAGAGAGGCAACCGCCCAATAAATATCAACTAATATTTGACGAAGAAGTTAACATTCTTTATGAAAAGGGTTTATCAGGAGATAACTCTGCTGATGGTTTTTTAGGAGACAACTCTGCTGCGTCTCTGATTAACACAATGTGACTCAATAACTGTTTATATTTTGGTCTAAGGGGTGTGTAGTAACACTATTTGTTTAAATGGGGAGACGTAGTGCTCAAGAAAGGATCAGATGGGGTTGAGTATTTGGAACTCCACTAGCGGCAAACAAAAACCCAAACTGGTAAAAACATCATGAATGCAAGATAGGTGATATGAAAGATGCTCACAACTGGTTGTGCTCGAGACGCTGTCGCAATCTACAAGCTCTATGCATCAACACCCAGAAGGTTTTAGAGATGAAGATGACCCTTTCTATGTAGCAACAGAAGCTATACCATTCAAACTTTATTGAAAAGAAAAATGGTTCACTAAACAACGCAAACTGGAGAAAAAGCAATAATGAAAACAATGCTAGCTCATTTTGACTCCAGTAAAAAAATACAATTAGCAAACCACAGTACCCGCAAACCACCTAGTATGAAAAATTGCGACAAGAAAATATTCCTGCAGCAGATATAATGAAAATTAGAGGACATTAAAACCGTGTCACTCATCATAAACTACAATTTCATCACTGACAAGAAACCGATAAACCAATTTAAGTATGCTAACCAATGCTTACTGATGCGTACACACAGTTCAAAGTCCCCCTGCGATTACAAATCATATTTTCCAGTGTCCAACAACGAATCCCAGTTTTACCTCCTTCTAATGGATCTATAGTATTTATATAGAGACTGAAGTCGAGAAAAGATGATGAAATATGAAAGATCTGAGTTTGTGTCTATCTTTTCCAGAGTGCGAAAATAATGTTGCCGACATCGTTTTCCTCCTCGACGCCTCCAGTAGCGAAGGCTCGGAAAATTTTCAGAAGCAGCTTGATTTCGTGTCCGATATTACAAAGCAGTTGACTATAGGTCCCAACAACGTCCAGGTCAGTGTGGTTACATTCTCCGATTCCACCTACAATCAGTTCTTCCTGAACACATACAGCAATGAGCAAGACATTATTCAGGTATGATGCACCCAATACACATAAAGATTCTGACTGACCTAACTCTTTGGATATAATGCGTACTCATTTCATTTGTGCCAAGCGCTTTAATTTGGCCAATTTGTAAGATATGACAAGGTCCGACACGCTTATTAGGCTTAATCACACGAATTGGTTAAATGCAATTCCAGATGACTAGGTCCGACAGGCTTATTAGGCTTAATCACACGGATTGGTCAAATGCAATTCCAGATGACTCGGTCCGACACGCTTATTAGACTTAATCACACTGATTGGTCAAATTCAATTCCAGATGACTAGGTCCGACACGCTTATTAGGCTTAATCACACGGATTGGTCAAATGCAATTCCAGATGACTAGGTCCGACACGCTTATTAGGCTTAATCACACGGATTGGTTCAATGCAATTCCAGATGACTAGGTCCGACACGCTTATTAGGCTTAATCACACGGATTGGTTAAATGCAATTCCAGATGACTAGGTCCGACACGCTTATTAGGCTTAATCATACGGATTGGTTAAATGCAATTCCAGATGACAAGGTCCGACACGCTTATTAGGCTTAATCACACGGATTGGTTAAATGCAATTCCAGATGACTAGGTCCGACACGCTTATTAGGCTTAATCACACGGATTGGTCAAATGCAATTCCAGATGACTAGGTCCGACACGCTTATTAGGCTTAATCACACGGATTGGTTAAATGCAATTCCAGATGACTAGGTCCGACACGCTTATTAGGCTTAATCACACGGATTGGTTAAATGCAATTCCAGAGTTATTGGTCAGTTGTTACCTGCTATATAACTGGTTTCAAATAGAGACAACAAAACTTACTAAACTGTATTTATTGCAAAATACATTTCTGATGTCATGGATCTTTTTTAAACTCTATAGGTCCAGTACAACAGCAGAATTTGCACTAGATGTTCATTCTGTGCACAAGCGAGAATAGTCCTAATTGACTATTCTTTGTGGTTTTAATCAAAACATAGCCCTTTTTATGCCCCTATTGCTTGCAGAGGGGCATCTTCATTTGTTCATGTTTGTCCGTTGCCAGAAGCTTGAAAGCAAGAATGCGCAAAAGTAACTCAACATAAACAAATGAAATTTGGCTAGCATATTTTTTTATGCGTATGTAGATGGTCTGATTAGTATTTCAGGCCATTGCAGCAATGTTTCAACTTTTTTTTTACACATATTTGAATTTCTTGGACTTTTATTTATTCAGCCAAAATCTTCTTATTAGCAAATTAAGTAAGAGCATATTAGGCATATTTGTATTTTTATGTTGATGAGTAGTTAGGGGGGGGGGGGGCTGGGGTTAGCGGGGGTTAGTTAGTTAAGTTAGTTAAGGGTCCTTTTCATCCCAGCTGGGACATAAGGCTGCAACCATCTTCCGCCATCTGGGTCGGTCTTGAGCAATGGCTTGTGCTTCGCCCCAGGAAAGTCCCATCTCGTCCAGATCCGTCATCATTGTTCTTCGCCAGGTTGTCTTTGGCCGGCCACGCTTACGCTTCCCCGCAGGTGTCCATCTGAGAGCTACCTTAGGGATCCGTTCTTGTGGCATCCGCATTACGTGTCCTTGCCATTTGATTCTGCGCATCATGACCTCCAGAGAAATGTTTTTACATCCAGTTTTCTCTTATTGGCTCACATTGGAGATCTTGTTTGGCCAGTAGATGTTGCAGATTTTTCGGAGGCAGCCATTGTGGAATGAATTTACATTTCTCATGTCTATCTTCACAACTCTCCAACACTCGGAGCCATATAAAAGTACAGACTTTATGCTGCTGTTGTGAAGTCTGATCTTTGTCTTGAGGTTGTACTGTTTTGATCTCCATATAGGGCGAAGCATGCTGAAAGCACCTCTGGCTTTATTTAACCTGGTCTTTATGTCCTTTTTGGCACCATTGTTGTTACTAATTAGGCTACCAAGGAAGTTGAAGTCGTCTACAAACTCAAGTACCTCTCCATCGAAAGGAGCGGGGTGGGGGGAAGGGGTGTGAAATCACCAAATCGTCATTAAATCCACGGAGAAAGTGTGTTGGATCGTCTACAAGAAATGAGTGCGACCTTCCAACCACAACACTGTACTGCACGGGTACCATCCTCCATTATAAACAAGGAAGAGTTTCAAAGAAGAAAGACCATTTTAATCATAGATGTCGCCGCAGAAATATGAAGTCGATAAAAAAGACCAATATAATTATACTCTACCATAAGCTGAATGAAGTCGAGTGTGATGCGGAGCCCTATGACAAAATGGATGCTGTACCCTACGACAGGAGTGATGGTATGTGCTGCGACAACAGAGATGCTGTGCCTTGCGACAAGAATGATGCACGGTCTTGCTCCACTCTAGAAAGTAGTGCCGTCGGCGTGCAAATCTATGGATGTGATCCACGCATTTACAAGCCACTATTTACACCACAAGCTCAAGTGAAACGGATCGTTCCAGAATTAACATCCATCTTATTACGGAGAATCACGAATGAGAGGAGTGTAAGGAAATGGCTAAATATCTTGAAGAATCCACTCCCAAAGCTTTAGTAGTGTTTCAGCTGTGCTGTGAAGATGAAGAAGAAATTAAACTTTAGTTTACACGAAAAGGACATCATCGCAATGCTATTATTATTTACATTACCCAAAATTTATTTAACAAAACAAAGCACATAGCACGACCAGTCTCATATTAAATGTTGTTTAAAAGTCCCAGATATAAATTTCAAGACCGATTGTTGGCTAAGCAATTAGGAACGCCTTAGCTGAATTATGCTTATGACCATGGTACTCATTTGCCACATGCATATTTACTGATCGGTTTGAAACCCAATCGCCCAGATTATATGAGATTTCGTATGGATTAGTTTCACGACTGGAGTCACTAAGGTGGGTCAGTGATTTACACGTCTTCTTCCTCGTTTACATCGTTCGAAAAGTTATAATAATTGGAGCTATAACGCGCACGTACTCATGGAAAGCTCCACCTGTATTAACACTGACAGCCGCTGCAGCGTCCTCCTCTTCTTCTTCGCCGTTATTAGTGATGCTAGCCAAAGTTGATTTAAGACAAGTGTTTCCCAATCTACTGAAGATGAGTCCCACATAGACACCTGTTTCTACAGTGACTCCTATTGTTCCTCCTTCGTCTTCTTCAATTGCTCTGGATAATGCTGCTGCTGTCAATAAAAGTAGCACTGCCTAAGAAATTTGTTCAAGACAGAACTGGTATGTTACAAAGTTTACTGTATTTGTCCTAACAACAACTCTCACGATTTAGTACATCGATAACACTTTTGTTGTCTCGTCGCCCAAAAAAGTCAAGTCGGTACGACTTCCCGACTCACTGTGGTCACGAGTCCCTGTTTTAAAGAACATGTCTGTACAGAGGTGACTTAATTTCTCTGGACCAGATGTCCTCCCCTAAGAGTTCACAGCCAAGCATCGTCGTTTAAAGATTCCTCAAAGGAACGGGGAAAAGGTCATTCCTCCTCGTTTAACCAAACATTGGGATGTATTGTCGGTGCTCAGCAAAGCGAATACACCGATGCTAAATCAGATCATTCAAAAGGCTCATAAAGAAAGCATCGACTGTTGTGAATGTTGTTTGAACGTAATGAAAGGAACTGTTCACTTGATGAAGACACAGAAACAGCGACAAGGACGACATCGTCACTCTCTTTGACAGTTGGTGAAAAAGAAAATGTCAATCTGCCAGAAAAAGTACTCGTTCAACGAGGAGAATTTCTTCCGTTGCTTATAGCTCCGTTGTTAGCTAAAGTGGCTGCTCCCATGCTAGGAACGATAGCCGGTCATGTCTTAGGAGGAATTCTGAATTAATAAATAAATGACAGTACCTATTGGAAGGACAATACTGTACACATTGACCTTATGGAAGGACGAAAATTAACTCTAGTCCCTTATAAACGGTGGGTGGAACTCCACCGTTGGTACAAACAGCGGATACCCAACTGACCACCCAACCCTAATATCACGGAGATGGCAAACTTGCAACAAGAGTTACAATCGTTGATGGATGGATCCGATTTGTCACAAACGGACAAAATTGCATCGGTACATACAATTATTGCAGCGTCTTGAACTGTTTCACTATAAAGTTTTAGACGAGACCGCAAAACCTACTTGTTAGAGATTTCAAGAATTTGCTGATGACCGAAGAATAAAAGCAGCTACAAAGACGTCAACAGCAGACCCTATCCCAGCTATGGAAAAGAAAGAGAAGAGAGAAGAGTTAGAATCTTTCTAAACCCCACCTGCTAAAACATCTATACCTCTAACTGTCGCAGCATCGCTGACACATTCACTTGCACCAATGCGACAAGAAATTAAAGCCTTGGTCGAAAAGATGTCCTTGATGCCCTCTCTAGCAGATGGAAAAAAGAAAAAAGTGAAAACAAAACTGAAAGAGGTAAAAAAAAAAGGAAGTGAGACAAGAACCGATGTTTCTGTTCCCACTCCTAAATCCATCAAAGACGTAAAGCATCGCAATCCAAATTACCAAACAATAGTGTGATGGCAAACAATCAAGGGCACTGAATTTCTTAGTCAACAGTTGTAAAACGAATTGAAAACGAGACATTCATTTGTTCACCACTGACAATATTCAAATCAAAGCGAGTGTCGTGGAACGTTTTTTAAGTACCTTGATAGAACGTATGGGAATTTGTACACATTAACATATACTCAAATGCATCGACGTGCTACCACGTCTGATACAAATCTACAATCAATCGTACCGTCGCAGTATCGTATTTGCACCTGAACAAGTGACTCCCCAAAACGTCGTGCTTCAAACTTCTGAGACATCCAAAAAGAACAACAAGATAGCAACACAAACTCCAGTCACAAACACTCAAGTCAAGCAATTCCTTTGGATCCGTTGGAAAGTCATTCTTCTTTGACATCGGATGACTCTTCGGAAATGAAAATGATCGAACTATGAATAAGTAATTTTTGTTTACTTAACCCATTAACAGTTCTTTGTGTTTCCCAACATCACCTTGGATTGTTCACGGTGAAATTACTTCAGTATATTGCATGCTTTGAAATTTGCCGCTCTGACGCCAGGCAAAGAATTCATCAGATTTTGTATTTATTTGACAAACATAGTCCCAAACAAGCGTTACTGAACGCAGAAAAAATGTGTTGATCCAAAGAGGAAAATAGCTCTTTAGCCCCGAGAAACACCACTAAGATCATCTTACACTCCTGTCGAATATTTTGATTCGTCCTCCACGCAACAGCAAGGACAAGGTAGAAAGAGAAATGGAAAGCCATTAAGACCCAACAGACAAGGCAAGCGTTAGAAGAGGCGCAGAACCATTAGACACTTTGACGTTTTTGATTACTAAAAATAAAAAGGTAATGCGCCGATATTCTTGAGAATATTGTAAGACAGAACTAGACTTTTGGATATGCCATCAGCGACGATGACGATTCAGAACCCCAGCTGGTAGAATTCCGTCCCGTATCGTCTTTGATGACTTCAGCGCCCATCGAATTTGAAATAAAAGGGCAAATCGAAGACTACATCCATCTGAATAACAGTTACTTGTATCTGAAAATGAAATTCATCCAAACTGACAATACCAATACATCTGCCGATGCAAGAGCGGCTCTCATCAACAATGTCATGCATTCTTTGTTCAGTGAAGTGGATTTGAACCTGACATATATTGATCTATGAAAAAGAACCAAGAACACACACTTAGACGCTTATCTGGTGTGGAAATCTGACACGCTGGGTAAGTTTAACGCGATACACCCTTGATTACTAATGATGGCGCAACCGCAGTGGAGGATTTAACGAACGACAAAAGAAAATCAAACAAGGTAATAGTTTAGAAATGATGGATCGTTTACGCTTTGACCTGTTGTTGCAAGACAAGCATTTGTTGAATGGAGTGGGTGTACGTCTGAGTCTGAATCGAATGGGTACCATTTTCAATTTGATGGCTCTTGCTAACAAGTACAAAACCAACATCGAAGAAGCTAAACTGTATGTGAACGTGTTGAAGTCTTACCTAACATAGGAAACGACATCAGTCATGCTCTGATCACAAGCAAGGCTAAGTATCCCATAAGAGGAGTGGAAGTCAAAACCTTCGCCATTTCCGGTGGACTCCGATCTAAGATTGAAGATCATGTGTTCCAGAGTCAGTTCCCTACACGCTTGTTCATTAGCATCGTCAGCAAAGCAGCCGTCAACATAGCTGTTGAGCGAAATCGATTACAGATCCAGCCCCACAATGTCGATAAGATAAAAGTCATACGAGACTGCTAGACCATTTGAACCTAACATTTTGCCCAGAAGAATTACATGAGATCTTAAACGAATCTGTTTGAAGTCACATTACAATTTTGTATCAACAGTCCACACGGCATTTTGCACGATGATTATGCAGGAGGGTATTGGTTGTGGTGATTTGATTTCACCCCAGACCAAGTCAGTCACGAGGGAAATTTCCACCCAATAAAATCAGTACAACTCCGGATTGCACTTCAGTTTGTACCACCCCTCGAGAACACGGTGAACGTAGTCTTGCTTGCAGAATCTGACAATACCCTTAACATCAACAGTCTCAGAACAGTGATAATGGACTATTTAAAAAAAGTCTTTTAAGGAACACAAAGTCATGGACATAGATAATAAAGAACAGGAACAAATGCAGTCATAGTCAGAAAAAAAAGTGGTGGTGAAGAAGAAAAAGAAGAAGAAACAGAATTGACACGATGATCGGAACAAGCAAAACTTAATGGCCTGTTTTGATGTTATAGCCATTTGTATGATCCCACTGCTTGCAGCCTGTACATCTTCTATTAGTTTTGTCTGTCTGTACGTTATCACTTTCTCAGAAGCTTCTTAGCTAGATTGCAAAAACCACTCAACGCAGACAAGTGAAATTTTGCTAGCATATTTTTATCTATATGTAGATGACTTGTTGGGTTAGATTTTCAAGCCATTACAGGAATTTGTCATTATATATATATATATATATATATATATATATATATATATATATATATATATATATATATATATATATATATATATATATATATATATATTTGAACATCTGTGACATAGATATTTTGGGGTAGAAGAATCTTGTTTGCACGATTAATAAAAAACTACCTGAAGTGAACAAATGACATTTGTTAGGCATATTTGTCTTTATATGTAGATGACCTGATTTATTAGATTTTAATGTTGTTACATGAATCTTTTATATTTTTGTACAGGTTTGAGCTTGTTGGACTTATTTATCTGCAATGGGCACATGTTTGTTTTACAAATATAAATAAGTTATTTTCTTTTCCTTTTAGTAAAGAGGGAATTTTATTAGCACTATAGCCCGTATCTAGAATCGGCATTGTAGAAATATGCAAGAGTATATGCTAGATAATTTTTAAAAATGCATTAAACTACACAATATGTTTTGTCCGACAACAGGCTATTAGGAACATCACATACAATCAGGGGACGACAAACACTGGGGATGCCCTTAAGTTCATCAGGGAGACCAGTTTCTTGCCGATGAACGGCGGAAGAGACGCCATACCACAGTTGGTCATCGTGTTGACGGACGGAAACTCCCAGGATCCAGCTCACACAGCCGCAGAGGCCAAGCTTCTTCATGACAAGGCAGTCAAGGTAGATCAGACCACTTACAAACTTATCGAGTCTTTCCGCGAGCAGAAAAACCTTTCAAATATGTTACAGTGGATAAATACGTTCGAATTTCGTATGTTCGCTGGTTCTAGAGCATTCACTCACAGAACCACAATCATAACATCTTTTTGACGAAAATGTTGTAAACATCACAAACAGCATGATCTCTGTACAAGTAGAGGAGCCATATTACTCAAAGTAGTTCCAATATGGCGATGACTGTTTCGCACTCGATGTGATTTGATATTGGCAGAAATTCCTGAAATGTTGCAAGTGAGATCAAACGTGTCCTCTTTTTATCCTATAGTTAAGAAAGAAGAGAAACTTAATTATATATTGGTCATTTTTAGTGTTTGTTTATAAACAAGCAGATTAATATAGCGTCTGAAATCATCATATAAAATCATCTATATGAACAGAAAATATATTGATTGCAACTCCTAAGCCAGAGTGAGACGCCTCGTTGTATTCTGTATAAAAATTATGCTTCCTTATTTAGATCCATTTAGAACGAACATAAGCACATGATCAATAAAACAAAATATTGACATACAAATGAAATTTCCACACATCGTTTATCAAAAGTTACAAGTCGCTTATTTTGTGTTTGATGGAGAATCGTTTTAACACTCCTAAAAATCATTCGTCAATGAGGACATTACTTGCTTTTTTTATAGACTGACTAAATATGATTGTTGTCCGAATTTGAATCTTAAAATTTTCACACAAGATTAGGAAATACTCTGGGATTTGCTTAATGTAAATAAAATACACTTTTGCTACAGGTTTTAAAATCCACTTTTCAGTAATTGCTTTGTGTGTTTCTTAATCGGCTTTCTTCATTTCTGGGACAAAATACGTCTAAAATGACACATAGTAATTGTAAGAAGATAAAATGTGCACATTTTTTAACTGTCCTTTTTATCAAAAACACTATTTTGTACAAAGATACATTGCAAAAGCTCTTGCTCGGGGACGAAATATCAAAGAAGAGATTTCTTTTAAATGGTGAATTACTTCCTACAGCTTCTTTCGACAGAAATTCTTTACAAAACCTCTATCATACATTTACGGAACAATGACCATGTCTACCTCTCCTAGGTGATCTCAATCGGGATCGGAAGCAGCATCGGAATAACGGAATTACAGAGTATCGCCTCTGAAAACCGGTACGTGTACAACGTAACAGACTTTGACGCCCTACATTCACTACAAGTAGAGGTGCTAGGACAAGCATGTAAGTATCAAATCCGTTTTCAAATAAAGCGACACAGACCTTTTCTATTTTTAGTCAGTTTATTTCTCTAATGCTTTGTTTTATTTTAGCAATCTCTGATCGTAAATTATAAATATGTATGCATGTATGTATGTACGTGCAAAAATTGGCCTGATCAGCCCCTCACGAGCTCACAGAAACCAAGCCAGTTAGTGATGTCATGGTTATCTTAGAACTCGTAGGGCGAACGAAAACATGGATGCATGAATATGTGAGTATGTAACTATCGTGCATAAACATATAGTTTAATGGATTTTCGTGTATAAGCACGTCATGTAATATATTTTTAAAATAATAAATTTATTTTATAGATATTTAATTATGTTTGATTCAAAACTTATTTGGGCAGAATAACAATATGTTTGGATATTTTTTTTTTGTCAATTAAACCAATGATCAATATAGTTGTCGATTGTTTCTAGTAAAAGAGGTTAAAATTTTGACGATAGTTATAAATGTTTTCTTCAGTGACGTAGCTGCATTCGTGAGACACTAATTTTCATTAGAACTATTACCATTTGGTGGTTATCGAAAGAAAACTGTTGTGCAAAATGAAACTACTGATTTCGTTTAACTTTTATTTACTAAAAGTAACTAAAAGTTGATAGAAAATTGACTGAATATTATATATATTTACATTTGAATCTATATATCATATTTTAACATAAAGTCTTTCATTGTATAATCTTCTTCATTTTAGAGGCGCGTATTTCCCGTTGTTCTTTACTTAGTTTAAACAGAAAAAGACAAAAGGGTTACACCACAAGTTCTTCCAACTTAGTATTGTCCTTTCCCTTACATATATTAAATATTAAACACAAAACACAAAATTTGGGGGCAACATTTCATCATATATGAGAGAGAGAGATAAAAACAAATACCTTATAACAGAGAAATGCTGACTGTTTCTGGGTGCTGCTGATGGCTTTTGTTGTTAATTGAATGGTTTGGAATCCTTCATAACTGTTTGAATATCATGGACAAGTTAAAATTTTTATCAAATGTTATATTAGTAGTTTGCAAGTGTCTATTAAGAGCGCAGTCGCTATTTTTGCGACTAATTTGGCATTTTTTAAAAGTCTACTAGAAAACTGACTGAAATGCAAAATTCGAAAGATGTTGTACATGATTAAATTACTATTCTAACTGGATAAAGAAAATGACTCAAATACTATAGCGGCTTCTCTAGAACTCGCCACTTGTATATTACTACCAAACATTGCCTGAAATAACAACCGCTTGAAGTTCATTATACCTACCGAAGGTAGCCGTATTACTTTGCAACATCGTTGATTGTAGGGTAAATAACTTCGCAACAGCGTCGATGGTAGGTAAATAATTACACTACAATAAACAACTAAATGTGATGCTAGAGTGACTCTCTCTCCTCAACCCCCGAAAAAAAATAGCTTTAAG
This sequence comes from Margaritifera margaritifera, assembly GCA_029931535.1. Lineage (NCBI taxonomy): Eukaryota > Metazoa > Mollusca > Bivalvia > Unionida > Margaritiferidae > Margaritifera > Margaritifera margaritifera. Next base: position 3,183,221 of record JAQPZY010001626.1, on the reverse strand, counting down.
TTTGATGACAGACTGTATTGTTTACAACAAACTCTCTCTCTCTCTCTTTCGGATGTTAGTTTACAGGGCGGTTCAGCCTTAAATGCTAAAATTTTGTTTAACAGCAAATATAAATCTGTGTATTTTAGTCAACTTCAGTCTATACTGCACGTAAAGCTTTAAGTTTTTAGAGTGTACTACATACTTGTTTTTGTTTCTCAATATAACAAATATGTTTTGGAACAGTTGGCTTTGCTGCATGTTTTTCTTTTATGAATTGCTTTTAAAGTTCAGATAAATAATTTTCATTTGGAACAAGTTTCACATGTGCTAGTGGGTAGTGTTTGAAATAATCATGGATCTCTCAATGGAATCACTGATTCAGCTTCTAGTAGTTGCACAGTATGTTTATCATCAGGGATGTTTAATCAGTTTTTCACAACCGATTTAATTTACTCATTTTTCTTCATCTGGAGTCCTTCACAAGTAAATGTTAACACTTGGCTTAGATATAGAGGTTATTATAATTTTGATACTTACCATCATCTTTATTTTTTGCATATTCAGCATATAAATGACAACTGTGCACAAATCTAATAATTATTTTAACATTATCGCTTTTCCATCCGTTTTAAACTTGTCAACTGCCAAGTCCTTACTGAATGTGATGTACTTTTCGTTCGTGTTAAGGATTATTTTTACAGCATTCTCATGGTCTTGCCTAACAATCTCCACGATAAACAAGCGTGAATCGTATCCTGAGAGACTATTTATGAAGAGTGGAATACATATTGCTTATATGTTGTTTAAATTGCAATTATTATGTGCTGGATGTCTACACAATCCCGTCAAGTGGTCATGATCATGCATTTGTTTTGCTTTATCTTTCTCTCACTAATGGGACACATGTTAGTTGAATCAATATGCGTTTTGTCTTCTTCAATGAAGACCTTATGTGTTGCATTATTTGATCTCATTTTTTGTGTACGATTTTCGAAACTTCACCTGATGTTTCATTTATAAAAAATATATATATAAAAATTCAAGCAATCACACAATTAGTTCCTGCGTAAACGACTGGTCTGTATTATTTGTCAATTAATTTCAGGCACATACGTAATCTTGAAGGCTTGTGTCTTTTTAATCCAGCTTTCAGAAGATGTTGATTTGCGTATTTCGGTATCAGTTTTAACCAAAACACGTTGAAAATGAGTATAAACATTATACGTACTTTTAAAAGCTAGTGATTAACATTTCTGAACTTAATGGTTGAGTCATCATCAGACATGATAGCAGCCGTTTTTACCAATATTGTGATATAGACTTTGTGTTCATTTAATGTTTCTGCTGTCTTGAAATAGTTAAATCTTTCTTGAATTTGTGCTTTTGATTTGTTTATATATTTGTTTTGATACAAATATAGATAAATCTTGAAAGCATATGCAATGATATTTATCTTTCCCATAAAAAATTATCAGCAATATTAACGTTCTTCTCCCTTTCCATTTTAAACAATCTAACTGGTCCAATTTATTTGTCCGCAATTATTTAAGAGACCCTAACATATATGTTAAATTCTTCCTGAAATTTACAGATGTCATCTATTTGTATTGGGCATCTACTGAACCAATGACTATATTTGTCCACAATTTTACTTTGTGTGTCTTTAGAGGGAGTGTTTACAATAGATTCTATGGCATAGCAAATAACCATCATTCGTCTGTATTTTTAACGTTGATACAAGGTGTGTGCGTGTGTTTTTTTTAAACTATTTGGGCAACTCTATGTAAGAGCTACCGTTTAATGGGTCACACTTATCAACATTTATGCCCAACCTCTCATTTATATCAAAACCCCATCTAGTTGATTCAGTAATGTTCTGTTCGTATTGAGTTATTAGATCATAAAACATAACAATTAAATATATTTTCGATTTAAGAATTGTTCTTGATTGCCTTAAAACTAGTTGTGTAGTAGAATTTTGTTGGGGATTTTTTTAAATATCTCTTCCTTAAACAACATCTATCTAAGTTTGACTTTTTGAGTTCAAATCGCAAGTTTACAAAATTAAATATCTTAATTTTTCTTCATGATTTTCTTTATATACCTGAAAAACATATAGAAGTCTTGGTCGTTACCTCCAGTGAGTTTGTAATTATTGAATGTGTTCTCAATAGCCCCTTTCTCCCTAATCTGTATTTGCTTCCATCTTCGGGCGCTTTGAGCACCACCTTACAATCTTCTCTGTTCTTCCCTAGCTTCAATATCGTGTTCTAGCTATTTGTGCTTAAGGTTATAAACCATACTTTTCAAATTTCTCATCTTATAAATTTTCGCTTAAACTCCTGTTGTCTTTTCAACCGTTGTTGTTCTTGTAGAACACTTCTACTTTTGATATGGCACTGCGGTCTAATTATCATTCTATGACTGTCACGCGTCATTCGTCTACTAGAATATTTCGATTGCTCTTTCATACCTAGTTTTAATAGCTTGAAAATTTCAGTATGTTTCTACTAGAATTCTTCAAATGTAAAATATTGTTCTCTATAACCTTGTATTTAAACAGAAAAAACTTTGGCAATATTTGTCTACTAGAAATCTTTGATTCTTTACTTATATTCTCCACAAGTATTAAAATAAATCATCCAAATTTGATACTCTGATAGATTTCAGGATGTACATGAGCATGTTAAAATTTTAGTTATCAGTCTATTATTTATCTTAAATTATAGATGTGAACTATCAGAGCGGCTTCGTACGATTTTAACACTAATTTACAAACATTTTTTTTCCTCGTTAATTCTTGGTATTTTATGTTTCCTAGCCCGTGAATTAATTTCTCTCCTGCACATTATTTGCATTGCATCCAACCATCGTTTCATTTTTGTTCCATTTCAGCAGGATAGTTCAACTCAATACGCATCTTGTACTGATTATTTATCATATCATATAATGTTTTTTTTCGGCAAAGAGAAACAAAACATTGTTCTCAACCATCTTGTGGGATCTATTTATTGTACCCTACAGTCTTCAAATATTTTGTTTCTATTAAATAAAATTATAATTAGGATACTAAATATTGCGTACAGTTATTTCCATTTAGCTATAATAGTAATATTGTGTAAAATAGAGGAAAATTTTAATCCATGTGGTGGTGTTATTATATTGGCATGATTTTTACAATCTTCCTTGTCATGAAAGTTGTAGAGCCTAAGTTAAACCAGTCAAACAAAAAAATTAAACTAATGAATTACCAGAATACTTACATCTTCGAGATGTTAAGAGAAATGTTAGACATTTGTTTGTAATAAATGAGTGAAATGAAAGACATCGTCAATATCCTCTATCATGCTGCCATTTGATATCACTTCATCCTCTATCATGCTGCCATTCGATATCACTTCATCCTCTATCATGCTGCCATTCGATCCCACTTCATCCTATACCATGCTGCCATTCGATACCACTTCATCCTCGATCATGCTGCCATTCGATACCACTTCATCCTATATCATGCTGCCATTCGATACCACTTCATTATGTCATACAGTATATTGTTATACAAACTTTCAGAATTTAAGACTGGACCACCCATCAAACTAACGTTCTAAGAACTGATAAAGTTAATCGTACCAGTAGGTTTTTTTGAGTTGAGTGAGGACAAACCAATTAGCAGTGGATTGCTGTCTGATAAAATTGTGCCACAAGCATTTGTTTTATAATTCGTCTCTGAAAAGGAAGCCTTTTGTAAACTATACGCCCTGTCATCGCATTTCTGGCACAGTTGTTGTTTTTTATTTGTTCAGTCTACACTGGACTTTCTACCTCAATATTTTTTTGGTAGTGTAATTGTTTGTCCTATCATCAACCCTATTGCGTTGCAATACTGCTTGCACTGAAAGTGCAATGAAATTTATAGCGCAGTTGTTATTTCAGGCAATGCTTAGTAGTAGTATACAGGTGACGAGTTCTAAGAATTCGTTATTGCACTTGAGTCATTTTCTTTTGTAAGTAAGTGTAGTAACTGAGTTATTTACAATTTAAATCTATGCTTTTTTGTAGCACCGAAGTTAAAGGAAGCTGCTCCAATATCTTTCAAATTTGTATTTTAGTCTGTTTTCCAGCAGACTTTACACATTGGAGAATTGGTCAAAAATAATAGCGTCTGCATTACAACTCAACACTTGTATTCAAATTATATCTACGTTGCCGGACAAAAGAGGATTTAAATCTGCTGGAAGGTTGACAAAAACTTCATACGTGTATCAAAGAAAATTAATTATCAATAAAACTTTTTATTTGGGCTACATTTTTTTAATGATTATTTTGTAAACCTATATTTTGGCTTCGTCGCACACGGAATATTTAATAGTTAGAAGAACAATAGCGAATAGTGATTCGCTATAATCTATACTTTTCTTTTCAGGTAAAGTCGATTCTGGTAAGTACAACACAATAACATTACATTCATTGTTTTCAAGTTATACTTATACAACCATCATTTGTACCGACTTTAAAGATTTTTGTGTAAGAAATCTCTCTGTCAAATATGGTGCATCTTTTGAGAAGAAGTCGTTTAAAGTTTGTTTCTTTATTTTTTTATTTTTTTTTAACAACAACGGCCATAGCTGATCGCCATCACTTGTATAAACTTGAAAAACATTTATACCAGGGCACTTTCTGTCAAATTTGCTCAAAGTCTTTGAATGGTTTATTTTTAGAAGTTGTATTACTTTTTTTGCTGATTACAGTTAAATACAGATGATAAATGACAATAGAGTCTAAAAATATCTATAAATTGGTGTGTCATCAAATTGGTTTGGCAGGCGAGTATATATACTAATCAGCCTTGCCAGATGTTAACACTCTATACAGGCATGAAGTTACATATTGAACATTTTTCCAATATAACAATTGTTCATTTGTCGATGAAATCCTACTGATTTACACTGCATCTTCAGTGATACCAAACACTATGCCTCAACTGTGAATGTGTCTTCCTGTAGGTTGTGGAGGGCAAGCTGACATTGTCTTTATCCTAGATTCCTCGTCCAGCGAAGGGTCGGCTAATTTCCACAAAATGCTGGATTTTGTCACGGACTTCGTTAACCAGTTCTCTATAGGACCTAATGATGTTCAGTTTGGACTGGTTACCTTTTCAACTTATGCCAAGAATGAGTTCTATCTCAACTCGTACGTGTATTTTCTTATGTGCTATATATGTACATTCCTTTCAATATATGGTATTGAATTCAAAGACGAACGCTGTCACCGATGTCAAGTAAGAAAGAAATTGTGCGAGTATCTAATAATCAGCAAATATTTATATGAGTGCCAATTCACGTTAATATTTTTTTGATTAGTGGATGTTAAATTTAATTGGAATATCGTGATACTAATGCCATTTTTAATCAATGGAAGGGGGTTGAGGTGTTAATTTTGTCAGCTGTTTTTGTGATAAACAGGTCTGGGACAAGCGGAGTGATACACATGGATACCATCACTGCGCAAGTAGTTTCGCCGGATTTAGCGAGAGTGCATGATAGCTATAGTCAATTTGTTGTTATTATAAACAAGTAAATGAAGTTTACGAACTGTCATATTTGGTTCAATCACTTTACCATATCATGATTTACAAATCTCAGATTCGAAAAACCGAGCTAAACATCAGTTGATACAGTAGTGGACAGTATATGTTTTATTTAGTATTCGTACCACTCGAATGCCACTGGTGATAGTAGCGCAGTGGCTAGCACAATGAATTGTTACTCGAAATGTTGCAGGTTCCCCTTCAGTCAATACCTCTTAACATTTTGCTTTCGAATTTTTAATTGTGTACGTATTCAAACTGACTTTTTAAGGTGTGTTCAATGATATTTGAAACTAATTATTATACAAATTAGGAATTTTAATTGCTTATACAGAAATAATTATAGTTGTAATGATCTTTTATTGCATACAAAAATCTGTTTGCACGTAAGAAGATAAGTCATGAATTCCAATGTACGTAACTTGGTTTATGCTTATTGTCTAACGATAGCAGTCCTACAATTGCATCTTGTACTATAAACACCCTTCAATATCCATGCGTCCCCAGTCAAGTATTTAGATATGGCAATATATTGCCATATATTAGTCTCTTTTTTCAAAATTCATATATCAGTTTCTACTTTTACCGGCCAGCAAATTTGTTAAACCTACACTACTCGGAATCGTATCAAGAACAGGCATTGCATTTTTACAACAGATTCGTCTGGCATACACAGTGACTTTCCATCCTCGCAATTGTAATGGCATGGCTTGAGAAATTTTTTAACCACTTCCTCGGTAGGTTTATAATTACTTTGATGGATCAGTCTCTTTGACAGTTTAATAAGAAGGTGGCCTCCTATGGGTTCGAATGAGATGAACAAGAAAATTAAAGTAGAACTAGTTGAATCTTAATTTACTTGAGTATACTTCATATGGCGTGACCTATTGATGCGGAGGGGAGGGGGGGGGAGAGTTTCGTTCGTTTCCTTTTGTATATTGTATAAATAGATTATATATGTCACTCGTCGCTTGATTTGGACTTTGAACGGTCCGCGACCTTGGTGTTCCTGCGCTGTCATTGAAATTCCAAATCAACCTCCACTTCGGTAAATATCCTATACAAACAAAAGATGAGGATTTTTCCGAAAAATGTGGAAATCTGGAAATTTACAGGGACAGTTGTATGTTGTAAATTTGCAGGAATATGTCTAAAGAGTATCGAGTAAATTTATGCTTTTCAGTTCTTGTGAGGGAGTAAATATACTTTTTTAAAACTTGTAACAAGTTCAACCTTTACAAAATAGCATAAACCTATTAAAATCTCTTAAAAGAAGTAAAATAAATAATCGCTATAAATTTATTCTGACGCCCTTTGTCGGAATGTTTCGTGTTCCAATAATTTTGAATTTGCGTGTTTTGCCCAATTAAAATGTGGTAATTCTGATCCTGATGGAAATCATTAGAATGCAAATCTAAAACACTTGTCAGCTAACAATCTTTGTATTTAATAAAAAAGATAAAAGATAAAATATCATGCAATTTATATACTGTAAAGCATTAAAGTTTTACAGTGTTAGTTTCCACATACTCTGTATGGTAAATTTCCGCGTAATTTGTATTCACTATTTTCCTGATTTGCTCACATATGACGAATATTTAATTCGCGGAATGGAATAATATAATTTAAAGATAGTGAAAACAAAGTCGCAACAAATGGCAACTAAGAATTGTCTATGTATATTGGATATAGAATGAGACTAATGGTTTACTGTTTTCGACATTTACCCTAAAGAAAAAAACTAAAGCATCAAAGGTTGAAAGAAGAAAATGTTGCATTGCTGCTAACACTGGGAGACAAGATAGAAAATGGTGTGTATTTACAAAATTATGACCTAATTTATAAAAACTGTTCTAAGCAAAGTAGCTAATCGAACTTTAGGAAGACGACCACTGTCCTCATAGTTCAATTTCATACCTGTATAAGCCTGTTCTGTTTGGCAGTACTTGAAGAACTTTTAAAACAACTGATAATTAAACGTATTGTTTGAATGTTTAAATTACGTGTTGGTTTCTTTTGAACATCCTTAGAATGTATCAAGAAACTTGCTTTGATTGTTTCTTTAGACAGATGCATTTTACACAGGTAATTCCCCCTTGACAACTGTATGCCTAGATACATGCCGTCCTAAGACTTTATTATTATAAGGTACATCCATGATGCTGTATTTAGAAATTAGAGATTATATATAAAGTGTAGACATGGAAAGTCATGTCGATAAGCCAATGCACCACATAAACGTTTCAGGACGCTGGAACCCATACATTGTCAGGTTTCTCGTATTTATTGTAAGTTGTTCATTTGAGCGCTAAGCTTTTGATACCACTGTTCTATGTAAACTATGGGTTGATGTTGCTTCACACTTGTTCTCTTTTAATACTTTTCTGTACCTTAAATTGTTCCATTAAATATTTACTGGATACGCTTTCTCCCTTGTTCTCAGATACCTGGATAAACTGGATCTCATTGCCAAGCTACTGAGCGTGACGTACAGTGGGGGCAGCACGGCAACATATGATGGACTAATGTATGCACAACGCTATCAGTTTTCTTCTCAGCACGGCGCGAGAGCTAACGCGACCCACATTGCTATAGTCATGACGGATGGCCAGTCCAGCGACCTAAGTAGGACGATAACAGAGGCGCACAGACTGCAGCAATCTGGAGTCAAGGTCATTAGTGTTGGAATCGGTAGTGATCTCAACCAGTACGAACTTGGGAATATCGCGTCCAACCGTCATGACGTCCACACCGTGGGGAGCTTTGATATTCTTCATACCTTACAAGTAGATCTGAAGGAAACCGCTTGTGGAAGTATGTTAACACACCTTTTAATGATCACGACTACTATTTCTCCGGGGGATAAAAAGGGTTCGATGGAAACACATCTGAGGACATGTTTAAGGCATTACCAACACACACAGAAAATTGTTACATCGTAGTCACAGAGCAAAATATTGTTTGTGCCAAAAACGAATGCCAGACATGACAAACACACATAATGGATAAATTGTTACAGCTAATATTAAGTAAATTATGTATATTTTGAAACAGATATATATATATATATATATATATATATATATATATATATATATATATATATATTATTTGTTGTTGTTTTGCTCTGTGACTACGATGTGTAAAATGCCAGTTGTACAAGTTTATCAATATGTATATACAAACCATTTTAAAGTAACTTGTTTTGCTTTGTGCCCTACAGAACAGTTAAAAAGGAAAATTAAAACAGATTTCTCGAGCAATACAGTTTTTAAATCTCTCACCTTTCTTCATTTATAAAGCATGTCTTTGGATGAGCAGTTTTTCTTGACGGTTTTAAATAACACCCATGCTTGAAATAAGATATTACTCTTTAAGTGGTACAACATTGGGAACTCGTGCAGTTTTCGATATCAGCTTGATGTTTACACTTACTACATTTATTTTATTCTTGGAGACTACGCTGAACCACTTGTTTTGGTTGTATCCATCATGCTGCGGCACTACGGCTAGTTTGCATATCTTTTCAGAGTCATAAATATAGAATTTTAGAAGAACAAATTCATCCCATCTAGATCTGCAACATAATTTGAACGTGTATGATTAGTAAGTACATGTATAATACGTATATGACTAGTACGTACATTATTAGTAAGTATATGACTGATAATCTAGTAAGTATATGACTAATAAATATGTGTATAGCAAGTACATAACTAGTAAGTATATTACTAGTAAGTATATGACAAGTAAGTGTGTGACTAGTAAGTGTATGACTAGTAAGTCTATGACTTGAAGTAAGCATATGACTAGTAACTGTAGGACTAGTAACTGTATGACTCGTAAGTATATTACTTGTAATTATATGACTAGTACGTGTATGACAGGTAAGTATATAGCTATTAGGTATATGACTAGCAAGTATATGACCAAGTATATGACTAGTAAGTGTATGATTAGTAAGTATATGACTAGTAAGTACATGGCAAGTAAGTGTATGACTAATAAGTGTATGTTTAGCAAGTATATGACTAGTAAATGTATGACTAGTACGGATATGACTAGTAAGTATATGACTAGTAAATGTATGACTAGTAAGTATATGACTAGTAAGTGTATGACTAGTAAGTATATGACCAGTAAGTATATGACTAGTAAATGTATGACTAGTACGGATATGACTAGTAAGTATATGACTAGTAAGTGTATGACTAGTAAGTATATGACCAGTAAGTATATGACTAGTAAATGTATGACTAGTAAGTATATGACTAGTACGTGTATGACTAGTACGGATATGACTAGTTAGTATATGACTAGTACATGTATTACTAGTACGGATATGACTAGTAAGTATATGACTACTAAGTGTATGACTAGTGCGTATATGACTAGTACGGATATGACTAGTAAGTATATGACTAGTAAGTGTATGACTAGTAAGTGTATGACCAGTAAGTATATGACTAGTAAATGTATGACTAGTAAGTATATGACTAGTACGTGTATTACTAGTACGGATATGACTAGTAAGTATATGACTACTAAGTGTAAGACTAGTACGTATATGACTAGTACGTATATGACTAGTAAGTATATGAGTAGTAAGTATATGACTAGTAAATGTATGACTAGTACGGATATGACTAGTAACTATATGACTAGTACGTGTATGACTAGTACGTATATGACTAGTACGTATATGACTAGTAAGTATATGACTAGTAAATATATGACTAGTACGGATATGACTAGTAAGTATATGACTAGTAAATGTATGACTAGTACGGATATGACTAGTAAGTGTATGACTAGTAAGTATATGACCAGTAAGTATATGACTAGTAAATGTATGACTAGTAAGTATATGACTAGTACGTGTATTACTTGTACGGATATGACTAGTAAGTATATGACTACTAAGTGTATGACTAGTACGTGTATGACTAGTACGTATATGACTAGTAAGTATATGAGTAGTAAGTATATGACTAGTAAATGTATGACTAGTACGGATATGTCTAGTAACTATATGAGTAATAAGTGTATGACTAGTACGTATATGACTAGTAAGTATATGACTAGTAAATGTATGACTAGTACGGATATGACTAGTAAGTATATGACTAGTAAGTATATGACAGGTAAAGTATAGCATGCCATTTCTAATTATACACCACTTTTAAAATTGCATGCGTATGTTAGATTCTTTATATAATTTGTAAACCTCTTCATTCCAGACAAGCCAGAACCAACACAAAATCCAGGTAAACGCACACACACACACACACACACACACACACACACACACACACACATACACACACACGTAGGTAATGATGCTTTTGAATGATGATGTAGAAAAGCAACCCAGCGAACGCAGTTAAAAAAGTGACCATATATGTTTGATGTAGAAGGATGTTTTGTATATGTTCTATATTTGTAATTCAAATAGGAATTACATTTATTTACCGAAAAGACCAAATTAGAAGATCTCAATATACAGTATCGAGTTATGTCCCTTGTAAGATATAATTTTAAAGTTATAATTTCTGTTTGATTCATATAGATATTTGTATTTGTTTCAATAATGAGATGTAATATTAGAATATTCCTTTTTTGTGTTAAAGGTGGTAGATTTTGTAACAACACAGTTTAATATTGTATACGACACTTATTATATGAAAAATCCTCTCTAGGTCAACTTTTATAAATCAAAGGACGTATTATAAATTATCTTGTTTGAACAAATTAAAGTTTTTCATATTTAAAATTCAACTTTTCCCCTATTAAACTCTGCTGCTTTTAATGTGTCCACTTTTCATAAAAACCTTAACTTAACATAGACTGAAAAGCTCTCTTTGCATGATTAAAAATTTTAGAAAGGAAAGTGTCACAAACTTTTAAAGGATAACTTTTCTCAATAAGGTCTGAACTAATTTATCCTTCTCACTATTAATAAAGCAATAGTAACAATGAATTAGTATCGACCTTCAGGGAATGTCATCTGTATCATTTTCTCAAAACAAATATATCAAAATTGTAATTAGAATGATGATTGAAAACGCATATGTACACTGGATGAGATTTTGGCATTATGTCCGTTCATTGTGGCTTGACTTTTTGTTTTTACTTTATTTGAGTAGTTCCCTGTTGATCTACATGGATATGTCTAACACAATGAATGAGAACCAGGCAAACCGCGATAAGTATGGCACAAATTACAAAAGCATACTATCGGACGTTCTTGATTTTTAACTGCATAGTCATTCCAACGATTACTCACATCTGATGACATACTAGAAAATGAACTGATGGTAACATTCTAATAAATAAAAAAATGTAAAAAAAAAAAACGTTTAGAAAATTTTGTTTTGTAACCATTTGCCTTACTTCTGTTTCATCGTAAGCGCACCTTGACATCATTACATTGTATGGGCTCTGTTTATTATTATTATTATTATTATTATTATTATTATTATTATTATTATTATTATTATTATTTGTCTTTTCATTTCTAATTGCCTAGAATGTGGAAACACGCCTGCGGACATTGTGTTCGTCCTCGACTCCTCATCGAGTGAAGGTACAACCAATTTCAAAAAGCAGTTGGATTTCGTACGGGACTTTGCCTACCAGTTCCAGATTGGTCCCCAGAACGTGCAGATCAGCGTGGTCACATTCAGCACCCATGCTCGTGAGGAATTCCCTCTTAATAGATACCAGAACGAAGCCACCCTCTTGTCCGCCATATCTCATATAGTCTATCATATGGGCACAACACACACAGACGAGGCACTAGCGTACGTAAGTAATAACAGTTTTCAACATTCCCACGGCGGTAGAGATAACGCAACGGATATTGTTATTGTCATCACCGATGGACAGTCCTCAGACCCAGCCAAAACCAAGGTGCAGGCAGAGCTACTCAAGCACAGAAATGACACGAAAGTTATTGCCATCGGTATTGGGTCCGGTATCGTCCACAGTGAGCTGGAAACCATAGCAACGGATCACGCTCATGCTATAGCCATTGCTGACTTTAATGCACTACAGCAAGTTAAATCTGAGCTGACCTATGCAGCGTGTCAAAGTAAGTAAGCTTTTATTATTTAATTATGACTCCTCAGTTATGTATGTACTATTGTTTTGTTTGTTTTGTTCTGTTGTTTATTTTTTGTTTATTTTGTATGGAAATATTGGATATCAACCATTTGGTATGAGGAACGAAAACAGAGAATTCTTCAAAATGTACATATGATTCACACACAGAGTTTGCACCTCAGATCATCTTTAGTATACAATTAATTACCTCTTTCTGAAAGATCCCCAAAACTTTATAACTAAAAAGAAGGCTAGATGTTGTAAGTCGTGCCCACACTCAAAGCATTGCTCTATACCTTGTGACTTTGACTCCAAAGTTAACAAGTAAGCAGGTGTGTTGCAAAATGAATGGTGTTTGCATCATAATGAGACATCCCATATATGAACAGTTCCATCGAGACGTTTAGGAAATATAAGCAAATGAAAAGGTTTAACCAAAACCTTAATGCAGATCTTCTATAACGGTGACATTTACCCCAAAGTAAAGGAGCAAGTTAGTGTGTCGCTGAATTATTTCTCTTAACTTCCTACGTATGAACAGATTTCATCTAATGGTGTAGGAAACACAAGTTAAGTAATGACTTCAACCACAGCCCGCACTGTGATCTTAACCTTATGGTGAATGAAGCAATTGATCGTGTTGCAGAATGAATTGTATTTGCATCATAATAATACGTTCTTTATATGAACAGAATCGATCAGTGGACTTAGGAAATATGAGTAAATGAAAACATTTCGCCAAGACCTTGATGCTTATCTTCAGTGACTGTGAAAGGAGCGGTTAAGTGTGCCACAGAATGAATCGTATTGGCTTCATAATGATTAAAGTAGGAACTGAATCCATCGAGTTGAGCACGAAACATAAGCAGATATTTAAAAAAATAAAATAAGCGAAACCTTGATGAAAATGTTTACGCCGCCGTCGTCCGAAACGTGACAGCTATGTTTCGCTTTTCCACTAACGTGGGCTCGATAAACATTGTGGAAAAGCGGTATACCTGACATTTGTGCGGCAATACTATAAAAAGTGTCTATTGTTTCGGACACATACCACGCTGAGATGTAAACCGACTAGAAAAGGCGCAGCGTCAAGAAACTAGGTCGAGTTTCAAAAGTTGTTGTGTTTTTCAAAACCGATCACTTCCATTTTGGCATTATGGGATTGCGGACTACATGCAAGAACTATTTACCTCCGAAACTGAACAGCTTAACACCGTGCAAAAACTACTCACCTACGAAACTGAAGAGTTTGACAACGGAAGTACTCCAATGAGCATGGTCAATTTTACGTTTTACAAAACTCATGTTAACAAATTTTTACGAAGAAGTTTCCTTAGTTCAGTTGCACTCAAGACTTATATTAGATTCACTTTAGAAAGTCAACATGACCTTGTAAAGGGGTCAAGTGTTTGGAACTAGTTTGTTAGGCTCTTAACACCCGTAGATGTCCGCCAAGTTGGTCGGAGTAGGGATGATATACAAAATTGTATAGTGAATCGACAGATAGCAAATGGTGCAGAGTGGAAGCTGGGTTTTTCAGTGGTGATGACACATTCAGAAGAGGCTGTAAACTAGGATGTTAGATGACCTAGGATCGCCCTCTTTACAACGTAGGTGCTGTAACATAGTAGTTAACGTTCTAGACGTCTAAAAAAATATATTCTTCTGTAAGGATGTTTAGGGCTTAGTACCGGCAATCAATATTTAGATTTTTTGAATTTCAACAACAAAAGCGCACTACTAGGCCTAATCAATTTAAACATTTTGAAATTAGAAACACTGTTGAAAGATCAGCTGTCAGCAATAGTGATAGGTGTTTTTAAGTTCTTTCTTTGTGAGAACCACCAAGGATTGGGATAACTTTGATGAGACAAATGGGTCAGTGGAAACAATGGAAGACTTCAAATCTATAAGTATAAACAAACATACTCTCTCTTTCTGTCTGTCTGTCTGTCTGTCTCTCTCTCTCTCTCTCTCTCGCCGAGTTTGCTGTTCCAATAGGGAAACATAAACAACTGAAATGTATTTGCACTTCAGCAGTCTCGTATCTAAACCTAGTTGTAGTCATAAATATCTAGTATTATCCAATTTATAAATGATTGGCTGGTTGCTAACCGTCTCTAACCGTCCGCCCACCATACCTCTCATCCCACCTTAAAGAAAGTTTCTGCGACAGCAATTGTGCTTTCCACGACAAAGATATTTAGATACAGGAACTTGATCTATTAAAGTAAAATGGTTGTGTTTTCTTGTATAATACCCGTACAACACTTTTCGCGTTGCAGCATGCAGCTCTGCCCAGAAGGCGGACATAGTCTTCCTATTGGACGCCTCTTCCAGTGAGGGATCTTCCAATTTCCAAAAGCAGCTGGACTTTGTGTCCAGAGTCGTGAACGACTTTAGCATCGGGAGGGATAGGATCCAAGTCGGTATGGTAACTTTTTCAACCAACCCTCGAAACGAATTTTACCTGAATTCGTATCCAAGTAAGGCCCAGCTCCTGAGCCAGATTCAGAGAGTTATCTACATGCAGGGAAGTACTAATACCGATCAAGCTCTGCAGTTCGTGGGCCAAAACAGCTTTGCGGCTATTCATGGAGCACGTGACGACGCCCCCAACTACCTGATTGTGCTGACAGATGGTGCTTCAGCCAATACCAACAACACACTGATGGCGGCACAAAATCTGAAAACTCAGGGTATACATATCATATCCATTGGAATTGGCAATCAAATCAACAAGGACGAAATAAACGGTGAGTGGATGAAGTGTCCTAATTTGGTAATGAATGTAGAGTAAAGTTAACATATATTTCTTCTCTATTTCTCCAACTTTCCTCTCCCAAAGGTTTCTTTATAAAAATTGTCGTCGTTGTTGGTGTCCAAAGATTTAGCGGGAGAGTTTAGCGTTGATACGAAGCTGAACAGATTATATAAGGCTTGGAATTAAAAAGCACGATTGTCTCGATAGGTCTGAAGTTTGGTTTTAGTTCAAACAGTAATTACAAAAGAACACTTTTATTTAATTCCAAACTAACTAAATGGCTCTAATTAACAACTGTAACTCATTTTCATTGATAAAATGTCCTAACTATGTGATTTCATTGAATAACATTATAATTTATTAACATATAACTTGATTGATGGTTTTGTTTTCATATCATACTTTTAATCGACTTCATCAACCTGTGAAGTGATGAAGCAGATTTTATAGGAGACATTTTATGACTATTAGTACCTCTCTATGTGTAAATGCACACAATGCTATCTAGGTATAAGTGCACACAAGGCTCTCTCGGTATAAGTGTACACAAGGCTCTCTCGGTATAAGTCCACACAAGTCTCTCTATGTATAAGTGCACACAAGGCTTTCTAGGTATAAGTGCACACAAGGCTATCTAGGTATAAGTGCACACAATGTTCTCTAGGTATAAGTGCACACAAGGCTCTCTATGTGTAAGTGCACACATGGCTCTCTAGGTATAAGTGCACACAAGGCTCTCAAGGTATAAGTGCACACAAGGCTATCTAGGTATAAGCGCACACAAGGCTCTCTAGGTATAAGTGCACACAAGGCTCTCTATGTATAAGTGCACACAAGGCTCTCTAGGTATAAGTGCACACAAGGCTATCTAGGTATAAGTGCACACAAGGCTCTCTAGGTATAAGTGCACACAAGGCTCTCTATATATAAGTGCACACAAGGCTCTACAAGTTAGTTTTCATTAGATAGCAAAATTCATCTTCTGTCTTTAATTTCGTTCTATTATTTTTCAAATTTTATTTCATTCGAAATATTTGACAGTGTACACAAGCAAGTAACGCAGTATGCAACCTGACAACGATTACTATATCATCTGTGAATTCTCTAAAACGAGTCACTTTGCCATTGTTCTCGATTTCTTATCCAGGAATTGCTTCTGACAGTGGTCATGCCTTTACCGTCAGTAGTTTTAATGCCTTGCAGACAATTCGAAACGACATAAAACAATCAACTTGCGAAGGTGAGTGACGTGTTTGTGCACTGTACATCTTTTTATTTTTAGTACAGCCGTTGACTCAATAGCAGTGGGTATATTGAGTTACTTCCGTTTCCGTCGGGCCATTCGTTCATTCGCTTGGTCAATATATATTGACAGCTTTCAATATAAAAACTAATCTTTGTTAAGTTGTTAATCATTTTATGAAATTTTAAGGAAAACATTTACAAATTATTCGGTTAAATTTGATTAAGTTATGACCATTTTTATTTAAGAGAACCATTTTACAGAGGAGTTATAAAAAGCAATAAGTACACAAAAATTACGTCAAAATCGTGTATATGAAAGAAATCACAGACATTGGAACGTTGCCATCAAAAGGCAACTGAGAATCAAGTTCACTTACTCGATTTGTTTACTATTCTGATTTATGTTTACTGAAAATTGTGTGGCTTATTCCGTTTTCATTATTATCATTAATAGTTAAAACTGTGCTGTGAATGTCAATACATTATATTTCTTTCTTAATTGCAGCAAAACATCTTCGATAGTCATATTTTATGATTCTTAGATGAAATAAAACGTTATCTTTTTTTAAAGATTTGATGATGGTTTTGTTTAGTTTTTTGTTGTTTTTTACTTGTTTATTTTTTGTTTTCAAATCTTCGCCCACATCATGAGTAACAGATAGTGGGATGGATCTAATCATCACCTGCGTGTGACTTTTTGAAATGTTTACATGATTTGCTCCACTTGTAATTGAGAATATGCTATTTTGCAATTAAAAAATGTATCTTTCAATGAATGCAAGTTTCAGAGGCGGGTGGCGGGACGAGTTAAAGACACGATATTTGCTGACTGGCAATGTGGATTGAAACATAATTCCTGATAGTTTCTGTAGTCCGAGATAACAGCTGTCAGCTATGACAGTCGTAATGCAGTGTAGAAGATCTATTTTCATTTTAGGGAGAAAAAAAAATAAAAATACAAGTATTGAGTATAGTGTAATTGTGAATTTCGTTTAACATATTTGTTTTCAAAAAACATGTTCTGTGCTAGAAACATCGGTATGGACAATTTAGACTAGAAGGCATGTAAAAGAAGACTTGCATTTCGAGCGTTGCTTGTTGAAGATATTTGATCATATATACGAAAATTAAAGCAAGTTTTAGTAATAAATACAGATAAGTTTTCACAAAAAATATGAATTATTATAGATTAACAGAGATAATGCGCCGGTCCTATACCATTCTTTTCTTTTTCATATTTTAATATCTTTAGATGGAACGTTCTGCACGTTGTGAACGGTTTTGCATGTGTTTAATGACATGTATATGAAAGAATGTTTCGAACATAAATTATTTTTCTGTTTCAGCTACTTCTGAATAGACGCCGTGATCTCAACCAGGTGTTATATTGACAGCATGGAGCACTAATACCCTAAGATGAGACCAACCCGTTTTAGTTTAGTTTGTAGCGATATTTATAAAAAAAATAAAAATATTTAAAAAATCTTATTTCGTTTCTGTTTTTCCATTATATATATATATATATATATATATATATATATATATATATATATATATATATGTGTGTGTGTGTGTGTGTGTGTGTGTGTGTGTGTGTTTTGTTTTACAATTCATTCTCTCTCTCTCATAGATGCTTTATTGGTACACTAGAAGTGGGAAATATACATACTCCTGCAAGTTTTTACATTACACAGCAGTGTCTAATAGACTTGGGAACCTTGCTTTGAGCCAAGTACTTTTGTAAACTCTTTAATTAGACACAGACGCATAAACAGATTGATGGTGCAGGTTTAGTAACAAAATGTGTTTCATAGCAAAGGCATTTCAAATATAGAAAATGGAGAGCACTGTAATTTGATCTTTGATGGCTTTACAAGTTTACATGAAAAGATTGTCCACCGCGAAAGAGATGTTGGCCATTCAACAGGAGAGTTTGGTTGTGGTCAAGGTTTTCCACCGTGACTTTGACTCACGACAGCATATCATCTACATGGGCGTAATGTTGAGCACAACAACATAGCCTCAAGGAAATTAAAGTCACAACAGCCCAGTGCTGTTCGATTCTGCTTTAATATCCTGTAGGAGAAATAAGATTTCAATAAAATTTTGCTTTACTTCTTTAAACATTAATCTCAACTATTTAGTATACATAGTCCAGTTTACATAAACTTCTGCTTCTTCGCAGTGAATAGAGCACTGGGCCTGCCAGGAAGAAAAACAAATATATGTATATACACCATTCATCATAGCTCACGTATATATAAATTGGTTCTTTAATTGTTTAAAATATGGAAAATTATAAGATATTTACTTACCACTTAATGCGTTCTTAAACTGGACATCTAGTCGCACATACCCCGTTTTCATCAAGGACAGATATTCTCCATGCTGGAAAAAATTAGGGCTCGAGTTGAAACGTAAAAAAGTAGTTCCATTGGCGAAATTATCTCTGGCTACATCATTCCCTAAATCCTGCTTCCACTTCATGCAGTGTGAAATAGCTCAGAGTATACGTGCATAAAAGTACAGCAATCTGTTTAACTCAAATCCAGTTTTAAAGGGTTACCACCAATTGATAGTCCATTCGAATATAAGCAAATGGATTGAATATTGCAGCTACAAAAGTCAGAGGCTTGATTTATAATCTCCAGAAACAGCCTTGGATGTTAAAACTTTTCAATCGGGTTTTCGATCTTGAAATGAATTCTCCCAGTGAAAAGAAGTACTGTGCGTTGCAATACTCTGTGTGCTACACTCAAATATGCTAAATGGATATTTAGTATGTGTGTTTTTTATAATCTCCGAGTGTCCATAAATGACTGCAGGATTAACTCTAACTTTTTTCCTAACAAATAAATGTCACTAATATTGATTCGATAATAAAAGCTGGCTTCTGAAGAACAAAGTCAGAATTATGAGGACTTCTATACAACTTCAATTTTGTATCGACTTGATTCAACACATATCTAGGCATTGACAACAAATCATGAAAAATAGGGGCTTGAAGATCTAAATTGATTGCTTTTTCAATGTATTGTGCTCATATACAAAGACCATAATTGCCACCATTTGGATCGGGATCTTCAGGATAAGCATTGTCATCTTTTAAAAACAGTTGTCATGATAACTGAATCGATTTAGCATCTTGTCCATAATTTAGTAGGGTTTGCAATATGGCACTCTATGGATTTTTTTTGCATGTAATAGTTGCTTTATTTTGCAGCGTCCCTTCTGTGGCAAAAAACAATGCTTGTATAAATAGATTCACAGGTCCAGCTTTTCATTAGCCGTTAAATTTGTACCATCTGCTTTTCTCACTTTCAATTTCACATAAAGCTGTGATCCTTTTAAATCCAAATAGTCCACTGAACTTATACGAAAGTCAATAGGACTATCTCCAAACTTATACGAAAGTCACTAGGACTATCTCCAGATAACTGAGAAAGAGGACGAACCTTTTTATAGTGAATATCAGCAATGGCTACTTTGTGTGAATATCAGCAATGGCTACTTTGTGTGGGAGGGAGGTAAATATAGTACGAATTCACCGGGCATACTCTAGCGAAATGTTTCGATGTTAAGGACTGACATTGTTGAAAATCAAATATATACTTTTTTGGTTTAGAAGATAGTCTGTTATTCGTTATTGTGGAACGTTTGTTTCCATATTTGTGCTTCCCTTTGTTCACTTTTGACAGTTTTTCTTTCTTCTTTGTAGAGTCTGTCTTTCTCGATTTCTTTGAGGTCTTTGCACTTCTTTGTCCTTTTCTCTTTTGATGCATTTTAGGATGGACGCGGTGCATTTATGACATTCTTGCCGCATTTTAATTCAATGTTTTCTTGTTCTACAATTTATTCTGCAGGGTCTACCATTTGCACTGGTACATAAAGGGTGACCCAGATAAAACATTCTATAAAATGGACTTTAATCATATGTCACCCAAGCTTGACAAGGGTGAACTATCCTATAACGCTACTATTCATCCAAAGATATTGCAACATCTTAACAATTGGGTAAATTATTCAGGTAAACCCTATACAGCATATATTAACACCTGATATTTTGAAAACCTAGGTAACATTCAGTTTGAAATGAATACTGGACTGTTTGAAAATGTGATAGAGGAGAGATTTATTGTCACCTACCTAGGCCTACACATCTTAAATCAGCTGAGCGTAAAAGGTCATGGCTGGGCTTTATTATCATCTCCCTGCCTTTTATCTGACTTTCAAAGATCTTATTCCCTGGCTGTGTTAAATAGGTAGATAAGATATCATGTGTAGTACGTCTTCATATGCCATCACTGATACCCCTAAATAATCATGTCAAACTATGACGCCAATCCTTTTGTAATCGTATCAGCTCCTCTTGCTCCAGTTGCTACATAACATAACAATTCATAAATAGCCGAAATTCTTTCTGATACATTCAGCTCCTTTTGCTCCGCTGTCATATCTTCGAGACCCGCTCAATCAATAAATCAATCAATCTTTATTTCCTCCGTATGGAGAATTCATTTACAAATACACCCCCCCCAAAAAAAAAAAAACAAAAAAAAAAAAAAAAAAAAAAAAAAAAAAAAGGTCTTCAGAAACCTGATGAATAAAAAATGTGCCTGACTTGATACTGAACGAAAATAAAACAGACAATTTGTAGTGAGAATCTTCAATTTCTCTTAGCAACCACCTATTCCCTCCAAAACAGACATAGTATATTACATTGTTACCATTTCTAAACAGACTCATCATTTGAAACCTATACCCTATGGCACAGTACATCTTGTCCCTGTACATTTCAACATGGCAGCCTAATGTTAATTTTCTGCTTGGGGCTTTAATCTTTTTACCCTGTTTAACATAGGATCCCCCTTGTCGCTCAAGTGGCATCCTATACTACTGACGTGGGGTTGATTTTGAAATACAATTTTACATTAAATGATTTTTATTTATTAAAGTCCAAGTTTGACTACAGAGAATTTGCTCCGTTAATCAAGAAATCCGCGTTCCTGATCCGGAAATTACAATCGGGGACCAAAGTGTAAAATTACTACAAAACTTGCCTCGATAATCAGGAAATAATCTGTCCAAAAATAAGACAATTCGAAGAATCGTATGTGAAAATACAGTCAGTCGGATAACACAGATTCATCTACGCAAATTTGGAGGTGTGTCAATGTATCAATCTCTGATTGGTCAAATTCTAGTGGCACTTTAAAGCTTTAAATTGATCACATGATCATGTGTGTGGAAAAAATTTAAAGTAGCGTAACCGTATTGTAACTAGCAATTGTATAAACAATGTCTGTTTTTGCTAGTTGCCGACGTGAGTGTTAATAATTAAATAAACACACTGGGATCAAATTGTCCACAATTTTGACATAACTTATGGTTAATAAATTACGTGTGTCATTAAGTCTCTTTGTTGTTTACCAATTATATGTAACAATCACAGTTTGTTGATGGCTGTACAAATAAAGTTGATTGATTTAAGCTGTGGACAGTATAGGGTTTCATTTCAGAATAAAAAGCGACGTCAATTATCGGCTCATTAGCAGCTATAACAGTTGTAAAATACGAATTATAAAAATGACTGCATTTTATTAGTTTACCATAACGCATTTAACTGTGAAATATCAGTTTGTATTCGTTGTACTTTTAACATTATTATGGCGACACCACCAAGCAAGCGTAGACGAGTAGAGCTACTGGCCAGCATAAAAATGAAGATTTGCCATCACAAAGAAGATCACCCAAAAGCTGCCATTCAAGATATCTGCCGGCATATTATAGATGACTCATCCTTCGACATTGTCAAGTCGACAATTGTGGACATCATAAAAAACAAGGACAAATGGTTGTCCGTACCTGCCGACTTATAATAAAGTGAAATAAACACGAGTCAATAGCTGTATTCATTAATTTATTTCAACCATTGTTGAATATACAGTACGTTTACATCTAGCATATACAGTACATGTATACGGTATGATGAAATCGTAAAAAAAATGCGCATGATTCAATTATCCGGAAAACTCAATAATCCGGACATATTCACTGCGAACGAAGATGTCAGGATTAACGAGGTCCCTCTGTACACGGCTAAAAACATTAGTATGAACATTCTATACTAGTACATATATACACGGATAAAAATATTGTTATGAACATTATATGTTAGTAGACACGGCTGGAAACATTGGTATGAACATTCTATGTTAGTACACATATACATAGGTAAAAACATTAGTATGAACATTCTTTACTAGTACACATAGACACGGCTAGAAACATTGGTATGAACATTCTATACTAGTACACATATACACGACTAGAACCATTTGTATAAACATTCGATGTTAGTGGACACATACACAGAGACCCGAGTTTCTAACTTTGGCTAATTACAAGTACTTGATTATATAAACGAAACACGAAAAAAAGCAATAAATGCAGATAAGTTTTTGTATGTATGTATGTATGTATGCCGCTACGACTCTATCTCTCTCGCTAAGAACTAGAAGACTGTGAGTTGCTATGCTGCATAGCAGTGTCTAAAGACATAGAGAAAAACTGTAATAAAACAATTTAAAAGACACATATGACTATAAAATCATTCTGTATGCCTTGTAAACAGTGTAAACATGTTTGATCAGGTATATAAAAGAAAAGATATGCATATTTTTTTAAAACAAATGACATAAAATCACAGCTAAGGACATATTGGCTCATACAGATCATAAAGATAATTCGTCAATCATCCAATCAATCAACCCATCTGTCAGTCAGTTAGTCAATTATATAGCTTATTAATAAATGTAGAGCTTGACACCTAGCTTTGAGCTAAGTACATTGGTAAACACTTTTAATTACACACAAACATAATCAACATGGGTAAATCTATACACGAAAAGAGTAATTAAATCATATACACTCATTTAAGTTGTAGGTATTATCCAGAAGAAAAACAAATATATGAAATCTAAACAATTTCAAATGCAGGCATTGTAATTTGATCAAGACCCATTTGTGGAAAAAGAAACGACTTTTGCAGGCTTGACAAATTGTTTTTACGAGACGGTACACTGCGCAAGAGTCACTGTCCCTGCAAGAGGAAAGTCACATCCACTTTATTCTTGGACGTGGTCGAAGTTCTTCAAAGTGACTTTGACTCGCGTGAACAAATCACCTACATCGCTATGAGGTTGAGTACAGCTACATAGACTCAAGGAAACTGAAGTCACAACAGCTAAGGGCTGTACTTTTCTGCTAAAGTATTCTGTAAAAGAAATAAAAATTAAATAACATATTTGTTTTACTTCAAAGTAAATTTATCCTAACTATTTTTAGTAAAACGTTTCCAGTTGATATGAAATGATGCTGCTTCTAATGTGTTGAATAATATTACAAGAACTGCCTTTAACAATTGATTTATATATTTACAGAAAATGCATTATTGTAATGTGCAAATTCCATTCGTGCATGCTTTCCAATGCATGTGTTCTTAACTTATTTTTTTTACGTCAGCTGCACAATGCTAGCGTTCCCACAGAACACAGCAATATGATGTGTATTGTTTTAACAAATTGGAAGACACTGTTCTGTAGTTTGTTGATATCGCCGCCGCTGGGGGAAAAAATATTATTTAGGTTTAGTCTTTTACTAAAGATTGTGAAACTGAGCTGTTCCAGATTCTGCATCTTTAGGTTTTCAATGTGCGTTCTTCTTCCTAATTTACTCTTTCTATTCTATGCTATGTACGTCACAAGACAATAACCCGCCTTAAGTAAGCAATCACCTATGCTCAACAGATACATGATCAAGGTCCCTATGAAAAAACTTAAAATAAACAAGCAAATTGGAAGAATTGATGTACCCACTTTTCGTTTCGTTCAACAATCAGGGGCTAAAACTCCAATAAATGATGATGATATAATACACTGACAAATCTATCTCAACTTAGGTTTCATCAATATAAAGCAGAATCCTAGATATAGATACAATCTATAATGACTAAAATGGTTATTATGCAGAAACAAAAACGGGTCATTCCAGGGTCATAACTCCACTGAGTGATGAAGTGGTGACGTAGAATACTAACAATTGAAAACATGTGAGGTCCAATAAAAAATAAAACTGCATATAAAACTTGTTTGAAATAAACTCTAAGGGTGTTCGTGTGCTAAAACAAAAGCGTGTGGGTCCAACATTATGTGGCTGCAGTGCAAGTAAATTAAGAGGTAGAAAACTGACAATCAACTCCATTCGAGTTATATTAACATCAAGATGTACAATTTTCTTTAAATCCGATAGTAATTAGGGTATTTATTGTGTGGAAACAAAAGGAGATGGGTCCCAAATTTAGGATTTATGGCTCCACTTGTCTCGAAATTGTGTGTACCTAATGTCAATGCATTGTATATGAACAAAAATGTACTCGGTTTTCGTTGCCGTTAACAGAGTTGCCCGAGAGTGGTTTATTTTCAACTTGAGCTATTTCAAAATACTGAGTTCGGTTTGCTCAATGCTGCAAAGTGCCTGCAGTGAGAAACCCGATTATCTCTGGCCGTGGATTTCATCATAACCAGGGTACTTATGAAGTAAAGTCTCGATGTATTATCGCGACACAACGAGTTTTGTCAGGAAGCTGTCCATTTTATGGGAGTAATCCTCAGCTGTAGAGGTATGTAAAATATAAATTGTATTCTTTCTTGATGTCCGTTTTATGTGACAGAATTGTTTTATATATTTAATGTTTGGGAATTTATTCTACATTTTACAGAGAATCAGATCTATGTCACCTAACGACATGCTATTAAATAGACTATAGTCTGTTTCAAGTTAGCCATTTTTATAACTGAACAGACAAATTGAATTACATTATGTTGCACGCAATAAATGTTGAATAATGTTCTAATTCTTATAATCCAGCGAGATTATTCTTGTCGGACACCGATTCACGTCCGAATGTGGTTATTATAGTAATAATATCGTACAGTAGTTCAGATGAAATGATTTAATGTGCAACGAAGCAATTCATGTGCTCGATTGCGTAATGTATATTGTTGCATTCGTACTTAACCGAGTCTCATGTACTACACGGTTCAGTCATTATAGTTTTAGCTGTTTTTGTCACGGGAAGTCGTAGAACTATGTGGTGTTTCGTACAACTCGTATGCTGGGGTTGATGGCGACGTTGGCTTGGAGGACCGTATTGGTTACACTCAATGAGTGACCAATGCTTCATGAACTGTGGGTCTGTATGGAATAAGGAGGCTCTTGAGGGTTCCCTCGGCAGACTAGGAGGGGCGGGCCATGCGTGGTGGCTCCTTGATCATTCAACGAGAGCCGTGGAACCGGAAATACATCGTGATTGTCAACTGGACGCCACTATGTGAGTGAGATTTATAATTCAATATCGCTATATGAGTGAAAATCAATAATACATACATCCTACTTGTGGAGGAAACATACATTATTCATATTTTTGTAAAATTTCTATACTTTGATCACCCTTGGTGATAGAATCATACATTGTTCATATGTGTGTATAAATTCTATACATGGATCGTCCATGGTTATAGATCCATATATCAATCATATTTGTTCCATAAGTTGATTCTTGTTTGATTACTCGTTGCAGTTACATATTTTGATTAGTTCCATTTAGGAAAGATATCATTTTCTTGTATCAGTTGTTGAACTCGGTGCGCATCATTCTGTTAAATCCATTGTTGGATTTTATGCGCACGAGTATGGTGTCGGATTCATTCATCGTTCAATTATAGTATTAATAAACATCGCATTCACAAAACTGCTTTCAGTTTCTTTGCTAAATCCAATCCAAAACCGGCTTCATCCTGTTACACGGCTAACTGATGATGCACAACGTTAAAAGTCAAATTCAGTCAAGTGATCAAAATATAGCTGCATGCTGAATTAGGTGTGCTATAGTGTCGAAATGAAGTTGAGAGTCCCACTATCAGGGGCCATAACTCTGCTAAAAGATGATTTAGCATATTAAATATCTAACTACGCAACATTCACAATTGAACTCAGCCAAAATCTCATTAATGTCAACCGGTCTACTTAAGTTATCTAAAAATCAACAATACGGAAGACAGTCATTGTGTTGAAACGAAGGGGTGGTTCTGACATAGAGTCTCTAACTTGGCAAAAAATAACATAGAACGCTGACAATCAAACTCAGGCTGCTGATTTGGTTGAAATCTTATAATAATTAAGAGAATTACTGTGCAGAAATGAAAGTGAACGAGTCCGAAACACAGGGGTTATAACTCCGCTAATGATGTAGAAACTGATAATCAAACTCATTCATGGCATTATTAACATCAATCTGTATACCAAATATTTAGCTGAAATCCATTCACAAATAAAGGAGTTAATGTACGGAAACGACAGTGGACACGTCTGAAAATCAGTGGCTATAAATCCACTAAACGATGAGGTAGAACTCTCACAATTAAATTCAGCTGAGGACCCATCAATATTAAGCATGCGAATTTGGTTTCAATGTAGTAAGACAGACGGAAGAAATGACGGACAAACATAAATGACCAATTTAATAACCCCCATCTTCAACGACAAGCGGAGGACCATAAATCTGTATCAAGCATCCACCTAACTTAAGCGGTCAATATATGTCCTTCCCAGAGGTGGCCTTTTAACTAGAATGTATACAGTCTAGTGTTTTGTCATTTCTTTCTAAATTACCTGAAGGTGCCATCATACAGGAATCTATCCACAGTCTGGTGGAGCACACGCATCACCTGTTGGATGAAGAAAAATATACCAAAATTATCCATCTTTTTCTATCTCTCTCGCAAAACTTTTCATGCACACGTTTTGATTTATGAAAGATGACAAATAATTTTTTATTTATCACTTCGCCATCGAAGGCGAGAGTAGACATAGCGTTTTGCACGTCTGTTAGTGCGTTTCTGCGTTCGGTACGCCCTCAGTTTATTGGATCCCATTTAGCATACTCTCATGCAAATTGGTACGTGTATGCATCAAAAGTAGGGTGATGCAATCATACTAAAACTGTCACTGTGAACTAGTTTTCACGATTGAGTGTCTTTTTGCATACTCGGCCATTCTGTTTTCATTACACCCTCAATATATTGGGCACCATTTCATCTACACTGATGAAAATTGGCGTAAATACAAATTAAGAAGGGAAGCTCAAATAAATAAAAACTAGGCCATTGTGACCCATTATCATGATTAAGTTACTTTTGTATTTGTATTTATATTTACTTATTCGTTCGTCACACACTCAATATTAATGACGCTATTTCAACTCTATTTCACCTACTCATGAAAATTGGTAGGTGGAAAGTAACACAATACGAAAAAGAAAAAAAAAATTCACTGACCTAATTTTTTATGCTTGAATGACTTGTATATTTTCAGCTATCCCTTTCTTACGCCCTCAATATCATGGACCTACTTGGTCAACACTAAAACTGGTATGTCGATGGAACTCAAGGAGGGTAATTTAACCATAACAAAACTAGGTGGTTGTGACCTAATTATCACGCTTCGGTGACATTTGTAGTTTTGGCCATTTGCTTGCTGAATCTTATGTATCTTTTATCCCATTACGTCCAATTCACGTCTGTCGCGAAGCTACACTCAATGTTCCATTTTGATGCATCTTACTGATTAGTAGATTGCATTAATAGGTGATTTGCTTCTTCTTCTTCTTTTTTTTTTTTCTTGTTGCGAGAAACACCCCTACATTACAAAATAATGTAATGCAATATGCAAACAATTTCTAACATTCTTGCTCGCACGAAGATCGGTTACCAATATGTCTTGCGCGGCAATTAGTGAGTCTCAGTGCAACCTGTAACTAATTCAGATGACAACAAAAGTTTCTGAATGCTCCTGGACTAGCTGACTGACCTGAAAAATGCCATTCTTATCGTTTTTTTTTTTTTACGCCAAAATCTTTGTTCTCCCCAAGTGAACCAGCATAAATAAATACATGTGTATATTCGATGTTACCAAACGAGATTACAGCTGAATTAAATATGTAAGCCGGTAGTTGTATGACATGTCAATATCACAATTCACTATGTCTGTTATAACTACAGTACAGATGTCTCATTGTTCTCACACTTAAGGCCAAGCTTACAAAAAGCATCCTTTGAAAGGACGGATGCTGTAATGGCCGGCAAGAATTTGTTGGAATTCATGACAAGTTTGTCTCTTCCCTAGTTTTATCTTTTATAATTGCCCAGTATTGAAACCATCTCAGATATTCATTGGAAACTCTAACATATCAAGTTTGGTAACAAAACTATTTTCCTTAATGTTTTTTTTAACATTTTCACAAAATCAATGCAGAACAAAAATATGTTATGACCTTTGACCCTGAACCTGATATGATAGACAGAAGATCGCTGAATTCGTCGCAGATACTGTCAAGATACGCACACAAGCTAAGTTTGGCTCAATCCATACTTAATATTTTTGGGAATAAAAATATTATTAAAAAACCCACATTATTTAACCGGCATTATTAAAAGTATTTGTAATATATATATATATATATATATATATATATATATATATATATATATATATATATATATATATATATATATATATATACATACAAATTTGTTTTGGTAAATGTAGATTCACACCTCTGTTATATCATGCTCACCAGAAAACCACATGTAAAATCCGGAGTCAAAACTCTGATCTTGAAATCAACGTCAGAGTGCTGACTATCAACTTCTTTGTTGAAACGCAGCAAAATATTAGTCTGGTCAAAATTAATTTGTATACGTACAAGTCACTGTGCTATACAAGCTCAATGAAGTACAAAATTGCAAGCAGTGACCTTTGAATCGACCCCAAGCTGAGATAGGTCTGGTTTTCAAACTTGTTCACAACAGCAAGACGAAATCGTAGTCAGCTATGTATCATTTTCATTCAGGTCAAAATACATGTTGCAAGAGGTGTTGTTGTGAAAACCATATGTCAATACAACAATTATTTCAAGAGTAGTGTCGATAACAAGATTTTTATATGGCCAAATAATGTTGCTATATTGGAGGTCCGATCAGCACCATTTTAATTCAGAACCTGCTGTATATTGTGATATTCTTTTAGTGAAAAGGTCATGACGACACAACCATTCATTCAGGAGAAGTAGCCATTCGATTTTCAAGATGATTGGCTAGGCAGCCATTTTGAAAGTTAGACCAGCACTATAATATAGGAATAACTACATACATGTATTGCAACAAGTGCTTTTTTGAAAACCCAATGTTGATACGACCATACGTTCAGGAGGCGAAGTCATAAGAAGATTATTATAATAATCGCTGTGGGGACTACATTTAGAGGTCACAATCTCACCATATCAAAAAAGCATTTTAGTTAAATCCCCATATCAATAAGATCAGGCATTCAGGAGAAGGAGCGATAACAAAATTATCAAGATGGCAGCCATGGCAGACATACTGGATCGGCACCTTTTCGATTGAGAACCACATGTCAATATGACCACCAGTTTAGCCGATGTAGCGATTACAAAATGTTTAATGCGGTCGCCACTACGGCTATGTTGGATGTCAGATTGGCACAATTTTCATTTACGACCATCTACAACTAAAAAAAGAAGTCTTTTTGTGAAACCCCATGTCAGTGTATTCATCCGTTCAAAATGATAGCTATGGCAGCCATTTAGGAGGTTAGATAGGCATTTTAAGTATAGAAACAACATACATGTATTGCAAAAATTGTTTTAGTGAAAACCCCATGCTGATACGACCATCCGTTCAGGGGAATTTGTCATCAAATTATTTTCGAATTGATATGGCGGCCTTATTTGGAGGTAATTTTCGCACCATTTTTATTTTGATTTAGCACCAACTATATATCAAAAGAAGTCATTTAGTGAAACACGATGCCGATATAAGTATCCGTTTAGGAAAGGAATCGAAAACAAAATATGTAAGGTGGTGGCCATGGCGGCTATGTTGAATGTCAGATTAGCACCATTTTCATTCAGGGCCATCTATATGTCATAAGATGTCTTTTAGTAAAAGCCCTATTATCGATATAACCATTCGCGCATGAGTAAAGTCCTATATCGATATAATCATTCGCACATGAGGGGTAGCGATAACACGATTTTCAATATGTTGATATCAGATTAGAACTATTTTCATTTAAGAATAACTATATGTGACAGAAATCTTCTTTTTTTTTAAATAAACATCCCACGTCAATATGACCATCCATAAAATGATCATGATAACGGCCATGGCTGCCATGTTGAATTTCAGAAGGACACCATTTTCATTTATAGGAGCCTTTATATAGCATACGAAGTCTTTTAGTGTAAAATCAATTCCAATGTATCCATCCGTTCAGAAGAAATTCGATAACAAGATATTCAACATGGTCTCCATGGCGACCATGGGCCATGTTAGATATCAAATCGGCATAATTTTCATTTGGAACCATCTACATGTCAAAGATTATTTTTCAGTGAAAACGACATGTCAGTGTTACCATCCGTTCAAGAGGATTATCAACAACAATATTTTCAAGATGGTCACGATGCTGGCCTTGTTTGATGTCAGATCGACACCATTTTAATTTAGGACCATCTACATGTCATGTGAAGTCTTTAAGTAAAAACTCCATGTCAATATGACGATTCGTTCAGGAGAGGTAGAGATAATAAACAACTGTCAACTGACAACGGACACGCACACGACGAATGCGGGCCCATCGCGTAAGCTCTTCTCGTCCTTGACCAGTAGGGCTTTAAAAATGCACATTTGATGTTGTTATTAACCGGGTCGCTGTTGTCAGTAATAGTTGTGTCCCATTTGTTACAATTAAAGAAAAATGTGTTTAAAGGATTAACGCTTCATTCGCTGTAATTATATTTTTGGAACAATCAGGCTTATGGAATTTGACCTATAAATATTACCAAAATAACGCGCAAAAGCTTTAGATTTGTAAATTAGTGCTCATAACCTGTGGCGGATCCAGAAATATCGTTTGGGGGTGGGTGGCGTAAACAAGTATAAGCTGTTTATAATAATAATTACTGTTTACGAGCCTCATTATCCTTGTAGACCTATACTACTCAACCTCAGAACGATGGCGATGGTAATAATAATGTGAACGAGTCTATTATGTCGAATTAAGTATGCGCGGATTTACAGCATTTCAGATTTCAGAATGAGATTTTATGTACTGATTTGTCTACCTAGATGGTAAAAATGTAATCAGCATAATATCATCCCGTCGTCTATAAATTCTAAAACATTTCAAGAATTTTTAAGTCTGAAAATGTTGCCTGGATAAGAGAGTCTAAAGCAAGTTTTCCAGGCCGAATACCTCTCTATAGGCAAAACTATCTGACAGGACTATTTGGAGGTCGACCCTGCCTTGTACAATTGATTTCGGACTTCAGGTTCAGATTTTATGAACTGATCCATCTAATCGGTAGTCCCATGCATTCAGACTAGCTTGGCACATATTTTTCAGTGTCACGGGAGACTCTGGCTGAACACGGGAGACTCTGGTTGAACACGGGAGACTGGTTGAAGGAGACTACCTAACCGGGTGCTAAACAGAGAATAAACTAACATATTGTGTAGCTTCTTATTTCATAAAGCATTTCATGCGTAAATCAAAGAACAAGCGCACATCAATGCACGTTATAGACTCACATGCTTCACTTTTTAACCTCGCCTTGGATATTAAACTGGATGTGGCTTTTCTTACCGTCGTTTTCTGACACGTGTCATCCGTCAGCCATCCGTCAAAATTCGTATACACCTGATGTGGTATCCTTTTAGTATAGAGAGCTTCACAAGTCCTACAGAGGTCACATTTACCGGTCATCTTATACTTCTTCATCCATTCAAAATAACTATTAAAAAGAGTTTCGTTACTATCTACCTCTGCTATATATCTTCCCGCAGCATCTATATCCGGAAAATCAAACACATTTATGTAAGACTTCGGCAAGACTAAACCACTATAATCCTGTCTCCATGCTACTATTGGAATCTGATGGTACGTCTGGCGTCTCCAATATTTTTCTGTGACGTAATCCCGACAATAACTGTTCTCAAATGCGAGATAAAACTTATAAGATGGATGAAGTTTCTCGCATGAGTCCCAGTTACCAGGACAACCGCGTCCACATTCGCCATATCCATCTACTTTTATGTATTTACTTAGAATATCCACTATTCTAAACCTCCTTGCATTGTCATTGCAATAGCTGTTGATGATAAGAGCTGAGTTATTCTTTTGTCGGAAATAACTGTTTGACTCGAGCTGCTTAGCTACGGATTCTGCTTCTTCACTGGTGGTGGGTCTAAACTCTCCGTATGGGTCAAAAATGTCTGAATCCCGTCGGTAGGTCTGGGTCCAGTTGAAGACCTCATTAAAGACTCGCAGGTTTCCCCATATCTTGGATAGTGGCTCGATGTGGTACACAATCCAGACCTGAAACATATATGTCATTCTATCAGACTGAGTGTATCCTTTGGAACGACAAATCAAGGGAACGCAAGAAATTTTTAAAAAATTGAGATTGACAGTGGCATATACTCTAAATCGAGGTAAAAGATTGACATCGAGTGAAAACCGTTGAAATCGAGCCGCAGACACCGAGATTCTTTGGAGACAGTCGAAATCGAGCTGAAGGAATCGAGATCGAATGGAAAGAATCAGCTGGGAGAATCACATTGCTTATATTTCTACGGATTACTCTTGAAATGGTAATTACAAAAGTGCATTTATAGTAAAGACCTCGTGCAAACACTGCAAACAAAATTAGTAGCAAAGAGAGAGTATAACAGTTCAGTTGGGGATTCGACAGCTACACAAATTATACTGACGATTCCAGTATTTTTTTCTCAATAAATACTTGTGTGGGGATTCGATGCACCGCTAGAACAACCACTGAAGACAACTAAAATTATATAAAAACTCTTATTAACCACTCTATCGATTTTTAAGTTTTTGAACATGTCCATTCGTGTAAGGATTCAACAATACTAAAATATACATTTAAAAGAAGAAAAATTATTTTTTAAAAAAATTGAATTTTGTTTTCGCATCATCATTGAGGGCACAAAGTCTGGTAGTATTCAATGCAACAGTTTTCGGACAAGTGACAGATATTTCATAAGTTAACCATGAAAATAATTATGTCGGTATAGAGAGATAATGTGTATTTGCTTAAACGTATAGACTGGATACAAGTGTGCAAGAAACTATGTGTGCTACAAAATAACACGAAAGGGAATTAAAACGTTGATTTACATTTAATGATTATACAGTCAAATTAAAGATCATCAATTCTGATAGTAAGATGGTTAAAATAGTACGGTCTGAGAAACGAATAAATGTGTTTTTTGTTTTTAAATAAATTATTTGATGTGTGTATAAATACATATATTTATGCTCAGCTAAATTTACAGTACAAGTTGAAGATCTCGTAAACATCACAAGATCAATCTACAATGATTAAATAAAAACAGTGATAGAATTTAGACCGAAGCAGGCTTGATCCAAAACAAAATATTGTGACTCATTATATGAAATAGCTGTAGTAGATTCAACCAAAGGAATAGCAAAATTTGACACAAGTCTAAAATCAGTCATCCGTTTGAAAGGATTAAAGAAACGTTGCAAATGCTAAAGATAAAAGTACCCGTTGTAGCTGAATCACCTGTTGCCTTGCTGACAACGCACAAATACCATTTATTAAGCGTAAACTATTCTCTTGATGATTTTATGACATTTTGAATGATGTACCAAAAATACAGGTATCCATCGGGGATGATAGACAAAGAACAGCATAAAAATAACTTTATTACGATCCTGAAAGTTTAATTGCTGATACAAATATCAATCAATTGTGGGAACAAATTAAATGGAACAAAAATATAAACGAAATAAAAAAAAAAAAAAAAAAAAAAAAAAACGCTGAATAGAAATAATGATTAACTGAACAATCTTCCAACACATTACACATGCAAGCGAGAAAACGATTTCCCGAGAAATTAGTTTGTTAGGTTGGTTGGTTTTTTATTTTTTTTACGGCACGTTCAGCAATTGAGGAAATGGGAGCCGAGTGTGTTTTCAAGGACACACCGAAGCATCCGACGTGGGCATGCATAGGATGGTATCAGCCCCGGGACCCTTGGATTACGAGTCCGATGCTCTAACAGTATATGCTAGTCACGTGGACGACCAGTGGCAAGCAAACATTGTTGACATATAAGTGTATGAAAACAAAACAATGGATATAAAACAGCTTGACGGTGCTAGATGTCGTTTCAAATAATCTTGGGCTGAGGAACTGAAAAAAAGAAGATGACGTAACCCATGTCATTAAAGAAATCTGAAAAGAAAGAAAACCTAAAAAAAGGTATAGTTTGATGAGGGAAAAGAATTTTACAAGAGAAAAGTTAAGGATCTGCTTGGAGAGGAAAATACTGACAGCTTTTGAGCTTATTCAGAAAAGCAGTGGTGGTTGAAATCTTTAACAAAAATCTAAAAACTTGAAAGTGGATGTAATGAAACCAGAACATGGGTTGACATTTTAACAGGACCAATTCAGGGATACAGTAACACGCGTCACAGGCTAATAGACATGACTCCGACTGAAGCAAGAAATGAATAAAACAAATAAAAAGTATGGATCAATGTATTTGCTTACATGATAAATGATGCATTTGGAACGCCTAAATTTTAAATCGGCGAAACGGTTAGAATTTCGAAATCCAAAATATTGTTTGAAAAGGGCTACGTTCCTAACTTTACCAAGGAAATATTTAACATCAGATAAGTCATTTTAGATAATCCGATTGCTGATTACATGCCTATTTCTTCTTAAATAGTTAATCTGGCGTTCGATACAGATGATCAATCCGCATTTTCGTATCACACTTCAGATTGGTACAAATTATGTATTGTAATAAATTTGGGTATGTTCCAT
This sequence comes from Margaritifera margaritifera, assembly GCA_029931535.1. NCBI lineage: Eukaryota > Metazoa > Mollusca > Bivalvia > Unionida > Margaritiferidae > Margaritifera > Margaritifera margaritifera. The sequence continues at coordinate 3,147,518 of JAQPZY010001626.1, read as the reverse complement.
TTGTATTTACGTCTATTTATTTATAGGTTCGTTAGATTTTAGTGATTAGTTGTTTGATTATGGAAAGTCGGTGTTGGGAAAATATTTCCCAGCCCGAGTAATTAGCCAATTTCTAGGAACAGACGTCATACTTAGAGTTCTTAAGAGACTTGGCAGTGACATGAAATGGTTTCGTAAGAACAACTGTGAACCAGTAAAGAAATCGGTTCAGATACAATAGAGAATATACGGGTTTGGTGGTCCATCATTGGTTAATAATGAAAAATGAAATGTTAGTAAAGAATTATATTTAGAGCTTATCCTCTCTGTACCTAAAAATAAAAATAGAGACAAGATTCTATTGATGCAGTTTTAGTATTTCCCTGCATTGGGTGTTTGAGTTGTGTTATGTATGCTTCATGCCACGGCAATGCTAACAAGGAAAAGCCATGCAAATGTGAAGTTGTAGTTGTGATATTGTAGTCATTTATTGATTGATTAGAGAAAAATTTTAGCTATCATAGTCTGGGCGCGTTACGAGAACTTCCAGTTTTCGGGAAGTCCTTGGAAATAGGGGAAAACAAGGGACTTCCAGCCCGACCTCACGCAGGTGTTTGATTCGCGGTAGAGGAAGCCCTGTGCGTGTTACAGTATTTTCCCTGACGTCAGCGCGTCGATAATCTTAAACGCACTGAATCGAACTTTTAAACATTGCAATTTCTTTGAATTTCTTTGAATTTCATTCACACAGTGAAGGTAACAATATTTACAAAACTTAATAGGGAGTTATGTAGTAAACGCAAAACCGCATTCGTGTTTTTGTTCTGAGTCGGGGGAAAGAACTCGTTTGATATGGCGTACTAATACTTCTCGGCCTGACGGCTTTGACGTATCCCTACGCCATATCAAACTCGTTCTTTCCGCCGACTCGGAACAAAGCACGTAGGTAGTTTTGTGTATTTACAAATTGGAAGACTTGACTGGACATAGAGAGAGGTAAAAGTTATGTACCTGTAAAATGGAAAGGATATGATGAATCATTCAACATTTTGGAAGTGGCTGAACATATCATACCATAAAAAAATAACACCTCAACATGAGTGATGACTGAAGAAGAGTCATAGATAGAAGTATTAAAGTGGATGTCAACTATGTGTTTCAAACATAATGAGTTTTTGAATTCTGATATCAGTAGAACACAAACCCAAAGTATTAGATAATAAAGGTGTTAAAACATGCATGACACTAACCTGGAGTGAAAAAAGAAAATACATTCAAAAACATCACCAGTAAATAACATAACAGTAAACTTGAAAAACTTTTTAACGAGACTACAGTGTAGACAATGCCATAGCATGGTAATAAATGACATGATGTAGCGTGTGAAAAGGGATTACGCTCAAAAAGATGACCAAGATTCAAAATACATCTAGAAAAATGTGAATATCAAATCCAGTGTAAATGACTACAAGTTTGTCTATGAAATAAAAGGTATGGTGGAACGGGGAATGTGATGAAAGTAAGGGACGAAAAATGACTTACTTAGAAAATTTCCAATATTAAATACTTCAACAGATTTAAAATAGTATAAAACAGCCAAGATTAAATGATTATTAGTTCTAAAAAAAGAAAGATATGCTCAAAAGCAACAAAATATTTTAATAAATTCAACACATGATCCTGTTCTATTTTGGAATCATATTAAAAGCTGTGACTTCAAACCAAATACATTGTATGGTATACCCGTGCAGAAATTGTTTACTTACTTTAGCGTTATTTTTTCAATAGAAAATAATGGAAATGTCACAGATGTACAGGATTTAGAAATTAAATATTGAACAATGATGGTGATTTATTAATTCACCTCTCAGGCAGTATAGCGACGTTGACAAACTTAACAAGCAGTCATCCTAATGATAACGGGTCCTAGTTCTTCAAATTTACATCATCCTAATGATAACGGGTCCGAGTTCTTCAAATTTACATCATCCTAATGATAACGGGTCAGAGTTCTTCAAAATTACATCAGCCTAATGATAACGGGTCCGAGTTCTTCAAATTTACATCATCCTAATGATAACGGGTCCGAGTTCTTCAAATTTACATCATCCTAATGATATCGTGTCCGAGTTCTTCAAATTTACATCATCCTAATGATAACGGGACAGAGTTCTTCAAATTTACATCATCTTTATAATAACGGGTCCGAGTTCTTCAAATTTACATCATCCTTGTCACGGAATTGTATAAATCCCTTTTATTTATTAAATACATGTACTCGGGCTTCGTTTTTCATTGTAACAACGATACCAGAGGGTGATTTATGTATATTGTACAATATTTCGAAACAGTGAGTTCGGTTCACCCTATGCGGCACGTGCGAAGTGCTTTCTACGGGAAAAACCGAATACATCAAGCGCAGGGACGATGTAGGGCTGCATAGTCTGTGTATAAATGCCTCACCGTAAGACTAAATCTTTACATTACGGAACGTCTTGTCAGTGAGCAGTCTACTTAAGGAGTTGCACATCTTCAGCTGTAGGGGTATGTAAGTTATTTATTCATTTCTGATGTATATTTTCTATGTAGCTTCGGCTTGCGTAGTACAATGCAAATATTTTCTATTCTTGTTTGTGACTTAACTAGAGCTTTATATCAGCAATATAAAGTGCCATTTTTAGGAAACGTTTAGGACCACAGGATTCTTATCGGACACGGGTAGGTTCACTTCTGAACTTGTTTATTGCTTTGTAGTGTTGTGCCAATAATGTAATTTGTATAACTTACCGTATATAACGTCATTACGTGCTATCGTATATGCCCGTGTCAATCATAATACACGGTGTTAGATTTATTTTCAGCTGGTCAGAGTCGACGAGGCCCCAGCTGTAGAGCTGACCATAGAAGTTGACCATAGCAGCTGTAAAGCTAACCATAGCAGCGGTAGAGCTGAATTAACAGTGTTACGGGTTGAGTTGCAGGTGATCTGGCGTTGCTGACCGATTGGTGGGCGCTGATTGCTTGATTGACCAAAGAATTGAATGGTGGTCGGTGACTACCTTTAATGCTGACTACTTGATTGACCAGTGTGACTGGTAGCCAAGTGTGCCAGTGACGGAGTGTTTTGTGTTACTACATACATGTAATCTTTCAGCCGTGGGCAAATTTTGGGGTTTGTGATACCCAGTGGTTTGGGATTGTAAAGATATTTTGTGATATATATCCCATTGTTTTCATCATTTTATTATTTGAATAAAGTACCTCATTTTTCATTTTTTGAGCGTATACATTTTTACTATACGAGTAAAGTACATCAGTTTTACTATTTGAGTAAAACACATCATTCTTTTCGTCGTCTGAAATTACTGTGAATCATTAACCTTTGTCCTTGTACTGTGTAAGGTTATTTATTTGTATTCATATTTGGGTTACATTATTAGGTTCGTGCGGATTATGTTAATTTGTCAAATATTTGGATCTTGTACTCGCACGTATTAATCGTAACCTTTTCCCCATTCAAGTCATTCATCAATAAACATTGCATTTGTATCACCATCAAAAGTGTTCTGTTATAAATCAGAAATCCAACCCGGTTATCTTGTTACAATCCTAATGATATAGGGACCGAGTTATATACAATATATCAGGGAAATGGAGATATTCCACTGTAATTCCATCTGTTTCGCTGAGTAGAACTCCAGGTCACTTTCAGCATGGTTTTGTTATGAAGGTTTTGCAAATAGACTTACTTAGGTAAATTTTCACAAACAAAACTGTTACTTTCTCAAATAAAATCGAAGCTTTGCAATACTCAGAATATAAAAATAAGTGTATCGTTTGCAGTGAATACACTATTCAAACCTTTAATGTGTAAAACAAGTGTATCGTTTGCAGTGAATACACTGTTCATACCTTTAATGTGTAAAACAAGTGTATCGTTTGCAGTGATATACACTATTCATACATTTTAATGTGTAAAACAAGAGAAATAGAAAGGCATGTTAAAGTTGCTTTCTTAAAGCAATTCAATCGGGACGAGAAAAAGTGACTAGATTTCTCCTCCTGGCAAGTGGTTGATGGTTAAGAAAAAATGGATGTTTCTCAAACAAAGAGCACAAATTTATAGTCACACTACAGTATCATGTTCTGCGGAATGGACAAAATATATAATTTTGCATGGCTTGAGTATTTTCACTGACAAACTTTACTTTATCGTTATAGCTTTTGTACTTTAGACTTCCGTGGCCTGCTAGTCTAGAGCACTGTTTTTTTTCTCAACAAATTAGCTCCCAATTCAGCAGTCGTGGGTTTTAACTCGTACAAATGTGGAGTTTTTTATTAAAGTCATAAAAATATATAGAGTTCTAAGGTGCACACCAACCGTAACAACCTTTGGTTATCACAGACTTGCACGTCTGCTGGTAAAACAAAATCAATAATTTCAAAGTGCCCATTTTTAGCAAACCCTATAAGTGAATATGATTTGAAGTGAATAAAACATTCAGCAGTCATCTATCATGATTGCTAGTACACTATAATACAGGTGAGTATCAGGTTGTTCAACATCTAATATTTACTATTTAAGAAAAGCATTTCAGGTTTGACGACCTATAGCAGAAACAAAGATGGCGACCTTCATTCCACCATCTTACTTCACTACAGGAACTCGGATTACAATTATTACTTCCAGGTCAGTAGCCACGAATGTAGTCCCTATCTAATTTTAGAGAATTTTTTCCACTCTTTTTGTTTTGTGCTGTGATACTTGTCTTGGATTTAGGGCATTCCATGTACTGATTTAAAAAAATTGTTTATTCTTTAGAATCTGAAGATTATGGTGTGATTTTCTGTGTGCATATTGGCTACATTGCACGGTAAATAATCGGCCATTGATGATGTCCCGAGTGTGAAATCGGTGAGCCGTGGCACGTTGTTTTGCTTACAGTTCGGCCCCCCCAAACAATGCCAGAAAACCTATAACAAGAACTTAATCTAAGTTTATCTAGGAAGATACTTTTCAGTAACATATGATTTATTTGGGAATTAGAAAAACTGGAAAGTTCAGTATTGAAAAGCAAACTTAAAGAATATATAAGAATATAATTGTGTACTGAGTCCTGACATTGCTTCTTCTTATGAAGGCAGGGGCAGAGCGGGGAGGGGGTGGAGGATACATGACCTTTATATCTCATTCTCATTTATAGCATACTACTAAAGTCACACACACAACAATTCCTCTATAAGATTACATTTAAACTTGTAAAATATAAATTTAAGCATTTTACATTTTCAAACTTTGAAATATTGATATATTTGTATCATTTAAGTTGTAACAGTGCGAAGTAAATTGACATTATTTATATTTCTACTCACTCTCTCGTCTTCATTTTCAATTATTCCTCGCTCAAAAATTCCTGCAAGATATTGGCACTATTTATTTTGGGTGCAAGCAGTTAATTTATGTGCTTATGATGGTGTGATATATTAGTAACACATATCTGCTTATTTAGCTTAGAACAGTTGTTCATAAACATATTTATATGGTACTTATTCATAAACATAGTTATATGGTACTTATTCATAAACATATTTATATGGTACTTATTCATAAACATAGTTATGTGGTACTTATTCATAAACATAGTTATGTGGTACTTATTCATAAAGATATTTATATGGTACTTATTCATAAACATAGTTATATGGTACTTAATCATAAACATAGTTATGTGGTACTTATTCATAAACATAGTTATATGGTACTTAATCATAAACATAGTTATGTGGTACTTATTCATAAACATAGTTATATGGTACTTATTGAGAGGATGAAGACTCCGTTGTGTCTATTAAGCCATTTGAAACTGTCAGAGAATGAGAAATGTGAAAAAGTAAAATATGTCAAAGGGATAAAATGTACTTTCCCCTATTCTTTTTAATTTGTATGTAGGAAAACAGCAAAAATGAAACATGAAATACGTTCCTTTTTATTGTTAAGTTCGGTTGAAACAGTGATTGACAGAGTACCGCATTGTAGCAGAAGCTTTAATCACATTCTAATGAACCATTCAACGTAATAAGTGTTAACTGATAATCTTAAGTATACACCAGAAATGTTCAAAAAGATAATTCGAATTAACTTTGTACAATTGATCTTAATATGTACATGGTTACATGTCCCCCTTGAGAAAAAAATCCATCCTTATTTAGTATATTTTAGGGTCAGAATTACACATTTAGTTAGGGATATATGATCTAATTGTACCTATATCAGATCTGTGAGACACATAATATGTTGTATGTACTTTAAAAACCCCGAACATGCCATTTTCGTATAGAATTAGCTTACTTATTGTAATACTAGTATAGTTTAATGTACTACATAACCACTCAATCTCCCTGTATAATGTTATGTACTAACTGTTGCACCAATGATCAAAACTCTCCTCCCCATTTTCTTAAACTTCTTTATTCTTGCTGGTGTTCCTTATTACTTAACCTGTAAATGTCTGACAAGCATACTTTTGGAAACTTCATAGAGATGAATAATACATTTCAAATACGTTCACTGACTCACATTTCTGAGTGTTACTATGTAACCGTGAATGGGCTTTTTTCTGTGCTTGCACACTTAATGTCATTTGGAAATCTCTATGTCTAGTACATTTTTACTTCATTGATTTGTAGCTTAGTGATCTATGAGATTAAAAAAAAAAGAAGAAAAAGAGAAAGAAACACAAACATGTTCAGTGCTGATAAAGTATTTTAATCCACTTGTCCAGGACTGTTACTTTCAGAAAATTCACCTCTCCTACATTCCTTTTCACTTTGTCCCAAAACTTCAATCACTAGCCTAGATTCGATAAGATGTGTGCACTTTAAAAGAAAAACAAACGAAATACATGTTCAGCATAGTTATTTCTTCAAGGGTCTTAATTTTTCCAAAAAGAGAGGTTGATATACATGATACTACTTTAGTCAATTTTGTTTTAGAAGTTAGACCTGAAAGAATCTCCATGTACATGTCTGCCAATCGAACCTGCACTAAGACAGCTGTTGATAGCTGTGTCTGGGATATTGTCTGCAATAACTGCAAAACATCTTTCCTTCAGATTCACCGGTTCATTGTGACTGAAAATTTCAGTATCTCTTAGTTTTGTCATATTTGAGATTTTTTGCTGCCAAAGGGTCTTGCTTATGTGTCTTTGGAGAACTAGTTACCCAGACTTAGTGGCAGCCTTACGTTTTATCCTTCCACCTCCATGTAAATGTTCCTTATCGGAATCTTCCTTATTACATTCCTTGCGAAACAAATCAGTCAACTCATTTTATCCACGTAGTAAAACTTACTTCGCTTGACATACTTCTAAAGTGATCATAACATGCATTTTGTCGTTTAAATATAGACACAGACAGACCCTTAATAGCGTAATTGTTTCACTTCAAACGCAATATAGCACGAGGACAATTGATTCTCTATATAATCGATTAAAAAGTAAAGCATTAAAAGTCATTCAATCAGTTCGTTAAGTTAACGGACTTTAATGCTGGAAAAGTGTAAATTATTAATTTAATTCCATTGACCAGCTTGATTCAAAACAATGGGTGATCCGCTCTCGAGTATCTGAGTTCAGCAAGTTAAACACAATATAAGAAGGCCGTTTGAAACACTGCTAACTAATCACACCAGCTTTGTTTTGTATGAAGTGCATTGATTGGCCGATAACTCGGTCGCTTAGACCAAAATGTAGTCAAGCGGTAATTAGAATGCGCGTACATGCAACAGTTCACAATGACCACTTACGGTAGGTGTGATATATCACAGGATGTGAATGAATAAATCGAGAGAAGTAGATTCAATCACTCGGTACGCCCAGAGGACATGACTGGCCAAAATAAATGTATATAAACTGACTAAAGCTTAAACATTAGCACTTGCCGCGAATTTTGTAAAATAGGAAACAACGCTTGTCCCTGATTAGCCCCATGGAAAATTGTATTTTGTCCAACTTCGAAAATGAATCGTCCGTAACGTCGGGCTATGGGATTTTATCAACCCTGATGTTATCTCTTTTCGGGTTTGGTCTGGTATTTGGAGCACGGCGAAAGAGTTGAATCAGCCTAAATTCTGCCCGACAGTCGGGTGGTGATACAAAGACCTCGTTAGGACTTGTCCAATGTTCACGGCAAAAGTCACCAAGATTAGCTGATACCACCATATTCTGATAAAGTATCTCAAAAGCATTGCTTAGGTCTTCATAATAACGATCAATACCAATGTTTATTGAGGCCGGCCTCACTGGGGCTACAGGGCTACCTTTTATAGTTATTAATATTGAAACGCTTTGCATTTGTTATATGCAACATGAATCCGCTCCCATTGAGTATGATATTATCTATCTGTACAACTGGCTGAGTACATGACATAATAAATCTAACATAGCACTTGTAATTGTTTCTTCAGTGTACACACTTATATACATATTAACATGCATATTGAATTTTGACTCCAAAATCACTGTGAGCTATCATGCTTCACTTCCCCTAGACTAAATAATATAAGTTACAGACCCAAGCTACTACTTGTCTTAAACATCATTCATTGGTCAACTTTTGGACTAAAATTTGTCGGTTCGTGTTTTTCTATTTGTATGAAAATATAATTTATACCTGTAAAAGGCTTGATAAAAAATTTAAATTCTATTTTTAAAATAACATTAAAATTTAATTTATCAATGTGTTTCCATTTTAAAGAGTTTTTATAGACGTTCACGTGTATAAGAAGTAAGTTTTCTGTGCTTTGAAACTTCATATAATTAAGGAAAACATGGCAAATTTAGTTTGGGGTCTGAAAAAGCATCTAGATCGAGCATTGCACCTTGCAGAACACCAACACTACACACTTTCGTACAGTTGTCAAGCTCCTAGTTCACCATGAACACGAATCAGATTTGGTGAGTAAATCTGTAATATGTGTGACATGCAAATATATAAGAGTCTGACTAAATTTGGCCAACAAAAGGTTGCCATGATAAGACTTAGATCACAATTATTACTTCTGGGTCACTACCAACGAATGTAGTCCCAATCTATTTTAGAATAGTCTTTCCTCTCTATTTTAATTGATGATCCTTGGCTTAAATTGAGGCGTTCCTCTGTATTGATTTAAATTGAGGCGTTCCTCTGTACTGATTTAAAGCAAATTGTTCGTTGTAACAATGTGAGGATTATGGTGTAATTCTCTGTGTGTATTTTAGCTATAGTGCAAAGTGAGTAATCAGGCACTGATGCTGTGTGTATTTTAGCTGTAGTGCAAAGTGAGTAATCAGGCACTGATGGTGTGTGTATTTTAGCTATAGTGCAAAGTGAGTAATCAGGCACTGATGCTGTCTCGAGAGTGAAATTGGTGACCCATGGCACGTTGTTTTGTTTACAGTTCAGCATTTTCAAAAAAAATACCAGATAACATGTGATAAGAACGTCACAGCAAGTTTGTTTAGGAAGATACTTTTGATTAACATATATGATTTATTTGGATTTAGACACACTGGGAACAGTACTGAGAAGCGTATAGTTCAAATGGTTGATCTCAACGATGTTATAAAAGCACTGACAATTATTTGTCTGTGATGAGTGACTATAAAGAGTAGAAATTGATCAATTTTGCAAATTTGGGTGTCTCTAAATTATTTTCTATAGGTACAAAGTATATTTCACATGTTAGTGATACAATACAAAAATCAATTCCGGGAAGATGTTTAAAAAGCTTGGTCATCTGAGATAGATAAGGTTAAAACTGATTCCCTACGTGAGATTTTATTTTGTCCACTATGGCTACAAGCAAAATACCTACATACAGAGAATATTTATATTTTTTATAAAACATGGTACTTAAATGGTGTTCAACATATTTTAAATTTGTTAAATAAAGATGGTGAGTTCTTGTCCCTAATATTATCATAGGAGAAGCGAGTAATACTTATAGTATTAATCTCCTGATAATTATTGCAAAATATCGTATTTATAAAAATAAATGTAGTAATCGAAATTTAAGATCAGAATCCTTTCTCGACCTTAAGAAAAGTATCTGAAACAGAACATTATGTGGCTAAAATAAACGAGACACTGGAATATTTTCTTAGCAGATGGTTCCCTCTTTATAATTATCTCCACAATATCGGTTTGGTACTCCAAGCCTTCCATTACGGTAATATTTAGATGAACGTGCGAATACAACACAAAAGCTAATGAATCTCAAACTTCTGCTCACACCGCCTCCACCCCACCCCCCTCTCTCTCAGATGATATTATCTAGTGCTATACTTATTCATTGTAACACTGTGTTACATATACATGGCGGCCAGTATATTCTGGTGGAGGAAGACCCCTGGAAGAACCACTGACCCACGGGAAGCTACTGGCAAGCTTTCTCACATACCCACGTTGACTAAGCCGAGACTCGAACCTACGCGGACAGAGGTGAGATGTGTGTGACCTGTAAAGGCGAGCGCTTTAGACCACTTGGTCACCTGGGTCCCTCAACCGAATATAAACCTCATTATTATTTCGGTTGTAACAATGAAGTCAAACAAACTCAAACAAGATTGTCCAAATAGCCGACCAGTGATCAAAGTGAAACGTGTTCCTTGTCAGAGCACTGCCAAAATACAGCACAGGGCGGGTTTGGCATTTCAAGTCACTTCAAGTCCCAAAAACCGTGACAGAGTCTGGCTAAAAGTCTGATGAAGATTCCTTAGAAAAACCATGGTGACGGAGTGGAGACAGTCAGAAAACAAGACCAATCATTTTCTTCCTCTAAGAGTTCTTAGTTCCTAGTTCAAAAACAAAAATCAGTAACAAACAAGCGTGAAACTACGGTACATCATGTAAATAAAAGCTAAGAAAACACTGCGTATTGTATCGAATCCGTCTGTTAACAATGATTGTTTTAATCTAAAAACAAAACAATTGCAATATATATATATATATATATATATATATATATATATATTCTTCATGTAAATGATTGATTGTGCCTGTAAAAATTTTAATTCCTTAAGGAAAATACAAAAATGCATTTTCTTTATAATTAATTCTAATTATGAGCCAAATATTTATAATTATACAATCCTGTTCACGTTTATCTATCTATCTATCTATCTATCTATCTATCTATCTATCTATCTATCTATCTATCTATCTATACACTTTACTTTAATGAAAGTCAAACCCAATGTCTAGTGAGATATTATTGAAGTATGAATTGAATTTTTTTTACCAAGATACATCAAACCTGAATATGTACATTTATATATATCGATGATTTCCGATAATGGCGATTTATGTACCGACATTTTATGAAATTTGGTTTGTTTTTATTACTAGAAAACAATATCAGCTGAAAATAAATGTGATATCTCATGCAAAAAATTTTTTTTTAAAGTACCAACGTCATTAATCTCTTCACATTGTTTTTTTTTTTTTTTTTTTTTTTGCACCAACATGTATGGTAACACTGGTTTTTACAATATAATTGCATTTTGTGGAGATGTTAATCATGGTGTTTTTGTAATGTTAGAAGAATGTCAGTAATAGATCGATCGAGTGCGTTTTTGAGAGCATTAGCTTGTCACATTTTTAGTCATTTGGGTGAAATCCATTCTTACGTGATACTACACACTTCATCTATCAAATATAATAGTTGAGAACTTTATTTTGTTTATCATGTTAACATGATATTCTAACATAATATAACATGCATATTAGCCAATATTATATTCTCTAATTATAATACCCTGATGCATGCTTACTAGTATTTGGTTAAAGCGTGGTATTTTACTGGTCTATTCTTTATATTTGTTTCATAACAAACCAATAATACACATTTTCGGGGGTTTATTTTAAGTGCACTCTACAGTCCTGTTTATGGACAATATTCACAGTCATATGAATCTATTCAAGAACTTTTTTTTATAGATGTGAATTATGTTACAAAAATCAGATAAGTTTTATTAATGGACATGAATGCTGTTTACACAAGTTATGCCAATGTGCGGAATACTGTAGTATCATTTATTTTCGTGGGGCTCAATTTTAGTGGTTTTGTAAAATAAGACATTTTCGTGGGTACTTAAATTCTTGGTTTTGCCTGTCAAAGTATGCATATAATTAAGTGTTTAATTTCGTGGTTTAACCTCTACAAATACCAAAAAAAAAAAAAAAAGAATAAAACTCTGCCGACGCAAACGGCGGTCACTTGAATGTTTATAACAATACTTTCACATGCATGAGCACAAATCAAAAACCTGACAAGTTCAATGCTGACACCGTGTTTTTGTCCAAGTGAATAACATCAATGGAAGCCGACGCAGCCAACAACACAGCTGGAATTGTTTAATTCTTTAATTTGGGGATTATTTACCTGACAAGCATTTGTGTGTATATTGAGACTTGACTGACATGATGTTGATACAGTGGCTTTGTCCGAAAGTCAGTGAAGTGTGAGCTTTAATACTCTGCTGCAATTAGTGTATACACGTTGTGTTTCATTAATAATAGTGCTTCAAGCAATAGTTCTAGTATTTTACAGGCTTGTTGTTCTTTTGGATTAAAAATGTACGGATAAAATGAAATGTGGTTTCAGGAGGATTTAAATTGTGTACATTGAGACTTGATTGACACGATGTTGATGCAGTGGCTTTGTCCGAAAATCAGTGAAGTGTGAACTCTAATACTCTGCTGTAATTAGTGTATATACGTAGTGTTTCATTAATAATAGTGCTTCAAGCAATAGTTCTAGTATTTTACAGGCTTGTTGTACTTTTGGATTAAAAATGCATGGATAAAATGAAATATGGTTTCAGGAGGATTTAAATTGTTTAACAACAGTTGTACTCGAGTGAAGGATCGATTTGAACAAGTATTTAATTTAATTTTCATATACTATTATTTTGTATTATTCTTTCTTTCATTTTGAACATTACTAGTGTTTGAATACCTTATACTTTTTCTCGTTTCTCTCTATCCTTACCTATCTCGCATATCGATTTAAGGCAGTGAGTGGAAATTACAGCTATCGGATATCTTATCGACACGTGTGCATTGACACAATATAAAATGCTTTATAATTCTTTTTTAAAGGTTTAAAATAAAACAAACACGTGTAAAAGCTAATATTTTATTTCCAAATTACAGTATTGACGTTGATTTATGAAATACAAGTAGGTTCCTTAATCTCTATGAACGACACACAGTAAGAAAATGAGCGGGGGGGGGGGGGTGCCACCATCATCATACATGGCTAATTTTTCGTTGGGTATTTAAATTCGTGGTTCGGGGCAACAAAGAAAAACACGAAAATTGGTCCCCCACGAAAATTGATGATACTACAGTAATACATAAAGGAAGGTAGACATACCATACCAAAAGTTAGGTCAATGTGCAGAATAATGCATAAAGAAATGTCCATGTATATCACATTTATTCTGAAGTTCATGTACAGTATATATAATATTGCATAATAAAGAGCCCATTGATTACATGCCAACAAATTTCATAATACGTGTCATTTGAGTGTCAAATTGCATTCCTTTTGATTTAAACCCAGTTTTAGTTTAATATTCATTTGAATTATTTGTTCTAGTCAACATACCAAGACATTATTGTCTGGTTTATAATATGTACATGCAAAATGTTGTTTTTAATGCATTGAAGAGCTCCAAAGATTAGAGGTTATTCGCAGTAAAACGGTCTATATTTAGAAGGAATTCGACAATTGCACGCAGAAATAACGCAGATTTTAGGTACGTTATATAAAAATTTATGCCTGCTGTAAACTGAGACAGAATTCTTGCATTTGTTTGTACTTAATAATTTTTATGACGAATCTGAATTAACACCTGACTCAGCACAACATATTTTGATCCAGATTGACAGCTGATCTCATGCAAAGAGGTCTCACTCGTATCGGAGAAATGTTGATTAGTCAATGGCAATCCACAACACGGTCTTCAACAGTTAACGTCACGTGGACTCATGTCAAGTAAACTGACAAAGTGAAAAAGGATCTGGGGGAAATTTTCGTGACAGGTACATTTAAGCTGTGATATCTCCTTAACTGTTGATCTAATCGCGATGAAATTTTCGGATTCTGCATAAATCACATCAGACAAAAAAAGTAAAAGAATTTGATGCAGGACACTCGGATCTACCTTTAAGAAAAAGCATATATAACCAAATCATGTTTCTGTTCCCGAATTTTTCCTTCTTTAATTTCAATAAACTTTAACTCAGGAAGCCAAATTCTTCTGCACTGAAAACTGAAAGAAATTTCGGTCCCAATTGTCAATGCTGTACCAAAATGAACCCCATAAAATCCAAACTTCATCAGAGCATGTGGCCGACCAGTGGTCTTTAAACAATATAAAGCCATACAGAGTAAAATAAAATAAATAGAAAAACATGTCGATGCACATACATGTAAACTTTAGCTTCGCAATCAATTTGTGATTAGATAGTTCTGGCTCCGCGCTACACCAATACTACCTGTGCATCACGCATGATTGCATAGCCATAAAATTCTTATATATTCATCACCAAAATGTGTGTTACGGTTTAAGTGCCCTTCTTGGTTATTACACCATGTATTTTGGTCATCTGACTTCACATGAGCACAGCAGACACCATACATTGTAATTAATCCTAACTGATAGGAGTAGCCAGATTACATTATTGTAATTACAAATAGGTATAAATAGTAAATCAACTGCCACTAGAACCAGAAATTTTAGTTTTTCTTTTTTTAGTTTTTAAAACTTCACCAATCATTGACAAAGTCCAAATGTTTAAAACTTCACCAATCATTGACAAAGTCCAAAAGATTAAAACTTCACCAATCATTGACAAAGTCCAAAAGATTCACCAATCATTGACAAAGTCCAAAAGATTCACCAATCATTGACAAAGTCCAAAAGATTCACTAATCATTGACAAATTCCAAAAGATTAAAACTTCACTAATCATTGACAAAGTCCAAAAGATTCACCAATCATTAACAAAGTCCAAAAGATTCACCAATCATAGACAAAGTCCAAAAGATTAAAACTTCACCAGTCATTGACAAAGTCCATAAGATTCACCAATCATAGACAAAGTCCAAAAGATTCACCAATCATAGACAAAATCCAAAAGTTTAAAACTTCATCAATCATAGACAAAGTCCAAAAGATTAAAACTTCACCAATCATTGAGAAAGTCCAAAAGATTAACATTTAGATTTGAATTAACCCCAAAAAATGTAGTTGTAAAGTTGAGGTTACTCATCCGTTAACATCGATCGGTGGCTGTAGCGTACTAACGGAGAGGGGGGGGGGGGGGACGGGGCTGTTGCCCCGGGCGCCAGAGGTCTTGGGGCGCCAAAACAGCTGATAAAAATTCGGGCCATCATCGTTGCCCCGGTCGCCATTTACCCTTAGTACGCCACTGATCGGTGGTATTTGTGGTTTAAAAAGATGAACACTAGATTACAGTATTGTAATTACAAATAAGTAAAAACAATTAACCAACTGCCACTTAAACAAGCAATTTATTTTTGTTAGTTTCTAAAACTTCACCAGAAAATGAACGTCGACAACATTTAAAAATTGTTGTGAAACAACCCCTAGAAATGTAAAGGTGAACACATGCACGGTGTTTTCATACCATAGTTGTTCATCGATTACAGGGGGCCCCGGGTGGCCGAGACTAAGACAATCGCCTTTACAGATCACACATCTCTGTCCGCGTGAGTTCGAGTCTCTGCTCGACCAACGTGGGTATGTGAGAAAACTTGCCAGTAGCTTCCCGTGAGTCGGTGGTTCTTCCTCCACCAAAATATACTGGCTGCCATGTATAGCCTATCATGTGCTGATAAGCCACAAAACCAATCATCTATTACAATATAATGTATTCAAAATATTTTAAACTTTTTCGAATCTGAATTACTGTTAAAGTTACTAAATAAGACTGTTATTTTTGCCTGTTTGAAATGTTTATACATACATACTAGGGGTGAAACGATTGATCGATACATCGATGTATCGATATGTTTTCTATATCGATACCCATATCGATACAAGAGGGGAATAATCGATACAAAACGATACTTACTCTATGCAAGTTACTTTAATCTTCAGCAGTCGTGAATAATTATTAGTCATTTGCCTTTTCATTCTTTAAATTGAGAATTCATCTGAGACAGCCGTAGCAAGTACATACAATCATTTCTGTCAGTAAAAAATAAAAGCAATTGACAACACCCACTCGCCTTCTACAAATTAACACAAGGTGACTAACTCACGTGGTTCGAAATCAGCCCCCTTCTCCCGCCCCAATTCCATGCTAATCAGTTTATTTCGTCTGCATCTTCAGCCACTGATAACATATATCAACGGAAAGAAGACATCGCAGATTTCTTCCCTATGTATTATCTAAGTACTTTACTGATCATTTAATAACCACTTTTACCCGAAATTTATCTTTTGCATCGCATCTTGTCTACTTGGATCGAATTGAAGGCTACACATCCGGTGTGTCACGCAGTATTAGTATATATATATATATATATATATATATATATATATATATATATATATATATATATATAGAGAGAGAGAGAGAGAGAGAGAGAGAGAGAGAGAGAGAGAGAGAGAGAGAGAGAGAGAGATTTACATGCCTAACGTGATATAATCATAATTCATTATATGGAGGTAAATACTCCTTACTCATCATTAAGGTTTACGTGCCCTTGTATTTTAGCCATGACTGTATACTCAACCCACGCTATGGTCCACTTCATACAAAAATTGGTAAGAAATTATATTCACCTTTATACATTTGAAGTTAATTTGAAGTTAAAAGATTTAAATCTCACATTTTAATCTAGCAAAATATATTAAATTATTTGCACTGTATTTATGTCAATAAAATTTTGTTGGTAGCTATTTAATAGCATACGTACTTCTCGTTTCAAAACTGCACCACTCTGGCCCACAAAACACGTACGATAATAATAATAATAATAATAATAATAATAATAATAATAATGGATATAATTTTAGTCATTATGATGTTTCAAAACACTTTACCTACTTGGTCAGGCCGACGATATGCAGGAAATGTAAAAAACATCCGATATATTTCCGTATTTTTGCCAACCCAGTAGGTATCGGAGAGATGGAATAACACTGCGTCACTTTCGGGGACCATATTTTTGTCAGTAGTTAAAATACACTTCCACGGGCAAGCTTCCATGCACGGTTCCGACCTTTTCCGCCAGGACTCGGGTGCTTCGTTATAAAAAGAGGTCCATAACAAAATGGCTGGCACCGCATTACTTCGCCGGTATGTGTAGTTTTGGGATGGAAAATACGTCACGTATCCACTGCTGGGGTAAGTCCGTGAGGGATTATAAAGTTCCGTATTCAGTTCTGTCATCAATAGAAGACATAATACACACAGAAATAGAATTGTAAGAAAAGTCTTGAATTTTAATTCCATGGCAAATACTGAAAAATGGCACTGTTGAAAATTCTTGTGTATTGACCGTATGACGTTTTGCACGCACTACATAACTATTCTAGGTATTCCTCCCAGGGGATGTATCGAGCTGGTATGCGAGCTGTCATCAGACTTCATGCTTCAATAGTAAGCGTGTAAGCGTCTGTTTATGTTCTCTCTTACCTGGTTCTCTTATAAGCGTGATATGCTTTAGGTATAACTTTGGGTGGGGCGACGAAAAGGGTGTCGGTAGAGAATTCGAAGGCTCTTTAGCGTCCGAGTTTTTTCTATCAATACCCTGTTGAGTCTCCCACCCTACTATATACTTGATATCTAAGTGATTTTATTGTGCAGCCACGGCTTTCTTTCCTATTGTTATATGATCTGTATGATTACCTCCCTTTTCCACCCCGTCGTATAGATGTTTCGGTTATGCGCTTTTTCCCATCCGGTTTCTTCTCTTTTTTTTAAAAATAGCGTATTAAATTGTCAATATTACGGCGTAATTGCTGCTAATAATTTTCGACTGCGCAAGTGATCATACTGGTGTAGTCAACTATTGTAATTATTATTTAAAGTCGGTGCAAGGTCTATTTAACTTTTACTACCGACTGTTTAAAACAATTACTGATGTAAACAAATTGCACAATTACAAACATAAATTGTATGCAATCAATACAGTAGTGCATACAGTAACATATAATTATGCATGACTTAACAGTACATGCATAGAGAAATTACAAACAAACATGCAATCAATACAGTAGAACATACATAAACACATACTTGTACAAGACTTTACATAAGAGGGAGTTCTGAATATTTTGTTAGAACTTTTTTGTTCTTTGAACCTGTTAGTAAATTTAATACCGATCGATAGATAAAATAACGTTCTATAAAATGGTCTGCAGCTGCACGTGCAGCACGTCGGACACCTGCAGATATATGCGTGTGACGTAACATAGGTAAATGAGAGTGACGTAAAAATGTCGGAGAAAGAGAACAATTCTGCGACTGTGCAAATAGCATATAAAATCCGGGCGCTTTCATTCTAAAAGTTTTAGGTGGTTTCATTATTTTAAAGATGGTTGCGAATCCATGGAAGATGACCCACGTTCCGGAAGACCGTTTTCTCCGATTGGTGACGTGAAAGTTGCTGCTGTGACGGGGGCAATTGATGAAGATGCTTGATACACAGTGTAAGATATTTCTAATATCACTGGCATTAATTCGTAAGCTGTTTTTAATATACTGAAGAATCATTTGAAGCTCAGAGAGTTTGTGTAAGATGGGTCCCGCATTTGTTGACGGCTGACTCGGTTTGAAATCGCCAAACGGCTACTCGTCAAAAGTGAAAAGAGTGACCAGAGACGTTTGAATAAAATTGTCAAAGGTGATAAAGCATGGATTTACTTTTTAAACCTGACTCAAGAGAAAATAATAAAGTTTGGATCTTAGAAAACGAGCATAGACCACAAATCGCTAGACGTAGTCGGACTATCAAGAGAGTTTTATACGCATTATTTTTCAATGCAGAAGGCTTGGTCGCCCAGGTACTTGTGCCTCACTCTGCTAGTCCCACTGGACATTTGTATGCCTCCAAAGTGTTGCCAAAAGTTGTGGAACACTAAATAGTAACCCGTCCGCGCACCGGTACCTGAGGTATCCATCTACTCCATTGCAATGCACCGGCGCATTAATCCGCCGTCTTGACAGAGGCACGGCATCCAAACTTTGCCATATCCTCCATGCATACCTGCTCTAACTCCAAGTGATTTTTGGTTGAATTCCGTTCTCTAATATTCACTGAGGGACAGACGATTTGATAGCCGCCATGCCGTTGGAAGTGCAGTTTTCCAGTGCATGAACAAAATACCAAAAAGTGAATAAAAAATGGCATTGAATAGTTGGATAATCAGACCGAGAAAGTGTGTTCAGGTGCATGGGAAGTACTTTGATTACTTTGATGGGATGTACTAATGTACTGTTCGCAAATAAAATACTTTGTTGTACATTGCACTAATGTTCAGAACCTTTAAATACAGATTGAAACGTATATTAAGGCCTACAATTAAGAATGGCTAAATGCAAAATGTAGAGCCTCTCTCTCTCTCTCTCTCTCTCTCTCTCTCTCTCTATATATATATATATATATATATATATATATATATATATATATATATATATATATATATATATATATATATGAGAGAGAGAGAGAGAGTTACAAATATACACCAAACAGAGCGGAAAGTGCTATCCCTGGATCCCACAGGAGAATGCTTGATAAAATGAACATAATTTTTAAATATGTATAAATAAGCAATTTTTAGTAATAAATACAGATCAGTTTTCACAAAAATATGAATTATTATAGATTAACAGAGATAATGCGCCGGTCCTATACCATTCTTTTCTTTTTCATATTTTAATATCTTTAGAAGGAACGTTCTGTACGTTGTGAACGGTTTTGCATGTGTTTAATGACATGTATATGAAAGAATGTTTCGAACATAAATGATTTTTCTGTTTCAGCTACTTCTGAATAGACGCCGTGATCTCAACCAGGTGTTATATTGACAGCATGGAGCACTAATACCCTAAGATGAGACCAACCCGTTTTAGTTTAGTTTGTAGCGAATTTTTAAAAAATAAAATAAAATAAAAAAAATCTTATTTCGTTTCTGTTTTTCTATTATATATATATATATATATATATATATATATATATATATATATATATATATATATGTGTGTGTGTGTGTGTGTGTTTTGTTTTACAATTCACTATCTCTCTGATAAAGATAGTTATGTGGTACTTAATCATAAAGATAGTTATATGGTACTGAATCATAAACATAGTTATATGGTACTTAATCATAAAGATAGTTATATGGTACTGAATCATAAAGATAGTTATATGGTACTTAATCATAAACATAGTTATATGGTACTTAATCATAAACATAGTTATGTGGTACTTAATCATAAAGATAGTTATATGGTACTTAATCATAAACATAGTTATATGGTACTTAATCATAAAGATAGTTATGTGGTACTGAATCATAAACATAGTTATATGGTACTTAATCATAAAGATAGTTATGTGGTACTGAATCATAAAGATAGTTATGTGGTACTGAATCATAAACATAGTTATATGGTACTTAATCATAAACATAGTTATATGGTACTTAATCATAAACATAGTTATGTGGTACTTAATCATAAACATAGTTATGTGGTACTGAATCATAAACATAGTTATATGGTACTTAATCATAAAGATAGTTATATGGTACTTAATCATAAAGATAGTTATATGGTACTTAATCATAAAGATAGTTATATGGTACTGAATCATAAACATAGTTATATGGTACTTAATCATAAAGATAGTTATGTGGTACTGAATCATAAACATAGTTATGTGGTACTGAATCATAAACATAGTTATATGGTACTGAATCATAAAGATAGTTATGTGGTACTGAATCATAAACATAGTTATATGGTACTTAATCATAAACATAGTTATATGGTACTTAATCATAAACATAGTTATGTGGTACTTAATCATAAACATAGTTATGTGGTACTGAATCATAAACATAGTTATATGGTACTTAATCATAAAGATAGTTATGTGGTACTGAATCATAAACATAGTTATGTGGTACTGAATCATAAACATAGTTATATGGTACTGAATCATAAAGATAGTTATGTGGTACTGAATCATAAACATAGTTATGTGGTACTGAATCATAAAGATAGTTATGTGGTACTGAATCATAAAGATAGTTATGTGGTACTGAATCATAAAGATAGTTATATGGTACTTAATCATAAAGATAGTTATGTGGTACTGAATCATAAAGATAGTTATATGGTACTTAATCATAAACATAGTTATATGGTACCTAATCATAAAGATAGTTATCTGGTACTTAATCATAAAGATAGTTATGTGGTACTGAATCATAAAGATAGTTATATGGTACTTAATCATAAACATAGTTATATGGTACTTAATCATAAAGATAGTTATGTGGTACTGAATCATAAAGATAGTTATATGGTACTTAATCATAAACATAGTTATATGGTACTGAATCATAAAGATAGTTATATGGTACTTAATCATAAAGATAGTTATATGGTACTTAATCATAAAGATAGTTATATGGTACTTAATCATAAACATAGTTATATGGTACTTAATCATAAAGATAGTTATATGGTACTTAATCATAAAGATAGTTATATGGTACTTAATCATAAAGATAGTTATATGGTACTTAATCATAAAGATAGTTATATGGTACTTAATCATAAAGATAGTTATATGGTACTTAATCATAAAGATAGTTATATGGTACTTAATCATAAACATAGTTATATGGTACTTAATCATAAACATAGTTATATGGTACTTAATCATAAACATAGTTATATGGTACTGAATCATAAAGATAGTTATATGGTACTTAATCATAAACATAGTTATGTGGTACTTAATCATAAACATAGTTATGTGGTACTTAATCATAAAGATAGTTATATGGTACTTAATCATAAACATAGTTATATGGTACTTATTGAGAGGATGAAGACTCCGTTGTGTCTATTAAGCCATTTGAAACTGCCAGAGAATGAGAAATGTGAAAAGTAAAATATGTCAAAGGGATAAAATGTACTTTCCCCTATTCTTTTTAATTTGTATGTTGGAAAACAGCAAAAATGAAACATGAAATACGTTCCTTTTTATTCTTAAGTTCGGTTGAAACATTGATTGACAGAGTACCGCATTGTAGCAGAAGCTTTAATCACATTCTAATGAACCATTCAACGTAATAAGTGTTAACTGATAATCTTAAGTATACACCAGAAATGTTCAAAAAGATAATTCGAATTAACTTTGTACAATTGATCTTAATAAGTACATGATTAAATGTCCCCCTTGAGAAAAAATCCATCCTTATTTAGTATATTTTAGGGTCAGAATTACACATTTAGTTAGGGATATATGATCTAATTGTACCTATATCAGATCTGTGAGACACATAATATGTTGTATGTACTTTAAAAACCCCGAACATGCCATTTTCGTATAGAATTAGCTTACTTATTGTAATACTAGTATAGTTTAATGTACTACATAACCACTCAATCTCCCTGTATAATGTTATGTACTAAATGTTGCACCAATGATCAAAACTCTCCTCCTCCATTTTCTTAAACTTCTTTATTCTTGCTGGTGTTCCTTATTACTTAACCTGTAAATGTCTGACAAACATACTTTTGGAAACTTCATAGAGATGAATAGTACATTTCAAATACGTTCACTGACTCACATTATTGAGTGTTACTATGTAACGGTGAATGTTTATTTCTTCTGTGCTTGCACACTTAATGTCATTTGGAAATATCTATGTCTAGTACATTTTTACTTCATTGACTTATAGCTTAGTGATCTATGAGATTTA
The DNA here is from genome assembly GCA_029931535.1 of Margaritifera margaritifera. Classification (NCBI taxonomy): domain Eukaryota; kingdom Metazoa; phylum Mollusca; class Bivalvia; order Unionida; family Margaritiferidae; genus Margaritifera; species Margaritifera margaritifera. Next base: position 3,124,512 of record JAQPZY010001626.1, on the reverse strand, counting down.
AAAAAAAGAAGAAAAAGAGAAAGAAACACAAACATGTTCAGTGCTGATAAAGTATTTTTAATCCACTTGTCCAGGACTGTTACTTTCAGAAAATTCACCTCTCCTACATTCCTTTTCACTTTGTCCCAAAACTTCAATCACTTGCCTAGATTCGATAAGATGTGTGCACTTTAAAAGAAGAACAAAATCAATACATGTACAGCAAAGTTATTTCTTCAAGGGTCTTAATTTTTCCAAAAAGAGAGGTAGATATACATGATACTACTTTAGTCAATTTTGTTTTAGAAGTTAGACCTGAAAGAATCTCCATGTACATGTCTGCCAATCGGACCTGCACTAAGACAGCTGTTGATAGCTGTGTCTGGGATATTGTCTGCAATAACTGCAAAACATCTTTCCTTCAGAGTCACCGAACTGAAACCATGGTTAATTATCAATTCAATGTGACTGAAAATTTCAGTATCTCTTTGTTTTGTCATATTTGACATTTTTTGCTGCCAAAGGGTCTTGCTTATGTGTCTTTGGAGAACTAGTTACCCAGACTTAGTGGCAGCCTTACGTTTTATCCTTCTACCTCCATGTATATGTTCCTTATCGGAATCTTCCTTATTACATTCCTTGCGAAACAAATCAGTCAACTCATTTTATCCACGTAGTAAAACCTACTTCGCTTGACATACTTCTAAAGTGATCATAACATGCATTTTGTCGTTTAAATATAGACACAGACAGCTCCTTAATAGCGTAATTGTTTCACTTCAAACGCAATATAGCACGAGGACAATTGATTCTCTATATAATCGATTAAAAGGTAAAGCATTAAAAGTCATTCAATCAGTTCGTTAAGTTAACGGACTTTAATGCTGGAAAAGTGTAAATTATTAATTTAATTCCATTGACTAGCTTGATTCAAAACAATGGGTGATCCGCTCTCGAGTATCTGAGTTCAGCAAGTTAAACACAATATAAGAAGGCCGTTTGAAACACTGCTAACTAATCACACCAGCTTTGTTTTGTATGAAGTGCATTGATTGGCCGATAACTCGGTCGCTTAGACCAAAATGTAGTCAAGCGGTAATTAGAATGCGCGTACATGCAACAGTTATCAATGACCACTTACGGTAGGTGTGATATATCACAGGATGTGAATGAATAAATCCAGAGGACATGACTGGCCAAATAAATGTAGATAAACTGACTAAAGCTTAAACATTAGCACTTGCCGCGAATTTTGTAAAATAGGAAACAATGCTTGTCCCGGATTAGCCCCATGGAAAATTTTATTTTGTCCAACTTCGAAAATGAATCCTCCGTAACGTCGGGCTATGGGATTTTATCAACCCTGATGTTATCTCTTTTCGGGTTTGGCCTGGTATTTGGAACACGGCGAAAGAGTTGAATTAGCCTAAATTCTGCCCGACAGTCGGGTGGTGATACAAAGACCTCGTTAGGACTTGTCCAATGTTCACGGCAAAAGTCACCAAGATTAGCTGATACCACCATATTCTGATAAAGTACCTCAAAAGCATTGCTTAGGTCTTCATAATAACGATCAATACCAATGTTTATTGAGGCCGGCCTCACTGGGGCTACAGGGTTACCTTTTATAGTTATTAATATTGAAACGCTTTGCATTTGTTATATGCAACATGATTCCGCTCCCATTGAGTATGATATTATCTATCTGTACAACTGGCTGAGTACATGACATAATAAATCTAACATAGCACTTGTAATTGTTTCTTCAGTGTACACACTTATATACATATTAACATGCATATTGAATTTTGACTCCAAAATCACTGTGAGCTATCATGCTTCACTTCCCCTAGACTAAATAACATAAGTTACAGACCCAAGTTACTACTTGTCTTAAATATCATTCATTGGTCAACCTTTGGACTAAAATTTGTCCTTTCGTGTGTTTCTATTTGTATGAAAATATAATTTATACGTGTAAAAAGGCTTGATAAAAAATTTAAATTCTATTTTTAAAATAACATTAAAATTTAATTTATCAATGTGTTTCCTATTTAAAAGAGTTTTTATAGACGTTCACGTGTATAAGAAGTAAGTTTTCTGTGCTTTGAAACTTCATATAATTAAGGAAAACATGGCAAATTTAGTTTGGGGTCTGAAAAAGCATCTAGATCGAGCATTGCACCTTGCAGAACACCAACACTACACACTTTCGTACAGTTGTCAAGCTCCTAGTTCACCATGAACACGAATCAGATTTGGTGAGTAAATCTGTAATATGTGTGACATGCAAATATATAAGAGTCTGACTAAATTTGGCCAACAAAAGGTTGCCATGATAAGACTTAGATCACAATTATTACTTCTGGGTCACTACCAACGAATGTAGTCCCAATCTATTTTAGAATAGTCTTTCCTCTCTATTTTAATTGATGATCCTTGGCTTAAATTGAGGCGTTCCTCTGTATTGATTTAAATTGAGGCGTTCCTCTGTACTGATTTAAAGCAAATTGTTCGTTGTAACAATGTGAGGATTATGGTGTAATTCTCTGTGTGTATTTTAGCTATAGTGCAAAGTGAGTAATCAGGCACTGATGCTGTGTGTATTTTAGCTGTAGTGCAAAGTGAGTAATCAGGCACTGATGGTGTGTGTATTTTAGCTATAGTGCAAAGTGAGTAATCAGGCACTGATGCTGTCTCGAGAGTGAAATTGGTGACCCATGGCACGTTGTTTTGTTTACAGTTCAGCATCTCCAAAAAAATACCAGATAACATGTGATAAGAACGTCACAGCAAGTTTGTTTAGGAAGATACTTTTGATTAACATATATGATTTATTTGGATTTAGACACACTGGGAACAGTACTGAGAAGCGTATAGTTCAAATGGTTGATCTCAACGATGTTATAAAAGCACTGACAATTATTTGTCTGCGATGAGTGACTATAAAGAGTAGAAATTGATCCATCTTGCAATTTTGGATGTCTCAAATTATTTTCTATAGGTACAAAGTATATTTCACATGTTAGTGATACAATACAAAAATCAATTCCGGGAAGATGTTTTAAATGCTTGGTCATCTGAAATAGATAAGGTTAAAATTGATTCCCTACGTGAGAATTTATTTTTGTCCACTATGGCTACAAGCAAAATACCTACATACAGAGAATATTTATATTTTTTATGAAACATGGTACTTAAATGGTGTTCAACATATTTTAAATTTGTTAAATGAAGATGGTGAGTTCTTGTCCTTAATATTATCATAGGAGAAGCGAGTAATACTTATAGTATTAATCTCCTGATAATTATTGCAAAATATCGTATTTATAAAAATAAATGTAGTAATCGAAATTTAAGATCAGAATCCTTTCTCGACCCTAAGAAAAGTATCTGAAACAGAACATTATGTGGCTAAAATAAACGAGACACTGGAATATTTTCTTAGCAGATGGGTCCCTCTTTATAATTATCTCCGCAATATCGGTTTGGTACTCCAAGCCTTCCATTACGGTAATATTTAGATGAACGTGCGAATACAACACAAAAGCTAATGAATCTCAAACTTCTGCTCACACCGCCTCCACCCCCCCCCCCTCTCTCAGGTGATATTATCTCGTGCTATACTTATTCATTGTAACACTGCGCGGCCAGTATATTCTGGTGGAGGAAGACCCCGGGAAGAACCACCGACCCACGGGAAGCTACTGGCAAGCTTTCTCACATACCCACGTTGGACAAGTCGAGACTCGAACACACGCGGACAGAGGTGAGATATGAGTGACCTGTAAAGGCGAACGCTTTAGACCACTTGGCCACCCGGGTCCCTCAACCGAATATAAACCTCAGTATTTTTTCGGTTGGAACAATGAAGTCAAACAACCTCAAACAAGATTGTCTAAATAGCCGACCAGTGATCAATTTGAAACGTGTTCCTTGTCAGAGCACTGCCAAAATACAGCACAGGGCGGGTTTGGCATTTTCAAGTCACTTCAAGTCCCAAAAACCGTGACAGAGTCTGGCTAAAAGCCTGATGAAGACTCCTTAGAAAAACCATGATGACGGAGTGGAGACAGTCAGAAAACAAGACCAATCATTTTCTTCCCCTAAGAGTTCTTAGTTCCTAGTTCAAAAACAAAAATCAGTAACAAACAAGCGTGAAACTACGGTACATCATGTAAATAAAAGCTAAGAAAACACTGCGTATTGTATCGAATCCGTCTGTTGACAATGAATGTTTTAATCTAAAAACAAAACAACTGCAATATATATATATATATATATATATATATATATATATATATATATATATATATATATATATATATAATATAAATTTTTCTTCATGTAAATGATTGATTGTGCCTGTAAAATGTTTAATTCCTTAAGGAAAATACAAAATGCATTTTCTTTATAATTAATTCTAATTATGAGCCAAATGTTTATAATTATACAATTATGTTCACGTTTATCTATCTATCTATCTATCTATCTATCTATCTATATATATATATATATATATATATATATATATATATATATATATATATATATATATATATATACACACTTTACTTTAATGAACGTCGAACCCAATGTCTAGTGAGATATTATTGAATATGAATTGAATTTCTTTACCAAGAGACATCAAATCTAAATATGTACATGTATCTCTTTCGATGATTTCCGATAATGGCGATTATATGTAGCGACATTTTGTGAAATTTGGTTTGTTTTTATTACTAGAAAATAATATCAGCTGAAAATAAATGTGATATCTGATGCAAAAATATTTTGTTAAAGTACCAACGTCATTAATCTCTTCACATTGTTTGTTTTGCACCAACATTTATGGTAACACTGGTTTTTACAATATAATTGCATTTTGTGGAGATGTTAATCATGGTGTTTTTGTAATGTTAGAAGAATGTCAGTAATAGATCGATCGGGTGCGTTTTTTAGAGCATTAGCTTGTCACTTTTTTTGTCATTTGGGTGAAATCCATTCTTACGTGATACTACACACTTCATCTATCAAATATAATAGTAGAGAACTTTATTTTGTTCATCATGTTAACATGATATTCTAACATAATATAACATGCATATTAGCCAATATTATATTCTCTGTTTATAATTCCCCGATGGATGCTTGCTAGTATTTGGTTAAAGCGTGGTATCTTACTGGTCTATTCTTTATATTTGATTCATAACAACCAATAATACACATTTTCGGGGGTTTATTTTAAGTGCACTCTACAGTCCTGTTTATGGACAATATTCACAGTCATATGAATCTGTTCAAGAACTTTTTTTTATAGATGTGAATTATGTAAAAAAAAATCAGATAAGTTTTATTAATGGACATGAATGCTGTTTACACAAGTTATGCCAATGTGCGGAATAATACATAAAGGAAGGTAGGCATACCATACCAAAAGTTAGGTCAATGTGCAGAATAATGCATAAAGAAATGTCCATGTATATCACATTTATTCTGTAGTTCATGTATATATAATATTGCAAAATAAAGAGCCCATTGATTACATGCCAACAAATTTCATAATGCGTGTCATTTGATTGTCAAATTGCATTCCTTTTGATTTAAACCCAGTTTTAGTTTAATATTCATTAAAATTATTTGTTCTAGTCAACATACCAAGACATTATTGTCTGGTTTATAATATGTACATGCAAAATGTTGTTTTTAATGCAGTGAAGAGCTCCAAAGATTAGAGGTTATTCGCAGTAAAACGGTCTATATTTAGAAGGAATTCGACAATTGCACGCAGAAATAAAGCAGATTTTAGGTATCTAATATAAAAATTTATGCCTGCTGTAAACTGAGACAGAATTCTTGCATTTGTTTGTACTTAATAATTTTTATGACGAATCTGAATTAACACCTGACTCAGCACAACGTATTTTGATCCAGATTGACTGCTGATCTCATGCAAAAAGGCCTGACTCGTATCGGAGAAATGTTGATTAGTCAATGGCAATCCACAATACGGTCTTCAACAGTTAACGTCACGTGGACTCATGTCAAGTAAACTGACAAAGTGAAAAAGGATCTGGGGGAAATTTTCGTGACAGGTACATTTAAGCTGTGATATCTCCTTAACTGTTGATCTAATCGCGATGAAATTTTCGGATTCTGCATAAATCACATCAGACAAAAAATTAAAAGAATTTTACGCAGGACACTCGGATCTCCCTTTAAGAAAAAGCATATATAACCAAATCATGTTTCTGTTCCCGAATTTTTCCTTCTTTAATTTCAATAAACTTTAACTCAGGAAGCCAAATTCTTCTGCACTGAAAACTGAAAGAAATTTCGGTCCCAATTGTCAATGCTGCACCAAAATGAACCCCATAAAATCCAAACTTCATCAGAGCATGTGGCCGACCAGTGGTCTTTAAACAATATAAAGCCATACAGAGTAAAATAAAATAAATAGAAAAACATGTCGATGCACATACATGTAAACTTTAGCTTCGCAATCAATTTGTGATTAGATAGTTCTGGCTCCGCGCTACACCAATACTACCTGTGCATCACGCATGATTGCATAGCCATAAAATTCTTATATATTCATCACCAAAATGTGTGTTACGGTTTAAGTGCCCTTCTTGGTTATTACACCATGTATTTTGGTCATCTGACTTCACATGAGCACAGCAGACACCATACATTGTAATTAATCCTAACTGATAGGAGTAGCCAGATTACATTATTGTAATTACAAATAGGTATAAATAGTAAATCAACTGCCAGTAGAGAACCAGCAATTTTAGTTTTTCTTTTTTTAGTTTTTTAAACTTCACCAATCATCGACAAAGTCCAAATGTTTAAAACTTCACCAATCATTGACAAAGTCCAAAAGATTAAAACTTCACCAATCATTGACAAAGTCCAAAAGACTCACCAATCATTGACAAAGTCCAAAAGATTCACCAATCATTGACAAAGTCCAAAAGATTCACTAATCATTGACAAAGTCCAAAAGATTCACTAATCATTGACAAAGTCCAAAAGATTCACTAATCATTGACAAAGTCCAAAAGATTAAAACTTCACAATCATTGACAAAGTCCAAAAGATTCACCAATCATTGACAAAGTCCAAAAGATTCACCAATCATAGATAAAGTCCAAAAGATTAAAACTTCACCAATCATAGACAAAGTCCAAAAGATTCACCAATCATAGACAAAATCCAAAAGTTTAAAACTTCATCAATCATAGACAAAGTCCAAAAGATTAAAACTTCACCAATCATTGAGAAAGTCCAAAAGATTAACATTTAGATTTGAATTAACCCCAAAAAATGTAGTTGTAAAGTTGAGGTTACTCATCCGTTAACATCGATCGGTGGCTGTAGCGTACTAACGGAGGGGGGGGGGGGGAGGACGGGGCTGTTGCCCCGGCCGCCAGAGGTCTTGGGGCGCCAAAACAGCTGATAAAAATTCGGGTCATCATCGTTGCCCCGGTCGCCATTTACCCTTAGTACGCCACTGATCGGTGGTACTTGTGGTTTAAAAAGATGAACACAAGATTACAGTATTGTAATTACAAATAAGTAAAAACAATTAACCAACTGCCACTTAAACAAGCAATTTATTTTTGTTAGTTTCTAAAACTTCACCAGAAAATGAACGTCGACAACATTTAAAAATTGTTTTGAAACAACCCCTAGAAATGTACCGGTGAACACATGCACGGTGTTTTCATACCATAGTTGTTCATCGATTACAGGGGGCCCCGGGTGGCCGAGACTAAGACAATCGCCTTTACAGATCACACATCTCTGTCCGCGTGAGTTCGAGTCTCTGCTCGACCAACGTGGGTATGTGAGAAAACTTGCCAGTAGCTTCCCGTGAGTCGGTGGTTCTTCCTCCACCAAAATATACTGGCTGCCATGTATAGCCTATCATGTGCTGATAAGCCACAAAACCAATCATCTATTACAATATAATGTATTCAAAGTATTAAAACTTTTTCGAATCTGAATTACTGTTAAAGTTACTAAATAAGACTGTTAATTTTGCCTGTTTGAAATGTTTATACATACATACTAGGGGTGAAACGATTAATCGATACATCGATGTATCGATACTTTTTCTATATCGATACCCATATCGATACAAGAGGGGAATAATCGATACAAAACGATACTTACTCTATGCAAGTTACTTTAATCTTCAGCAGTCGTGAATAATTATTAGTCATTTGCCTTTTCATTCTTTAAATTGAGAATTCATCTGAGACAGCCGTAGCAAGTACATACAATCATTTCTGTCAGTAAAAAATAAAAGCAATTGACAACACCCACTCGCCTTCTACAAATTAACACAAGGTGACTAACTCACGTGGTTCGAAATCAGCCCCCTTCTCCCGCCCCAATTCCATGCTAATCAGTTTATTTCGTCTGCATCTTCAGCCACTGATAACATATATCAACGGAAAGAAGACATTGCAGATTTCTTCCCTATGTATGATTTAAGTACTTTACTGATCATTTAATAACCATTTTTACGCGAAATTTATCTTTTGCATCGCATCTTGTCTACTTGGATCGAATTGAAGGCTACACATCCGGTGTGTCACGCAGTGTTACATGCAATTCAGATTAGTGGGTATTGTTTGTTCAAGTACTGGGTAAAACAATAACAACCAATAATAACTACCTGTAGCGTGTTCACTGCGTGACATACCGGTAATATTGGCATCCAAACTCTATCCAAATAGACACAAAGCAACATAGAAACTTCACACAAAGGTGACTATTAAATGATATGTGTAAAGTACTTGAATCGTACATGGGGAATAAGTTTGGAATATCTCCTTTTACGTTGATATATGTAATCAGCGACCGAACCTGCCGATGGGATAAAAAATAAATAAAATAAATAAAATAAAAATAGCACAGAATCGGCAAGGGGGCAGATTCCGAACCGCACGATTTATAGCCACCTCGTCAGTTTGTAGAAAGGGAGTGGATGTTGTTAATAATTTCCTTTTTCACTAACATAAACAAATGTTTGTGGCCGCGGCAGTTGATTTGCATCTGCAGGAATACAATGTGAAGGATTTGGCTATTAGTCATTTCCGCTCCCACACTCGGATTTGTTCAAGATAAAAATTTCCTTGCACAAGGAAATTGCACTGTTTCTTCTGTTTTGAAGATAACACCGTAATCTCTTCAAATTTAAGTGAAGACATGAAACTGGCAATAAGATGTTTTAAAAAATTATCCATTCAATGTAAAACAAAGGGCGTGGTGACCAGGATGAGTCATGCATATGATCGAATGGAGCAGCCTGAAATGGCCTAAAAGGGTGAATACAAATCACTAACAGCTAGTCTGTTTAGAAGTATTTTTAAAAAAACTCTTGTCAAGGATGAGAATGGCATGTGAACAGATGATAAGTCTATGTTTGTTTGTAATCTGCATACTGGAAATACACCCAATATGTCAACACAAACAAATGGCACCACCCTACCACTGACAGACATTCTAAAGATGAAAAGACCATCAAGTTGATATGTGTATCGATTATGTATCGTATCGTAGACTGTGTATCGAGAATCGTATCGATGCGTGGCAGAGGTGTATCGTTTCACCCCTGACACACACACACACACACACACACACATATATATATATATATATATATATATATATATAGAGAGAGAGAGAGAGAGAGAGAGAGAGAGAGAGATTTACATGCCTAAACGTGATATAATCATAATTCATTATATGGAGGTAAATACTCCTTACTCATCATTAAGGTTTACGTGCCCTTGTATTTTAGCCATGACTGTATACTCAACCCACGCTATGGTCCACTTCGTACAAAAATTGGTAAGAAATTATATACACCTTTATACATCTGAAGTTAATTTGAAGTTAATTTTGACAGAGGTACGGCATCCAAACTTTGCCATATCCTCCATGCATACCTGCTCTAACTCCAAGTGATTTTTGGTTGAATTCCGTTCTCTAATATTCACTGAGGGACAGACAATTTGATAGCCGCCATGCCGTTGGAAGTGCAGTTTTCCAGTGCATGTACAACATACCAAAAAGTGAATACAAAATGGCATTGAATAGTTGGATAATCAGACCGAGAAAGTGTGTTCAGGTGCATGGGAAGTACTTTGATTACTTTGATGGGATGTACCAATGTACTGTTCACAAATAAAATACTTTGTTGTACATTGCACTAATATTCAGAACTTTTTAAATTCAGATTGAAACGTATATTGAGAATGGCTAAATGCAAAATGTAGAGCCTCATTATATATATATATATATATATATATATATATATATATATATATATATATATATATATATATATATATATATATATATATTTGAGAGAGAGAGAGAGAGAGTTACAAATATACACCAAACAGAGCGGAAAGTGCTATCCCTGGATCCCACAGGAAAATGCTTGATAAAATTAACAGAATTTTTAAATACGTATAAATAATATTATCATATAGATACCTGATATATATACATACATATGTATATATAATTTCACATCATTATATATATTTATGTATATATATATATATTTTCACATCATTTTATATATATATATATATATATATATATATATATATATATATATATATATATATATATATATATAATTTCACACTATTATATATATATATATATATAAAATTTTACATAATGTTATATTAGTTTACATGACACAGAGATCCACATGTATACACCAACATACATATTACAGAATAATGTAGCTGTACGAAACTGAAAGCTCTGATTAATTAAGAGCAACTAAAATTGAAGCAAATCAGCAACACACGCAGCCAAAGAGCTAATAATTTTTAGACAATTCTAAAAAGTATATATGAAAGCTTTCCAAGTTAAGACTGAAGTAAGAGTTGTTTGCACATTGCACATCTGCATTTAATTCCATTCCAACATTTGGTATATTTCTTACAATCATGAAAAGAGGCATCCATTTTTGCGTTATTTAGAAGCTAGTTTCGTAAAAATGTTACGGCTGAATAAAAACTGTTTCTACCATACCTGGCTGTTTTGGGATCTTGGTATTTCAACCGTAGTTATCTGAAAGAATATTTAGTCTTATATTCTTGAAAGATCATGCAAGTATCGAGGACTAATGCCATTTAAAGTTGTACAAGTCCCAATAGACAAGCCTAAGCCTGTTAACACGAAGAGTACATGAGTTTGTTTTTGTAAACTGTTCCTCATATGTACAGTTGGTGTCGTTTGGTGTCTTGATATTCAAATCGCAATGTTCTAAAATGGAGCTTTTTGTTTCTTAATGTTGTTTCGGCCACAGAAATGCGAAAAAATTGAAATTTGACATAATAAACGTATGGTACATGTTTTTTTTAAAATTTGACATGATAAATGCATGGTACACTACCCTACAGAGTCAGATTGTTTGTCAAAATGCATAGTCAATTCCCCCCCCCCCCCAAAGTTTTACAGATTTTTCACATGTAATCACTGTATCCCATAAAAGAAAAAGCAGGATTCAGATTAAAAATTTCTAAGCCCTGGAATTTATTTGGATTAGCCTTCATCTGGTTATCCGAAAACCATTTGAGGGATAGATTACTTTCACTTTCAAAGGCTGATCAAAGAAATTTAAGATCATTTTGTGAGTAAGTCAATGTATTATCACCCGCAAGTAGATATATATGGTCGGTTCTGAAATACTAGTACAATTTATTACAACAATCCAATGGTAGGATGTTTAAGAAACCCACTTTTTTACAGAAGGGGAACAGGCTTTGTCTATATTTCGTAATTGGATTTCTGAAACACTTGTAAAATGTATTAAAACAATGGTAGAGTGGTTAAGAAACCCACATTCATAAACAGAAAGGATCGTAGTTCTGAAATATTTGTAAAACTTTGTAAACATACAGGGTTCAAATTTTTGAAACACTTTTAAAATGTACTTTAGGTCCATGCTATCGTGCTACTGAATTGTTTTATAAACATAATACAAAATGAATTATTTTATCAGCATAAATAATGGCACAAAGCTATGTTGTTCTAGATTCAATAGTTTGCAGAGAGGTGACAGAAACATCTTACGAGTTTAACATGAAAGCATCAATATCAGTATCTAGAGATAAGGTATTTGTTTACAGGTTTTGGATGTAATAAATGTATGGTCAAGGCTAGTTGTGCTATAACATAAGATACAATACAATAGAAATGCTTGATTTGTCAATTGTATTACAAAAAGGATATGCTGCAAAGTTTTAGAAAAGACGAAGATTTGAAGATAAAATTGGATGATAACAGCATAGAGATCGACATAATCAATCCTGATGACAAGATTGTTCAAAGTGTGCTGTATGAAGAGAGATTAAATTGCATATTTTAATATATATATATATATATATATATATATATATATATATATATATATATATATGTATGCTCGAAGGTTTAGTAAACTTAACAAGGTCAATCTACAACTATTAAGAAATGACAGAGACAGAATTAATCATAGGAATGGCAAAATGTGGTATAAATCTGAAATCTTTCATACGTTTGAAAGTATTAAAGAAACGTTGCATATTGTTGCAAATAAACATTTCAGTTTTCGATGGAGATCTGGTTGGTTTGTTGATACCGCCTAAAGACAATCTGTTAAGTGAAACGTATTCTCTGGATATTTTCATACCTTTTTAAGTGGCTGAAAAAGAACAGTATTTAAGACATACTACGTTCCTGAAAGTATAGTTGCTTACACAAGAACCACTCAATTTGTGGAACAAGTTAAACAGGAAATAACAGAAAATAAAATGCGCCGAGTTGAAAGAGTGGTTAACTGAACAGTCTATATACACTTTACACGGAAAGGTCTATGCCAGTCACATGGATGAATAGTGGCAGGCAGACATTGTTGATATGCATGCATATGAAAAATACAACGATAGATACCAATACATTTGGACAGTGATAGCTATCTTCTCAAAATACACTTAGGCTGATAAAGTACAAAGAAAAAGGGAGATGGCATACACGACGCTTTGTTTGAAAAGGATAAACACTGAGTACTTCAAGTACTCTGACAAAAAAGCACCTGTACTGGAAGGGTTTAACAAAACTCTGAATACTAGAATGTGGAAGTATTTCACCTAAAATGAAACCAGAATATGGGTTGACGTTGTGCTAAAATTAATTTATGGATGCAATAACACTCATCACACGTTAATCGACATGACTCCAGTTGCAGTTATTAAGGAAGAAAATAGATCAAATTTATGGATCAATGTATTCCGTTTTTTAACAACTGATACGTTTGGAACATGTAATTTAACATTGGACAAACAGTCAGAATTTCAAAATATATAGAGTATATCTACTCGTGACGATACAATGTTTCCCACTTCACTCGTAAAATATTTCCTTATATATATTTTAAAAAAAGTCGATTGTTTTTTTTATTATAAATTGTTTAAAGGCAAAAACCGTCAATTTGTATGGAGTTTTTCTCCATTTTGTGCCAATGCTATTAACGGCTGCATTACTACGTCTATAAAAAGAAGTTCCAAAATTTACAATAATTTTAAGACAGCGACCTTTTACAAATGTAACTTGTACAGATAATTCTTCAAATTGTGTATTTGGTCAAATTAATGACTCTTTTCAAACGAAAATGAAGAGATTTTTATTTTTGTTAACACATTTCTTGCGAGGATTGATACAGTGAACATTATTGAAACGTTACACAGCGGTCACATCCGATGGATTTCAGAACGTAACATCTTTAAACAAAAGATTTTAATGATTGTGAGTTGACTTGTATGGATTTTGATTCTTTATTTTGTTCATTTCTGCATTCAAACGTGAACTTTTGATTTTGGCAAGCTTTCAGTCTATTTCGGTAACAGACGCTGCACCCAAATTTCGTTTGTCACTTAATTTCGGTTTGCAATCAACGCTCATCAATGCTTGATTTCTCCATCGTTTTCAAACATGATTATGATTGTGCTTCGAGTTAGAATCGCTACTTAAACAATTTTATTACTATATTTAACCAAGCGTTTTTCCTAAAAACGTGTCCGTTTGTCGTAGAGTGCATACGATGCTGTGTGGGTGACAGAGTATCAAATAGCAACAGTTCAGGTAAGTTCAGCCACTAATAATTTGTAGGATGCATGTGGAAAACTAATTTAAAAAAGTTAAAACGTGGAGCCTACGTTTGTTGTTTGGAGTTAATTTTTAGGCATTTTTTTTATCGAGCCTCCTTCTTGATTAAATAAATGTATACTAGAGGGTCTACATCCATAAAAGATCTGTTCATCCTGATTGGAGGGGGTGGGGTGGAAAGAGAGGAGCAGCAGAAAAAGAAAAATGAAATAGGCCTAAATATGGAAATACAGATTTGAATAACATACATAAGGGCAGATATATTTCCTAAATGGGAAAAGAAAGTAGTTCCAAAAGTGATATCGCCACTGTGGCGATATCATTTTCTCCCACTGATATATTTCAGTATCTCATTATGAAATATATCATTACAAAACAATATTTACAAACGTATACCTTCCTAACTTTACTGAAGAAAAACTAAAAATCAGATAAGTACTATTAAGTGATCCGGTTTATTTGAAACTGGAAGACTTAAATGGAAACGATATTTAGAGTATGTTTTACCAACATGAGTTATCTGTATACGATAAAACAAGATGACATATACAAAGTTGAAAAAAAATTTAAGACTAAAATAATGAAAGATAAAAGTAAGCACTACTCAAATAAAAAGTTTCCTTGGAATCGTTTCACAGTTGGGAACCAGCAGACATTCCTGTAAAATAAATGATAGAGGAAGCACAGTACATACAAGCACGTCAGATGTTGCATAAGAAGGTACACATTAAAAACGTCATAAGGCAACTAAAATGTAGGCAATGTCATGGCATTGTAAAAAAATGGCATCACATAAAAACTGAAAAGAGATAACTGTAAGAGGATACAGCTGGGTGGGATTGGATCTATCAAAGACACTAAACACAGTGTCGCTAATGAGATGTTTATTTATAATGCATTTTAATGATGATTGAATATCTGACACCCGAGCTCACACCCTTACTTGCACCTCTCATAACCTAAACTATACCAACTGATACCCTACCCTACTCATGCGCACAATGTTCAACAACGGATATAACAAAATGATATTTCTTTTCAACGGATGCATGGATTTTATCACCAGATATGACTGACACATGGATTTATCAACATATATGATCTATATATGAATTTATCCATAAATATGATCAATGTATGGAATTATCAACAAAAATGATCAATGCATGGATTTATCAACATATATGATCAATGTACTGTTCATCAACAAGTATGATGGTGCATTAGATTGTCACACATATAATTACACTGACTACTAGGTTAAAACCTAGTATATATATATATATATATATATATATATATATATATATATATATATATATATATATATATATATATAATTTTTTCCCCCATCAATTCCATCAACATATACCATCCCGTTATCACCTTGCATCCAGGCGATGATCACAAATTCTTCCGATCCGCAGCTCCTGACAAATAGTTAAGGTTCTCGTGTAGTCCGCTCCCCCGGCCTGCTGAAGGATTCCTCAAGAACCTCCCTCTCCCGCAAACCTTTTGGTCCAGAACCTTGGGGCCCTCACACTGAATTAACCAGTATCGTCTCTAGAACCAAAGTAACCCATGACCTCATTATCCGGGTTACATACCCCCACGGAGTTCGACAACTCCCCGCAACAGCTAAAAAATACACTAACTGAGCCGTTTAACCATGATACACATTTGAGTGCGAATACAGTGATATATATTACGCATGCGTGCACACGAACTGACTTCGTTACACATTAAATTCTTTGATAAAACGACTGTATGAGATTATTATTATAGTTCTTGCTGTAACAGGATGAAGCCGAGTGGAATTGGATCTAACGAAAACACTTAACACAATTATGTGAATGAGATGTTTATTTATTGTGCAAATGAATGAATAATTAATATGACCCCTTACTCATGCGCATAAAGTCCAATAATGGATAGAACCAAAATGATGCCCACAAAGTTCAACAATTAATATAAGAAAATGATGGCGTTCCTAAATGGAACTGATAAAAGCATGGAATTTCAGCAAATACATCACAAACGATTTTGTATGTCAACGGACATGATCAATGTGTAAAACTTGTAAACAAATTTGATTAATACATGGATCTTTCACCAGGTATGATCAATGTATGGAATTTATGAACAAATATGAACAATATATGGTTCGTCAACAAGTATGATATAGTGACATTGATTTGATTGGTTTTCACACATATAGTAACACTGAATTTGATTTTAACACATATAGCGACAATGAATTTTAGGTTAAAAATGGAATATACGATGGTATTTATTTCGTGACATCCAGTCGATGAACATAAGATATTTCCGATTCTACAGCTTCCGTCAATGATCATGGAACGACCTCGCGTGGTCCCCTTCTCCCAGCCTGCCGAAAGATCTCTCGAAAACCTTCTTATCCCGCAGATCCGTTGGTCCAGAACCTGTGGCCCTCACACTGACAAACCAGTACCGTCCTTCGAACCAACGGTACCACTGACCGCAGTATCCGGGTTATATAAAACCCCAGAGTTCTATGACTCCTCGTAAACAGCTCTACATCTGAATATTGCTTCCGTAAAGTAGACAGCTTCCTGACAAGACTCATTTTTATTGTGACGTTATAGTAGAGAATTTGGGCTAAAAGTACCCTGATTGTGGTCAAATCCACGCCCAGAGAACTCGAGGTAATCGGATTTCTCGCCGCCGGCACTTTGTACGTGCAACAGTGGGTGAACTGAACTCAGTATTTTGAAATACCTAAGGCTGAAACTATACATCCTCGGGCAACACTATACGCGGCTACGAAACCCGTGTACCTGTTCGTTGATATATACAAAGGTATTTTAGTACAATCAGTATTTTGAAATAACTAAGGCTGAAACTATACACCCCCGGGTAACACTGTATGCGGCAGGCAACGAAATCCATGCACCTGTTCGTTCATATATACAAAGGTATTTTAGTACACACAATTTCGTGACACTTGCATGGTGCGCAGCCGCAACCGGAACATCACAAATTAGATAATGAAGCTAAAAGAGTGACAAAATACAAGAAATTTTGAGAAAATGAAAACCAAAAGTTTAAATACGGCCTAGAAAAGGATGTGATGTTGTGCACTTTCTGCAGAGAATATTCACAGAAATACTAAAGTGTGTGGGTGTAACAAGATAACCGGGTTGGATTTCGGATTTATAACAGAACACTTTTGATGGTGATACAAATGCAATGTTTATTGATGAATGACTTGAATGGATAAAAAGGTTATGATTAATACGTGCGTGTATAAGGTCAAAATATTGGACAAATTAACATAATCCGCACGAACCTAATAATGTAACCCAAATGTGAATACAAATAAATAAATACACAGTACAAGGACAAAGGTTAATGATTCACAGTAATTTCAGACTACAAAAAGAATGATGTGTTTTACTCAAATAGTAAAATGATGTACTTTACTCATATAGTAAAAAATGTATACTCGTATTTTATTCAAATAATAAAATGATGAAAACAATGGGATAGATATCACACAAAATATCTTTACAATCCCAAACCACTGGGTATCACAAACCCCAAAATTTGCCCACGGCTAAAAAAATCACATGTATGGAGGAGTAACACAAAACACTCCGTCACTGGTACGCTTGGCTATCAGTCACACTGGTCAATCAAGCAGTCAGCATTACAGGTAGTCAGCGACCACCATTCAATTCCTTGATCAATCAAGCGATCAGCCCCATTAATCGGTCAGCAACGCCCGATCACCTGCTACTCAAACAACACACTGTTAATTCAGCTCTACGGCTGCTATAGTTAGCTTTACAGCTGCTATGGTCAACTTCTCTGGTCAGCTCTATAGCTGGGACCTCGTCGACTCTGATCAGCTGAAAATAAATCTAACACCGTGTATTATGATTGACACGGGCATATACGATAACACGTAATGACGTTTTATACGGTAAGTTATACAAATTACATTATCGGCACAACATTACAAAGCAATAAACAAGTTCAGAAGTGAACCTACCCGTGTCCGATAAGAATCCTATGGTACTAAACGTTTCCTAAAAATGCCACTTTATATTGCTAATATAAAGCTCTTATTAAGTCACAAACAAGAATAGAAAATATTTGCATTGTACTACGCAAGTCGAAGCTACATAGAAAATATATACATCAGAAATTGATAGATAATTTACATACCTCTACAGCTGAAGATGCGCAAATCCTTAAGTAGACTGCTCACTGACAAGACGTTCCGTAATGTAAAGATTTAGTCTTACGGTGAGGCATTTATACACAAACGATGCAGCCCTACATCGTCCCTGCGCTTGATGTATTCGGTTTTTCCCGTCGAAAGCACTTCGCACGTGCGGCATAGGGTGAACCGAACTCACTGTTTCGAAATATTGTACAATATACATAAATCACCCTCGGGTATCGTTGTTACAATGAAAAACGAAACCCGAGTACATGTATTTAATAAATAAAAGGGATTTATACAATTCCGTGACAGTGGTGTACTTTTACCAGACTGATTGAAATTTTGGCAGGATCAGTAAAAATGTTATTAGGTGATCTTGTGGATCAGTAAACTTTTTTTCAAAATAATCTTAATTTCAAACCCTGATGTTTAACAGGATTAAGCCATCTAGAATATGAGGAGAGATTAAGAAAACCCAAGGTGCCAAAACTTAGATTTCGATGCATGAGTGTAACGTGCCGGCCATGGTAAGACTGTCTTCGCGTGATCTGGTTTGTCTGGGATTCAAGGGGATGAATACTAAATTGCATATATATATATATATATATATATATATATATATATATATATATATATATATATATATATATATATATATATATATATATATATATATATATATATATATATATATGTATATAATTATATACATATATATATATATATATATATATATATATATATATATATATATATATATATATATATATATATATATATATAACGCGGATAAATTTGTGCGACTAGTTTCGCATTTACTGTATGCTTCTTCAGGCACAAATATTTTGAAAGAAACGGATGTCGTCTATATATTTATAAACATTTCGTCATTGACATAACGTCATAAATGATATGCATTATCATAACAATCTCATATGTATAACGTGATCAGAAAGATACATGAGTCACTAAAGAAAACTGAATCAGTGAAATCACAATATAGAGATAAACAGTCATACAAACAATATTTATAAATGATATACATGTATGCAACATATTAATTCCCTTACTACAATTTTATACAATTTTATATAATGCTTTAGAATTAAGGCCATTGGGATACAAAGTATCTAACCGATGAATCCTGTAACTTTCTTTAATCAGTCTGTTCATCTCTCCATGCACAATATCGATTGGCATGAAGAAAAAAAATCACGTAAAGTGTGATTATTTGTATTAAAATGTATTGAAACATTAGAGAAGAACTGAAGATCCACACACATTTTTTATATGAAAGCGGTGATTATTCATTCTCTTAGAAACTTGTTGAAGTTTTTGTCCAACATATTGCATTTTACATTTTATTTTACAGGTTATCAAATAAATTATATCAGTTGATATGCAGTCAGTGTTATAACGTAGAGAAAACAATTCTTTTATATTAGAGCTAATAAAATAGGTACGTTCTCTAATATTTGTGGATATATATATATATACAGTGAAACCCCTCAACACCGAAAACCCTTGAGAGGCCAAAAAGTATTCGGTTTTGAGAATTTTTCGGTTTACTGAGGTTTCTGCAGATGTGAAAAAAGTCTTTTTATAAGCGCTTATGTGACGAGAGAGAGAGAGAGAGAGAGAGTCTGTGTAATTATGAGAGCATCAGTGTCTGTGTGTGTAAGAGTGCACAAAATTAAGAAAGTTCTTTTTTAAAATACATGTATTTAATAAGAATTATTTGAACAACATACGTTCCTTCCGAAAATCACATCGTGTCACCTGTATAAGTTGTTCCACATCGAAATATAGTCCTCGTCACATAAAACATCTGAGGAATGAGATACTTGTATAACTTTACTCTGAGTCTATTAGAATTATGAATGATACTCGATAATGTTTAAAATACTTTGTATAATTCATAATGTTCACATTTCAAGAGTCTGGCTTGAAGAAAGTGTGGAGCGTTCTATATCTTTTTCGTACATCTTTCTTTAACTAATGTGGCTTGTGTTAATGACTCCATTTCTTGTGCCGTAGCCAAATAACATTCATCCTTAGCAATCGTGAAGTTTTTAATCTCCGTATAAGATCTAAAACTTCAGGGTATGTCTTTAAGTGAATCTGACTTTTAGAATACTGCTTTGTCGGTCTCCGTTGGCAAAGCATCAAAAGCGAGGCCACATGCCTGGTAAATAAAGCCCTGCTATTTAATTAAAAAAAAAAAGACAAGCAAACAATGTTCTATTGATTATGGATACAAATGAATAGCATCAATCACAATTAGATAATAAGCAGATAAACGTAGTCTTTCCTCAATGGCTGACCTACAAGCATTTAGTAATTAATAATTCGCCTTAAAAGCTGGCTCTTTTGTATGGTACAAAGACTTCAAATTAGCCTATTGTCATCCATAATCTGTGTCGGCGCGTTGTCAAGATTTGTTTTAACCTCGCGTGCCCTTGGGACATTTTCACAAAAGTGCCGAATCACAATAAAATTTGCAAGTTGATCAGAAACTCTCCGACTTCAAGCATCAGACAAGCGTATATAGCACAACAATCTGGCAGCTATTTTACTGAGAGCAACAAAATAGTCCAAACAATCGACAACGTTTAATTAATGTAATTTTGAAAACGGGCCAAAATGTCTTGAATATCCACAACTACCATGCAACCTTTATGCAAGATTCGTAAAGCTTCTTCACTATCAGTTGTAAAGTAAACCAATATGTTTTTTTTCTCTTTTTTTCTGCCCTGCTTGCTTCAACCTGAGTTATATATATATATTGATATGTGATGAGTGTTAGATTAACCTCACTTATACCAGGCAACAACTGCTGGCCCGGCTTTTGGACATAATTAAGGAGATAAGGAGGTGCTACGGTGGCACTCTCCAGTTCGTACTTTCATAGGGTTAGATTTTTAAGGAAAAAGAATTACCCAGGTTATCCTCACTGGTTGTCCTGGCTATTTAAAAAAGACCTTGTATATCTAAGGTATTGTTAAAAGAACTTTGAATTCCCTTTATTTTGGTGTATGATTGATGGGTGAAATTTGGGTTATAGAGTATACAGCTTGGTCTTACTTAAGATGTGCACCTCTCAAAAAACTGTTAGCTCCGCTTGGTCATTTTCACTTCCTGGACTTCAAAGGTAAATTTAAAAAAAAAGAGCCTATAACTTTTTTTACTTTTTATATGTTTTGTAATTCATTCATTGTACTTTCAGAGGCTGGTATTGCCTATTCTGGCAAAATTCGTTTCCCTTTTTTAATAACTGCTGAAAATAGTGTACTTTTGACTAATTCAGGCTGATTTTTCGAGTTCTTTGGAGCGGCCATTTCTGTCTGCTGTGTGCTTAGATCATGTCCAGTTTCCACAAGTACAATATGTAAAGAAATTTCAGCCACAGTACATGAAAGTAGCATAGAGCTTTCCCAACATTCTCTCTAGTGTGCATGTTGCAAATGCAGACAACTTCATTTTACACCTGTCACTCTCTCAGAAGCACGTATTATCTGTAGAGCGCCCCCTAAGTAAGGCTGATTGATGTAAAATTTACTTCATCATATTACAATAAATTTTTATTCTGGCAATGGTCAAAATCTAGGAGTCATAAATAGGAAGTGTTGTTTTATGTTCTATCTATCTATCTATCTATCTATCTATCTATCTATCTATCTATCTATCTATCTATCTATCTATCTATCTATCTATCTATCTATCTATCTATCTATCTATCTATCTATCTATCAGTAGTAAATAGATTGACAATTTGTGGACCAATTATATATTTTTGCAATTTTATTTCGTATCCCTATTCACAAACCTAATTGGACCACTCATATTTTTTAAAAACAAATATACCCCCTGGGTCCCTGAACCATGGTAATATTTCAAATCTGGACTATAGTGATATTTAAAATGATGACCCACTTTAAAGTTTCAGAAAGTTGTATTTTTAACATCTCATATCCCTATACGAGAACATATCTGTCAGCTCCTAATTTTTAGAAACAAAGATACCCCAAGTTTCCAGGACCATAGTGTTATTTTTCAGTGCTGAACCACTAAAAATGTTACATTTTTATTTGTTAAATCTCGTGTATATATACGAGAATATTTCTGGATCACACCGATTTTCTTTAATCAAAGAAAAATACCCTATAGTACCCAAACCAAATACTAATCTAATGATTAATAACTGAGTGTGAAGCAAACAAATTGTGATATACAGGCCAACATAAAATAAATAAATCCAAGTTTGGATGTGTAGGAAGTCATGAGAACTCCAACAGAAAACTAATAAATAATGCATCAGCAAAACATTTATTTGCGTATGTTATAACTGAACCAGCAACATAATTCCTATATAAAATATATTCTACTATGAATGTAAATATTTATTGTGCAAGGTATACCAGTGATTTATTATGACTGTACATCCTAATTTGCATAGAATTTGCCCACGCATAATAAATTGAAATAATTTGTCACACTGATACTCTATTTCCAGCACTGTTTTGTTTCACTACCATATAACAGCCTAACTAACATCATATTGAAATATTTCTACTAACAATAAATGCAGGTTTTAAAATGCAGGAAAACTACACCACAGCCAGACGAAGATGCAATCAACAATGAAAGTAAAGTGCAGCGACAACAAAATATCGTCGCTTTGTATGTTATTATATAGTAACAAGTACAGTGGTAGTATGTAAAATTCGTTTTGGAAAAGGCAAAGAGTTGCATTTAAAAGCCAGCAGTTTGCAGTTCAAATCTTGGTTCGGGAAATATAGATTGAGAACCACATCAGTTCTTTAGAGTAGACCACACAAAATGCAGATCAAACATATACTTCGCGACCAAAAATAGCTCTGATAGAGTTTTAAATAAGACAAGTAAGTGAATAAATAAATAAATAAAAAAATAAAAATTCATCGTATAGCTAACATACATGAACTGTGTCACATTCTGTAGTGTACGTGAAACATGTAAAAAACAAAGGCGTGTAAACAATAAAGTAAAACAAATCGTATGGCCAAAGTACAAGAAGCGCGACACAACATTTATGACAAAAGTTAAATATAGTACTTTTCTTTTCATATATCTAAACCATTAGTAGTGAAATATATAATGAAAAATGACTTGTTAAAATAAACGAGAATAAAAACATCTATATAGATCAGCCGATTACAAAGCAAGTGAGAAACGAATTACCAGCTCCATTAATATGCGTTCCAGCTAGGAAAGAATAGAGACGTTTAAATAAGCAAAATTTAAACAAGATCATAACGAATAAACTTTGACATTTATTAACAGCAATCTAAATAAGTACAGATTTTACGGCGGTAACAATCAGGATTTGTATAAAGTTTCCAATGATGTTGAACCATATTTAAAGAAGATCATCATTCGAAGACTTCGGCGATTTGGTGCTGTAAAAGTACAGTTAGACTTACCGATCAGACTTATAAAGAGACCCACACAGGAGGGAGACCAAGTTGAGTACCAAAATGTTTACTACAGAGCACGACCTAAAAAAATATTGTGAACAGAGGCAAAATGAATGATGTCAATGGCCGGGTTTTTTTTACATTTTACACACCATATTTGGACAGGAAATAAGTACAAGTACAAGATAGATGTTTGACAGGATAAAAAATTAAACGTTGCACAAATACAGGTATCAAGCGCTCGGAAGAAACTCATACACAGATTTGCCTGAATGGGTTAATTACAAAAAGGCTTGTATAAGCGTAATAAAATACTGATGATCAATGTTCCTTTGATGCCGCAGAATCTGTCTTATATCCACCAAATGATTATGTAGACAGACCATCAAAATAAAATTTATATAGATACAGTCATTCAAACGATAATGTCTTGAAAATTCAAAATGGATTTAATATATCCGTAAATTTGTATGAAGTATTATAACGGGGAGATAGCAGTATGTACGTCCACGTCGCGAAGCGGCGAATCTCTTGCGCGGAGAGACAGTGCGGCGAAGCTGAGAGAAACTACATTAAACCTGCCAGAGTAACTGAGAAAGAGAAAGTCAGATACCTTCACATATTGATCATATTCGCTACATTTAGATCAGCCCAACACCTGTCTTCTGGAGACCATTATAAGTATGGACGGTACCATTACCTTGGAAAAAGAAGATTTATCAAAATTGGTGTCATCACACATAAAAAGACATGACGGATGGAAATATATCTATATTAAATGTTTATTTTTTTTCAATACATAAGAAAAGTTAACATAAGACAAAAGACTATGCTATAGTATAGACAACTTGATGGATATAATGCCTGGAAAAGTTCATTTGTAAAACTTAACAATTAGCATCATCATTTAAAACTTCAGTGTGTTGTTTTTTGTGATCTTGATAGTATCCTCGTACAATAAAATTGCAACAATGCTCTGTAAGTATCAAATCAAGCTTTTATTTGTACCTAAAGTCAATTAATAAATGTTACAGGCCAGTCATTTACAGGGGTAGCGATTGCATTCGAATACATAGGTAGCTTTGAAAGTTTTAATGAAGTAGCTTTGGGCGGTATGCCCAAAGAAACGTTTTACTGTCACGTACCGATTCAAATATATTAAATGACGATTACCAGTATGCACATGATGTGATGTAACACTTCAACCTTCAAACATTATCTGATATACACGATTATTACGTGAAAAAGATGTTTTGATGTTGGGTAACATTAGTGACGAACTGAGGATTGTATGCATGTTCAACTATAAGTTAAATCCTGCATAATATTACAGCTCACCTGGTTTATCTCATAATGCGAGTCTGAAAATATCGGGTGTTCAGTTAGAACGTTTGACAGACTACGACATGTTTCTGATGTTTAAAAGTGGATTTCGAGGCGAGATTAATATGATAGGCATGCCATAGCCAACCACGACTTATGACACCTCCATCATAATTTTAAAGACTACCCTCTAGCACCAAAAAAACAAAACAAAAACAAACAAACAAACGTTTACTATGCAAAAAGTTATGTATCTCCCTTGTAGAAGAAATTGATTCATGATTACAAGGGTATAAAACCAAGTGAACCAAAACTATTATGTACATTAAGAAACAAAAGCACATATGTGATAATTACAGAAACTAACACTTTTACATACAATTAGGACTTAAAATGAAAAAATACATAGAGTTGTCTTTGTTTGAACAATAATCTCGGCTGAAATGCTACATAGAGCTGAATAGAAGTTTGACACAAAAAGCAACAATTATTTCGAAAAAGATATTTTTTCTTCAAATTCATGAACAACGCTGTAACAGATGGCAAATTTGAGAGATAAAAACAACAGTTAAAATATGTACAGGTGAAGAAAAAAAAAGTCCAATGCCAGAAAGATATTTCATTCGCCAGGAGAACAGTTATTGACGATGATCTCGTGCTAGTGAGTTTGAAAACAAGAAAAACAAATTAACTAAACCAATTTACGGCGGTATTACTGTGTTTGGAGCTATCCAAATGGTTGATGTACGAATTCTATTACAAGTTGAAAACCAAATACGGTCATATAATTAGACTTCACATAACTGATACGAACTCGTTATGCATTAATGTTGAGACAGCAAACATTTACTGATGTTGGAAAGAGAACATCCAATTTTACGACACTAGTGACTATCAAATGGAATAATAAAAAGATACCCGGAGTTTTCAAAGATTTACTAACTGGAATTCCACTTAGAGATTTTTTGGGGGTTGGTTAAGATCCAAACTCCATGCATTTAAAACGGATAAAGATGAAAAGAATGTTTTCAAAGCAATAAAATAAAATGATTAAAGAGAAAAGTTTACTTATTTACTCACAAGGAAAATTATCAAGAGATGAACTTACTCAGATCATACAGTGACGAGATGTACAGCATCAAAATGACCAAAGTAGCATTATCTATGTATGATGACAAGCGTTGTTACAGAAGACGAACAAAAACCGTGCATGTTCTCTAAAACGTTTGATTACAAGTTGTACCTTTGCACGATCATCCATACTGATATTTCAAGATGTACAGCTATAAATGCTAGTCTAGTTAGGTTAGTTTAGTTGCTTTCTTATTACTTCAAGATTCCCACAATCATCAATTAGAAATAAAGTATTGGTTCCTTGGTTCATATCAACCAGTAATTTGAACCACTTATTTATTTTATCTTCGGGATCTATCACGATCACCATTCTATCTTTCAGTAACCACTGTCTATCCTATGTCTTGTTTCGCAGAAAAGCTGGTCAGGTGATAACGATTGAATTCAAAGAGTCTTGCATTCGGTCTCTATAAGATTCAGTGCAAACATTGTTTTATCACAATTAGTCACTCCGCAAATTATCATGTTCTACGGCTCCTTTTGATACATTTATCCGTAGGTAAAAGCTATGCTATTTATTTAAAACATATTAAAGCTGATTTGTTTTGAATGTTAACGTCAGCATCAGACATGAAATAAATATACATGTTATGGGTATCTACATTTTATTTTCTATCGATTTGGAAGTGGATACATTGTTGAACCGTGGCTAATTTAAGACCGATACAATGTAATCAGTTATCGTGTGTACTTCTCAATTCAAGCGAAATACAATTATTGTCAGTTCAAAAATTCTTTACACATACTGTGCATCTTGTTGTTTATCAGTGAAATCATTACAAGCTTCTGTAAACTGTTGCATCAGTTGAAAACTCTGGGATTAAACCATGCTAGACAGACCTTCTAAAATCACCGACATTTTTTATTGCCAAGTTGTAAAACGTTTCTGGATCACTTTTCCGTTCTCTTTGTACAGTTGTCCTAGGAGAATTAAGTGTTATGTTTGTTAAAGCTCAGGTGTCTGCTATGTCGATTATTCTCTCCATAGTGATGTGGTTATGGAAGAAAGCAGTTCTATTTCCATACTTTTTCATTCGCCCATTGTGCAATTGTTTCGGATGTAATTATAACCTAATGGAAGCAAATGTTTTCCCGCTGCTAGTCTCGGTTTTCGCCTTCTATCACTTTAAAGGCGTTTGTACGTGTAATGATGCATCTAACATCATGAGGAAGAGCACAAGGGTGCAATGGACATTGATATATTTATATCTGAAAGTCAAATAGTATTCTAAATTTCTTTTCATACATAAGAAACTGTACAGCTCCAGTACCCGTTTTTCTGTATTATCTGCCCATGTTCTCATCTTTCTGAATTTTACATTCATGGTTCCTTGTTCAATAGCGTTTATTTCAACCCATACAGTTGAAAACAAATCTTTGTATGTCATGAAAATGGTCTAGTCATTTAACTTAAAAAGATCATCACTTCCGTATGATATGGTGATGTGTTTCACAAGCATTCTACCCAAATTGTTTACTACCGCATTGTTATCAAACGACACGAAGAAACAACTTGCTGTAATCAATATCTCTGGATTTTTTGTTGTATTTTTTTTTTAAATTGCTATTTGTAAAGCTTGTTCTTGTTCAATGCTGCGGATACAATCATATGTTGGATTGATGTATTTAACTCCTCGCGACATGTTACCTGTTTGCTAGGAGTTATGTATGTTACCGTAAATTTCCAGTTATTGTGCTGAAAAAGCACAATAAAGGCTACTCGGAAGAGACACTGTATCTTTATTATTTACTACAGAAGCAACCATAGATAGGGTCCTTCTTTTTATAAAAAAAATAACTTGCAAGCAGCATTCACACTTACACCCATCACAAGTGGAGTGAATGTTTGCTCCAATTGTAATTGATTATCAAAAGGATGACAGAAATCATTCAGTTTTGGCTGCCGTGGTTTTCAAGTTTTACATCATTTTCTGGGCGAGTGGACTCATATAGAGAAAAAGTATCGTCCAGGTTGTTTATTGTTTAAGTACTGAATCACCAAGCCTTGTTCTCTCAATCTTTCATTCAAGTGGTCTAGTGTCTTTGTTCTTTTTTCATTTCAGTATTATGTTTTTCTCTGGTAATATTCTACTAAATTCTCGTGTCTAGTTCTTTCTTCGTCAGATCCACAAAGATCAAGTAACTTAAAGAGATAGTTGCTTCCTGTAAATTCTAGACCGTAAGCTATTGGTTTTAACTGACGCTATGGCCATATATTGTGATGGAAACAACACAATAAAGTATATGCTTTTGCATACGCTATTTATTATGATATATTTAAGAGTAATAATTGTTAATACTGTTCCCGGTTTTAATGTCATACGCTGATCTACAATAACCAGGAAATGTTATCCATTTAATTTAATTCCAATGACTAAAACGTTGCTTTCTTCTAGATGGCGTTTACGTGTATCTTTTACACTGTAAAGTCCATCTTCAGATTCTTTCTAGAGGTCTAATGAATAACCAACATGTTGGGTGATTACCTCTAATCCAATGAAAAAATCAATATTGTGATCTGCAGAACATCTCGAATGATCAATATTAAACTTGATTTTCTTACTTGATTTAAAGCATTTATTTTGTGTAACTTGTATTCAGCAAATCGTGATGGATCATAGTTGAATTCGTAACTGTTCACCTGTTTCTGGGGTATAATTTCAGACATAAAAACGGCCAACAACCGTTTTATTTGTGAAAAGTTTAGATCTATATTAAAAATTGAAAATTTATTATGATGATAAGCTAATGCAATACTTGCAGTGCGATATTCGTAAAGTAATATAAATCCTGGCAAAATTAGAGTTTGTTCATCAAACTCCTTGATGTTATTATTGTTTTCCATTTTCAGAATTATAATTCTGTTAATTAAATCAATATAACTTAAACCGAGTTCTGTGTTCAATTCAGTTTTTATTGGTTTCTATGTTTTGTTTATTTCTGTTTCACTTTTTTCAATGATCTGCATGTGTTGTAAACTTTTGGTCCAAATGATTTACGGTGTTATTTATATGTTTTATTCTTTTGTCTACTTGGTCAATACTATTATGTTTTAGACTTATCAAGCTCAGCATTAATTTCTTGCAACAAATTTGGTGATCTTATCACTCGAATCTGTAATAGATAAATCGAATGGATTGTTTTCATTCACATATTTTTTATACATCCCTTATCTTTCTGGTTATCTCTGTTAAATCGTTCATTTTCTGTAACTCTGACATGATATTAGTGTTAGCTGTATCTTGTTGTTCAAATTAGTAATTGTTTTGAAAAAATCATTTATTACCTTGTTGATCTCTTGATAGTTTTTAATTATGTTTGCTTCATTATTCAAGTCTTTCTGTAACTGTTCAAGTAATTTGTAAAGTACTACATTCTTCAAAGATCTCCTTATTTCCCCGATATCACTACACAAAGTTTCTATCTTGGTGTATATTCTCTGCTCGACTGGTTCTATATAGTATACAAAACAATACATCAATCAACTGCTCGTTCTCTTACTGTTTGCAAGGCTTGCCTAGAAAGATATAAATTATTGAATCTCGGAGTGAATCTAAGATTTATTTTCTGTTCTCATAGCTCTGAGATTTTGTTAGCTCTTTTAGGACCACGCTTGTTCAATAAATAAGGATTTTTTGGTTTTTGCCAACTTTTTCCAGATCTTTATATATTTTAGATTGTTTTCCTGTACCAGAGTATTTTGTGTTTGATTATCAACACTTGTTTGAGTATTTTGACTATTAGCTGCTCAAAGTTTTGTTGAGGATCTGCTCGATTGATAACACGGTTATTGTTGACGTTTAAGTCAGTGTTATTTTTTAATCATAGTACGACAAATTTTTCGTCCTTGTTATCAAAATGTTAAAAAGAAAACCAAAGTCACTAGGTTCTCTAAGAAACTATTCCATTATTTAAAGATAAAGCCTGCATCGAGAAGGGAGAGAGGTTCAAAAGGAAGAAGGGAACAATACATTTGATGCACGTCATCACAGCTTTTTTCTTTACACGGAAAACATATGCTACATGCATCACTTTTCTATCTTCATCTCTTATGCTGATATTTAATTTGTTAATTAGAACTTATTGCTTGTAATGGCCATTAACATTGTATGATATCAAGTCTCAGTGAAACTGTTTTTGACTGGCAAATGAGCTAGTAACACGAATAATAGCCATTAAAATATAGTTTGGTGTTATTGATTTATTCGAGGAAAATATATCAATTTGTTGGTGTCATAAACCCACGAACTGTACCAGATTCAGTAGGCACATGTATATTTTTCTGGCTATTGAATTCTAACAAGGTAGTATTATAGTTGGTGATATGCACTGTGTAATTGTTACTCTGGGTAATTTTAACGTATGAGTTGTGTTTCAAACAATCAACACTACTTTCTTCAATGGCACTATTTGTGGTCATTCCCTCTTTGACTTATTTATGTACATTTCGAGGTTGTTAAAAACCATCAGAAATGAAACATCGTTTGTTTCAGTCTTGTCAATGATGTAGTAAAAGATATTGTTTTTTAGTTCATCGGAAATAATGTAATACTCAACAACAAATTTGGTATATGTAATGAAATTACTAGCTTACCATTTCTGTTATCAATTGGATTGTTGAGATAAACTATTTTCTCAGAAAAACGGTTGATTGCATTATAACTCTCATGCTTTGCAAAGGCAGAGCCATTCGTTTATCTAGCGATAGACAGGGACACTTCGTGTACGTTCGCTTATGCGCAACATTTGTTTAGGGGAAATTATCGCAGCCAAAACCTAAGCAGCCAAAAGTTCACGTTTCTTTTCTTTTTAACTTTTATCGTACTGTGCACATTTTTTCCTGCAAGATTTTCCGAGAAAACTGATTAAGTGGAAATGGAATAATAAGCTTTACGATCTTCGGTTACCCATGTTTGATGGTGGACCTATTGCCATCTTAAATTGATTCTCTAATAGCGTGTTGTACGCAACCATGCGAGTAGATTTAATTTGTATATGGCAAAGTGAATTAATAAAGTTTTTTTTTTTTTTTGTTTCTTTTTTTTCATTCAAAATTTTATTAATCTAGCGAAAAATAATAAAAGTATGTCCCGAAAGAAAATTACATCTTAATAGTTACTACCATTATTTACAACCTGAAAAAGTTTGACAACGCGAGAGCAAACTCAAAGTTCTACTAAAATATTTCGGATATTGGTTTGGACAAAGTCCATGCTTCGCCGTTGCAAGATACTAAAATGGGTACTGACACTACCACGATGACGATGATGACGACTACGACGATGATGGTGAGGATGATGATTGTCAAATTCAAGCTGATGATACTGTAAATATTTCTAATGGTTTTAATGATGTAACAAATAGAGTGATACAGTACGATCAGTACAAACTAAGATTGAAATAATAATTTCAAAATTCTGGTTATAAAATAGGCTTGGATTTTGCAAGAGGTATGTACACAGATAGTAAGGGCGAAACATAAATCAAATCCAGATGAAGATCAAGTGCTGCAGATGATTTAAGGATCATCTAGAAATGGTCTTACAAAATTTGTATCACCTAGTACAATAGAAAAGCAAGCTGGAAGAATGAAAGAAATAATTGCTGAGTATCTGGGAAATAAATAAATTATTCCTACTTAACAGATGAATTTCAGAATAAATTAAATAACCATCAAGACACAGAAGAAACAAAACCTAAAAATCCGCTTGGACCTGCTAGTGTACGAAGGCATCCAATACAAGATATTTGAGGTATGACATTACTCGACAAAATTTTACTGTAGCAAAGGAAATAATGATTTGAGTGAATCAATTGATGAAACGTTTAGTAGGTTGTCTCCAGTGGTAAAGTTGGAGCTAAAGAATAAGTAGAGATGCAATATTTAGGTGATCAAGATGAATTATCTAATGATATTCGAAGAAGACCACTTTCACCTACTGGCCGTGAAAAAATTATTGCAAGGTTATATGCCCAAAAAAGAGAGGGGATTCAAAAATAAAATGTTGTAATTGCAGCCTCAAAATTAGGAGTTTTTAAAATATAGCTCGAACATCATGACGAGCAGGTTTATCCAATGTTTGATGGTATGACAAGTTGATTATATAAAAGTGCAGGCCAATTTTGTTTCTTTTCTAGCTGACCACGTCCTATTCTGTAGCATTAGTGGGTATATTAATTGTTTGTTTGTTTGTTTGTGTGTTTGTTTGTTTTTGTGTCCTTTTTAGTTTTTTGTTTGTTGTGTTGTTTCTTGTTTATTTTTTTATTATTTTCTTTAATTTTTTTAAATTTTCTCTTTTTTTGTGTGTTGTTTTGTTTTGTTTTTGCATCAAAGGGGTCAACAAAGCAAAAAAATAGAATTGGCAGAAGCTCACGTGCATAACAATATGCTGCTTCGCTCATATACATTGTGGTTCGTCAACGTAGCTGTTGTCCCTCCGGGGTATTAATAAACTACTCAAAAAAAAGTAAACCATTGCTGCTCTGCAACCATTAGTGTCAACATAAATTATTCTTTGTTTATTTATTGATCATTATTAACGTTTTTAAATTGCCATGTGCCGTCTGAATGTATGAGACCTGGCAATAGAAATATTGTCATCATAATACTTATTCTTGACATAATATTTAACCACGTTGTCCCCCTCCCCTTTTTTTTAAAAACCACTTTTTTGTCCTCCATAATTTCATGATGTACTGTTGCATATTGTCTATCAATATTTTGAATATGCCTCTTTGTTACCTCGGTATTGATTTTAGGTTTTCACCTCAGCTTAAACGAGTCATTGCATTATTGTAAATTGTTCTTGTATCCAACGATACTAACCATTTTCATCACCGTGCCACTCAGTAACAAAAAAATATCATCACTACCAACAGCACAGTTCAATTTCACTTTTGAATCTGTATTGTTGGAATTTTACCATGATGTTTTCATCTGTGCCATAACCTTGTTCTCCTAAAATTAAAATCTCCATTAGCTTCTTTAATACTATATCTACCGGATGACCTAAAACTACTTGCCTTATTTAGAAAATCTCCTCAGTAAAATTAGACTGGTAGACCTTTGGAAATACTGTTCTATATTTTTCAATTCTGACCGTTTCACCAATTATGAATTTAGGAGTTCCAAATGTATCCGTTAACTAATACACTGATTCATACGTTTAATCTGTTTTCTTCCTTGCATGTTTCAAATGGAGTCATGTCTATTAATATGTGATGAGCATTATTGTATCAATAAGTTAGCTTTGGTAAAACGTCAACTCATTTTCTAGTTTCATTTAGGGTGATCTAGTTCCACGTTCTATTCTTCAGAGTTCTGTTAAACCTTTCCACTACAGATGCGCTTTTGTCCTAGTAAGTTGAAATGTACACAATGTTTTCCTTTTTACAAGCAAATTCTTAACCTTTTTGCCGTTATAATCTTTGCCCTGATCAAAATGTACCATTCAGGCCTTCGCTCCCTAACATCTTAACATTTCACTCTGGAAACATCGTGTATGTCATCTTGCTTTCTCTTTAATACCCTCGCAGTTCAAGAATATATATATATATATATATATATATATATATATATATATATATATATATATATATATACCTATATATACACACATATTCATATCACTTTCAATATGTAATTTGTATTTGTACCCATGGTTGTATTTTTTTCCCCATATGTTTGCATGTCAGTAATGTCTGCCTGGCACTGGTCATCACGTGACTTATATTGACCCTTGTGCAGAGAAATCTTTTTCTCGCTTGCTTGTGCAATATGTAAGTAAATTGTTTAATTCATCGTTCTTTAAATGCAGTGTGTTTCATTTTCTATTTTTGTCCCGTTCAATTTGTAGGCACAACTTTATTGACATTTGTGAAAGCAACTGGGCTTTCACAATCGTAGTAAAGATGCTTTAAATACCGTTCTTTGCCTTGCTATGCAAAAGCTTCGACGTAGTGAAGATACTGAAGGTATTTTTGGTTTAAAAAATAGGAGGGTAGCGTAAATATATTATCAAGGGAGGTAACTAAGGGGCCTAATAGAAGGGTCCAGTTGTTTTTCTGTATTTAATTTATAAGAGGGCTTGTAGGATGAGGGTGTGGGGTTACTTATTATTATTTAGAAGGGATAGATAACTGGTTGGTGGATAGTAGATTACCGAGTACTAGATAGTAGATAATTGGTTTGTTGATAGTAGGTAACTGGGTGCTGGATAGTAGATAACTGAGTGTGGATAGTAGATAATTGGTTGGAGGATAGTTCATAACTGGCTACTGGGTAGTAGCTACCTGGCTCTGGATATTAGATAACTAAGTGTTGG
The DNA here is from genome assembly GCA_029931535.1 of Margaritifera margaritifera. Lineage (NCBI taxonomy): Eukaryota > Metazoa > Mollusca > Bivalvia > Unionida > Margaritiferidae > Margaritifera > Margaritifera margaritifera. The sequence goes on along the minus strand of JAQPZY010001626.1, from coordinate 3,089,896 downwards.
ATAGTAGATAATGTTACGGCTAGGGGTTATGTAGCAAAAGAAAAAACTCAAACAAGCTTTCAAGATTTAAAATACAAATCTTTAATTTCCTAAAATATTAAAATATTCCAACAAACAATTACAGTGAAAGAATTAAAAATAACTTACAATATAGAATATCCTTAAAAGTCCTAAAAAATTTTAAAGTTCACTGTTCCGGAAGTTAATCCAAATATTCCGAATGTAGTATTCCGAATGAAATAGCCTTCACTGTGCTAATATGTTAATAAGATTAAGTTATATCCAAATAATCCTTGTGAATCTGGAATCTCTCAAGTTTTAGAAATGTTTCCGATAATTCCGCGGAGCTGTATAATAATTCAGATTAAAGACAGTACTGAATCCTAAATATACTGTATTAATAATAAATAAATCTCCAAATAAGAATATCCCACACACAAATTGAACCAATTTCGTTATATCCTCTCTATTCAAATGTAACTATGAAGAATGTGGAATACCTGCTATAATTCCTATATATATAGCCTTAATGCGCAGAATCAAAACAAAAACCATACTACGTCTTCAATAAACAACTGGGTATTTCGAAAAAATTTCCTTCTAGTAAACACGATTCATCCTTCGGATGTGACCTTAAACTATAATTCCTGGTCAATATAATGTTTACTCCTAAAAGTACGAGAACTAGGTCGAAAGTTCATTACTCTCTCGCGCGGAAAATACGTCACATGACTAAAGCTACAAGCAACTAGGTGAAATATTGATCGAAAAAATATATGTGTACTCATAAGACGACAGCTGTTTAGACTAAGAACAAAGATCATAAACTAATAAACTATTCCATTATTAAAAGGAAAAATATATATAATTCCGTAACAATAACTGGTTGGTGATTAGTAGATAATGGGGTGTTGGTAGTAGATAACTGGATGGTGGATAGTAGATAATTGGTTTGTGGATAGTAGATAACTGGGTGATGGGTAGTAGATAATGTTTAGTAGATAATTGGTTGGTGGATAGTAGATTATTGGTACTGGATAATAGATATTTGGCTTGTGGATAGTAGATAACTGGGTGTTGGATAGTGAATAATTGGTTTATGGATTGTAGGTAACTGGGTGCTGGATAGTAGATAACCAGGCTCTGGATAGTAGATAATTGATTTGTGAATAATAGATAACTGGGTGTTGGATAGTAGATAACTGAGTATAGATAGTAAATAATTGGTTGGTGGATAGTAAATAACTGGGTACGGGATAGTAGATACCTGGGCTCTGGATATTAGATAACTAAGTGTTAGATAGTAGATAACTGGTTGGTGAATAGTAGATAACGTGGTACTGGTAGTAGATAACTGGATGGGGGATAGTAGATAACTGCGCTCTGGATGGTAGATAATTTGTTTGTGGATAGTAGATAACTGGGTGATAGATAGTAGATAGCTTTTTGTTGATAGTAGATAATTGGTTGGTGGATAGTAGATTACTGGGTACTGGATAGTAGATAATTGGCTTGTGGATAGTAGACAACTGTGTGCTGGATATTAGATAACTGTATTGATAGTAGATCATTGGTTGGTGGATAGTAACTCACTGAGTGTTGGTAGTAGATAATTGGTTGTTGGATAGTAGATAACTTGGTGAATAGTAGATAACTTGGTGTTGGTAGTAGATGACTGGATGGTGGATAGTAGATAAATGGGCGCTGGCTAATAAATACTTGGTTTGTGGATAGTAGATCACTGGGTGCTGGATAGTAGATAACGTTGTGTTGATAGTAGAGAATTAGTTGATGGATAGTAGCTCACTGGTTGGTGGATAGTAGATAACTTGGCTCTGGATATTAGATAACTTTTTGGTGGATAGTAGATTACTGCGTGCTGGATAGTAGATAACTGGATGCTGGATAATATATATCTGGGTACTAGATAGTAGATAATTGGTTGGTGGATAGTAAGCAACTGAGTGTTGGATAGTAGATAATTGATTTGTGGATAGCAGGTCACTGGTTGCTGGATAGTAGATAACTGCGTTTGGATAGTAGATAATTAGCTAGTGGATAGTAGATAACTGGGTACTAGATAGTAGATAACTTGGGTCTGGATATTAGACAACTAGATGGTGGACAGTAGATAAATTTCGTATTGATATGTAAAGATTATGAGGATGGTAGTTTTGTTCTTTAAAAAACATGAGGGTAGGGGAGGGATAGGGATATTATAGAATGGTATAGAAATTTTAACTTTATAAAAGGGGTCAGAATGTGGTAAGGGAAGATAAAGAAGTTAGTTTTGTTATCAAACAAAAACAAAATAAGTTATTTCATTTAGAGTGCAGACAAACTCCCATTTTCCCTGTTGACAAACTCTAACCTGCTATATTTCCCTCCAAAATAGAACCAGCATGTTGCAAAATATACTCAGAAACGTATGTCGTCATATGGTATTTCAATTTGAGAACAGCCTGTCGCCTCATGCTACACTGTTAAGAAACATATCTTTCAACATGGCGGCCTCATGTTAATTTCCGATTTGTCCCCATAAACTTTCGACCCTTTGTCCCTATAAACTTTCGACCATTCATTTTCCCATGTTAATTTCCCGTTTGTCCCAATAAACTTTAGACCCTATTTAATACAGAACTCCTCTACAGCATTTCATTTAGAGGATAAACCAAACTCACATTTCCCTCCAAACACATGCTACACTGTTACAAATAAACAGACTCACCACACATGATAAAAGTATGACGTCATATGGTATTTCCGTTCGAGTACTGACCGTCATCTCATGCCACTCTGTTACAAAACATTTCTTTCAAGATGCCGCCTATGTTAAATTCCCGTTTGGCTCTATAAACGTTTGACCCTATTTAACATGGAGGCCCCCCCCCCCTCCGTTTAAGTCTCGAGTGGCGTCCTCTACTACTAATGCGAATAATGGTACCTTTAATTGGTTTTTAATAAGTTTATTAATTCAGTTACACTTGGTTAAGTAGATGTTTGTCAATGTTCGTTTTTTTATCATCAGCTTTATTATCGGATTGGTTAATGTATGTACCTGACTACAAAACGCTTATTTTGTTATTCTATAAATTAATGCTATATGGTTCCGTCTTAAAACTGAGTCTTTGATAAGAAAGATTCACAAAATCCCTATCCCACTTGATATTATTAGTTACCGAATGCACATGTATGTGTGTGTCTTATAATCACAATGGGTTTATTTATGGCAATTTGCCATTTTATTGTTGTTTATATTTAAGAAATAAAACATTTTTTTGCATATAATACATTTATTACGGTTCTTTTGATTTTAATGAAAAAAAATTAGGGTTTATTTATAAAAGTGTAATTTAATTTCAAAACGTTTGTGAAAGGTTTTCTCATAGTTTTATGATGAAGGTAGGTTCTAGGAATTATATTAAAATCGTCCTCTGACATCAACACAAATAAGATTGGTTATCTGTTTTTAAAAAAACTGTCCAAAGGACAAAATTTTAAAATTTATAAAACAGGTATCGAATTGGAAGAATATTTAATACAAAAAAGTTTAATTACCTGTCAGAATAACGTCTTGGGTAACGTATTCTATTACCTCGATAATCCATGTTCTCTCTCTCACTCTCCCTCTCTCTCTCTCTCTCTCTCTCTCTCTCTCTCTCTCTCTCTCTCTCTCTCTCTCTCTCTTTATATATATATATATATATATATATATATATATATATATATATATATATATATATAAATTTTCTGTTTCTTCCCATTGTATTTCACCATAATGGTTTCTGACATAACTGAACTTTGATTGTACTTGATTGATATGCCTTTATGTATGACCAGAGTATGATTTTTTCTCTAATAACATTTTGCTACGTTCAATTCTTTTTTGTAACATATATCTTTCATTTACACAAAATGTTATCTTTTTGATCCCTAATTGGACCACTAATTACAGACGCAATAGTTGCAGTCTCTTTAAGTTGATATCCTTAATAAGTGTTTGTAAAATAAATTGATGCTCGTTAACGATCTTGAGTAGAATATTTGAAATACCAACAAAAAATTGTGCCTATTTTCTGAACTGAGGGAAATAATTTTTTCTGTATCAACTGTGATTTCTTGCTGGCAATATTGATATATTTGTACTTAGCTTAACTACCTTTCATTTAAATAAGTAATATATTTCACATTTTTGTATCAAAGTTTTTATACATTATTTTCACCACGAATACTTTGTGTAATGCGTGTAATTCAGCGGTTCGACCAAAGCAATACGGTATCACGTGCGACTCGTGTTCACGATGGCAAAATCGTCCCTGTAGCACGGATAAGTTACTTATAATAATAGTAGTAGTAGTAGCATGCTTTATCTTAAATAATAAAATCTTGAAAAATTGTGTTGCGTATTTTACTGTCGGTAATCACAATAATTGGATACATATGTATAACAACTGCATTTGCACATGATGGCCGATTATACCAAAACCATGTTCCGTCAGTAGTCCCTTGTGACCGCTGAAATGATCGCACTAAGGACAATTACAGAGTTATTCGAAGTACCCATTAATATTATCATCATTATCCAAAGATCAATATAAAAGCAACACAGTATATTCCAATGAAAACATCATTATTCAAGTATCACACTATATCCCTAATAAAACGTATGTGGGTCGAAACGTCCAGCCAAAATCGTCCTGACCAAAAGTAGCGTTTGAGCCGAATTGTCACGGGCCGAACGGGTCTGCCTAAACACAGTAATATACTGTAACGTACAGTAATGGACAGTAACTTACAGTAATGAAGATGAAATACAGTAATGTAAAAGAAATTAAAGTAATGGATCAAGAAATTAAGCATTTTGCACATACAGTATTGATTGTGGATTTTGTTGAATAATAAAAAATATAATTTTTTTCATACTTTGTTGTCATTGTTGTTCATCCATTGACATTAATATGATATATGATGGCGCTGGTGCGCTGTCATTAATAGAACACCACATAAATATACATTAAGGTAGACTTAGCCTGGGTTACAGTCAGATCAAGTTTGTTAAAGTTTTGGATTGACGATATCGCCGCAGTCTAAACAGGGTGCCATTAATTAATGATAATCTATTTTCGACGGATGTCTGTCTCCATTTAAGAGTCATTGTTTTTTAATTTTTCTAGGTTATGGTTTAAAATACTTATTTTCAGTAATGTGAGGAAATACAGTAATGTAAAAGAAATTACAGTAATGAACCACTGAATATTAGAATTTTATTTTAGTATATTGACTTAAATATGAAAATCAAAAATAACAGATTGGGTTGTTATATTGTTTTATTATTGTCGTTGTTGTTTATTTTAATGGTGATATTCTCTGTAACCGATAATACATGATACTGTGGAACAGAGTATGCTTTATAACTCTTCCGTCAGACGACCAGCTTTAAAATGAATGAATGAATGATGATGATGATGGTGACGATAATGGTGATGATGATACTTAATGATGATAGGTGAGTCCTATCTTATTTAAAATTTAGAATTGGAATTGATTTTACTATTTGTAGACGTGTCTTTGATATGATTTTACTATTTGTAGACATGTCTTTGGTATAGTGATTTTACTATTTGTAGACATCTCTTTGCACGAGAGGTTTTACCATTTGTAGACGTGTTTTTGGTATAGTGATTTTAATATTGGTAGACGTATCTTTGCTACTGTGATTTATTTATTTATAGACGTTACTGTCTGTTATAGTGACTTTACTATTTATAGAAGTTACTGTTTGGTATAGTGATTTTACTATTTATAGACGTTACTGTTTGGTATAGTGATTTTACTATTTATAGACGTTACTCTTTGGTATAGTGATTTTACTATTTGTAGAAGTTACACTTTGGTATAGTGATTTTACTATTTATAGAAGTTACTGTTTGGTAAAGTGATTTTACCATTTGTAGACGTTACTCTTTGGTATAGTGATTTTACCTTTTGTAGACGTTACTCTTTGGTATAGTGATTTTACCATCAGTAGACATTAGCATAGTGATTTTACCATTTGTAGTCGTGTCGTTGGTATAGTGATTTTACTATTTGTAGACTTTACTCTTTGGTATAATGATTTCACCATTTGTAGAAGTTACTCGTTGGTATAGTGATTTTACCATTAGTAGACTTTAGCATAGTGATTTTATCATTTGAAGACGTGTCTTTGGTATAGTGATTTTACTATTTATAGACGTTACTCTTTGGTTTAGGGATTTTACTATTTGTAGAAGTTGGTCTTTGGTATAGTGATTTTACTATTTGTAGACTTTAGCATAGTGATTTTACCATTTGTAGACTTTAGCATACTGATTTTACCATTAGTAGCCTTTAGCATAGTGATTTTACCATTTGTAGACGTGTCTTTGGTATAGTGATTTTACTATTTGTAGACGTTACTCTTTGGTATAGTGATGTTACCTTTTGTAGACGTTACTCTTTGGTATAGTGATTTTACCATTAGTAGACTTTAGCATAGTGATTTTACCATTTGTAGTCGTGTCGTTGGTATAGTGATTTTACTATTTGTAGACGTTACTCTTTGGTATAGTGATTTCACCATTTGTAGACGTTACTCTTTGGTATAGTGATTTTACCATTAGTAGACTTTAGCATAGTGATTTTACCATTTGTAGACGTGTCTTTGGTATAGTGATTTTACTATTTATGGACGTTACTCTTTGGTATAGTGATTTTACCATTTGTAGAAGTTACTCTTTGGTATAGCGATTTTACTATTTATAGACGATACTCGTTGGTATAGTGATTTTACTATTTGTAGACGTTACTCTTTGTTATAGTGATTTTACCATTATTAGACTTTAGCATAGTGATTTTACCATTTGTAGACGTGTCTTTGGTATAGTGATTTACTATTTATAGACGTTACTGTTTGGTTTAGGGATTTTACTATTTGTAGACTTTAGCATAGTGATTTTACCATTTGTAGACTTTAGCATAGTGATTTTACCATTTGTAGACGTGACTTTGGTATGGTGATTTTACTATTTGTAGACGTTACTCTTTGTTATAGTGATTTTATCATTATTAGACTTTAGCATATTGATTTTACCATTTGTAGACGTGTCTTTGGTATAGTGATTTACTATTTATAGACGTTACTCTTTGGTATAGTGATTTTACTATTTGTAGAAGTTACTCTTTGGTATAGTGATTTTACTATTGGTAGACGTTACTCTTTCGTATAGTAATTTTACTATTTATAGACGTTACTCTTTGGTATAGTGATTTTACTATTTATAGAAGTTACTGTTTGGTATAGTGATTTTACCATTTGTAGACGTTACTGTTTAAAATAGTGATTTTACTATTTGTAGACCTGTCTTTGGTATAGTGATATTACCAATTGTAAACGTGTCTTTGGTATAGTGATTTTATCCGTAGTAGACTTTAGCATAGTGATTTTACTATTTGTAGACGTGTCTTTGGTATAGTGCTTTTACTATTTGTAGACGTTACTCCTTGGTATAGTGATTTTATCTTTTGTAAACGTTACTCTTTGCTTTCGTGAATTTACCATTATTAGACTTTAGCATAGCGATTTTACCATTTGTAGACGTGTCTTTGGTATAGTGATTTTACTATTTGTAGACGTTACTCTTTGGTATAGTGATTTCACCATTTGTAGACGTTACTCTTTGGTATAGTGATTTTATCATTATTAGACTTTAGCATAGTGATGTTACCATTTGTAGACCTGTCTTTGGTATAGTGATTTTACTATTTGTAGACGTTACTCTTTGGTATAGTGATTTTACCTTTGTAGAAATGTCTTTGGTATAGTGATTTTACCATTAGTAGACTTTAGCATAGTGATTTTACCATTTGTTGACGGGTCTTTGGTATAGTGTTTTTTCTATTTGTAGACGTGTCTCTTTGCTATAGTGATTTTCCCCTTTTGTAGACGTTACTCTTTGTTATAGTAATTTTACCATCAGTAGACTTTAGCATAGTGATTTTACCATTTGTAGACGTGTCTTTGGTATAGTGATTTTACCATTAGTAGACTTTAGCATAGTGATTTTACCATTTGTAGACGTGTCTTTGTTAGAGTGATTTTACTATTTGTAGACGTTACTCTTTGGTATAGTGATTTTACTATTTGTAGTCGTGTCTTTGGTATAGTGATTTTACCATTTGTAGACGTGTCTTTGGTATAGTGATTTTACCATTTGTAGACGTGTCTTTGGCATAGTGATTTTACTATTTGTTGACGTTACTCTTTGGTATAGTGATTTTACTATTTGTAGACGTTACTCTTTGGTATAGTGATTTTACCATTAGTAGACTTTAGCATAGTGATTTTACCATTTGTAGACGTGTCTTTGGTATAGTGATTTTACTTTTGTAGACGTTACTCTTTGATATAGTGATTTTACCTATTGTAGACGTTACTCTTTGGTATAGTGATTTTACCATTAGTAGACTTTAGCATAGTGATTTTACCATTTGTAGTCGTGTCTTTGGTATAGTGATTTTACATTTTGTAGACGTTACTCTTTGGTATAGTGATTTTACCATTAGTAGACTTTAGCATAGTGATTTTACCATTTGTATTTGTGTCTTTGGTATAGTGATTTTACATTTTGTAGACGTTACTCTTTGGTATAGTGATTTTACCATTAGTATACTTTAGCATAGTGATTTTACCATTTGTAGACCTGTCTTTGGTATAGTGATTTTACTATTTGTAGACGTTGCTGTTTGGTATTGTGATTTTACCTTTTGCAGACGTTACTCTTTGTTATAGTGATTTTACCATTATTAGACTTTAGCATAGTGATTTTACCATTTGTAGACGTGTCTTTGGTATAGTGATTTTACCTTTTTGTAGACGTTACTCTTTGTTATAGTGATTTTACCATTGTTAGACTTTAGCATAGTGATTTTACCATTTGTAGACGTGTCTTTGGTATAGTGATTTTACCATTAGTAGACTTTAGCATAGCGATTTTACCATTTGTAGACGTGTCTTTGGTATAGTGATTTTACCTTTTGTAGACGTGTCTTTGGTATAGTGACTTTACCATTAGTAGACGTTACTCTTTGGTATAGTGACTTTACCATAGTAGACGTTACTCTTTGGTATAGTGACTTTACCATTAGTAGACGTTACTCTTTGGTATAGTGATTTTACCATAGTAGACGTTACACTTTGGTATAGTGATTTTACCATTAGTAGACGTTACTCTTTGGTATAGTGATTTTACATTAGTAGACTTTAGCATAGTGATTTTACTATTTGTAGACTTGTCACAAGCATCTACCAATTAAATGTCATGTGATACGTCTGACGATTAATACTCATATACTGTAAAATCGAATTTGATCGAATATATATGACTCCGTTTTAATAAATTAGGTATGTTATAATTTAATTTTCGATTTCATAATCGCAGCGAGGTATTGTCTATGTATCAACGAACTGTATCCACTAGATAAAGAATTTAGATACCGAATTAAGTGAAATAACGCTGTCAACTAGTATGCTAATAGACAAATCTATTGACATTAAAAACAATTATGCCTCAGATTTGTAAAAAAGTTTACGAAAATCTAACGACGTAGACCCCCCCCCCACCCCATACGCGAATGGCAGGCCAAACATCATTCTTTAAAAGAAGCATTCTCTCTCTCTCTCTCTCTCTCTCTCTCTCTCTCTCTCTCTCTCTCTCTCTCTCTCTCTCTCTCTCTCTCTCTCTCTCTCTCTAAGAAACCTAGGATGAAAGAGAAAGAATGTCTTCATTTGATAACACATTAAGTTGTACATTCGACAGTTTGATTGATAACCTTAATATGACACTTCATGTGTCTCTCTCCAACTGAGCTTATTGTTTACCTCCTCAAGTCCAAAATTTTGGGACAAAACAGAGAGGATAGAGATAAGAAAGAGTGGTGATTTTCTATGATTTGTTTTTGTCTAATGAGGTTCGAGTTTAAAACTGGAGTGGATTGTTTTGATGGTCACATTTATCTTTGTTTTTTTTTAATTCAAAAGTGTAGCACTTTTACTAGCAAAAGGAGTTCGGTTGAACACAACGAATCCCTCTAAATCCGCCCCTCTATCTTATCATAGATTCACACAAACTCACTGGCTACACGATGCTACAAACCAGATACTTTCGGTATAATTATGTAATGTTAATTCCATCGTAAAAATCTAAAGTCGCTAAAATTCATTAATTTCAATTGAATCTAATTCTTTTTTTTTCTATTCAGCTTTATGTGCTTATTGAAAATAGTTTTTACAAACATAATATTGGAAGGCATTGTTAACTTAAACGAACTAAAATGCAATTAAATAATGAGAAATGCATCATAAATTTGAGAACAATATGATATTCTTTTGTAAATGCTTTAGGAAAGAGTCAGTTATACATAATATACCTGTAAATGTGTGTGCTGTGTTGGAGAGAGGGGGCACGATTGTAGCACATGTGTATCATACGCTTGGTTGAGAATTGCCGCCTTTTCAGGAGTCATATAAACAGATACTTGTCCAGTCCTATGACAAAGGTAGTTCAGTCGACTCAAACTGAGCAGGCTGCGTCATGTTCTGTAATAATGAGATTTGTATTTCTAATGCATATGAACAATGATTGAATCTAACACCTTACTCGTGCGCATAAAGTCCAACAGCAGATAAAACAAAATGATGTGCACAAAGTTCAACAATGGATATAAGAAAATAATATCGTTCCTAAATGAAACCGATCAAAACGTGGAATTTCAACAAATAAACACAACTGATCTCGTATATGGACGGATATGATCAACGTATGGAACTACCCCCAAATATGATTAATATATGGAATTATAAACAAGTATGGTTGACATGTGGATCTATCAGCATGACATGATCACTATGAAATTTATAAACAAGTATGATTGATATATGGTTCATCAACAATTATATGGGTGCATAATTGATTTTTACTTAAATAGTGTTATTGAATTAATATTTCACACATATAGTGATATTGAATTAAATTTTCACACATATAGTGATATTTAATTAGATTGATTCAAAAGTGGAACGTATGATATTATTCATCTCGTTGCGCCCAGTCTACGATCACGAGAGCTTTCCGATTCCACAGTTGCCGTCCAATGTTGAAGGAACAACCTCACGTGGTCCGCTGCCTCCAAGACTGCCGAAGGATCCCGCGAGAACCTCCTTATTCTGCAGACCCGCTGGTCCAGAACCTTTGGCCACTCACACTGAGTAAACCGATTCCGTCCTTAGGAGCAACTTCACCATCTACACAAAACCCCAGAGTTCGATGACTCCCCGTGAACAGCTAACATATAATGACTGAGCCGTGTAATAAACGAGACACGGTTAAGTACGAATACAGTGATATACATTATGCATGCGCGCACATGAATTGACTTCGTTATGCATTGAATTATTTCATAAGAACAACTGTACGAGATTAAGTTTTATAATAACCATGTTCGTTCGTGAATCTGTGTCCGGCAAGAATAATCGCACTGGATTATAAGAACTCGAAAACTAATCATTATTGACTGCATGCAACATAATTGAATTCAACTTGTCTGTTCAGTTATGATTAACTTGAAACAGACTATATTCTATCCAATAGCATGGCATTATGTGACATAGGTCTGACTGGCTGTACAATTTAGAATAAATTCTGATACATCCAATAAATAAAACAAGTCTATCACATAGAACGGATAGCTAGAAATAATACATTTTTATTTTTACATATCTCTTTAGCTGAAGATTGCTTCCGTGAAGTGGACAGCTTCCTGAAAAACTCGTCTGTATTGTGACTATACAAAGAGAATTTAGGGCTACAAGTACACTGTTTGTAATCAAATCCACGGCCAGAGAATTCGAATAATTCAGGTTTTTATGGAAAGCAATATAGGACCCTCTGAAGTTGTGCAAATTTACCATATGAAAATAAGAACACTTCATCAGTATGCTTTATGTGCCGCGAATGTTTACAACTCCGCTCAAGTCTGATTATGTCGGCCGTGAAATTTCATACCGTTAAAGTCTTAACACCGCACAAGTTGAGTGACCGGCAAAGTTTACTCATGGACATCAGCCGACAATCGGCCGTTAAATTTCACACACTATACATCTCTCTCTCTCTCTATATATATATATATATATATGATTGATGATTGACGATCGACACAGTGACACAATCATGAAGCTTGAACCCTCCCCCTTCCCGAAACAAAACTTTCGTGCAGCGAACAAACTATTCGCCAGTAACTGCTGTATCACATTCATCTGTGTTTGAAGAAATGTGTAATACAAACTCAAAAATAAATCTTAGGAAGCAGATTGCACACGACAGAACCCCCTTCTACAGACTGGTCACACCTTTTTGTCCCAATAAAGCGGTTATATTGCTAATTAAACATCTGTATACCGGATTATCAAAACAAATATAAGGAAAATATCACAAAATTTCGAAATGCAATCATTGCTGACCTGCAGGGAAGGGGCGGTGGGAACATATGCCTAGACACGAAGGACTGTGCCAACTTTGCGTGCAAAAAAAATGCATTGCGATGACTTACATGATCTCTCTAAATGTTATTTCTGAGAAGAAAGAAAGCAGCTACGACCCAAACACTTCTTAATCATTGAATTGCTGAGTTCTGAGAATTTTTTTCTTTTAAGAAAACTTTCTGAAATGATTGATGTTATTTTATAAAAATGTCGTTAATTTCTACGAATCTTTAATTCGTGTGTATGGTTTTGGTTCCTTTTTTCAGCAAGAGAACGTTATCATAGCAAACTCGACATAAACTGTGATATCACATGACTTTTTATATCTAAAATATTTTTACAATTCTGGTCTCTCTCTCTCTCTCTCTCTCAAATAATAAAAGCGGAGAAATTGGGCTTTAAATAATTTCCTTGGATGTAACGGACCGTGCTTAGTACGCCCAATTACCAGATGTGGGATGGCTATATCGCCCTGTAGCTGTCGCCGAGATGGCAGGAACCATTCTAAGTTGGGTAATGCAGGAATGGTATTGCCCCAGCAGATTCATATGCATTCTAATTCGATCTTAATGTGTATTCCTTACCTTCGATGTACTTTTCTTCATAATTTTGCACATATGCTATGTTGTTGTTATGGGTATTTTGTATTTTGTTTTAAAGGAAAAAACGCAGGTGTGACTTTTCATCATCAGAAAGGAAGGATAAGCACTTTGACATATTTATAAATGACATTTTATCCCCCTGTTTCTCCGGAATATTTCAAATTTACGGCCTCTCAAGACTATGCAAACATTGTCCGACATTTTTATTCCATCATTTGAAACAAAACTAACGTCAAGATTTATGTATGCAAACAAACTACATGGAAAATTCTACTAAAATACACTTTAAATCTAGTTCAAAGCAATATGTTATTCAGTGAGAGGTCCAAATTATTTAAACATGATCCCGTTGGATAGCAGTAAATTATTATGTTTCATGCCGACTGAAGCACTCATAAATCTTAAAGTAAGAGCACACTAAAAAATTTACAATTTTATTTTTAGCTGGCAGGCGTCTTCAAAAGCATCAGAGGTTTTAAATCAATCGACATTTACGATTCAGGTGAGGACTGGTATTTTTCAGAACGTTTATGTTACGTACTCGTAATGTTTACTTGTCCTATAACAGCCCTATTCTAAGTGGTTTATTACTCTGTACAAGATTCAGTCTAAAGCACTCTTATGTTAAGAAGAAGGAAAGGTATAATTAATGTATGTAGTTGTATAACTTCTCAAATAGCAGTTACTATTGAGAGAAGAAAAAGATATGCGTTTAATACTAAAATGTCAATCGGATATTTGAAGAAAAAATGAAACGTTATTTTTGTCTTCACAATACAACTATTTTGCAATGAATGTTTCTATTGTTTATCTATCTATCTGTGTGTTTGTTACTCGGTCAAATTGACCTATATATGTGTTTTATGCGTTTTTATTTTATGTTCCACTTGATTCGTGTAATAATTAATGTAAGATTCGCAAAACTTCATTGAAGTCATTGCATTATAATTACACTATATCGGGTCACGACTATCACCTGGATCATGGACTAGATGACGGTTATATGCAAGTACAGGACAGTACAGGCATAAACCAAAATCACATAACGGTTACATTCATTCACGTCATGAGGCAATATATATATATATATAAATGAGCTAAATCAAGAGATTTTCCTTCAGGAGGTAGAAAAAGCTTTACATCAAATAAAATTAGGCAGCAGTGCTGGTCCAGATATGATTATCAATGAGTTTCTTTACCATGGTAAAGATATACTTTTAAATACATTTTGTAATTTATTTAATGCTGTATTTAAAAGCGGTCACTTTCCAGAAATGTGGTCTGAAGGTCTAGTTATACCATTGCATAAAAAAGGCAATTTTTAGATGATGTTAATAATTATAGAGGTATAACGCTTCTTAGTTGCACAGGTAAATTATTCACAAGTATACTTAATAACAGACTTACTGACTGGGCAGAAAACTAACATGTCTTTACTGAAGCATAAGCAGGATTTAGAAAAAACATGAGTACAGTTGACAATATTTGTATTTTACATGGGCTTATCTCACATATCATTAATCAAGGTAAAAAATTATTTTGTGCGTTTTTTGATTTCACCAAAGCGTTTGATTATATAGTAAGGAATAACGTATGGTATAAACTAATAAAGCTTGGTTTAAGGGGAAATATTTTAGATATAATCAAATCAATGTACAGCAATGTAAAGTCAAGAGTTAAATATGATAATAAGTTAAGTGATGAATTATCTTGTATTCTTAGTGTCTGGCAAGGTGAATGTTTATCACCATTTCTGTTTTCAATATTTGTAAATGATTTAGAGGAAGAGTTTGCCATGGATGGTATTGAAGGTATAGATATTGGCATGTTACATCTTTATATTCTTTAATACGCAGATGACATTACCATCTTTTCAGGTTCGCCCGAAGGTCTTCAATCCGGGTTAAATTATTTGAAAGATTATTGTGCTAAGTGGAAACTTGTGGTGAACACTTCAAAAACAAAGGTTATGATTTTCAGAAAAGGTGGTACTTTACCTAGAAATATGGAATTCAGTTACTGTAATGACAAACTGGAAATTGTAAATAAGTTTACATATCTCGGACTTGTTATGACGTCTGGTGGTGCCTTTATTGAAGCACAGACAACATTGGCAGGGCAAGCCAAAAAAGCGATATTTTTACTTGAAAAATACCTTTTTAAATTTACGTCCTTAAAAACAAGCCATGTCATGAATCTTTTTGATAGACTGAAAAAACCTATCTTAAATTATTGTTGCCAAGTTTGGGGATTTATTCCTGCTAAATGCATTGAAAGAGTGCATTTACATTTTTGTAAAAAAATATTAGGAGTGAAGAAGACGACACAAAATGATTTTATTTATGGGGAGTTAGGGCGTACGACAATGATAGTCAATAGATTTTATTACATTGTGAAGTATTGGTTTAAGATATTAGAGGTAAAGGAGGACAAATATATAAAATATATATACCAAATGATGTTGAACGATTTAGAAGCTCGACCCAATAAAGTAAATTGGGCATATTTAGTTAAACATTTATTGTCAAGATTAGGATTCTATGAAGTTTGGGTTAACCAAGGGGTCGGCAACACTGACATATTTTTACAGTCATTTAAATTAAGGCTATCTGACAATTTTATCCAAAATTGGATGGATCGTCTTAAAAACAGTAGTCGAGCATAATATTATATAAATATTGCAAATTTCGGATCAAAACTTTACCTTGATAGCATCCATTCTTTGAAATATAGAAATGCAATTGCTAAATTTAGAGTATCCTCTCACAGACTCGCAGTTGAAGCGGGTAGATGGACGAGACCATATAAACTAATTCATGATAGACTTTGTTCTATGTGCAACCTCATTGAAGATGAATTTCATTTTGTCCTTGAATGCGTATTGTATAAAGATCTAAGAGACAAATATATAGAGAAATATTTCAGAAAAAAGACCAACTATGTTTAAATTTATAGAACTTATGAATATCCAGAATACTCTAATTTTGAATAATTTGGCCATTTACATTTATAAAGTTTTAATCATAGAAATACCGTCGTATATGCATAGATCATGTAAATATTTTGACTGACCACCATTTCAACATGAATTTGAATTACATAACCCCTGATTTTAACTTACTACCTTTAATAATGTAGATATCTCTTTCTCCCTACGGAGAAGTTTTGTGAATTAATCTGCTTATTTCATTTGCATGGATTTGCATCTGCATGGATATGTAATTTCGCTTCTTACTATGATTTCTTTGTATATTGTAGACTATAGATGATGATACATTGTTGTTTATTGTACTATCTGCCATTCAATTCAATTCATTGAAAAAATGTATCCTCACAGTCCGTTTGGGCTATTGGAATGTATCCTCACAGTCCGTTTGGGCTATTGGAATGTATCTTCACAGTCCGTTTGGGCTATTGGAATGAATAAAGACTCTTCTTCTTATATTACTTCTTTATTTCCATTATTATTATTATTATTACAACCAATCATCAAATAATCTTCACAACAAAGCTTCACTAAAATGCGTCACAAATACTCTTTACTTAAATAGTTTTATAAATATATATTTTCACACTTTTTTCGAACCTCTATCTCTGAACTGTTATCTTGACAAGTCAAACCTTGCTGCTACGTGACACTTAATGCAACTTGTTTTCAACTGTGAAACATTGCTGCTATGTGACACTTAATAGAGCCTGTATGGAAATGTCAACCCTTGTGACACCTAATGCAGCCTGTATGGAAATGTCAACCCTTGCAGCTTCGTGACACTTAATACAGCCTGTATGGACATATTAAGCCATAATAATAATATAGAAAACCCAGGTCCTGTGCCACTTATTCTGTTTTATTCAGTTTAAACCGGTTAACCAGTTTTCATTCGCTCTAAACCAAATAGAGCTGTTATAAAAAAAGAAAAAAATCTTGGGCACTGGTTATCAAAATTTTATGGAAAAAAACCTTGGCCACTGCACTTCAAATTTTTATGAAAACAAAATCTAGACCATTGTGTATTAGGGAAATCTTTTTCTAGCCTGCTTGTGTAATGTGTATGTACATTTTTCAGTTAACTATTATTTAAGTTCTTCTCTCTCTCTGTGTTAGTCAGTTTAACAGTCCGTTTTACAACTATAGGTCCAGAGAGCGAGAGAAATATACATCTGGATCCACTGATAGACTGACCAACCATCAGAGAGAGAGAGAGAGAGAGAGAGAGAGAGAGAGAGAGAGAGAGAGAGAGAGAGACTTTCAGTCATTGACATATTTTAAAATGATCTGTTTTAGACTCTTGTTTAGGTTCAAAGTAACAAAAAACAGAACAAAACATGAAATATAGGAAAAAAACTAGAGTGTGTGCTATTTGTAGTTACGTCTTCATTTATAGCTTTGTTAGAGTTTGGTGACTATTTGTTCATTATGTGGAGTCGGTGTTGGGAAGATATTTCTCAAACCGAGTGATTAGCCAATTACTAGGTGCAGACGTCATAGTGTACAGTATTCACGAGACTTTATGGTAGCACGGATTAGTCTCATACAATGGACCCTGTCAAATTTCTTAATATAAGGAATTGTCGGGGTATTTTTACGTACCGATAAAAGTATGTGCCGCGAATGTGTACAACTGCGTTAAAGTTTTAAAGCATTGTCGGTAAGAGAACCTGTGTGGCCGCGATTATCTGAACTTGGCCGGTTGATGTAAATCTGCAAACTCTGTCCGTCACTCAACTCGCGGTACATTAAGACTTTCACGGTATGAAATTTGACAACCGACATAATGAAACTTGAGCGGAATGGTAAATATTCTAGGCAAAGGAAGCATGCAGATGTAGCCTACTTAGTTTCATAGGATCAACTTGCGCGGCGTCGAAGCGTCCCATGTCGCTTTCATATGTTTCTCACCACTTTATACGTGCGGCGGTGGATGAACCGAACTCAGTATTTTGAAATAGCTAAGGCTAAAACTATACACCTCCGAAACGAAACACATGTACATTTGTGTTCATATATTATACATAGGTATTTTAGTACTTACAATTTCGCGACAGTGATGATGATGTTGATGAGATGATTTGTAGAAGTAGTAGTATTACTAATAGTAGTAATAAACTTAATGGAGACATTTAAACTGCATGCAAAAATATGAAATCACCTTTGTTACAATTTCTTCATCAAAATTCAAATCATAACACACATGCTTACAATTAGACAACAACAATCTTTGATATAACGTTTTATATTCAAATCATAATTTAGCTACATTTCAAGCGTTCATATTTTGCGATGTATTTCTTTTCGAGAGGCAGATGGTTCAAATATAACTAAACGATAAAATGTACAAGCAGAAGTGAATGTCTAGAGTCTCATGCCCATCGTAATTTTTCTGAAGAATATCTGCATAAATCTTATCAATTTATTTGAAAAAAGTGGTGTTCACTATATTCTCAAAACCGTCCGTTCAGTTCTCATTCTTTCCTGATCTGTCTAATTTGGCGAAAGTGTGTTACGAACAGTGGGTTATCCATTAATAAACACATAATCGATCTTCTTCTCTGTGTTAAAAAGAAAATATATAAGACATATTTGTCCATCCTTACATGACTGATTTGAATCCTGTTAGATCTTCTTGGTCCCATCTTCAGTATGTAATTCGGTAGCAAAGTGCGCGAGAAGGCAGCGGAGCTGACAAATGAGAATTTTACCGCGTAAACGTGGACTCGGTTTTTCAACTGATACACACAATGTTTAGAGTCGAGTGGAACGTGTGTATTTTTGTGTATGGTATGATGTGACAAAATACCAACCAAACGGGGACATACTCAGATACGCTTATTTCTCTGCCACTATTACAAAACGGGGACGTCCCCGTTTCGAGGTGTGTCCCCAGTATGTTGATGTGTATTCTCACCGATGTCCCCGTTTTGCTCCTTTTACACACACACACACACACACACACACACACACACACACACACACACACACACACCATTGGATGGTGGGGTCTCTTTTAAAAGTGGCCATTTTGTGTCCCTTCACCGTGACCTTAATTTTATTTTCCAATTTATAGAGCAGTTCATCCATTTAAATTTATGTGGGTAGGCTAGTTATGTGGACTTCAACTGTCCTACGTTCAATAACCCTCTCTATTGGGGAGGGGGGGGGTGAGGCGACATCTACTGAGCCGACTCGTTCTTTTTATCTTTAGTCCAATTATTTACATTAAAAATCGGTGTTTATAAAGTAAGGAAAGTCTGTAACAAATACTATTATTCATAAATATATTCAATTCCATTAATACTGTTTGAACGTTACATCTCAAAGTATGCCGTTAAATGATACTTGTGTTTTGGTCATACATATTAATTCGTTGATGATACTACGTACTCAACTGATTGGATTATCTTGTGTAAGAATATGGACATCAAAGGCACATGCAACAGGTGTGAATGTGCAGCTTTTGATAAAAGCATAATCTACTAGTTTTAATTGGTTACGCAACTGAATTTCTTCTTGTCTATTTTCTAAATATTTTATACAATAATATAACGATAGCTATAGAATTATCAATGATGTTTTTTTGCCCTTGGTCCTAAAATATAAATCAGTTAACCATTTTTGATGAAAAAAGTATCTTAAATGGAGACAGAAATAAAAATGAATAAATATAAAATATATTAAGTTCCATGCCCATACGGCTATACGTTTTTTTTGTTGCTACCATATAATAGTATATACCTTTCCGTATCTTGGTGTTCCATCACTGTACACCAGCGGCATCATATATATTAATGTCAATAGAGGAACAGCAACAAAAACAAAAACAAACTAAACACAAAATATATTTTGTGTATAATTCAACAATATCCATAATTTCTATATTGTTCGTGCATAATCCCTATTTTCCAATACTATAATTCTGGGTTCATCACTGTATTTCCTGTTCATTACTGTACTTAAATATTTTAAATAAAAATATACAAAAATATAAACAATAAATAAAAAGTCTCCAAACTGGAGACAGAAATAAATGAATAAATATCATTATGCTTAGTTCCATGCCTATACGTCGTCTATATATTTGTTACATATCTTACTGTATGTTCAAGTTGTGTTCCATTACTTTACACCAGCGCCATCAATTTTCATAATAATTTTAATGGACAAACAACAATATAATGTTTGTGTTTTTTAATTTCTCGCTCCGTATTTCATCTCCATTACTGTACATTACTGTGTTTAGGTAGACCGGGGCGGAACTGGCTTGGGGTCGAAATGACACTAGTCTGTCTTGATCATGCGAAGCTGGAAATAGTGTCTGATAAATTCTGGGAAGTTTACTATATTGATTTTATCTATGGCATGATGGGATGATAGTATAGCTCACTGGCAGATGAAATAAAAATGCATGTCGCGTATGAAGAAGTTTCGATACTAGAGAAGCTTTGTCTAAAAATAGAATCGATTGCATGTCATGGTGACTACAGTCTACTTTCCTTTCGATCCATCATTGTCGATACCATATGTCATGGACTAAATTTTGTTCCTAACTGTTTATTACTTTTTATCAGTTTATGGAGCAGGGGCTCGTATCGTTGCTTACAATTTACCCGTAAATCCTACATGTGTAGTATTATAGGTAAATTGTAAGTAACGATACGAGCCCGTGTGACTGTGTTTATGGTATAAAAAAAAACTTTAAATAGCCTGGGAACAGATCGTTTCACACACAAGTCAATTCGTCCAGAAAGGGTAGGTCAGTGTGGTGAATGCTGGCTGATTCGGATCATTACGGGCTGATTAGGACACTTTTATTATGTAATAAAGAAAATAAAGAAAAACTGGAACACACATACCAGTTGTATTGTAGTTGTTATTCCTGCTTTTGCAAACATAGTAAGAAAATGTAAGATGTTGATGTTGAGCTTGTAAATTCACATAAAATAGTTCTTACTTGAATATCTACAGGACATTCCACCATGTTAATTTGAACTGTATTCTGTAAATTTCAATCAGAAATCAGAACAAAGTAGATATGAACTATCACATTTAGTTTTTTTTTTTTTTAACCAACATAAAAAAGATTCACAGAATATAGACATATGTTATTAAATAATGAATTTGGTAGGACCCCAGTTTCATATTTTAGTATGTAAGTTTATTTAGGACTATTAGTATATAGTGCAATATACAGTATAAAGAAACATTCTGCATAAATCTAATAAAGCATGAATATACTCAGACCAATATATATATAGACAAACAAAATGTTACTGTGTTTACCCTATTTTCATGATTTTTTTCAGTGTGTTAGTAATTTTATTATTTCTCAATAAAGTGAAGTAAACTATTTCAATTTTGCACAAAGTGAATTAGCTGCTTTGAAAATATTTCACTATTAAATTGGCAGTACAAGATAAATAGTCTTACATTATAAAATGGGGTTTTGTTTTCTTAAGTACAGTTTTTAACTGCCGATTGTATCTGGGAAATAATGGGTAATATGATATCTAAAACAATTCTAAATGTCTCATTTAAAGACAAAATTTAATAATATTCCACATGGTCCAAATCAGCCTGTAATATGATCCAAATAAGCTGGTCCAAATCAGCCTGCACCCAACATGGTCATGTCAGCTTCTTTATTGATCTTAAATAAAATATTTAATTTTGTTGGGCAAATATAATGCTAATATAGTTCTAACAGAGTCCTTTCATTCATGACTGTTGAGTGATCTGCATCTTAGTTGCATGGCTTGATATTAACTTTTTTTCAGTACTAGCAGCATTTGATAGCTGTTATATTTTCAACTAGCATAAATTGGGCTATTTTCAGTGTCCACTAGCATATTTCATATTTTGAAATTAATATTTAAACACACTTCCAAACTATCACTAGCAAGAAACTTCAAGTTAATTTTTTTCATCTAGCAATATCAGGATTGTAATTAGCAAAATGCTAGTTTGCTAGCATTAATTTCGAGCCGAGACAAAAATTAGTGAATGCTACAGACTTTTACAATGGCAGTCAAGCACTAAACTAGGTCAAGAGAAGTGGATGGCAGGTCTAATCATTACCAGTACATGGGGTTATACAGATCTTTTTCCTTTATATGGCACTTTCATTGTGACATCATAGTGCACACCATTCAATCCGGTTTACACTGGATCACATCTCTTGGTTGGCCTTATCTAAAAATGTTCACATACTTTAACACTGATTTTGTCAGATGTGTTTCCTGGGACAGTTCAATAATGAGATTGCAAAGAATATTGATTGATGAACAGTGAAATAAACTGTATAACAGCCATTTAAAGGTATGTGTAATCAAATTCTCAAAAATGTCACCTATATCTGAAATAGTTGGTACCACACACCTACATGACCTGTATGACTTGTATTTTAATTGTTTCATCCCTTGTCATTTTGCCCCTTATTCATTATGTAAACAGAGAACATAGGTGTACTTTCAAGAGTATTTAGTCTTGTTGCTAGGTCTTGTTTGTTGAGTGAATATCATTTACATATAATAAGTATTGAACACTTTCTCTTAGATGGGTTGCTGGAGATGGTTGTTGTTGTTCGTCCTTCGAGTTTGAAGATTACCATGACACCACTTACTGGCTTGGTTTCTATGAGTATGTGAGTGGCTGATCAGGCCAATTTGTGCTCTGAACTGTCTGTGGCCAGCTTGACAGGAGATGCCACTTGGGTTTCCATGATCAATAGAGGATGTGCGGCAGTTCTGAGATTTAAGCTGCTTGCGCTTCTGCACTGCCTTTGCAGTTCTCCTCCATTCAAAGTCTGTAGCTCCATTATGGATGAGACTTCGCCAGAAGGAGTGATCCTGTGTGAGATCTTCCCAAGACTCGGTAGATATTGGAGAACATGGAGAACACATCTAAATTTAATTCAACCTTAGGTGTATGTTCTGGTTAAACTAATTACAGTGTCCCTAACTGGACAAAATAATTGCAAAACAAAATCACACAATCAAAATTCACAGATAGAATGTATGAAAATTATGGTATCATTTACTTACATTTACAATTATTTATAACTGATTTGAAATAAAAATGTCAGATGTGATTTTGGAGCAAAAAGACTAGGAATGAAATGACTTGGGATGTAAATGGGGTCTGGAGTGTGGGTGAAATGATCCAGATGTGAATGGGGCCCGGATTGTGGATAAATGACCCAGATGTGAATGGGGCCCCGGATTGTAGGTGAAATGACTTTGGATGTGAATGGGGCCCGGATTGTGGGTGAAATGACCCAGATGTGAATGGGGCCTGGATTGTAGGTGAAATGACCCAGATTTCATAGCTTGATCTCCTTAGGCATCTCATTTTAAACACCCAAATGTCGGTGAAGATAGCTCAGAGGTCAAGGTAGATCAGCAGGTTATTCTAATTTTTTACATTACTTTCTGTGGCAGAAAACAACTTTTCAAGCTTAATTTCATGCATTCATTTGCAGTTCACATAGGAGTTTAACACCCTCTGGACTGATAGATGGTATATTCAGGTAAAAAGGTAATTCCACAAAACTGAATTCATTAGTTGTAAACCACCTGAAATCCAGAATTTCTATGGACTGAACTGTCCACCATTGAATTTGCTGCTGTAAAATTAGTCTCTGCCATGATCAGTATCGTCAGAAATTAATAGAAGTTGCAACATATTGGTCTTAGGTAAGGAATGTAAAGTGACTTATTGGTCTAAGGTAAGGAATGTAAAGTGACATATTGGTCTAAGGTAAGGAATGTAAAGTGACATATTGGTCTGAGGTAAGGAATGTTAAGTGACATATTGGTCTAAGGTAAGGAATGTAAAGTGACCTATTAGTCTAAGGTAAGGAATGTAAAGTGACATATTGGTCTAAGGTAAGGAGTGTAAAGTGACTTATTGGTCCAAGGTATGGAATGTAAAGTGACATATTTGTCTAAGGTAAGGAATGTAAAGTGACATATTGGTCTAAGGTAAGGAATGTAAAGTGACATATTGGTCCAAGGTAAGGAATGTAAAGTGACATATTTGTCTAAGGTAAGGAATGTTAAGTGACATATTGGTCTAAGGTAAGGAATGTAAAGCGACATATTGGTCTAAGGTAAGGAATGTAAAGCGACATATTTGTCTAAGGTAAGGAATGTAAAGTGACTTATTGGTCTAAGGTAAGGAATGTAAAGTGACTTAATTGGTCTAAGGTAAGGAATGTAAAGTGACATATTGGTCTGAGGTAAGGAATGTTAAGTGACATATTTGTCTAAGGTAAGGAATGTTAAGTGACATATTGGTCTAAGGTAAGGAATGTAAAGCGACATATTGGTCTAAGGTAAGGAATGTAAAGTGACATATTTGTCTAAGGTAAGGAATGTAAAGTGACTTATTGGTCTAAGGTAAGGAATGTAAAGTGACTTAATTGGTCTAAGGTAAGGAATGTAAAGTGACATATTGGTCTAAGGTAAGGAATGTTAAGTGACATATTTGTCTTAGGTAAGGAATGTAAAGTGACTTATTGGTCTAAGGTAAGGAATGTAAAGTGACATATTGGTCTAAGGTAAGGAATGTAAAGTGACTTGTTGGTTTAAGGTAAGGAATTTAAAGTGACCTATTAGTCTAAGGTAAGGAATGTAAAGTGACATATTGGTCTAAGGTAAGGAATGTAAAGTGACATATTGGTCTAAGGTAAGGAATGTAATGTGACTTATTGGTCTAAGGTAAGGAATGTAAAGTGACATATTGGTCTAAGGTAAGGAATGTAAAGTGACTTGTTGGTTTAAGGTAAGGAATTTAAAGTGACCTATTAGTCTAAGGTAAGGAATGTAAAGTGACATATTGGTCTAAGGTAAGGAATGTAAAGTGACATATTGGTCTAAGGTAAGGAATGTAATGTGACTTATTGGTCTAAGGTAAGGAATGTAAGCAAATTCCATCTTCGCTACAGGAGTGCAAAACAGATAATAATACAGTAAATTTTGCACCCTTCCCTTGGGTCTCTTGAAAGAGGTGAAATATGTCCAATATACAAATATTTCAATAAGAGTGGCTATTTTAAAAAAAAACTATATATACTGCCATAGCAACAAAAATTTATATTTATACAAACAAAGTATTTCTGGTTATAACCCATTGTTCACTGTCTCAGAATTGTGGGAGGGGGGTTAGAGAGTCTAAAATTATACTCTTTCAAATGAAATGCTTGCAGACTTGTGATAGTTATTCATCAAAGTTGCTCTGGTTGTGTGAGACTTTTGTCTTTGATCTTCTATGCCAAGCTAGAATTTACCAAGACAATGCATTGTATTTATGTTTGGCCCATCAAAGCTTTAGCCGGCGCTGATTACCTTTAAAAACACCACGCTGAGTCAATTAAACACTGCTCACTGTATTGTAACAAAGAAGTACCGTATCAAATACTGTTGTTTAAAATGAGAAATAAAACAAAGAAACAAGTTTATTTTCTGAAGAAAAGTAAATACATTGCAAATTTACCTAGACAAAGCAACGTGACTATGTTTAGCACATCAAAGCTTTAGCCAGTGCCGATTACCTTGAAAAGACTACACTGAGTCAATGAAGCGCTGATCACCGTTAAAAACACCATGCTGAATCAATTAAATATTGCTCACCGAGACAAAGCATTGTAACTATGTTGAGCGCATCAAAGCTTACCTGGTGCCGATTACCGTGAAAAGGCCACACTGAGTCAATGAAGCATTGATCACTGTATAGTCGCAAAGATATCTCAAATACTATGATTTAAGATGAGAAATAAAACTAAGAAACAAGTTTATTTTCCAAAGGAAAAACAAAATGTTTTCTGACTTCATACATTAACGCTGTATCAGTGTTACCGTAACAGTCTAACCGTAGTCACGAAAAAAAATGAGAACATTAACACTGCTTGAATTCTAAATATATTTCAATTCAAACACGAATAAATGAAGACAAAATTAATTAGATCCACAGTTATCGAATATTGAACATTTACATGTACGGTAATCATATATTTGATCCGCTGATAACCTTGAAAGACCACACTTAGTCAATGAAACATTGATCACTCTATAGTCAGAAATAAATACAAAATACTATCATTTAAGATGAGAAATAAAAACTAAGAACCAAGTTTATTTTCCAAAGAAAAAAATATTTTCCGACTTCATAAATTAATTGATTATTTTGTTCCACAACGTGTCAGTGTTACCGTAAGAAAGAAACCGTAGTCGCAAAAAATATGTCCCCTAAAGGTGCCTCTGATGAGAACATTAACACTGCTTGAATTCTACACATATTATATTTCAATTCAACCAAGAATAAATGAAGAAAAAATGTATTAGATCAACAGTTATGGAATACTGAACATTTACGGAACAAGTACGGTAATCCTCACAGTGGTATTTGTTCCGCTCCAATGCGGCACTTTGCACAGCTTTTGAACAAGTTGCCAGTCGTTATGTACATGTATTTCCGGTCGAGGCACAGAACAAAACGCTACACAGTGATGTGAAATGAAACCAGTTTATTAACATAAGCAATCAAAGAACAAGACTATTTGTAAGCATTATTGATTTCTTTAATAAGGCTAGTACCAGTAAACAATTTAGTTACAATGCAATCAGATTTAATATTTCACAAGGACACATATAGGCGGCTATAGTGCCTTCATCCTCTCGTCAGATCAACCTGGAAAAAAACGTTTTTTTATAGTTCTTGTATAAAATGCGCACCTCCGACTTAAGATAAGAAAATTAGGTGAAAAAAGTGCGCGTTATACCCACCAAAATACGGTATGTGGGAAATCTTCACTTTTTTTCTGTATGGGTTTAGACTTTTTACTTCACTTCCATATAGAAATCCATTTTGGGGAGGGGGATGTTGTCAGGTGGTTAAAGGTTCCCCCTCCCCATCTGTTAAAATTGTACACTATTAGGTGAAAAACAAGAATGTTAGCCATTTGAATTACCGGTACACTGAACCACCTCTTCTAAACAAATCCTCTCAGAATAAAATCCTAAATCCTTCCCTGCTTCTTGTATGATTCAAGTATCATCCACTGAAATAGATTACATGCAGCAACATGTACTATGTAACCTGGACAACAAATGTGACTATTTACCTGTTTGGCAAAGGCATTTTTTTTTTTTTAATTCAACATTCGAAAATCACTTCATAAGTCTTAGAAACATCTGTAAGTGTTATTCATTACCATACAGTTTGAAAGCTGCAACATCATATCTGTCAAACGTTTGGTACTTTACGTCTTTAAACAAAAAACAAAAAAGAAGCAATATGAAATTACTCACTTTTACACCTTAAAACCTTTGAAATAGATCCACTGCCGTATTCTTTGAAAAATTAGAAGTATAAAAATTAGAAGCATACTTACATGTATATGACTGCTGAACTTGCCTCAGTTGCAGTTCAAACTTCACTGCATGAAGACAGTTGTAGAGATATGCTAGAAGAAAAACAGTCCCTAACAAAAACAAATTAGATTAACAAGCTTGGATGTAATTTATCGTCAACTGTCCTAACTTCGTGTTTATCCTTGATTCGTGCGCCATGTTTCTCGTGACCTCACATGCTTGTTTTGAGATCCTGACGTAATCAACTGGGTCACTAGCATTTGTTGACAGTGACAGTAAGTGCTGATTAAGACATATTTGAATACTTAATACAAATCAAATTGAAAAAACACAATGAAAATGGCAAATTTTACTCATGCCATACACTTTGTGGCCCTGGAGTGAGTGTTAGCCATTCAAGCCAGGGCTACTGTTCACATGTTGGTTTTTTTTTACCTTTTGATTAGCGGGAAACCGAAAACAGAGATTTTTTAGACAGCAAAGGCAATGTAAAAATCTGGTCATTATAACATGCACTTCTTATATCATGTTAGAAAAAATAAAAAATAAATCCAATGAAAAACTATATAGTATGCAATTTTTCATTGAAATATTTTAATATAAGACCAAAAAAAAAAATGTGTGTTTCCTATTGCACTGGTTTTAAAATTAGAATAGGCGGCTACTTTTTTTTTTTTTTTAAACATTTATATATAAATCAAATAATATTTAAAGCTCTTCAAAGTTCCAGGCATAACTGGCTCAATTAGATGCAAAAATCAATTTTGGCAATGTGATTTTGTTTATAATAAAAAAAATTTTTTTTTTTTTTAAAACATATAAAAATCAAATAATATTTATAGCCCTTCAAAGTACTGGGCAAAACTGGCTCAATTAGATGCACAAATCAATTTCAGCAATGTGATTTTTTTATAATAAATTTTTTTTTTTTTAAACATTATATATAAATCAAATAAAATTTTACATGTAAAAGTTTCACATTGTAGTATATATATTTACTGGTTTTGTTAACATTAATAGTATCACTTTTTATTGGCATTCACATAAGTAATATATTTCCCTGTCTGTTGTTCTACTTCCTTAATATGTGATATATAGTAATGCAAAATGTTCATACATAATGATTACCTGTATCATTTTACTTCTTGTACTTTTTATGTATGTGTTCTTCCTTTTTTATTTAAAGTATTTTCTGTATAAAAAAATAAAATGATTAAAATGATCTATGTTTTATTGGAGATGCAGCTAACAAACAAAAAAATAACACAATATCATATTTAAGATATTGCTATTTTGTTGATTTTTCTGCATATAGCGAAATGCATGAAAAGCAAAATTCTTTCAACCATAGGGCCCTGGGTGGCCAAGTGGTCTAAGGCGCTTGACTTCGCAGATCACTGACATCTCACCTCTGTCCTCATGGGTTCAAGTCTCAGGCTTGGCCAATGTGGGTATGTGAGAAAGCTTGCCAGTAGCTTCCCATGGGTCGGTGCTTCTTCCCGGGGTTTTCTCGGGTTCTTCCTCCACCAAATATACTGGCCGCCATGTATAGCCTATCATGTGCTGAAAAATGGCGTTAAACCCATAACAACCAACAACCAAAACTTTCAACCAAAATAAGGTCTCTGCTTTATAGCCCATTCAGCAGATCTGAAGCAAGAAGAAAATTAAATCTAATGCAAATCATTTTTGAGCTTATTAATGATTCTGAAAGTATTTTAGTATGTCTAAAGTACATCAAGCCTTGAAATCATAATCTGACTTTACTTATAGCGCAATTGATGGAACATATCTCTGAGCAGTTTTTTAAAAATTCAAGAATATCATTATTCTTGCATACATTAGGCACATTAATTCAGTTTGAATGAAAGTTATATGCAATAAATATGTTTTGCATCAAAGCATGTTCCACTCCACCTTTAACTCACTATGAATGTATATGTAAATTCCTTGGAATCTACCTTCAACTTTGTAATTAATGATTTGTACTTGATTGGCTGGGTATATTTAATGAAATAAACCTTACAAATGTCAAATGCATTTGTATAACATTTATCCATTGCCTTTGGCTGACCTGTAACACTGATTAAACTTTGCCTGGCCTGTAGCACTAACTTAACTTTGACTGACCTGTAGCACTAACTTAACTTTGGCTGACCTGTAGCACTAACTTTACTTTGGCTGACCTGTAGCACTAACTTAACTTTGACTGACCTGTAGCACTAACTTAACTTTGACTGACCTGTAGCACTTACTTAACTTTGACTTCCCTGTAGCACTTACTTAATTTTCACTTCCCTATAGCACTAACTTAACCAGAGATGCTGCCAAGGAGCACGAGTGCATGAATGGTGCAAACTTGGTACGAATTTTAGTACTTGGAAAGCAGTGATGCATGAGAACTCTTGCAAATTAGTTTAAAGTCATGCATATAAAAATGTACTCTGTGCAGTATACAATTTTTATTTAACTGTTAACCCTTAAAGTGCTTGTCGTGGCATAAGTTGCGGCGCCAGTAAAGGTCTTGTAGCGCTTGTTCGACGTCTATCTTTTTTTCCAGTAGGCAATCGTTTACACATCTGAGTACTTCGGCTTGACGTCAATGGTTGTTAAACTAAATTTGATTGGCACATTGGGCCCTGGAGCAAGCATTGTCAAGGTTGAACCTTGCATTCATGAAGGAAGTTTTACAAATGCTTATTTAAAGCAAGGGCTCATAGAAAACACAAAATGGCTGATTCCCAGCATGGTTCATCTTCAGATGATGATTTCATTCAGCAAATACTGGCTGATGATAGCAATGATGACAATGATTTTTAAAGTTTGAAAGTATATGAGATTATTGGAGTCTGGAAAGTGTTATGAAATGTTAGTGAGTAATTTTTAACTTAAAAATGATGTTGAATACGAGTCCGATGTACATGCTGGATGGACAAAAAAAGACAGTATGCTAGTCAACCCCCTATTAAGCGGTATTTTGAAATTAAATATCGAAAAGGCAGAATACCAAGCCTAATTAAAATACAGACAATTTAAAAGTAGGGTGCAATTTTATTTTATTTTCTCAAACAATTCTGCCTTGAGGGATCTTGTGCTATGAAACTATATAACACTCTAAGTTAAAAGATAATCTAAAAAGAAATTAAAACGTAAGGATATTTATTTTTGATCAAAATACCTCTGTCAAAACAAGCTGACTATGGCTTTGACGGACTTGAAACCCTAATACAACATTGTGGAACAGATAAGAAATCTGGCACAGTAGTCAACAAAGCACTGATTCCAGAAAGTGAAACTTGGCAGAGCTCTTGTTAGTGAAAAATATTATTTTGGAGCAGAGATATCCAAGAGACAATACCTTTGAGCTGTTGAAAATTGTACATAACAACCATAAAGAACAGTTTTCCAGCTTGTTCAAGCTGGCTTAGCTAGCTATGCATATGTGAAAGGGGATTCTGATCACAGAACAATATTCATAGACAGATAAGGAACAAATTAAGCTCAGAAATGATCAACAGATTAATGCTTATACAACAAGAGGAGACTTCTTTTGAGGATGTTGATTTTAATAGAGCTCTAACATAGTGGAGCAGGAAGAAAGAAACGGATATTTATGTGTTAGCTAAATATTGAACTTTGGCTGTTTCCTCCTCCCCCTCAGTTTTGTTCTACTCCCCCCTTAGTTTGGTAACAAGGGTGGAGCTCTCTCCTTTAGGTAAAATCCTGGCAGCATCTCTGCTTAACTTTGACTGACCTGTAGCACTAACTTAACTTTGACTTCCCTGTAGCACTAACTTAACTTTGACTTCCCTGTAGCACTAACTTAATTTTGACTGACCTGTAACACCAACTTAATTTTCACTTCGCTTTAGCACTAACTTAACTTTGACTTCCCTGTAGCACTAACTTAACTTTGACTGACCTGTAGCACTAACTTAACTTTGACTGACCTGTAGCACCAACTTAATTTTCACTTCCCTATAGCACTAACTTAACTTTGACCTGTAGCACTAACTTAACTTTGACTGACCTGTAGTGCTAACTTAACTTTGACTTCCCTGCAGCACTAACTTAACTTTGACTGACCTGTAGCACTAACTTAACTTTGACTGACCTGTAGAACCAACTTAATTTTCACTTCCCTACAGCACTAACTTAACTTTGACCTGTAGCACTAACTTAACTTTGACTGACCTGTAGCACTAACTTAACTTTGACTTCCCTGCAGCGCTAACTTAACTTTGACTGACCTGTAGCACTAACTTAACTTTGACTGACCTGTAGCTCTAACTTAAATTTGACCTGTAGCACCAACTTAATTTTCACTTCCCTATAGCACTAACTTAACTTCGACTGAACTGTAGCACTAACTTAACTTTGACTTCCCTGCAGCACTAACTTAACTTTGACTGACCTGTAACACTAACTTAACTTTCACTGACCTGTAGCTCTAACTTAACTTTGACCTGTAGCACCAACTTAATTTTCACTTCCCTATAGCACTAGCTTAACTTCGACTGACCTGTAGTACTAACTTAACTTTGACTTCCCTGCAGCATTAACTTTACTTGGACTGACCTGTAGCACTAACTTAACTTTGACTTCCCTGCAGCGCTAACTCAACTTTGACTGACCTGTAGCACTAACTTAACCTTGACTGACCTGTAGCACCAACTTAATTTTCACTTCCCTATAGCACTAACTTAACTTTGACTGATCTGTAGCACTAACTTGACTTTAACTTCCCTGCAGCGCTAACTTAATTTTGACTGACCTATAGCACTAACTTAATTTAAATAAATGTTGATATATGCCTATCTATATTATTGTATTAAGTCGATTTAATGTATTTATTGCAATTTTTATTGAGTTAGCATTTTACAAGAATTTTAGGAATTATGTATTACATGTGTACTTTATGTATTGTATAAATTTCTGAGCATATTTGTTTTACTCCAGAATTTAGGGGGATTTTTCTTCCGCAAAGAAAACATTACAAAAATAGTTGCACTGTTTTTATCCTAAACAGATTTATCTTGAAAATCAACAAATATCTTCCTGATATTTTTGTAAAAATCAAAAATAATTGTGTAATTTTTGTGTGCATTGCAAAATAAAATATTATATAATTACTATATTTATAAACTTTTTCATGTACTCTGTAAGTATGCATAGAATTATTGGAATATATCTACTATTAGGTCATTGAAGTTTAGCATACAATGAGAGAAAGCAAATTGAACCAAATTATATACAAACTCCAGAAGCTTCTAAGATTCTATGAGTGCACTTCTTCTAAGAACAGGTGCACTATTTGTCAGAATGTTTGAAACTTCAATGATTTTCATGCTCAAAAAAATTGCAAGAAAACAAGGCTAGCTCTATTTTGCATTCCCTTGCAAAAATCGAAAATTGAGATAATGGTACAATATGATTCTGTGGCTTCCCAAATGAATACCGGTAGTGGTCAAAACATTTTGAACAGTGGCACACTAGAGTCAGAAAAAGGGCGAATCTGAACAGGGACCTAAAACATTGGGCATTCAAATCCAGCATTTAAAGAATGTGGTGTGTTTCCCAGTACATATTTCATCATAGACTCCTATCATGATGTCAGTCAACCAGTGATGAGGTCACTCTATCACATGCAACTGTGCACAGCCAACCCATAATTAACTGGAGGAGTGTCAAAGCAAAGTGTAGAGAACACTTGCTCTCATTGTCCAAGTATCACATAAGATGATTTGTTCCTGACCTAAATCCTGATCTACCTATAAATTTGCAGTAGTCCCTATCATATTCCAAAAGAGTCATCAGAACACAGAGTACGTACATGTTGGCAAGGTTAGGGAAAGCTGGTCTCAGTGCAACAAAGTATAAAAGATATATTATTATACATGCTCAGAATATTCAAAATATTATTTATTTTTTCTTTTTGACAATACCAAATGAGTTCCATATCTGCATATGTCCAGTTACCAGCAAATATTATTGTCTTTGTTTGTGATATGAAAAATAGCAATTACATTCCTGAAACATATCATGCTTGTATTATTGTGTACAGTCAATTCAGTGCATACTGTGAGCACATTATGAACAGTTTGAACTTAATGATGTTGTCATGATCTCCCAATTAATGTTTAGAAATTATCAGATGAGCACAAAACAATCATTTTATTGAATAATCTATGAATATTATTATGTACTCCGGGAAGAGTTTTAATTAGTAGTGAAATAAAATTGTTTGTAAAAAGTAATTGACTGTAGTCATTTAAATTAATTGATCTACTCAAATTCTTTCACTGCTTAGAAGACAAATAAAGTCCTATGTTATACATTCTAACACTAAATTATAGATAAATTGATTTCAAAGTTGAAAATAAATTGCATGAACAGATGATAGTGCAAGAACTGGTGATAATGACGTATTGCTTCTTTGGACAAAAGAAGTAAAAATGCCTTCTGTAATTTAAAACAGCTGTTATTACTCTCTTGTTCTGTTCAGACTCCAAATAAACCAAGGACACCAAGTTGTAAATGTTGTTGTTTGTTTTGTCTATAAAGAGAATACGACACTTTGAAGAAAAATACATAGATTGATCATAAAAACTTACATGCATGAGGTTACATATACATTGAGTAAATGAAAATATTTTAATGTGTCTTGTTCCTCTTTCAACAGAAATGAATGAATTAATATCTTGCAGTTTATATGGCTTGCAGACAAAAAATCTAGAGTAAGTGAAACTTATGTGGTAATCAATATTGCAATAGAGAAGAAGTTATAATAAGACAATAAAACATGATTATAACAACCACGGATACAACGAATACATGTTTTGCATGAAGTGACTTTGATTCTCTGGCCAACTGTTTATTATTTCTCATTAAAATTTTCTTCTCACAGCAAAAAATTTGGATGCAATGAATTTTTTTCATTTAATATGTAGCAGTTTTACATTCCCCATATTTGACACTCCGTTATTTTGTAATCGTGTGTAGCAAATCCCTGTAAACCTCCATATAAGTAATGGAGGATGTACCTGTGGTCATTCAGCCAAGTAACTGTATCATTGGTAAATTGTCAGTGTTTATCACGTCACTGAAAAATGTGAGCATCACATGTTGCTCACAGCATTGATAAGGCTTGTATAGTATGGATAAGTTTCCTAAAGGAGTAATCGAGTTAAATAATATTAGTGATTAGAGTTTAGCATACAAAACACAAATTGCAAATATACACTTAATATTTCTCTTTGAGGTTTTTCTTGAAGCCAAAAGCACACTAGAAATATTACTGATTATTATTGACATACAATATTACTGATTATTATTAACATACAATATTACTGATTATTATTGACATACAATATTACTGTCTCTAGTATTTTTGTATATCTTGATCAGATGAGTTTTACATCTCATTCACACGTTTTTTTGCATAATGCTTAGTGAGAATTTTGGAGGAAGTATTTTCAGAATTCACTGTATAGATACAGCAAAATAAGTATAAAAGCGACCTTTTTAAGTCCCAGTGGTTTTGTTACAGATTTAGTTTACGGTAAAGACATTTGTTTTTGTGGCCACACTGACTCCATTAGCCCACATCTCAAACTGGAATGGTTTTCTTAAGGTAAGTCAGGTATGAAATAAAGTGTTGTAATATGAAAATTTAAAAACTTTCCACCAATTGATATCTGTTAAATCATCTTTAGGTTGGATGTTTAACTTTATAAAAGTTGAATATAAACCTGACATATTTATTTGAATAACATAATAGTATTCAGCGATATCTATAATGTATAAAGTGTATTCAGCAAAATGTGATAGAGCCAAGTCAAATCCATTAGTAGTAGCTACTGTTTTTGGTGTTGTGAAATCAGAGAATACAGTATATCCAAAGAGTCATTTAATTTTGATATGTTACATTCCTCATATAATGAATAAGTTTATGGTTCATTTCATCCATTAACCCAAAAAACACCTTTTTGTGTAAAACGAAAATCAAAAATACTTCCAGGTAGTTCATCATCAGATTTATATAACTTCATATTATGATCATTCAGCATTGTATCATAGTCATTTAATGTTTTATTATCATAAATTCAAAAAAGTCTTTAGTCCCATATCTGTGTTTGATTTAATTATTGATTTCTCTATTTCTAATTTGAGCTGTATCAATTCTTCCATTGAATGCTAAAGTCCTTTTTATCTATGTCATTATTAATCTATTGTTTAATTTCATGTTTCTATTTTAATTTCATCTTTTGTTATATGTCATTAAAATCTCTTCTTAATCATTTCACCTTTTGATCTAATTCATCAACTCTTACTTGTACCACACCAATATTATAAAAAAGCTCTTTATCTGTGTATACTTTACTGTCTGTTAGAACTTTTTCTATTCCAGCAGATAGTTTATTTTTGAGAGTCACTAAGCCCTCTTCTATTAAATCTTATATTTTATTGTTTAAATCTGAAATAGATTAATGGTAGGTTATTTTCTTCAATCCAGCCATACTTTAACTCATATCAACCTTATTCTCAAAGTCATTTATCTTTCTGATGACTTGTTCAAGTTCATTCTTCCTCTCTAATTGTGAAAACCATTATTGATAGATGTCACTCTATCATCCAACTTGTTAACATTATTTTTAAAGTCTTTAACCATCTTCTTAATATCTTCATCATTATCTTTGTTTTCATCATTTAATTCTTTCTGCAACTGTTGAAGTTGTGATAGTGATGAATTGTAATTTTATACAGACTTATTTAATTTCTCCATTTCTCTCTAAAGCTGATATTTCAGCATTTATCATGTGTTCAGTTGGTTGCAAGTATTGCTGTATTTTTTCTACATGTCTTCTGTTTGATTCTGCTCAAACATTTTGTAAAGCAGTTGATAGAGTAATTAATCTCTTGGTAAATAAATCTTGAGCATCTGAAATCTTTTGTTGTTATCATTTATTTGCTTTTGTAATTCTGAGAGTTTCATAGAATTTTCTGTGATACTCTGATCCATAGATGATAATTTATTATTAACTTCTTTCTCTCCATGTTTTTTTTATTGTTCAAATTATTATCCTCCAAAGTCTTATTACTTGGACTTGGACATCAACACTGTTCTGTACAAAACCTTTATTAGCTGCGTCAGATTTGTCTGTAGGACATGTTAAATTAGTAATACTATTGTTGTTCAGGTTTAAGTTATTGTTTAGTGTTTGACTTAGTACTTTATCTCTTTCATCTTTATCTATGAATTTAAAAGTAAAATCAATGCGACTTCTTAAAGATGTTTCTGTCATTTATTTAATCCAAATAGAAAATAAATTTGCCTTCGCCTGAGCAAATTTGCCTGAGATATTCTAAATATATATGCAATTAGCATACCATTAAAAACTATTACTTTCGAGTCTTCATCTTTAATTTTGATATTTAATCTGTTTATAGTACCTCTTTATAAGTGCTTATATGGACTATAATTGTATCGTGTGAGATAAAATCATAGTGAAATACATTTCAATAGGTATGCAATGTAATAGAGTAGAGTAGGAGCTACTCATTGCATTTTTTAATTGATCGAAGAAAATATACAAGTTTTTAAGCTTCAAAAATCATTTAAATGTATTGATATATCTCACACTATTAAATCCTAGTAATTTTGAGTTTTAGTACATTATATGTACTGTGTAATTAATGCCTGGAATTAATAAAACTTTAGAGTTATACTTCTGTCATTCAGTATTTATGCTTTCGTCATTGTTGCTATTAGCAATCATTCCTCCCTTGACTGTTTTCATGTAAATTTCAACATTATATAAGCCATCAATTACTGATATAATCTTTGTATCATTCTTATCAGTTATATAGCAAAATATATTGGCTTTTTTTATTATTTGAAATATTGTAATAACCAAATACAAAATCTATTCTCTGTAACAAAATGTATAATGTACCATATCTGTTATCAATGGGATTTGCAAAAACATTTCTTTTTCAGACTGCCGTTCCACGGTTATGTAACTAGAGTTTATGGTTAGGCAATTCAGTTTTGCCATTTAAGTAATGCAGTCCTGACATCCCATCCCATCCTTACAACGATGTGTTGTATTCTCTACCTTATTAAATCCGTTGTGACTTATTTTATCGTTTATTGCTTTATTCATCATTTCATCAGTAGTATTCAACTTAGTTGTATCAGAGGATACAATCTTGTCATAGTTTAAAACGGCAAATGGTATTATGTAAGAACTTGTCTTTTAGAGCTTTTGCAACAAATTATAGTAAAGTCGCAGCAAATCATGCAAAAGCTAGAGTTCTAATAACTCTTATGGCAGAGGCTGCCACAACTCCTAATCTAGCAGTTGCAACATCCATTCCGCGGAAACGCTAGCTGTACCAAACTCTTCAAAGTTTACAATTTGTACGCTGTTTTATACAATTTTTATACCTCTACAATGTTCTATCTCTTTAACTACATCATTCCTAATTTCATTAATTTTTATGAACCGAAAATTAAAATTCCATGGTCGTTAGGAAATTTATCTACCATTTACCTACTTTATTATTTTGTCTGGTAGTATATTTTGTGCTATTAGTTAGTCAATCATAAACTGACTCAAAGAAATTGAAATAAACCATTTCAGTACTTCTTCCATACCCATATCAGTTGGGGAATTTATTTTTAAATTAAATATCCTCTTCAAAAGCACACTGCAGCTTACTGTAAGAACTGAGCTTAATCCTGTATGGTAAATAGTGTTAAATATGTCATTCTTTTCATTGGCATTTTCTTGGTTTCGCTTGCGATTTATTAATATCAATTTTATTAAATTAAATTATGCTATTCTTGCATAACTCTGCTACAGTATTTCTGGAAATATACTTACTTTATCTGACTCTTTGAAGGATCTGTTAGCAGTCCTGACTTCCTGTTCTCGTCACTGAATCATTTTTAGGTACTTTTGTTTTTAAAATATATAACACATACTCATATAGCGACTACTACTCCAGCTGTCAAGCAATACATGTTGTCATATATTTTAATACCATCTAAATTATACCTGAATGACTCTGTTCAATCAGTAACCATAATGTTTTGTTTTTTTTCCTCTGCTTTAGCTTTTTTAGTTCCTGTGAACTTTTTCCAAGTTCGCCTTTAGTTTTTCTTCAGTTTTACTTACACAAACTTGTTCACTTCACTCTCTACCTTACATTTGTACTTTATAAGTAAATTACAGTCTTACTTTATAGCTATTCAAGTTTCCTTCAAGTTATTTCAAGTTGCCTTAAAGTTATTTTATAGCTATTTTCAAGTTAACTTCCAGTTGCAAATATCCTAAATACTATTTTAATTTATAGTTACTGACTATCCAATGTAATTACGCGGTGGTTTTCTAGAACTTCAGAACTTGTTCCATCCTCTCACTATCTTCGCTCACAAAGCATTTTATCCAACTCCTTAACAGTTTTGTGTTTACCAGTTATTTCCTTGTATATTCAATTTAATATACTAACTTTTAATTCATGTTTGTCTGCTTCTTTTTTTCATCTTCATATGCGAAGCAGTCCTGATCAGTACTAGCAAAAGTCTGTATCATGTTTAGATACTGACTGCTATCATACATAAGTTTAAGTTAAGTGTGGAAGAAGAGTATATCTTAAATAAAACTAATTTTAAAATCAAAGATGAAACATTGTATTACAAAGAATGTGGTACACCTGATGTTCATATTTCTCATATTGGTACCCCTACCTCCACCCACCCCCCAAAAAATTTGTATTACCGGTAATTAACAGTATATGTTGTAAACCAGGTGGATGTAAGATTTTGCAATATATAGGTTGGAAAAATATGGAATTAGCCAGATATCATTCAAATAGAAATTGCTACATTTAAATATATTTTTGCTGACACAAATTTGTTAGAATCTCTAAATAATATGGCAGAAATACAAGAGAATTTCAATAAGGGAAATATTGACTATACGAATCAACTTCAAAAACTAAAATATTACCGTAAAAAAGTATATGACTGCAGAAAGAAATGTTCTTAGATTGTATACTGATGAAGAGAAAAGAGAACTAAGAGGCTATGTGAATGCAGCTGATGTCGTAAATTCAGAAATAATTAGCAATGAAAATGTATCTTGACTTGTATAACAATATAAAGAATAGAAAATAAAAAGATATTACTAAAGAACAAGGTCCAGCTAAAAATGCTATATTAAATGATTTATTACAAATGTATGAAAGTAAAAGAGCACAAATCGTTGGCCATTTAACAGAAATAGAAAATAACATTGAGTAAAATATGACAGAATAGTTACCATTAGGTGAAAAGTTAAAATGGTTGTTCAAAGAAAAAGTTTTAAGAAAAATGCTGGTTTTTGCAGCTATTGGTATTATAACAAGAACTCTTGGCATAACTAGGGGTGAAACGAAACACCTGTGCCACGTATCGATGCGATTTACGATATACATCCTACGAAACGATACATAATCGATACACATATCAACTTGATGGTCTTTTTATCTTTTGAAGGCCTGTCAGTTATAGGGTTGTGCTGTTTTATATGTGTTGACATATTGATTGTATTTCTAGTATACAGATTACAGACAGACATAGCTTTAGCATCGGTTCATATGCCATTCTCATCCTTGACAAGATAACAAAAATACTTCCAATTTAGGCCATTTGAGGTTACTCCATTTGATCGGATCCTGGACTCATCTTGGTAAAAACACCCTTTTGTTTTGCACTGCATGAATGCTTTTAAAACATCTTATTATCAATTTGATGTCTTCACTTAAATTTGAATTATGACGGTGTTATCTTCAAGACAGAAGAAATAGTGCAATTTCCACCTGCAAGGAAATTCTTATCTAGAGCCAGTCCAGGTGTTGGAGGGGAGATGACTAACAACCAAAATATATCATATTGTACTTCCTGCATATGTAAAACAACTGCCGTAGCCACAAGCACTAGTTTATCTTAGTGAAAAGGAAAACTATTGACAATACCCACTCCCCTTCTATACAAAATCAACAAATTAACACAAGGTGACAATCCTGCATAGTTTGAAATCTACCTTCTTGCTGATTCTGTGCTAATTTTATTTATCCTGTTGGCACGTTTAGTCACTGATTACCTATATCAACGTAAAAGGAAACATGCCAAACTTGTTTTCCATGTACGACTTTAGTAATTTACAGATCATTTAATAACCATATTGAACGAAGTTTCTCCGTTGCTTTGTATCCACTTGGATCGAGTTTGGGTGCTAATACATCCGGTGTGTCACGCGGTGAATAAGCTGCAGTCAGTTTTCATTGGTGGTGTTTGTTTACCCTGGACTGGAACAAATAATAACGACCAATCAGAATTTAATGTAACATATTTCACAGAATGACATACCGGAAGTGTAGCGTCAAAATTCGATCCATATATACAAGATACGAAAAAGTGGTTATTTAATGATCAGTAAAGTACTTCAGTCATACATGGGGAATAAATAAGGAAAGTCTCCTTTACGCTGATATATATATATATATATATATATATATATATATATATATATATATATATATATATATATATATATATATTGTTACGGAATCATACCTTTTTACCTTTTTATAATGATTTAATTTACTAATTTATGATTTCTGTTTTAGTCTGAATAGGGGTTAGCATATCAGTATAGATACGACTACTGCTCGATCAATAAGTGGTCACATGATCAATTGCGCGGGAAATGAAGTCGACCTGGCTTTGTACTTTTTAGAAATCAACATTGAAAGGTCACATTCCATACTACACAATAACATTATGTTTACTCTTTAAGATTTTTAGTACACTAGACCTTTGGGTAAATGACGCGTAACCTAGTTCCTGATTGGTTCTTAGAGGGTTGTGTTATTTTGAAATACCATAGTATTAAAGACGGAGAAAGGATATTCCCTTTTTATTCTACGCACTTAGTAAAGATATATAGGGAATAATCTTTGGAATTATCATTCTTTACAGTTGCTTGATCGAGGAGAGGTTATTGAAATTATTCAGTTCTGTGTGGAATTTATTTAATTAGTAATTCATCTGAATTACTATACAGCTCCGTGGAATTATCGGACATTATTCTAAAACTTGTGAGATTCCAGACTTGCAAGGATTATTTTGGATTACATCAGAACTTATCAGTTTCAGCACATTACAGGTTATTTTTTCATTTGGAATACCACATCCGGATTATTCGGATTAACAGCAGGAAGTGAACTTTAAAACATTTTAGGACTTTTTAGGATATTCAATACTGTAAGTTATTTTAATTCTTTCACTTTGATTGTTTCTTGAATTGTTTTAATTCTTTTAATATTTTAGGAAATTAAAGTTTTGCATTTTAATCTTGAAAGCTTGTTTGTGTCTTTTATTCTGTTACATTACCCCTAGAGTCGTAACAATATATATATATATATATATATATATATATATATATATATATATATATATATATATATAAGGACAAATACTACCCGTAGGGTATATTCTGTGGGAAATGTTGAAAGAATATATTTTGTGTCGCCTATTTACTGTCTCCCGAAGTTAAAACGATTTACGTTCATGTATATGATCTACCACTGGGCGACGTAGCATAATCGTTCATGTGTATGTGCGGCCCTGATGCATTTTTTATATATGACGCTCAAAGGTAATATTATGTCACCCAATAGTATCATATATAGAAAAAATAAAGTGGTTACATAAGCGGGGTGGTCGCAATATCGGGGTTCCGCTTTCGGGATCCATCAGGTAGTATGTATGTATGTATGTATGTATGTACAGATATATTGATAAATAATTTCATCGGAGACAAAGAAGACATACACAAAGTTATAATGATATATTATTCAATATTTTGGGGGCCCGAGTGCGTGACAGATTTTGCCCCGCCCCCCAGTTCAAAGATTAAAGTTACTATTTAAGGTATTTCATACTCATTACAATGTCGTAGAAAGTGCACTTTTGCCTAAATTTTAAAATTAATTGGTAATTTAAAAAAACTTTTCTCCGATGTTTGTTTGTTTGTT
Organism: Margaritifera margaritifera; assembly: GCA_029931535.1. Lineage (NCBI taxonomy): Eukaryota > Metazoa > Mollusca > Bivalvia > Unionida > Margaritiferidae > Margaritifera > Margaritifera margaritifera. Next base: position 3,047,284 of record JAQPZY010001626.1, on the reverse strand, counting down.
TTTTGTTTGTTTTTTTTGGGGGGGGAGGTGTTTTTTTTTCGGGTCCTTCTGAGTCGTGGGGGCCCAGTGCAGCGCACTCACAGCACTACTACCACTCCCCCCACCCCCCACCCCTGCATTAGCATTTTAGTGCGCAATGACGCTTTTTGACGCCAACCCCTTTACTGCATTGTTATCAAGGTTTTACCAAAATAGAGGAAGATTAGAGCAAACTTCGAAATTGAGGCTATATGCTAGAGATACCTTACCGACATGTGTTCACTGCTTAAGTTTATATCCGTCATTTCATCAAAACGATATGACAAAGAATCACCGTTTTCTCAAAAATATGGATTTTTTACATTTATAAAACATTTACTTGGTAATTGTAATATTTATCAGCACAAAAAATACACAAAGGAAGTCACCGAATATTCGTCTAATTTTAGAAACAAGGATAAAACGTTAATCACATGGCACGGCAAATTCTGCTCAACTCCACTAATCGATAGTGGATGTTTATCGTGTAACATTGAGGAATTTTCCTTTTAGAAACGTGTTTCAATACTTTTAAATCTTTATTTAATGTCACATATCATTATAGTTCTCTCTCTCTCTCTCTCTCTCTCTCTCTCTCTCTCACACACACACACACACACACACACACACACACACACACACACACACCTATGTTTAACTTCAGTATGATTAATTTGAGACGGGTGTAAATGTGAAGAATATGGAGATTTTCATATTACAGGTGACTCGGGAAATCACACTTCCTAGTATGCTGGTATTATTCCTATTCTTACGAGTCCGAATTTAGATAAAATCAGGGACAGTATATAACGCATGTATGTTAAACTCAGATACAATCAATTGGTAGAAATAAAAAAGGAAAAATCCCTCAGCCTGTAATATTTTCAATTATAAGAGAAATATTGAAAGAAAAATTGGCATTAAATGCAGAAATTCGAAAGAAATGGTAAGTTTAGCAATGTAATTTCGATTATTAAAAAGAATGTGCACTTCTGTAGTATCCGTTCTTATACCAGCCATTATGACGGAAGATCCATATGATACAGACCGGTTAATAAATGCACAGACTGCAGCATCCGCGACCACATTAACATACATATCGCCCTCCGAGGTGTGAATGTCAACTGAAGAGTGGGATAATAGGATTAGTTACATGGTATTGGTACATAAATCTAGGACTCTTCAGCGCTCGAGTTTTCTCTGCCAATATACCCTTTGCGCCCCCTACCATACGATATGAAATTTGTTACAGGAGCGAATATTGTCTTACTGATTGATTGTATCTCCGCAACTTTCTTTCTGACTGTTATGTGATCAACTCTCTTTTTCACCCACTTATTTAGACTCCTCTCTCTCTCTCTCTCTAATTCTTTATTTATGCCTCCATCTCTTTCTTTACACACACACACATACACACACACGAGCACGCATGTGAAACCACATACGGATTCCATGTCAATAGTTTCGGTCTACGAACGACAATTCGCGTCGTTTAAAAGAAACACTAGTATATAATTATGATAAGATTAATGTAATTTGATTATATGGACACTGATACAAATAGACAATATTTTAGAAAAAGTATTTTTGTCTGAAATAAGAGATGATTGTATCTGCCAAATGGGAATTTAGATTGATCACATAGTAATATGTATTCACTTTCTAGTGTCTTCTATGATTTAATTGAGTATATACAGAAATGTATACATAATTTCCAAAGCTTCAATGAGCACACCGTGACCAACGAAATAATTATTGGTTAGAGTCATTTTGTAACTCTATTACCCAGAGGAAATAAAACAAAACCATCCCATTTACGCATTATTAAATACATGAACCTTTCTAATGAAGGAAGGAGAGACATTGCGTCACTGGTTTACCATATTATTTAGTTTACAGGTTGGGCAAATGTTTTAAAAATCACATTCTTTTTTTTTAAATATTGTCCACGTTTCAGATACTTCCACTGATCAAACTGACGATAAATCTAACAAAGGACATACACAATGTTTGAGTTATTTTCGGACCTGGTGTGTATCATCCAGTGAAATCTGAGCTGCGTCACTGCCTTCGGCTCATTAGTTATATGGTTCTGATAATCGAAACACCTCGCAACATTCCCCGTGTGCAGATTGGTTCCAGGAGAGGACAGGTTCTCGCAAGTCCTGGTTCTCTTTAAGGCCAGCGGCTGCGGGATCCTGATCTAATGGCAAGCCTGCCATTAGGGTGCAAGGGACAGTTTTTTATGCACAAATTTAATGCCGCATCCACTAGCCTAATATAAAAAATCTTAAAAAATAAAATACACAAGTGAGGTCAAAAAGGTCCATATTTTTGGATAGCTATATTAAAACAAAGCATAAAAATAGTATTCACTTGACCTGACAAATCAATGGCAGTTCATAGCAAAAGAAGTTTATGCACCCCAACCCCAAATTTATACCTGCATTTTTCACGTCCGAAGGTCATTTTTGACACCAAGTGATGCTTACAGTGCAAACACAAGCCCTTTTCCTAGGTGATTTTTCCGCAGAACATTGTGTACTAAACAGCTTGATGCAATTCAAAATAGTTGCCATCCAAGCAAGCCGTTTTTGAGGTATTCTTCTTGCCTTGAATCCACACGTTTACTGCTATGGGTGGCTAGCTCTGCTTCCTAGCAGACTATTGGTATTTCACTGTCTACATACTGTGAACTGACTATGGGAGGTGTACATGCCTCACATCAATTTGAAGAACAACACAAGCCCGAAACAACTAATTTACAAATATATCCATATCTTTAACTATTAAACAATAATAGCTCAAAAAGTCACATCATAGCTTTAAGTTAAGAAATTTGTCCCCTGCCACCTTAGGTTTTTAAACCATGCCGGTCTACTTGTCAAGAAGCTGACTGTAGGCATGCGTCGCACTTGCATGCATGACCACGGGAGGTTAAACCTCGAAGTAGGTCCAACCTAGCTCACAAACTTCAATACATGTAATTATGGAATTTCACATTATTTCTAAGAATGATTAAACATATAACAACGATACTGATAAAAGAAAGCATTTGAAAATGTACCATAGTCCTGTAAACATACACACATTGAACAGAGATATTCACAGAAAACATGATGTCGCCAAAAGGTTGCAACGTGAATATATATCAAAAATAAAAATTTTAAAAATCTACCCATCCTTTCTAATAAACTTGGTTTTAAAATAAGTTTCAACCTTTTCACTATATTATTCATGCTTATGAAACAGCTAATACATTAGCTTATAACAGAAATCCTTGGGAATATTGTTTTACTTTTGGGAGACTCTAAATATATTCCCTGGGCGACAGCTGTCGCCGAAAGGTCGCCTGATTGTCGACCAATAGTAGCACATGTGCTAATATATAAACACTCACATATATATATATATATATATATATATATATATATATATATATATATATATATATATATATATATATATATATATTATCAGTGACTGAACATGCTGATGGGATAAAATAATATTTTCAGTGAAATTAATTATTTATTTGAATTACTGAGTTAATGGATGACTTCTGTTATTGGACCAAAAGGCCCGAAACATCAGTAAAACTTAATAATTTATTATTTCTGTAATCTTTAAAAGAATTTGTTCGCAAGAACTTTTTCGATTCGATTGCAGCTCTCTAACTGTTGTCTTGATATTTCAACATGGTAGTCTAGTCTTTTTGAAAAATGTTGGCCTAGGGGTTTTTGAAAAATTTTCTTGCTTTAGGGTTTTGAAAAAAATTGTTGGAGTAGATTTTTACAAAAATATGTATGGTAGTACTCCTACAATATACCAGTCTGTTAGTGCTCTGGCCAAGTTTTTTTTTTAATGTGGAAGGTAATGATTGTTGTACCCATATACCAGTCTGTTAGTGCTCTGGCCAAGTTTTTTTTTTTTAATGTGGAAGGTAATGATTGTTGTACCCATATACCAGTCTGTTAGTGCTCTGGCCAAGTTTTTTTTTTTAATGTGGAAGGTAATGATTGTTGTACCCATATACCAGTCTGTTAGTGCTCTGGCCAAGTTTTTTTTTTAATGTGGAAGGTAATGATTGTTGTACCCATATACCAGTCTGTTAGTGCTCTGGCCAAGTTTTTTTTTTTAATGTGGAAGGTAATGATTGTTGTACCCATATACCAGTCTGTTAGTGCTCTGGCCAAGTTTTTTTTTTTTTTTTAATGTGGAAGGTAATGATTGTTGTACCCATATACCTGTCTGTTAGTGATTTAGGGTTTAGAGTTTATTCTTAAAAATAACACATTTTTGGTACTAGTACCTATGTACCAGTCTTTTAGTAGTCTAGGGTTAAAAAAAATATTTGCTAGAAATAACCACAAACCAGTTCTTTTTTTCACATTCTGGTTAAACCGGTTTAAAGCGGATAGAACAAACCATGTAATATAGGACCGTGTCTAAATTAATCTCATTACAGGTAAGTTGAAATCATTAAAAAAATACTGCTCTAAAAAAATTGTTTTTTGTTATGATTCACACTTTAAATTAAATTCACATAAAATTGTATGTAATAACGTTGACAGTACAAAAGATATAATGCCTGAAAAAGAATCTGTAATCAAATTTTAAAATCATCAAAATACATTAAAAGTTCCATTTGTGTTATATTGTGATTTAGAGAGTAAAATTGTTCCAATAGATAATTGCAAACAAAATCCTAATGAATCATGGACAGTTGAAACAGAAAAGCATGTTCCAGAAAGATTTTGTATCCATATCAAGTCAGTTGTAAATGAATACGAGTCCATAGTTTATAGAGAAGATTGTATTCAAAATTGTTGTAAATCAATATGAATCCATAGTTTATAGAGAAGATTGTATTGCAAAATTGTTGTAAATCAATATGAATCCATAGTTTATAGAGAAGATTGTATTGCAAAATTGTTGTAAATCAATATGAATCCATAGTTTATAGAGAAGATTGTATTGCAAAATTGTTGTAAATCAATATGAATCCATAGTTTATAGAGAAGATTGTATTGCAAAATTGTTGTAAATCAATATGAGTCCATAGTTTATAGAGAAGATTGTATTGCAAAATTGTTGTAAATCAATATGAGTCCATAGTTTATAGAGAAGATTGTATTGCAAAATTGTTATGAGAAATTACAATTAATAACAGCAACTATCTATAAAGAATAGAGACCTAAATAATGGCAAAGAAATTATATTTACATCACAAGATCAAAAACATTATACCTCTACTAATATTTGTCATATTTGTGAAAAATAAATAAGTTCTGGTGAAAATGTAATTGATAGAAACAAATTATAAAGTTAGAGATCATGATCTAAGTGACAAATGTAAAATATAGAGGACCAGCGCATAGCGACTGTATTTTAAATTGTAAATATCCAAGTATATAGCTCCATTCGTCCATAATCTATCTGGATTCGTTTCACATTTATTCAGAAAGACGCTGTCAAAACAATGAGCAATGAGTCACTATTATACCAAACAATGATAGGGAAAAAAATGTTATTGTATATAGTTTTGAAAAAGATGGAAAAAAGCTTTTTTATAACAAAATCAATAAGATTGTATGATAGTTTTCGTTTTTGATGGGTCAATCTTTTCGAGAAACTTGCAAAAAAAGTCTAAGTGATGATAAGTTTACAGGAAAAAAAAGTGATCTTTGAACTTGTTCTAGAACTGGTAGTGTACAATCAAAATATGTAAGAAAAGCCATATATACATACGAATATAATCATTCATTTTAAAGGTTTAAAGAGACAAAACTACCTACACTTGAAAAATTTTATTCAAATGTTACAGGATCTGGAATTCACAGAGCCTCTCAAACGGTGAAACCTGTTAAAAAAAGGACACCCAAGGGACCAAAAAATGTTGTCCTTTGTAACATGGGTCCTTTATATAGAGGGTGAATGGATATCAAAATTCAGATGAGGTGTTCATCAATTTTGACCTTTATGAGCCAGGATACTTTATATGGAAATATCTGCTAAGACTGGTTTCAATGTGTCGGAATTTAATATTCATCCATATGGAAATATCTGCTAAGACTGGTTTCAATGTGACGAAATTTAACACTCATTCATATGGAAATGTCTGCTAAGACTGGTTTCAATGTGTCGGAATTTAATATTCATCCATATGGAAATGTCTGCTAAGACTGGTTTCAATGTGTCGGAATTTAATATTCATCCATATGGAAATGTCTGCTAAGACTGGTTTCAATGTGTCAAAATTTAATGTGCTAAGACTGGCTTCAATGTGTCGGAATTTAACGCTCATCCACACAGTTAAAGTGGTCTTGTGACTCAAAAGGTGTTTCTGTACAACATTATCTTTATATCAGATGAGCAATTATAAAAAAGGCATATATCTGTACATCATTATCTTTATATCAGATGAGTAATTATCTAAAAATGCATATCTGTGCACTGCATTATCTTTATATCAGATGAGCAATTATCTAAAAATGCATATATCTGTAACCGTTATCTTTATATCAGATGAGTAATTATCTAAAAATGCATATCTGTCCACTGCATTATCTTTATATCAGATGAGCAATTATCGAAAAATGCATATCTTTTGATGAGTACGGATTAAATTTACTTGTACATGGTAATTTTTTTCTAAGATGGGAAAGTCGTATGATGCAGGGGATTTGTTCATTAAAGTTTGCTCAGATTTCATGTCTTTATTTTATCTTCTTCTTTTTTTTTTTCTTTTTTTTTTTTTTTTTTTTGTAAAATAAAGCAAATATGATTAAATGTTGTGACCTCCGTAATGTTGAAAGAATTACTTTTTTTTTTTAAATAAAAAAAAAAGCATCAATTTACCATAAGACATTTTCTTATGAATCAGTTGTAAGCAAAAACAAAAAAGGTGCACACAGTGAAATAATTTTAGTGTTCCCTCGGGAAAATCGAATGAAATTCAAGAACAAATAAAGAGATCACACCACATCATCAGTAATAATAAATGTATTTTAAATGTTCTACGAACAGTTTTGAACTTTTGAGGAAAACACACCAAAAAAAAACCGGTTCAAAAGGTCACTGTGAATGAAGAACTTTCTAAACTCTTGAAACACGATAAACTGATAAACCACTGAACTTCTAAAGAAAACCAGTGAAATGTTTTATAAAAAGAGACGAGAAACGGGATTTTCTAGTGGAAGCAAATGAGGTATCAAACCAGGATTTTTTTTTTCAAAGACGACCTTTCTGCCAAAACTTTAGTTATCTTAAAGGAAATGGAGCATAAAAGGTACGTGTGCATATCATCTGTGAAGCAAGCACTGTGACTATGGCATCTAGAGGAATATTTTGGATTCCTTCGAAGACAGTCACAAAAGTCTATAACTCTAGCTATTGATCATACAGAACTAGCAGGATCGCAACTATCACCAAGAACACGTTGGTGGATAAATCCTTTTGAAGGCGCCAAGTTGACGATGTGGTGTCTTTGTAGAGGGCGTGGCGGTATGTGTATCCCCCACAGCGTGGGAAGTAAGATGGAGGGGTTGGGAACTGGGTTAAGTTCCCAACCTTTATCACCATAGCCATTCCCTGTTGCATGTGTCCGTCCGTGTGGCAGTGGAAAAACCATGTTCCTGTTCACCAAAGAATACTATCAATTAGAATAATCAGACTATAATATTAAACGTCATTTAATTTAATTAAGTTTAAACGTACAGTTTATTTGATGTATACTGTTCAATTACATTTAAATTTCACCTAGTCATATCACTCGATAAGATCTTGGTTTGAAATGCACTTTAGTCTTGTTGGTGAAATACAGTACATATTCTGAAGCAACCTGTCTTTGCACAATATGATTCTTTATTGCAAAAATGGTTTCTTTTAGTCAGGTCAAGATTGTACTGCCTCGTAATATCATCAAAAATATTTTAATTATTATGAAGATTCTCCATTGCTTCTCTAAATGAAGTGAAAATAAAAAGAGTTCCTTTGGGTCAGGTCAAGATCATATTAGTCTCATTATTATGAAGATCATTCTCCATAGCTTCTCTCAATTAAACAAAATAAGGAAAAAAAGCAGGCAATGGGGTAGGGTCTATTTGTAACATTTATCCATGATGCATGTTGAAGGGCTGTTCGAAAAACCCTCATCGAGTGGATGAGTTCAATATATTTTAATCTGTTTTAATACTTTATCTAATTTTATCTTCACGTTTTTCTACAAGCAACAAGAAACGTCTTCAAAATTCAAGAAAGGGTAGGCAAAGTTGCACGCATTGTAAAACTAAAACTTTTATGTTAGCAGATGATTGTTTTTTTTTTTTTTTGTTTATTTATTTGGTGTTTAACGGCACCTCAACACATGAAAGGTAATATTGTGCCGAGGCAATGGGATTAAAGTGCCTTAGCAACTAATTTGGACAGGATTCGAACCTGTGACATTTGGTTTGCGCGTTTTGCACGCTAACAACTTAACCATCGCGGTTCACTAATAGCAAACGAACACGGCGTCAGTTTTTAATGATGGCTGCAAGTACAAAACCTAAGTGTCATTTATAGGGACAAGGGTAGCAATTCTTTGCGCTTGTTTTTTTCTGTCTTTTTACATTTTTCATATTAAAAGGTAAGGATGACACAGACAACAAAAGTTCTTTTAGCGGTAATAATTCATTTTCATGTGTAGGAATAAATGCAATTTTATTTACCATGTACAGTGTATTTTCGGCAAGATGGGTGTCATACTGTTACACATATTGATGAAAAAGTTTTAATATTTTTCATCCATCTTCAAACTTAATTCAAGAGATTCCATTGTTTTTTTTACTAACCCCCAAAAAGAGTCACAGAGATTTTTTTTCAGCCTTGTTTTCCATCCATCTATGACTCTAATAATTATATCTGCTCTTCAAAAATACGCTATAAACATATTTAGGAAATAATGTAACCCATATGATGAACTGATTTGACACCTTGGAAATCTGGCATAATGATAGATACGTCAGTGTACATGGGTAGAGCTATGTCTGCCAATCTCATGTTCAAATAGTGTTGAGATGTTAAAGTGGTAATTTTAATTATCTCGGGCCCCAAAGACACAAAGCTGTCTGAGAAAAAAAAAAGAATTTTGACTTGTACTCCAAAATTAAAATGTTACTTAGGGCCCTTTGACATTAATAACATTTTGCAAATACTTATAGAACATTCCATGAAACTACTGCTGAAATATTAACAATTTCTTAAAAGAACAAAGATTTCAATGTGTTTTAATTATAAACAGGGAATAAACCGTGGAGTATTTTCTGTATTGGTTTTCTCCCTTGTAAAATAATAGTGCCTGGAGCTCTTGCAAATAATTGATAATAAAAAGGAAATAAATTTTGTCTGTACCATAAACCGAGTTTCCTCTATCTTGGAAATCGCTTTTCGTTATTTGGCTGTAAACGTTCTTTTCCAAGAACGTGATGCATATAACTAATGTGCGGAAGAAGTGCGAAATTTGCCAGCATTTTTTTGTTGCACGAGTTTTCATTGGCTGATCTACGATTTAGGAAACAGAATATTGCATACGTGGCTAGAGTACACATCCACATTTCCCTCCAGACAGCTATCGTTTTAATCCAGCGTGAATATTTCTCCCAAATGTCTTTTTTGTCAGCTACCCAAGCCGTCTTCCAAGTTTGTATAGACATTTTGTAACCGGCTCCCAATGCAGAAAGTTATTAACTTCCAATATCGCTTCACGGCTCATAGGGTCATTTACATTTCATATTATGCTTTATTTACTATAAGATCAGTATTATTTTCCAAATTACCTTCTTTTGTCAGTTACACAAGACATCTTCCAAGTTTGTATATTTAGTTTGTGTCTCGCGCCTAATACGAAAGGCTGTTTACTTCCTATCTCACCTCACGGCTATTTTCTCCGTATCAAGGCGTGGAGTATGTTAATTTCGCAAGGTATTTCAGCCATTTGTGTGTAAATCTATCCGAAATAAATAGAAATAAGCATACATTACTGGCCGAAGTGACAAATTGGCATACTGGAACAATATTAAATTCTTGTCTCATATCCATGCAGGCGGGGCTAACGGGCTTGTTTCCCTACAATTTTAGTTGGCAAAGAAGGTGCAGAATTAAACTGTTAAATGTATATTTTGGGGTACACACCACTAAAGCATATATGCTTGTATTCATATGTACGAGTCCTTATGATGTCAATCTGCGTTGCACTCGGAAATTTCAAACAGTCTCATAGAACACGATTCTTAGTGGGATTAAATTCACGCGATCTGCATCGAGTGAATTTTATTGGGCAGTTTTTTTTTTCTTCAATCGGATATATGTTCATGGGACGTATAAGGGAGGCAACTTGAGACAGTATTACGCTCTCGAGCCTGAGGATGCAACTGAGTGTGAAACATTTACCATGAGCACTAGAACGTGAAAATTAGGTCACTGTCTCCTCCTCTTGGAAACAGTAAATAGTCCGAAAACAAAATCCAATACCTGCTCAACAAGAATAATCCTGCTTTAAACGGATCAGATGACCGACTTCTGCTCCCTGCCACGTATTTTTCTTTCTTTCCCGACCAAATAATGAATAGTAGAACATTTATTTAGCGGAGCCTTCAAGCTTTGTGGAAAGCTAATACAGGTACTGTAATCCATGTCAGATTTTATTGCGGTCGCGTGTGGTTAGATGTGTGGCTTCTCCAGAATTGAGAGTTTAAGGATACAGCCATATTTCAACGCCATACTTTTATTGCACAAATAATGACTGAAATGACATTCGCAAACAATTAAAGTCGTAATCCAAATAACCTCAAGACTCTCAATACATACTCAAGCCAACTTCTACAAATCGCTACATCACTTTTAAAACAGAAAAGTTTGTTTATAGACATTATGTAACATTTGATTGGTCAGTCGCTGGCTGTGGACAGCAGACAAAGACCTTTCTTGCATAATTCATCGTACATACAAGCGGAAAGGCAACAGACAATCCTGCGACAACCATCGGGACATATTCTTGCTGTCAGTAGCTGGCATAATCATCACCAAACCTCTGCTAAATCATCTTATGCATCACATCAATCAAGGGTTCCTGCCTGAGAGTTAATGTTGCTTCAGAAAAGGACGAGTGACCATATAAACGCTGATTGCACCTCTTCAGCTCCTAGAGAAATGCCAGGGACAGAACTCCAACCTGTACACGACATTCATCGGTCTGAGAAATGTCTTTGACACAGTCAGTCGTGGGGGCCTTTGGAAGATCATGGCAAAATGTGGTTGCCCAGAGAAATTGATCGTAATGGTTCGGCAATTCCATGATGGCATGCTCGCTCGCTTCGTGGACGACGGTGTGTCATCTAAATCATTTCCTGTCACCAATAGAGTCAAGCAAGTCTTCGTGCTGGCCCCAACCCTCTTCGGTATGATTTTCTCTGCCATGGTCATAGATACCTTCTGTGACTATGACACTGAGATCGACATCAGATACCGAACTGACGGCAAGCTCTTCAATCTGAGGAGACTACGGGCGAAGACGAAGTAACGGGAAGTGACTGTTCGTGATCTCCTATTTGCTGACGACTGTTCCCTGAATGCCAAATCCGAGTCTGACATGCAACAGAGTATAGACCATTTCTCTTCAGCTTGTGACGATTTTGGTTTCGCAATCAGCATCAAGAAGAAAGAGGTGATGCACCAACCTGCACCAGGTAAGCCTTACGTAGAGCATACCATCACATTAAATGGCAAAACCATATTGGCAGTGGATAAGTTCACCTATCTCGGCAGTACACTGTCACGTGCAGTCCACATCAGCGGATTACACTTGGCGACGGGGAAGTTTGAAAACGAGACAAGCTTTCCCCAGATTTCCACCTTTTCGCCAGTAAGTTTACAGCTTATTTACATGCTATTTCGTCTGACCGACGGTATGATCCGCCCCCACCCCCTCCCTCTAGTGTGTGTATATATATATATATATATATATATATATATATATATATATATATATATATATATATATATATATATATATATATATTCAATTTGTTTTCCTTTTTGCCGCTAATCATCGTTGGGACAGCCGCAACATTAGTTCACGCCATTATCTCAATTTTTTGTGAGATCAATAAACAACCATTACCTGGGTTATCGGCCTTGAATCTAATGATGGTGTATGTGTTGCCTCCGTGCACCATAACGGTGTCTTTATACATAGGGTTCTGGAGAATACGAGGAATCTGCCCTGCCGAGTCCATCTCGATCACCTCCTTTACGGTCTTCTTCCTGTCAAACTGGAAAATAATTTTTTTTTATTTCTCTGTCTACTTGCTATTTAGATTATCATGCATATAGAGAGGAAGATGAAAAAACATTAAAGAGAATCGATACTCGACAAATAATCTGTAAGTTTTTTATTAAATACCACCAGGGATGATTTTTCATACCGCGTACATTAATTATATTCCATTGATATATAGTCTCGTGAGAGATTCCAACTCTTTGCATTCCTACGGTCAACTGGGTCGAATGGGCGTGCCATTAGCGGCAAACAGACATTGAATATGGAGAGACTAGTTTCACGACACAATACATTAAAATTTTTAAAAAAATTAACAAAATAAAAATAAAAAACCCTTACTTAAAATGTTGCCGGGAAATAGTATGATTTTGTTTTATTTTAATGTATCGCTCACCTAGAAATCTTGAACTGAGAAAAGTCTCAACACATAATAATAGTTTTTATGTTTCAAATCTAATTTTTTCACATCTTCTAAAATCTATCTTATCTATAAAAAAAATGTAACAGACAAAAATAAATGGAACACATTTAATCAAACAAATGTTATCTTATTAAGTGGTGTCTACCATGTTTTTGTTGGACATTCGTTGTGACATTTATGTCTTTGAAGTTTTTGCTAGTATTGTGCTTTTTTATGAGAAAATTTACAAAACTTCCTGTGTGAAAGAAATTGTGCATGATAAGAGTCGTTTAAAATTCGTTTTTTTTTTCTTCTGTTAATTATCATACGGCCTATTTGACAAATAATCATTATGGCTGATATTCATGTAATATCGACAAATATCGATTCTCTTAAGACGTTACGGACAAGAAATGTTGGAAAATGATCTGACCTCCTTGTCTTTCTCGGTTTACATACTTATTTGCTAGTATTTATTATATTGTTCGCTTGTTTGCTATAAATTGTTATTCTCTCTCTCTCTCTCTCTCTCTCTCTCTCTCTCTCTCTATATATATATATATATATATATATATATATATATATATGTGTGTGTGTGTGTGTGTGTGTGTGTGTGTGTGTGTGTGTGTGTGTGTGTGTAGATAGATAAACATGTTGTCTTCGTTATATTTAAAATTATATTTAAAAGGCATGGTAAGGTCAGAAGTGTCATTAATTTTCTCGCTTACCATTCCGTTGCCAACCACACGAAACCGGTATCCATGGAGATGCATAGGGTGCATAGAATCACTAAGACTTATTATAAACAATTCAACAACCTGTAAAAAAATATAATAATAATAATAATAATAATAATAATAATGATAATAATAATAAAATTAATATTGATGATGATGGTGATAGTGATGATAGCCATGTTGATGTTGATAGTCGTTATGACGATACTAACGTTATCATAGAATACAATTTTTTTATTTGATATATCTTCAAAATCTTGACAAAATTGAACATAGCAAAATATTTCAGAGATATTCACTAATTTAAGAGTTCGCCGTTTGTGTTATTTATATCTGCATTACCACACTGGTCAATCATAACACACCGGCAACGATGCCAACGCACCTGAACGGATTTTCCAACGCACCACCAACGGAAACAATGGCAAAATAGGAAGAAACGGTGAGGTTATGTAAGCGATGTCTCTATTTTATTTATTTAAAAGATAACAATCATGGTACTGGTAAAAGACTGTCTAAAGGATTCATCTGTTGTCTTTTTATTTCCGTATTAATACAGACCACAGGGTTTTGCAGTAAAACTAATTATAATATCCTTGTATTTAAATTAGACAGATTCACGAAGATTTTCATTTTTAGGGAATAATTTCAAAACTGTGGCCCATTTCCATGATCACCATGACAAAGTACATAATTCTGCACAATCCTATCAGCTTTTAGATATAGAGGACTTGTATTTATTGTGTTATAGAGCCGTGATTTCATTACAACGCGGATCCAACGACGCTCGTATTATAAAGAGAAGAAATTATCTGTTAAAATATAACGAATCTATTTTAGTGCAAGGTTTTAAATCTCTTTCTTTTTTTTCAGCAATTGGGAAGAACAAGAAAGTATTTATCTGGTTGAACGAACAAAAACGTCGCTCGGAGTCGTTATATTAGTCCCCGCTTAATACATCCCCGAAAACAAAAAAGCGTGAAACGTTATGCAAGATTCCTGCAAAGAGTCCACTGATCTCATGTTAAACAAAAAAGAAGATACACAAGAAGCTTCATGTAACTATAAAACCAGAAATAAAAGAGACAGCGATAGGTGAGAACGTTATAGTTGATGAATGGGAAGAAGAAATTACACCCGAAGTGAAAGAGTACATAGATACAGCAACATATAAGAAGGTTATTGAAAATTTATGAAAAACCATCACTGAAGAACGTAAAATTACGTATCTTTTATTTTATGACTTTCTTTCGGCTGATGAAATAAGAAGAAGTATCCAATGTCAAATACAACGTTATTGTTATGATTCGAACTTTTACGTTGGTTTCAGTATTTTGCAAGCCAGGAAATAAGAGGAGCAATTACTCCGAAAAACAATCAAATGAAAGCAGATACAGATAGAGTCATGGAGAGTCACGGGAATATTTCAGACATAAAGATACTGATAGAATAACGGGAATATTTAAGACATAAAGATGCAGACAGAGTAACGGGAATATGTTAGACATAAAGATACAGACAGAGTAACGGAATTATTTTTGACATAAAGATGCGATGAGAATAACAGTAGTATTTCAGACATAAAGATGCCGATAGAGTAACGGCAGTATTTTAGACATAAAGATGCCGATAGAGTAACGGGAGTATTTTAGACATAAAGATAGCAAGAGAGTAACGGGAGTATTTTAGACATAAAAATACTGAGAGAGTAACGGGAGTATTTTAGACATAAAGATACAGATAGAATAACGGGAGTATTTTAGACATAAAGATGCCGATAGAGTGACGGGAGTATTTTAGACATAAAGATGCCGATAGAGTAAAGCAAGTATTTTAGACATAAAGATGCCGATAGAGTAACGGGAATATTTTAGACATAAAGATGCCGACAGAGTAATGGTAATATTTTAGACATAAAGATTCAGATAGAGTAACGGGAGTATTTTAGACATAAAGATTCAGATAGAGTAACGGGAGTATTTTAGACATAAAGATACAGATAGAGTAACAGGAATATTGTAGACATAAAGATGCCGATAGAGTAACGGGAGTACTTTAGACATAAAGATACCAATAGAGTAACGGGACTGTTTTAGACATAAATAACGGGAATATTTTAGACATAAATGTTAAATATGCAGATGGAGTAACGGGAATATTTTAGACATAAAGATGCAGAGACATGAACATATACTGATGCATAACATACATATTTAAAACAACGATTTAACATACATTTAAAAAGTTATTTTAAGACCCATATAATTGATAACATACACACAATATACATAGATATAATACATAGATAATTACATACTCGTACGAACACTAAAAACATACATGCGTAGATACATACATATAGTATCAGCATACAGACTTACATACATATAATATCAATATTGTTACGGAATTATGTATATGGAATCTATAGTGTGCTTAAACTTTTGGCCTATGACTCTACTTTAAAGTTGTGGCAAATAGTGAGGTATATTTAAGTTGGGTTTAATTGTACTATTAATCAAATAACAACATGTTTACTGACCTTTTGTTCAAGGTCAGAGTTGTTTACTGTATCTGATGAAATAGACGCATTTAGTATTGCATTCTGGGTCATAATATGACACGTTTCCTGTTATGAAATGTGCCATTTGCAAGTTGTATAAAATACCTAGAAATACGAATTATATCCATTCTATTTTAGATCTTGAGTTGAAAAGAACTGTTTTTTTATGATCAGCTTTTTGGAATCATCAGATTGTTTGAAATAATAGCCGAGCTGGAATCCTGTAATGCTGCTGTAATGCCATGCTGTATGAATAATTCAAAAGGAATTATTTATAGGACCATCCATCAGAGTTATATTTAGGACTTTCTCGGATGCCGCTGAATACTTAAAGATGATCTGACATTATCGTTGATACATCGGAACATTACGAAGACTCATTCTTTCCGAACATTCGTTCATTACGAAGACTCATTCTTTCGGAACATTCGTTCATTACGAAGACTCATCCTTTCGGAACATTCGTTCATTACAAAGATTCATTTGGAACATTCATTAATTTGGAACATTCATTCACTTGGAACATTTTATAGTTTCTATATATACAGGACTTGTGATTAAGACACTAATAATTGTTGGATTATTTGGATTTTAATACACGAAACTGTAAGTGTAAGTTTGATTTTCACATTAATTATTTAAAATAAATTGTTTGTTGATTTTTACGAACATTGTTGGTTTCACTTTCTTTTTGTTACGTTTGTTCGAGCCATAGAGTCGTAACAACATACATATATACATATACATATATACATGTATATATACATATATTAATTTTTTTAAATTGACAATTGTAATATTCAAGGTATGCATATTGGAGTAAGAAAATTAAGAAAGATGTAAAAGTATATCATTCAGAAAACTATAGCCGATACAAAACCAAGAGGTCAAATACACCAACTCTACATTTAAAAAAAAAAAAGACTTAAAAAAGACGCGGAGCTTAATTAGGCGCAGACAGAATCTTATAAAGCTAAAAACTAAGTTAAAAACTTGGCTGTAAATACTGTTAGTAGTAAAGTACAGAAAGTTCACACACACACACACACACACACACAAACACACACAAAAGAATCTGTACAGCAGGTCAACGAGTTTTTCATAGGTATATATTTTTTCAATTTTGTCTGGAGCATGATGTTTTGGAAATCCTGAATGTTATGAAGTTAATTTTTATGTCCTTTCCATGACATCATTTGCAGACAATACTATTTACAACATTCCTTCTGTTCTAAGTCCCGAAGCAATCCACCAAACGCTAAGATCCATAAGTATGAGTAACGTAACATAAACATGTTTAACAAGATTATTTGGTTATCGTAATTTACTCGCTTCTTACCTTGACCCTAGATTTCTTTAAGTCGTTAGATTGCCCAATGTCAACTAATCATTTCCATTTAATAACTTACTATCTTAAATTATCTTTTGTTCCGTCCATTTTGATAATGCGTTAACTTGACTTAATATTATTTTCATAACTTACAGCCTGCTAATCTAGCCTTTAAGTGGGAGACGCAATGGCTAAATTCTAAGCGTGCCGGAAGTGCAACCAAAGGGTTGCGGGTTCGAATCTTGCACAGACTGACCCGGGTCGGCTGCCGGTGTTGTGTCTTGGAAAAGCAATTTACTCCCTTTGTGCAGCAATCAACTAACCAACCAATCAATCAATTGATCACTAAATCAATCAATCAGTTCGTTTCTACAGTGCTGTCATGAAATATCGATTTAATTGAAAAAAATAGATCCCTGAAGATACTAACGATTATCGATTATTAATTTATGCCATCATGTTATGGTTCGAGCTCCAACTGATTGACATCGCACATTAACGAAGTCAGGTCATTATGACGCTTTGAACACCTTTTCTTCGGACCTCATTAATATATGTAAAATACATGTAAGTGGTCATGGTATCGCATCTTTGCTTGAGATCGAACACCAGTTTTAGTCTCTTTGCAATCAAATTTGATGAACTTACGTGAATAATTGTAATAATGCAGCAACAATTACTTTGAAGAAAGTAACAATATTAGTTACCAGGACATCGGTTAGACATGCATTCTACTAATAAACTCAGACATAGGCATGACTTCTCTCTATGAATGAAAACAACTCAGATTTTAAGAAAGGCGTGTGATTTCTGGGCAAGTACACTTCTTAACGCACTTAAAATAAAATTACTTTGATTTCAGCTGTTACAAGGATGTATCAATCCCAGAAAAAACTATATTCATTGAGGTCTCAGGCCGTGAAGGCCGAGATGAATATCACTGGAGTTAATAAATCCTTGTATTTATCCAACATCTAAAGTTAGTAACAGTAATATTGTATGACCTTTATTTCCTGATGTTCTTTTCCCTTAATAGCATTCATGCAACACTGGATGAGGTTTTGAACTGTATAAGAAATTCGAAGCGAAAGTTGTTAGATCAAATATTTATAGGAATTGAAATAATCAAAATCATACAAATGAAAAGAATAAATAGCAAATGTTCAGAATTATTTTTCATTTTCTCAGTAGTTTG
The DNA here is from genome assembly GCA_029931535.1 of Margaritifera margaritifera. Taxonomy (NCBI): domain Eukaryota; kingdom Metazoa; phylum Mollusca; class Bivalvia; order Unionida; family Margaritiferidae; genus Margaritifera; species Margaritifera margaritifera. The sequence continues at coordinate 3,028,722 of JAQPZY010001626.1, read as the reverse complement.
TAGTCCCTAAAATTTTTCATTTAAATCAAATTTACGGACAGACAACAGGCGAAAACAGACTGAGAGGAAACCATGCAGACGAAAAGACAGACGGACGGAAAAGTCACTGATTAGTCATGGGTGATGTTATAGCGAACTTTTGTTTCTCATGCCATAAATATTCAATGACAGGGACATAATGGGAGCCGCCATTTTCCCATCGGCATACCAATCTAAGATATTTTTCAGATACATTCTCAAATATTATCAGATTAAACAAATGTGATACATTTCGGAAAATTAGACCCTGCTGAACCCAAATGTTCTTCCTGTCAAGCAATTCTTTCCAAGATTTATTTAAAGGCTCCTTCCCAGACTGCTTCCGGTTGTAATTAGTAATACACTTTGACAGCATAAAAGTATAGTAAGTTCTTCATTTAAAATATTACTTTACTGTAAAATGACAAATAATCGACAAGGCACAAAAGATAATTCAAATATAATGTGAACATTGCTGGATCTCAATGAAAATCTTCGTTAGTCCGGCTAATTTAAAGGCCTGGATGTCAAATTGTGATCAGTTTTACAGAAAAACAATGCTGTATGTGTTATTATGGAAATTAAAAGACCAAAAATGAATCTTTTAGACATTCCGTTTGACTATTAACAGTGGCAGGATTGTTAATTTGAATAAAACAGAGAAATCGGTTTTTTCCGTGGGTTCCTTTTCCGCCATTGTGTTCGTGATTATGACCGATATATGAAGTGTACGTAAGTTTGCATTTTTGTCCATGCCTAGTCTGTTAGACTAACGCAGTATACAGTATTCGATTATTAGCTATTAAGGTCCCTACTTCATAAAACTTCTTACACTTTCTATAGCAAATGACAGTTTTTGGAAAAGGCGGAAGAAATTATGGTAAGACAAATATAAAAAGGTAATTACGATATCACTCCAACTAAGTGTATAATTGAATGCTTATCGATCTACGATACATTATATTCATCCATTACCTTCCTATCTATCTAACTCGCTGATGTGTGTTTTTTACCTGTCCGAGCTTGACTTCCAGCAGGTGCGTGCAGTAACAAAGGTCCTTTTCGCAGTCATTCACATTAACTGCAGAGCTGTTGCAGATGCGCAGGTCTGGTGCCACGTCATTCCACTGAGTCAGGAGAGGTGCCGGGTGAAAGTAATATGTAATCTGTTCCAGTTAAGGATTGATAGATTTGGATTCAGTACATCATTGTCTGCCTGTGTCAAACTTTAAATTTTACAACTTCATACAACCTGCGCGATATTGACCACAATGAGCAGAAATATGACATAGTCCGTCCCGCAGGAAGAGGCTACTCTCAGTGCAGTTTATTTATTATAACTAATTTCAGAACAGACGATACCGTATAAGTGTATTGTCGCTGTTTTGGATGGAAATGTTTTTTACTTTGGCACGACAGACTCAAAAAACCACGGTTGATGCGAATCGGTAGTAATAGGTTTTTTTGGTGACGTAATTAGCCATTGTTCTTTTTGTTTCATTGTTCTTTTTTCTTTCTTTCTTTTTTTTCCTCTCTCTCTCTCTCTCTCTCTCTCTCTCTCTCTCTCTCTCTCTCTCTCTCTCTCTCTCACACAAGGACCGCCCCATTAAACTAGCGCGAAATTGAAAACGTAATTATGACAAGTTTTACAAGATTTTATATTAAGAATTGCGATTATGTACATCTCTGAATTAAAATCCCGGCCCCCTTGGGTGGTTCAAGTTCAATAAGAATATTTTCCCAAGCCTTAGAATATTTCACATACGTCTCGGTGAAAATAGAGAAGCAATCTGCTATCTTCCCGTTGACGCAAACTCCATGATGTTCACGTGTTTCTTGTCAGAAGAATTATGTTTCTTAAATTATTTTTGGGCATATGCAGGTCTCAAGAGTTCAAAATACTAACCTTTTCTTGCATTATATCATTTACTGACAAATTCGTTCATCTTGTCAAAATTGAAGAGCTTGAAATAACTAAGAAGGGAAGTAAGTGATATGGTTAATATATAAAAAAAATCATCTCTAAACTTTTCTCTAACCTTAAACACAAGGTTGACTAGACCCCTCTATGTAAAGCGGCCTGGTGTGCAAGAAAATCAAGTGTAATATGCATAAATAATCGGGTTTCCGTGTTTCTATACGTTAGAAAGCCAAAGAAGCCAGCTTGATCAACAGTAAGGTGACATGGAAGAGATATAAGTACAACAGGCCGCTGTATCGTTTGATTGTGTAAAACAAATTCAATGATAGAAAGCAATCTTATGGATTAAGAAATAAATTATAGAAAGAAAATCATGTGGACTAACTAAATAAAGTATTAGTCAACTGGAGTTTCTTTCTTACATCGATTTTGTTTTACAGCAATCAAACGATAGGGTAGCTTGTGTAAGCACACCGCATTGTTGTTTGTAATAAATCTCTATTTTAGACTTTTATACACAATGCCCCCTCAAGCCTTTTTTCTCTACATATGTTATTCTATAATTTGCACAATGACAAGGGATATAAAGGAGGACTTGAATTGGAAAAAGTGGATACTTCATTTTTTGGACTAAATGGTTCTGTCAAATTTACAACAAGATGTTTATATATACTTACGTTGTGTAGTAGAATAATTAGTATTTCTAAGGAGGTAATATGATCCTACCAGGAAAAGAGTGTACATGGGGCTAATGAACATATAATGTTGTGAATACCGTCCAGTTTCTAAATAATGAGGGATCGTACCGAGTTATCTTCCCAATAGGTGGAGCCACAGAAAAACCGGTCCTGATATGTTATTCACCCTCAGATTTTATCGTTCGCCAGAACAATTTTTATTTTTTTTTTTATTTTTTTATCTTGTATTATCCCTAAGATTGCATGATTCATAATACATGTATGAATGAAAACAAATAATGTCTTCTTTTATTTTTAGGTGAATCAAAAGATATACTACGTTAGCACTAGAAGACACTAAAATTGCCATTTTACTTCTTTTTTAAGGCTAGAAAAACAGTATATCTTAATAATTTGTACTCTTTCTGTTCAAAATTTAGCACCAACCTAGTATATATCAAGATTTGATGCTATTAACTTCATTTTCTTATCCGCAATTTTTATTAAGGATAGGAAAGTCCCAGATTCCTTTTTATCCTCTCTCTGGAAGACTGTTCTATATACCATGGAATGTGTTGAAGGGCTGTTGAACCAAGTCAAATAAAATCCAGTAAGAGCATAAATGTATGGGCTTAATATCAAATCAATAAACACATTTTAAATAAGAAAACATAGTCTTCATAATAAAGATAATAATACTCTGATAGTCTTAAATCAAAATTATTTTCAACATCTCAATAAAAGTTGTGCCTCCTGTAATAATATAAAAATTCAATAATCAATAAGTAAAAAAAACTGTACACAGTAGAGATCTTTTTTAATTATTTAAAGTCCTGACGAAGTTGCTCATTCTTATGTCAAATTATTTTTAATACTATTTGTTTATTTCATCATAAAATAACTTATATTTGAACAGGAAAACACAAACGTTATTGGGATCCGAAATAAAAATTAAGTCACAATATCAAATTTGACAATGCACACATTTTTCTATTCTGAATATTTATAGCGTCAAAAAATAATCTCTACAATGAAAATAACTATTCATTACAGTTTTGCAGCTGGTCTAGCGGTCCAAAACAAAAAATGTGAATGCTTGTCTTTTTACACAAAGTATATTCAAGCAATCACGACTTCTTCGCTTGAATATGAAGCAAATAGCAAACTATCACTCTATCAATGTTTGATTCATTATGTTTGATACATTAGAAACAAAGAAACTGTAAAAAAAAAAGAAGGAAAACATTTAATTGAAAATTAATAGTTTCATGAACATTAGAGCATGTTTAAAGACTAAATTACCCCACCCACTAAATATATAAAGAATTCTTCACAACAATCTTTGAATGGTACGTGGTTTATATAATTTTAGGGAAATGCATCTGTTGAAAAAATCAATATAGAAAAGAATCACAAAAGAAATTGTGTGCAAATAACGTGTATTCCATTTATTTTATGCAGATATTAGAATATATTATTTTCCATTTTCGACAACGATTATTCTTAATATTAGATTACCGATCAATTAGTTCCTTCTTTCGCGCAAATAACGTAGCTTCTCTTTTTTTTCAACTCTAATTTGAGAGACGGCAACGTCCATGATTCGTAAGACTGAGACATATTTAAAGCAAGATGAAGATGCTATCGATTCTTTGTTTGTGTGTAAAGAAGGTAGTAAACTGGAAGTAATGTTCAACCGCTTTGTTCCGTGCTGCCACCTATCGAATTAAAGGGACGCTATTGACTACGATCCCTCATTTTCTCTCGGCAAAAACTGACTAGAAACATTTCATCCTAGTACACCTGAAGTAATTCAAAGGAAAGCTCTCGCAACTATACATATCAGCAACAACAACAACAACAACTACTACTACTACTATAAAACAACAACAACAACTACTACTACTACTATAAAACAACAACAACAACTACTACTACTACTACTTCTACTACTACTACTCATAGGTAAGCCAAAGGATACATTATTCATTGTGGGAGTTAAATGAGTTTTACGTGGGTGTAAACCGGCCACTGGATAATAAAGGGGGTGGTTGTACCTTGTGTTATCATTCATCGACCATTGTAAAGCTGTAAGTAATATATTCGGATTAATGAACGTATCGCCTGAGCAGAGATAACCACTCGTCCTCATTAGCATAACACGTCATATTAAATCGGAGTATTTTAGTTTGAAGATTACCCTAAAATGAAAACGTAATATATTAAACATATACTGAAAATTTCATGAAAAATGTTTTTTAAAAATGTTGAAGTTATCACCATTTGAGTCTGTACATGGTATATGGTGGCAATCAGCTAGGTGACAGACATTAGACCTGAAATGTCCGTCAAGCTGACATTGCAAATGTATTTACGTAATTTTTCCCACTTTTACAAGCCATAACATTGGTCGGCAGTAAATAGCACGTGTTCGTGTTTTACTGACATACGGCGAGTATGAAAATGTTGACTTTTATTTATTTATTTTTTTTCTTCAATTTTCTATGTCTCCTTTAATGAATATGTCAAACGACGAGATCCATTTTTACTTTCTTTAATAATGTTGTAAGATTGTTAATTGATTGAGATAATTATAGGTAGAAATGCGGCGTCATCATCCAGTAATTCACAAGCCATTTGAAACCAGCATTATGCTTTCCTGTGCAACTTACCATAAGGAGGAAATGTATCTACTTACACCTTATTCGTTCGAATGTTTATGCTTATACTACATATAACCGGATATTTCCATTTCGTGCAGAAAATATGGAGACCAAAAGTAGCTACATTGACCCAAATGGAACTAAGTGAAGCTGCTAACATTTTTCTGCAAAATAGCCTTAGACTTCAAGAGGTTGTCTTCACCCGAAGGATATAGTTTGTAAAGGTGAAAGATTCAGCAGATGAACAACCAAAGCTCCTTCTTATTTACCAGATCACGCGGGGGTATAAAACTGATTCGAAGGTAATCATACAGTGTGTTCCTTAAATACATGCATATAAATGCATAGATTTATGGAAATGTATAAAGGTAAATATGCAGATACAGGGTTATCGAATCTTTTCGTTTAGTCCATGATCCGTTGACCTCTGGAAACAACACGTGCAGTTTCGTCTCTATTAGATTTGATTGTAGCTTGCTACAAGGTCCGTCAACAACAGGGACTCTGTACATTTGCAGCTCTTAATGTCAGTTTGTTATGGAATATACATGGAATACGCAGATTGTATGAACAGGATTGCAAGTTGTTTGAAATTGATACTTTAACTTGGTTACCATGAGGTCTGTACACAGTTTCGGAGTCGTAAGGTTTTGAGCTCGGGTTCCATGGTACATTCCTAGCAGGGGGAAGTGAGGCATTTGATAACTGGAATTACGTGAATCACATAACAAGGCACCTTTATGCATTTACACGATTGAGGGAGTTTGCCTTTTATCTTAAATCCATTCACCAAATAAATTTGTGGGCATTTTGAGGGCCACATAACGGTTTGACATTAGTTCAAAGACTCGATAAAGATAATGACCCATGGCATTTACAGATTCAGATGGGAGCATTGATGAATAACTCCATAAACTTACTTATGTAGTACTTGACGTCCACCCGTTCTGAGGTGAAATATTCGTCCGTCCCGCCATAACGGAGACTGTCCTGGTAGATGTCCTGGCTCTCGCTCCGGTTCACTTTAGGATCCGGGAACGGGTTGAATATCTGTGAAGAACAAAGGAAAGATATTTGTGGACATCAATGCTAAATACAAATATCGGCTGCTGCTCAGAGATGTTTTACGTTTATAACCTTTCTCTTTTGACCGATTGACCAAAGCCAATCAACTGCTGCTGAAAAATCATATTGCAAGACTTGTTTGAATTAACATGCAATCATCTTGAAAAGGTTATCTCCAAGAACCCAGGCAAAGGGAATTTGGACACATAAATCGTTTTCGCCGTATCATATATAAGAAGTCATATTGCTATAACTTTGTTTCTTATGCCCTACAACGAAAGTGGTAGTGCATATAGTATTACCATTGTCCGTCCGTCCATACGTACGAACATAAGTATATCCTGTTAAGTTTTGCGTTTGCGTTAGTTTTCATATAACGAGCAATATGTGTTCCATGAATACATTTCTAGTTAATCAAAATTTGATAAAATATCTTAATACTACACCTAACAAAGCTGCTGAAGTATGCATCAAAATTTTAAAAGAAGTCTTTAAGTTTATATCAAGTCATAGGCAAATGATTAAGACAAGCATAGTTCACAGGTCAATTATACCGAATCTATGACTTTTGTCCAGTGAGTTATACGAGACCTTTAAAATTATGTATGAGAATTGAACATAAGTGGGCACTATAGCTGGAGAAATATCAGGAAGAAAAAGGTGGAGAAAAATACACACCTAATGACAGACACTCGTTCTCAAACACACAAAGAGAAGGATAAACATCCATTTTTACAATTCCAAAAACTTACCTTTACAATCCAACATAATACACCTGACAATCTAGCACCCATTCTTATAATCCAATACTCCATCTTTACAAACTAATAGGTGTAGGAAAGGGTATGATAGGTGAGGATAGATAATTAATACTTATTCTTACAGACCAACACATATCCAAGACAAACGACCACACACTTACAAACAAATGGAAGAGGGTACATGAGAGCATGTTATGGTAGGATCACTAACACTGATTCATACAAACAATCATACTCATACAGACAAACTGATGATGGAATGGAAGCGGTATGGTCTAACTAACATCCGTCCTTATAATCCAACACCCACTTTACAAACAAATTTGTTTAGGATGGATATAATCACTAACATACATACATAGAGACCAACACGCGCCCTTAAAGACAAACACCTACACTTAGAAACAAATGGATGAGGATAAATAAGGTGTATATGATGATAGGATTACTAACACACACTCTTACAAACAAACCCACACTTATGAACAAACTAACAAGGGAAGGGGTATGTGATGATAGGGTTTTGAATATACACTCTTACAAACAAACAAGCAAACATTTGGTGTATTATTCGATAAGGAAATGTAGGCGAAGACTATCGGAATTTTAACAGGATGGAGAAATGGACAATTGCGTGCCTAATGACAGATACACAGTTACTTTTACAGACAAACACTCTTTAAGGAACAGTAGGCTACAGTAATATTGTTAAAGTTTTACGCAAAAACAAGAATGCACTTTTACAGAACTTCACAGATAATTTTGTCATCTGCTCAGTAGTGCTATCGAGGAAATCTACAGTAACATTGCTATACTTTTTCGAAAAAAATAAGGACTGCATTTCATTTGCAGTCAAATACTAGAGCGATACGCAAGTTCCTTGTCTAGTTTTACTACAAACACACTGTATTGTTGTGCTTCTCGATTTAGAAACAAGACAGCAAGCATTGTGTCAACTTTGTCAAAACAAGGAATGCACTCATTGGCCTAGATCTATAATACCATATTCATAGATATTATCGTTAGAGAGAGAGAGAGAGAGAGAGAGAGAAAACATATGTGCAGTTTTTGCTTAATTATCGACTTTTGTTTGTTATTCTATAAGTATATGCGTGGAATTTGGAAAGTAAAATTAACGCCACTAAAAGTGCTAAAAAAAATAGTTTATTAAAAAACTAACCGTCAAGTACACGTACTTTTTTCTTTTGCAATTCATTGCCTTCTTTGATGCACAATACCAGAATCTAACAGAAAGGGGCTACATTTGGGACCTATACATGGTGGTTGGGATAGGAGGTAGTAGGCTAGATATATCAATATGTACATAATCTATTGGTGTGGTTTTTTGACACACAGACAGACAGACAAAATATCGGACGGCCAGAGAGGCAAATGCATGGCATGAGAGGCGAAATAAATATGGACGAGGGCGGGGGGAGCAAAAAGAACAGTATAAAAAAATCCCATTAAAACTCATACAGCAAGATATAACACTTAATATTTCTTTGCATTCATATTCTCTAATTCACTACTCGGATTCTATTAGAATAACGTCTTTGTCTGCAGTATTAAATATTCTAATTACAAGCAATACAAACCTTATTAGTAGCTGTACTACTTCCGTTTAACAAGTCACGCGATGGAAGACTAAGCGTTTACAGCATCTAATATTTCTTTTCGCAAACCATAAATGCGTACTTCTGTACGCACCTATTCCTCAATGTGAGTCTGATACTTTTCTCGTACGTTGTATTTGGCAAAAATATGAAAATGTTTCCTTTGTTACGACTCTATGGTCTAAGAAAAATGTAACAGAAAGAAAGTGAAACCAACAAATCAAGTAAAAAATCAACAAGCAATTTATTACTAGATAATTAAAATGAAAAATCAAAAAGTCACTTACAGTAATGTGTTTTGAAATCCTAATAATCCAATAAGAATGATTGTTCTAATCACAAGTCCTAAATATAGAATGTTCCGAATTCACGGCTGTGTCCTTGAATGTTATGATGTGCTAATGGTCTCCAAAGTCCTGATGTACTAGTAATCTTTGATGTGCTGATGTCAAAATGAAGTATTCCAAAATATCTGAATAAGTTCACTTAAATTCCAAAATCATCAATTAAAAATCCAAAATCCAAAAGTTTATGAGCACTGTTATAATCCAATGAATATTTAAAATAATTCCTCTCTTAGAATTTGGAATGAATTTTCACAACTGTAATAGCTCTTTACAAGACTGATGGTAATGTCAAAACTGAATAAATGTCCACCAAACATGGCATATATAAAGATTGGTCACATGACAGAATGTTCTAGAACATGAGTCATCTTAATGGAATTTTTACTTGAACACAAAAATCAACCTTGACCTTCAAATTGAGAAAACATATTGATCAAAACAACCTAATTCAAGGACACTAGTTAAACATGTTTTTCCTGATAACATTAGGATTTAAGCAAATATTAAAGTGAAGAAACATTTATAATTTCCTAAAATATTTATAATATTATATAAACATCATACACAACACCTTCTATTTAGGATTCCTAGTTAAAGAAAACGTAACAAATACTAAAACGCTGTTTCTATTTACGACAACAATGGTGTAACTCACGAATTTCGTAATCAGATGACTAACTTGCATAACATTTTGACTTGTCGATGACAGTGCATGGTAAAAGTGCCAATTTCATGATCCTTTAACTTTCGACTTTATGAACAGTTGTTACTAACATGAAATCTGTGTTTTGCATTTACCACCAGGTTTTCTGTTTTCTGTGATCAGAAAATAAAAATTACATACATAAAATAGAAATTAGTATTGCTGTAAATAGAGGGTAAGGTAAACCAGGTTCAGATTCAAATGTTCCTTACAGCGTACAGTTATAATTTTATCACTACTACAGCTTGGTCATCCAAATTCAAAATTTTGACCACCACGTATATTTATGAGCGAACTAACTTATGAATATTTTTATTTATTTGTTTTTGTAACTGATGGCATACAGTGCACGAATCAATGTAGCTGGGTGATTAGATTCGGGTGATGTCATGTTGAACAAAGTGATTAAGTAAGTGAGTGAGTGAGTGAATGAGTGAGATTTTAACACTTTTTTAGAAGGACAACAAAAACAATCAGGGTGACGTGTGAATCACTGGACCAACATCATGACTCAAATCGTGCAACAAATCAGGACAAATCTCAAATAATCAAATGTAATGGATTTTAAATCGATCAGTAAATACGTTTGTGGCCAATGACGTCTATGGTAATAACAGATTCATCCCTTCGACTCCATCTTTTTTATACTCGATAGTAGCAATAAGGTACGGTATTGTAACCAGGAAGTCGCATCCATGTCTCGTAAACGATTTTATATACTTTCTCCAACGATTTACACCCCACTTGGTGATATGACAAACGTGTAATCGTGTGTGGATCATGGGTTTTGATGACTGCGTCTTTGTCCTTTTCTGACTTCAACGCTTCTTTAGCACGTCAAAGTCCACTACCTGACAGGTACGATGGTTGAGTGTGAGTCCTTTTTTTCTTTGCACTTAGTGTGGATTTGTACTGTCTTATCTCTGGACTGGTATCTGTAATTCTCGGGTTCCCCACTTGCAAAACCGAGAATGGTGTTTTCGTCGGTCCACACTCCTAAATATTCGTCTTCGATGTGATAGGATCCAGGTCGACCGATATACATACAACTGTCTGTGTCAAAGTAAGCACACGATCATCTACGGATTCCATAACCGAGCGCAACTTCAAACGGGCATTGATTGTCAGGAAAGCAGCAATAATCACTTTGGCAAACTAGTTGGGTTCGACATACTTGATCGTCTCTTCGTTATTGATACGATCAGATCTTCTCGTAGGATTCCATGTGTTTGATGAGCTTTCCATTCTTGTCTAGCAACATTGGGCACTGAGCTAGTTTTCCACACAAACAATTTAAAATGACTTTTGCAAACGCTTGTCTTCGACGTGTTCCAATTTTATTGCCTCCACGGATCTGTACCATCGCTTGAATTTGTCTTTCTCTTCTTTTGTGCGACACTATGTTGGCATTTTATGAAATCATTAACATATCAACAACAACAACAACAACAACAACAAAATGCCTGGACTCAATCCGTCACGTTGATACTGTTCTATGATGGGGAAGTAACAACTGGTATTCACGATCGACAGCGTGGAACAATTCCACAGTCACTCACGCTCCTGTCAAAGCGCTCCATTCGAAGTCGTGATGGCAGGGTTCGTGTTGATTGCAGATATCAGCACACGTGCGACACAATGGAAACATCCGTTTTCCGTTGCAACGATGAGACAACATGGATGGTACTAGTCCTCTGATGGAAGAACTATGCATTTTTGATCATTCCATCGTACTGGCAAATGTGTTCCATATAAATGCGTTCTGTGAGAATTTGGGGGTGGTCTGTCGGAAATCGAGAATACTTGCATACCCAAGCGTACAATGAACACACGTCGATATATTTCATTTGTTCTCCTTTAGATTCGTCTGCCTCATACAAGGGGTGTGTGGCATTGGTAAGTCCTCCAAACGAACTGTCACGAGGATCAAAGTTTTGATGTCTACGGCGTCGTAGTCTTCGTAGGACGCGTCAAAATTCCGGGTCAGTTTTTAGAAGGTGATCGTATTCGTGCTCCCACATTCCCACCACGCTGTATCCTCGGACTTCTGAGTTTTTACGTCATTGGTAGGTTTTTTCATATAAGTCTTCCATGGTAAAACCAATATATGGCTTTTTCAGTTCTCGGTTATGATAACATGTTTAACATCCGTGCCATAAACACCCATGAAATTCGTACACGATTTATGGGTTTTCCAAATCCCAACCATCGGTTGAGTTTAAGGACCGATCTTCTTTTCTGTGCCGTTTCTGGCATGTTGTATCAACTTGTCTCGAGTCCCGCATAAGTAATGTAACCAAAGCAAAGCTTTTGCCGAATACCTACCACTGGCAGATTGATACGTTCTGGATGGCACGATATCTAGAGTGTTCTCGGGCACGAAATTCTTTCTGTACAGCAATCCACAAGCGTTGGCAATGGGAGATGCTTCCTTCAAAGGATCGATATCACTGTGCTCCATCACCAATGGTCGAAATGTTCCACAACAACGTTGTAGAATGTCAACACCAGACTAACAATAGTTTAGCATTTCTTTTTGAAAGTCAAAAGTGTCAGAAAAGTGGGTCTGGTATCATGTGCAGTAGAAAGCCTCTCGCTGTTCTGCTCGCTTACCATCCAAGTCGTAGTAGCATGTGTCGGGCAAATGGGGTAGCACTATGTGTTGATTTAGTTCGGTATTGAAAATATGAGGAAAATATCTTTTAGCCATTTCAGTCATTCCAAACGCTTTGGGGCATCTTACTCAAAGATATAACTATTTAACTCATGGAATCTTTAAACTGTACTGTCCCTTCTTTCATGTAAATGATTATAGCTCCATTCATGGTCACTTGTGGAAATTAAGTTCCCTTTTCTGCAAAATGTTTCAAGAGAAATTGACCGTAGTACCCAGATATGTTGTGAGCAATCACTGCAGCGTATTGGTGACAATTACCGTAACGATCTAAATCTTCTATATCCCAGTCATCAGCACATCACACTTCCGACAGTGATAGAATAGAGGTTCCTAAATAAACTCGCTGCAAGCTCGATGTACTACACAAAAGTTTGGGACGGGAATTCAGGTTACTTGTGAACATTCAAAGTAAAAAAAAAGTTAAAAACCACTCCATGCCTCAGTTTCTTTTTCTTTTTCTTGTCCAGCTCTTCGTATTGTTCGTTGATGTATCGCTGAATGTAAGGCCGATGATCTAAATCGATGACGTGATGACAAATATGGCATTGTTTCTGTCCTGGAAAAATGTGTAAGGATCTCGAATTGGTACCAAGATCCTGTTCACATTTGTGACACACTTTCAGAAATTTACAAGCACTTTTCTTCTGTTTAAATTGTTTCATTTTATGTCGGTCGTAATAAGTTTGACTCACAAAATGGTGCCCGCATGTGGAACACGGAATCATTCCTTTTCCCCCGGGAACACAAGGACTTGACGCAAAGTAGTGACGACATCTCTCTCCACAATGTAAATATTGGTCCCGATTGTTAAATCCTTGGTCAAACTTTTTGCAATAGTATCGGTATCTGAGAAATCCTTTGATATTGGTAATAGCATTGAAATGATTTTGGTAATGATAAAAGTATATGTATTTTTCCGTCTGGAAAATTGGGTCATAGCAACAGGAGAAATACACGTATTACTTGTGGGTGAACTTTCAAAGTATAACGAGGGGCTAACACCTCTTGAATTTTCTCATTAGGTCCGCATACGGTCTCTTTCAAAATTCCTGCTTGTTCCAAAAGTGTCTCTGCTTCTCTCTGTTGTTTGCGTTCGTATGATTTTCTAATGCTCATCCATAATCCCTTCCATTCTGGTGAATCCGTTTTCTCTGCTTGAATACTAGCTACCACGATGCACGTGCTAAAGCATGATGTCTTTGGTGTTCTAGATCTTGATGATGCTTCTTTTGAAGGTTGGAGTTCATACAAGAAAAACACCATGCAACGTAGTCCGCTATCCGAAGGTAAAACGTGAGTTACACGGACACGGTCAATTTTCCATTGGTGATGTCAAATTCATCGTTAGATTGCTACGCATTCTGAATCTTGGCAATGATCATGGAGGCCGTTAATTCAGCAGGTCTGCTAAATTCAATTAATTCCGGAGATTTCAAACTATCATGGATTATAGAAAGTCTCGAGCAATCTCAATCTTCAGCTCATACTGTCGTAGAACTATATACAACTAAAAAAGCCAGTTGTAAACGTGGCCACTTCTTCTGACTTAAAGTCCTTGAATTTGACAGTGTCAGGGTACGCTGTCGTTCGAAATTTTCTCGAAGTCAACTTGATCGCAGGTCGTGTATGAAAATCATTCCCGGGTGCTGCAGTGCGACTTTCGCTCTTTGACGATCTTAACTATCGCGGTCGTGGTGATGATAGTGGTATTTGTATGATTGGTAGTGGTATGTTTGTAAGTGTGGTGTTGGATTTTAATTATGTGTCATAGTCACCATCACTTACCCCTTCTCTACAGTCACCCATTTGTTTGTAAATGTGTGAGTGTTGGATGGTCAATAGGTAGGTGTTAGTCATCTTAATATATGCCCCTTTACCCTCATCCGTTTATTTGTAAGTGTGTGTTTGTAAGTAAGAGTGTATGTCATTCCCTTGTTTGTAAGTGTAGTTGTTTGTCTTTAGAAACGTGACTTGTTGTGAGGGTCAGTCAGAATCGGTGTTAGGCATCATAAACATACCCCTAAAAACATCCTTCCTTACACATGAAATTATAGATGTATGTTGGTCAGTAAGGATAAATGTTGATCATTTAGGGTGAGTAATAGTCAGTAAGTGTGTGTGTTGGATTGTAATGTATGTGCTGGATTGTAAAGACGGATGTTTGTCTGCTATGTTCATTTTTTACCCATTGAAAGAATTTTGTCATTGTACATGAAGATGAAGGACTTCCCTAATCCCTGATCTTCATTGTTTTCCTAGTAAGTTAGTTTAGGTTAGTAAGTAAGCCGGTTGAGCGAGGCACACTAAAGTGTTGACTTGAAAACAAAAACTTGGGTTTTTTGTGTTATTATTTTTTAGTTTTGTTTTAATTCTCTCTCTCTCTCTTTTTTTTTTCTCTCTCTCTCTCTCTCTCTCTCTCTCTCTCTCTCTCTCTCTCTGGGAATGTTTTCTATCACGTCTGCGTGCCTACTCATCGATGCTTTCTATGAGGTCCGCGTACCAAAACTTGGGATGTTTTCTATCACGTCCGCGACATAATACCAGCCCACATGTTAAAGTTCCACAGGGCCTATACTGGCCCATAATGTTAAAGTCTCATAGGACCTATACTAGCTTCTAATGTTAAAGTTCCATAGAGCTCCATAATAGCCCATATTTGTTTTTTACATTTCCATGGGCCATTAGTGTTAAATTCCAATTTGTGTCCATAGTGGCCCAAGTGTGCCCACACCGACCCCTAAAACTACTGTCGTATCAACAAAGCTACCGAGGCTATAGCAGAACCGTATACCTTGTTCTTTGCTCTTGGAATGAAAGTAATGGTTAATGAAATTATTTATGTAACAGCAGACCTAATACAAGCCTACTACTTAGGGGCCCCGAGTGGCCGAGTGGTCTAAGGCGCTCGCCTTTACAGATCACTGACATCTCACCTCTGTCCTCGTGGGTTCGAGTCTCAGGCTCGGCCAACGTGGGTATGCGAGAAAGCTCGCCAGTAGCTTCCCGTGGGTCGGTGGTTCTTCCCGGGGTTTTCTCGGGTTCTTCCTCCGCCAAATATACTGGCCGTCATGTATAACCTATCATATGCTGAAAAATGGCGTTAAACCCATACCAACCAACAAGACTACTACTACCACTACTACCACACAAATGCTAATAGTGAAATAATCGGGTCACAGTTCGAGGAAACTATAAGGTGACCAATCCGCTTAGGCTCCACGGGTTGGACAAGATCACATATTAGGTTCTGCAACTGATTATCCATGTCTTCTTTACCACCTCCCTCCTCGGTTATCCTCTTTCCCACCTCGTTTTTCTACATCACTCAGATTCACGCCTTTCCTCGTAATGAACACAAGGCAGGGTTGTGTGCAGGAATGAGCAAGTTGAGTTTCATGATTCGTAGTTGTCTCCTTGGATTGTACCAATCCAGTGGGCTTACACCCTTCACCATCCATCACATGAGTAGGTCTATAATCCGTGATGGGGTCGTGCTTTAACTCTTATTTATACATTATCCATGTACTGGGCAAATAAATTTCGAAGCTTACGCCTGGAAACTGTTTTGAAATTGCATTGATTGTTACAAAGCAACCCTTGAGATTATATATATATATATATATATATATATATATATATATATATATATATATATATATATATATATACATACATGCATACATACATGTGTGTGTGTGTACGCAGATAGTAAACTGACACTTTAGTTGGGCTTCAGCCATTACATTAAATAAATTACAATTAAAACGTGTTTGACTTGCTTTGGAAATGTGGAAACAGATAAGCATTGCTGGTAAAAACAAAGGGGATGATTTCCATATGTTCCTTTATCATTTTTGTTTGAGTAAATTGCGATCAAAGGTTTTCATTTACTTAAAAGTCGTCGCCAAAGTAAATAAAGTTAGGAAGTGAATTTTCTCAATCAGGTGTCTAGATACCAGTCAACTCTTTATGTTGTATTACAGTGTTGGGAGTGGGGGTGGGATGGAGTGGGGTGGTTGTGGAAGAGGACCTAAGTCCTCAGAAGTCCTAAGTCCTCAGAATTGACAAGCAAAGATACTAGATTTCATCCTACGTTACGTTTATGAACGAAGTACTGAATTATCAGTCTTGTACCAAATTAATAAAGGTCTGACAACTGACAGACTTATTGTAAAATGGTACATTTCCCTTAAAATCCTGTTAAATTTACTTTAATCTCAACTAAATGAACCATTGAGCCTTATACTGTCCCTCCCCTGTATGATTCTTGAATGTAGGCAGTATGTATAATACATATCTACAAAAGGATAAAATATGTCTTATGAATTAAACAATAGGGATTCGCTTAGAGGTGTGCATACAGTAATTCAGGTAACGTATTTCTTCCAAAATCTGCATTGCTCTAATAATGACCCCCTATTTCTGCATCACAAATTGCCGATATTGGGATCATATTTTACAGTTTTCTTTGCCTCTAATAATCGCTCATCTCTAATTATTAGTCGTCTCTGATAATCTGAAACTCAACTGTGAAGTAAATAAATTTCATACCCACCTCACAATAAAATCTATTGCAAAACCTCTTAAATAATTGTCAAAGCAATACTGCATCAAATAATTACATGTAGCCCTGAACGACTAAGTAGCATTCACTAAGATTATGTTACCATTTGAACTAGCGACTCTCAGTAGCACTACCACGAATAGCAACAGTCCGCCGCTATTCAGTGCAAAGGTATATTACCAATTCAAAAGAAATGCATATGAATAAATGTTTTCAAACAGTAACAATTTTAACATAAACCCACTCTCAAAAAGTCTCATTTCCTATCTATTTGGAGCTATGTTACTGCCCTATTCGCTGTTTTACACTGATAGAACACAGTCATGTGCACTCATGCATGACGATAATAATCAGTGTTTGAAATTAGAGACACTTGGTAATCTAATCATCAGATGTGTATCGGCTGGAAATTTCGCTCCGAATGACAACCATAATTTACTTTATTTCCCTTTTTTACTAGTACTGATGACATTTAATAATTGATCTGGCCAATAAATCGGGCTAGTATATGTAATGCTATTCTGTGAGATCTTAGAACAACAGCTGAAATTGATTAATACACTGTTTGTGTTCAAAACTGGTTACTAGTATGTGGCTGAACTAGGAGGCTGAAACAATAGTAGAGAAGTGTGTATCGAGCTAGAATAACATATTGGCAATTGCTAGTCTGTTCACTTTTCTACGGTGGCTGGATAGTGCCACGAAATATTTTCTTATATCTTGTTTAAACAAGATAATATCTTCATGTTGCTATCTACTGTGGTAAAAACAGCCTTTGAAAATGGGCAGGCTTATCGAAAACCAATCGCCCAGAGTAAAAACTTGGTGATAACTCAACATGATGTGCATAATTCCTATGTCTCCAATAATTTCAAAGATTTATTCGGTTCTCGATTGAATCGTTATTCAAAGATTTTTGATAATTTGTATTTTTGCAACCGAAAATTAATGATTTTTTCGGTTTGTGATTTCAAAGTATGATGTGATTGTTACCATTTAAATTTGGATTGGCATGTACGTTTTATACAGAAAAGATCTAATCAATCTCATTAAAATTGAGATCTCCGATATAACGGAGATCTGACAGACTCTGATAAAAGTTCATATTCTGGTGACCTTTGGAATTCCCTGTCAACTCATTTTTGGCAGCCTATCAAATAAAGCGTTTCATTTTGTGTTAGCGAGATTTATCATTAATAATATGTTCCTATTCACTTTCACGAATTTGAAGCTCTGATTTGATTGGTGAATCACAAGGTCAACAGAACATGACCTCGTATTAGTTGATCTCAAATCAAATCAGCTTGGGATCTAATTGCCATTAACATGCATAGAAACAGGCCGATGGTTTAACCTACGATTGCAATTTTTGACTGTATTCATTCATTTCCGGTTTCCTCCTTTGAGGCATAAATACTTATCAGTTCATTATTAAAATGCACTTTATACTTGCGAAAGTCAAAGCCTGTTTATAACTCTCTGTGACTTATGTAAAGGCAATTTCTATCTAATGTTCTCTGTCGAATTCACAACATTATGTAAATATAAACCTTTCAGGTACCTCCTGATACATTATTAATGGCCTGGAATAATAGCATAATAAAAGATATTACAAGTATCGAATGACATGAAGCAATTCTAATAAATAATGTGTGTAGTTTTAATTGAGAAATTTGTAATATTTAGCTGATTTATGATGGACACACGAGTTGACATTTGATCCCATATATTCCAATACTCAGGCTCTGATCTAAATATGAAGTTTCGTTTCATAACCACCTAAATTACCACTGAAAATACCGTAAATTAAAGAAAAATCTGAGTTTGGCCATGTTTATGAAAAATAAAAAAATGACAAATAAAAAGACAGTGGTTGAATTCTGAGTAGCCAATCAAAATCAGCCACAAATCTCGAAAATAAGATAAGATTAAGATCTTCCTATCTGGAATCCCAACTGCCAAAACACCACATGACGCGAACTCACCTTTGCTATGCTACGGGAGGGAAAAAAAGGAAGCAACACGTCCCAGCTTGTCCCTAGGCAGCTTTGCCAATATCGGTTAATCATTTTGATTACCGCACTTTACCAGCTATATGATGATGTAGTTTTACCTCAGCTACATAACTGCACGACACTGTTGTAGCGATTTGTCGTCTCAAGCTCAAAACCTTGTGGCACATAAATAGACGATGATGGCGGGTCCATCTCCTTTGTACTGGTCGCATCAACACCCATCAACTAAATCAAACGTTATTTCAATACGAAGAAAGATGATCGATCTCTAAAAGACGTTCGTAAATTGACAGGAGTAAGATTTGTTTGCATCAAAATAAAACTTCTGTAACTTTTCAAAGAAATTTGTACATGCCTTTCACATGCTGTTTATTCATTAGAAACTGGGTCAAACTTCATAAATTCAGGCGTTTTTCAACTTCTATTAAGGCATTAGAGGATTGTGGACTACATGCAAGATTTACTTACCTCCGAAATTGCACAGCTTGACGACGTGCAAAACTACGCACCTCCGAAACTGAAGATATGACAATGGAAGTGCTCAATTGAGCATGGTCAATTTTATGTTTTGCAAAAACACATGTCAACACATTTTTACGAAGAATATTACTTAGTTTAGATTACAATCAAGACACATATTAGATTGACCTTAGCAAGTCATCAAAATAAACGAAGTAAAGGGGTCCGGTGTTTGGAACTATTTTGTATCTCTTAACATACATACGTCTTCGCCCAGTTGGTCAGCGTAGGGATAATATCCAAAATTGTATGGTAAATTGCCAGATAGCAGAGGCGCTTACTTAGTGGCGATGTTGCAGAGTAGAAACTGAGTCTGATTCAATTGCAGGTCTAGATGAAACATGGCCATTGTACATAGTACACTGGGTTTTTTCCCTTATATCATTCTTTCAACAATACAAAGTGCTTTAGATGTAACTAATAAGTAACGTACAATATTTATCTTGTCTTTCCTGCATTAAAACCAATCATCGTTATTCTAATAACTGGTATTGAATAAAAGAACAAACAAACAAACAAAAGAAAGAAAGAAATAATTCAATACAAACCTACCGCCCCCTGCCGCCATTCTGTAGGACTCCCTGGCGGGTCCGCTTTGGGTGCTCCGTCGTATCGAAGTATAGCGGAAGCATGACCGTCACTTGGGGCACAGTCGACCAGACCTTGACACTTTATCCAGTAATTTCCGGGATTCTGATTGGTTGTGATAACAATATCATAACGTTCACCTTTTGAACATGAAAACAACCAGGATTAATTTATAGCGGTAACTTAACTGCGGTTTCTAGTCTGAAATGTCCTATTTTTATTTCCTCATGGAGGAAACTGTAGTTTCATAATTTATGGACATTTTTATTTTTATTTTCTTGTTTCAACTTTCAAGGTCTTGCAGACGAAGCATTTGCAAAATTAGACAACTGTAAAAATGTTTTAATATTATCTGGAGTACTTTTACTCTGCTGAGATCTTTATTTAACGATGCATAATTTTTGTAGAATCTGAGGTAGAGTACATTTCCAATGAAGAAATGTTGAAAATATATTACTGTTTTAACATAATAGTAAACATCAGGTACTTTTCACATCTCTCTCTAAATTCTTTTCACATTTGTCTCTCATTTTTTCACATTTCTCTCAGTTTTTCACTTTTTTCATTTTCGCTCTCATTTTTTCACACTTCTCTCTCATGTTTCATTTCTGTCTCATTTTTCACATTTCTCTCTCAGTTTTTCACTTTTCCACATTTCGCTCTCATTTTTTCACATTTCTCTCCATTGTTTTATTTCTTTCTCATTTTTCACATTTCTCTCTCATTTTGTCACGTTTATCACTCAGATTTTCACATTTCTCTCTCATTTTTTAAGGTAACGATCGCAGGGATTATATGTGGTCAGGTCTCAATGTACTGAAAATTTCCTGAAAATTTGAACTTTTCTCTTTAAAACCATGCTGTTTTTTTTTTTTTTTTTTTTTTAAGTGCCTAAGATGCAGAGGTAAATAAAACAAATTTCATCGCCATTTTATGACATAACTCAGTTACCCGATCCAATAACAAGGGAATCCACCGTCACTGGCTTTAAAGGCGCTCCATCCGTCGCTATGACAATCAGTTTGTGGCTGTCGACAGCCAGAACAAAAGGACACCTTGGAGCAGCAGAAATTATTCTGAATCGGTACGAGGTGTTTGCATTCACAATGAAAACTTCTCGTGGTGTCATGGACTGGTTCCGTGTCGTATTAATGATGTCATACTCATCAAGAACAATGTGTTTTTGACCCCGGCCGTTAATAAGACCTGAAAAAATGAGAGCAATAAATTCTACAGCAATGTTTTAAGTATGATATTTGGAGAAATTCCATGTTTAGAATCTCTCTCTCTCTCTCTCTCTCTCTCTCTCTCTCTCTCTCTCTCTCTCTCTCTCTCTCTCTGGTGGATTGCCGATTGGATATCCGCGATGGCTCAGTGGTTAATGATTTGCACTCATGACCATAAGGGTGCGGATTCCATTCCTACCATCAAATCGGCTGTCGTGGCGTGTCCTTGTATCGGCACGATATAACATGCAAGTGTTGCTTCGTCGTAAAATACCAACCCAAACCATACTAAATTGCAAAGTCTTCTAGAAACGTTTCTTCACGCAACCTTCTGTACAAAGTTGGTTGATATTTTACGAAAGACACAGTTTAAGGTCTACCTACTTATATTTGTCCATAGATCTCACACTTATATGTGTCCATAGATCTCACACTTATATTTGTCCACAGATCTCACACTTATATTTGTCCATAGATCTCACACTCTGCGGCGAAGAAATATATACTGACTTAGCATGGTCTACTGGTCGAAGTTTCGTACCCATGATTATTTTATACTGATTTTGAGGCTAGCCATGGAAAATGAATTTGATTCCTCTTGCGGTGTGAAAAACAGCTTTGGTCAGAAAGAGTCAGAAAAAAACTCGGAAATTGTTGTTGAAATGCACATTTTGATCGGTTTAAGTGATTCTCTGGCGGAGTACAAACAAAAGATGCGACGGACAAAGCAGATATTGTTCCGATTGTCACTCTGTCTCCTTCCGCCGTCATGTAAACGAAAGTAATTCTCAATACAGTTCTCAATGGTGTCGAATTGCGAAGGGATTTCTCTTTTTCAAAAGGCCGAGGATATTCCACTTGGTTTGAACTAAAGGAATCACAAGAATTTGGACCATTTAGTTGATCATATCGTACAATAACAGAGGTGATACCCTTGTGGAAAAGCGTGCATGGTCCTCTTTCACAAAGAGACAAAGGGCTTTAATCCTATTTGGTCCCAAATTATGGTACACATTTTTTATAAGTAATATTTCGGCTCATCTTTAATAAGAAATCCAAGTTATTTTAAAGCTGGCCAAAGTTTATTTTTTAATAGTTTCACCTGTCTCAAAAATCGGCTACTTGTTCATCTTATTAATTGTTCTTATTCCTAAACTCAGTAAAGAACAACTGCTCCATTTACTTCAGCTACATCAATAACAAAATGGTGCGGTTAGCGACTCATTCAGGGAGATTCTTTTAGTCTAAATTGAGTCATGTCACATAAGCCGTGAAAAGTTACAACCTTCTGAACATTGCCTAAGGATTAGAGACCTTTCATTTGATCAACTACGATTTAAGTTAAGTTAATTCATATGATGCAGTTTTCGTCTCGCTTATGTTAGCAGGTGGGGAGTCATAGGTATTACGTTTCAGGCCGCAAACAAATTTTGAAAGTCACGTGACATATACATCATAACGCTTCTTCTGGTTCACTGGTTTCTTTCTCATCAAAGGCCATTAAACTCCAAAAGTACGTCGTCTATGTTATTAGATCTTTGGCAATATACTTTAAATTATTTGATTTAAAAGGCACACCTGCTATTGGCATGGTGACTTCCCACAGGTTGTGCATCTCGTTCAAGTATCGGGTGATGGTCAACTGGTCCAGGAAGTCCTGTATGACAAGGATGTGGTCCGAGCTGTCTACCTTATACAGTGACCCCACAGGGTCCCGCATGGCGGATTCCCGCACTATGAAGGCCCCGAGCAGTCCATCTCCGATCTGCATACCCGTGTGAGAATGGTACCAGTGGGTCCCAGCGGGGTAGGCCGTGAACTCGTATCTGAATAATGACATTGAAGAGATTAAGAAGTACGCAGCCGGTTATTTATCAGTCTATTCAACGTGATGCAATTCGATCAATTGAAGGTATAGTTGTGTGTGTAGTGAATGTGTTTAGCATGCCTAGCAAACGGATACAGTATTCGACATAATACATTCTTTCAAAACCCCAATCACCCGCAACATATTTTCTGCTGCTTTTCTTCCTCCTTCTTCATGCATAAGCTTTTTTCAAAAGTACTTTACGAATTGAAATTAACTTTCGTAGGATGATACATTAGGACGCATGCAAAAGCAGGTCATAAATTGTTTCCCATAAAACTCCTGAAAGAAGTACAGTAGAAAAGAAGAAAATGATCAGTGGATCTAAAGGGGGGGGGGGGGGCATAATAGTTGACAATTCTAACGCTAAGTTGAATTTGTTGTACTGTTGCGATCATTCTTTGGCTAGAATAGCATTCTGTGTGTCAATTACGAAACAAAATATGTTTCAAACTACAAGCACTACCGTATTGGGTTAAAAATTACAACAATCCTTACAACTTGCTAGGAACACACCTGAATGTTTCTTTGTATGGTATATTGCATTGTGTAAGAAGTCCGACCCCGTCCATGTGACACGTGTTGAACTGGCTCTGTCCGTGCCAGTGTATAGAGGTGGCGCTGCCGTCTTCCAGCTCGTTCTGGACGTACACCACTACTTTGTCACCCTCACATACCTGTGTAATGGGACAATGAAAAGCGGATTATTTGTCTTAGCAGTATTGAAGTCTTATATAGAAGACTGTGAAGGCGTGAATATGACATATACAAATTTAGTACATTGTTATATCCAGCTTTTGCTAACATTTTAGAGCAATACATGTACATTGTTCATAAAGATCCATAAATTACATATAAAATGAGCACAAAAATATGTTTTTATCTTTGACATGGCTAGGTGTGCAAATGTTTGGATCAAAACAAAGATGTCAAAGATGTCAAACAGCGGTAGAGTAGTCTCTGCCTTCCCAGACTTTACCTGCAAAGAGAATTCTCAAACCGAACCAAAAAAGCAATGTCACAGTTATTCACGTTCTCGGAACATACCTATAATGTCTCCAGCATTTGCAGGAGTCTCCCGCACTTTTAGTTATACTTGACCAAACTCCAGCACTCCCGTAATCCCGCACTCCCGTACTTTTAGTTATACTTGACCAAACTCCAGCACTCCCGTCCTTTTAGTTATACTTGACCAAACTCCCGCACACAAAACAAGATGCTCAGTATTTGATATAAAACAGCAAAAATTTAACATAGAAAAATATTGTACATGTCTATTTTAAGTTTGTTGACTTTTGTGATGTGATGTGATGGGTAGATTTAATCTCAGAAATACTCATGCTCGATTTTTGTCTAAAAAGATAGGGTCTATTGAAATATAAGCATGTGTATCTGATTCACAATAAAAGATAGGGTCTATTGAAATATAAGCATGTGTATCTGATTCACAATAAAAGATAGGGTCTATTGAAATATAAGCATGTGTATCTGATTCACAATAAAAGATAGGGTCTATTGAAATATAAGCATGTGTATCTGATTCACAATAAAAGATAGGGTCTATTGAAATATAAGCATGTGTATCTGATTCACAATAAAAGATAGGGTCTATTGAAATATAAGCATGAGTATCTGATTCACAATAAAAGATAGGGTCTATTGAAATATAAGCATGTGTATCTGATTCACAATAAAAGATAGGGTCTATTGAAATATAAGCATGACTATCTGATTCACAATAAAAGATAGGGTCTATTGAAATATAAGCATGTGTATCTGATTCACAATAAAAGATAGGGTCTATTGAAATATAAGCATGACTATCTGATTCACAATAAAAGATAGGGTCTATTGAAATATAAGCATGACTATCTGATTCACAATAAAAGATAGGGTCTATTGAAATATAAGCATGTGTATCTGATTCACAATAAAAGATAGGGTCTATTGAAATATAAGCATGTGTATCTGATTCACAATAAAAGATAGGGTCTATTGAAATATAAGCATGTGTATCTGATTCACAATAAAAGATAGGGTCTATTGAAATATAAGCATGTGTATCTGATTCACAATAAAAGATAGGGTCTATTGAAATATAAGCATGTGTATCTGATTCACAATAAAAGATAGGGTCTATTGAAATATAAGCATGACTATCTGATTCACAAGTACATTAGTTACCATAAACAACTTCTGATGCTGCGGTAAAATTATCCAGCTTTTTTAATCTATCACCAGCATAATTTTAAAACTAATCTCCACCATGTTTCGCTCGAGCTTGTAACAGCTGTATGTGGGGAAAATGCCAATTAATGTCAGAGATCTTACTTGTGTATGATTTCAGTCACATTAGCTTAAACTTTTAGATTTATCTTCAGGTACTGATTATCTGGTGATACGTTACAGAAAACAATCAGACTCTACTCTACCTCTATGCTGGGCCCAGGCATCTGTCGATTTATAGTTATGATTGGTCGGGAGTAGCCATTTGCCGTGACGCACTGAGGGCGGAAACAGTCCGTCTGGTTGAAAGGACACTCGTGACATGCCTAAATAAAAAACAAAAACAAAACTAGATTTGTAATTTTACAACACGTATGCTCCTACTGCAGACTAAAAAAGTGTACGTCTGGGGGAATCCAAACGCCTGATAAAAGTCGCAAAAATAATTTTAAATGGTACTAAAATCTCATTTTAAATGGTACTAAAATCTCATCAGATCATATGCATCAATATAAGCAGTCCAAATCTTATTGCCGACGTCAAACTGTTTTTGCGTAATCGTTCTAACAGTATTTCAGTAAAAAAAAGTCTTTCTCTAAAAATCAGTAAAACATATTGTTTTTTTAAAACAATCATTCAAATAGTGTGAAAATCGAAATAAGTCATCTACATATTAATAGGAACATGCTTACTGATTTAAATTTGTCAAGAACAAGTGGGTTTTTTTTAAAAATAATCTT
Organism: Margaritifera margaritifera; assembly: GCA_029931535.1. Classification (NCBI taxonomy): domain Eukaryota; kingdom Metazoa; phylum Mollusca; class Bivalvia; order Unionida; family Margaritiferidae; genus Margaritifera; species Margaritifera margaritifera. Next base: position 3,002,529 of record JAQPZY010001626.1, on the reverse strand, counting down.
GCTAACAAGGTTTGCAAGGCAAAGTCCAAAAAAAAAAATAAAAAAAAAAAATAAAACACATGGATAACAAATGCATACCGAATTTCGTTTGCTTTGGTAAAGCGATTATTACATAGTCGTGTAAAAAGACTTGCACTGAAAATCCGTATAAATCAAAAAAGAAAAACAAAACTTGTTAAAAAGAGTATTCAATTAGCGTAAACAACTGATGTCATCTACATATGGATAGAAATGTGCTTATTAAATTACATTTTGTCTACGTCAAGTGGTTTTTGCGTAACCTTGCTAACAAGTTATCCAGGACAGACTGACCGACGGACAGGACTAAATCAATCGCCCCAGCTAAAAAAAAATGTATGATCATCATTGTCTTGTCGAAATGCAGTACTTTCATTGGTATCTATGTGCGCAGCGCTGTTATAGGAAAACTATTAACACTGTGTTGTTTATTCCTTAAATTCACGCGCTATATTATGACCAAACTAGTCATAATTCTGTACATCGTGCTTCTTGGCTCAAATTTCCTGAAATCTTGGAAAGTGAGTATTTTCACAAACGCGAATGGAAAAAGTAGCTGTTTTTACAGAGGAGCTTATTCATTCCAAACTAAATAGAATAGCGCTATCTGAATTGGTCTTTTCAAATCCTATGCTTTTTAGTATGAGACCGCTGTGTTTTCCATATTGTGTGTCAGTCAATATACGGTTCAGAATCTATATCAATAAACGTAACGACATACAAATATCTTCCAGAGGCTTTGTCACTCTGAAATTATGTAATAAACGTCTAAACAAACTTGCTGTGTATTATTATTCCATTAATTTACACAGGTAGTGTATAATTTATGCGCATAGAAAAAAGCTATGTTACAATCCAGAAACTTTTGTTGCACACTCGATTTCGTAATTACAGCATTTTACAGCGGAATACAGTTATCATGCAAAGGGAGATATTGTACAGACTATTGGTAATTTATTTCATATTTCACTTTTGTGTGATACAGTACTGTATTAATTAAATTGCAGTTTATTGTGTGTAATGATGCTGTTTTGATAATGTATGCTTTTCAGTGTCTTTTCGTTAGGGTTCGCTAAATTGCTTATGCTGTTATGAAGAAGTCTTTACACGAAATGCACGTGATATTTCAAGAAATCTATATTTAGAGATATCCTAATTTGGAATAATAATGGCATAGTTATTGATTGAAACATGGAATTTTATTCCTTGTGCGTCTTTTCTTTTGACTTAAGAGCAGATAAAATGTTTCATGTGACGAACACTAGATACAAACAGCTAATGGCAAAATTTATCTGTAAGACAAGTTTCGATAGCATATCTGTATCATTTCTCTATCAAATATCATTTTCTTCTTCTTCTGCTCGTCGTCTCTTTGAAATACAAATATTGCATATTTTATAATTCTTGCAGCAGCTGCTGTTGGTATATCTTTGTTGGTTATATTTGCTGTTGTATATTTTAGCTCTTGTTTGTATTGTTCAATTTTAGTTGAAATAAAGCTACTGCTGTTTATGTATTCAGTGAAAAATAATTAATTTTCGATTGGGTCTTTATCTGTTGAAGTAGAGTAAAAATGGCAAATGGTCGTGTAGAAGATGATTTTGATTTTATGATTTTTCCCTATATATCTGCTAAACCATGCAAAAAGGTGTCTATTTACAAACGTGATATAAATCTATTTCATAAAAAAATATGGCAAATGTCCAACAATCATTGAACGCATTTATAAAGTTCAAGAGAGAATAATGCAGAGAGTTTCCATGCATAAGAGACAAATGTATGTTAGCGTTAACTTTTCCCGTGCATGATGCTTTTATTTATGTATTTATTCGCACCGTCGCATTTAAAATAGCGTATACTCCAATAAAAAACCATAAAGAATTGTAGCTGTTATTACAACCCCCAGCATGTAGTCTTATCTAGTTTGGGATCTAAAATAGGCCCAGAGCGCCCTCCTGCATGTCGTCTTATCTAGTTTGGGATCTAGAATAGGCACAAAGCGCCCTCCTGCATGTCGTCAAAAGGCGACTAATGGAGGCAGGATCCACGGTGGCTCCGTGGTTATCATGTCGGACTCACGACTATGTCAGACGTTAGATTCTAGCCATACAAGCGTACAGGGATTCAAGAACACAAACACGTACATACGGAAGAAAAGACAGAATGTGTCACAATATCCCGCGTTTCTTTGAAACTGCAGGGATAATAACTATTAATGATTATTTTACATAAATATAAAATATGATGTATGTACAGTATATCAGATAATTTAATGGAGGTTACTATTATATTGTAATCTTGCAATTTGTATATATAGCAGTAACTAAATGTGACTTGCGTTTAAACCTTTCTCGTAAGTAATTTTTCAAATTAAAAGAAATATAAATTTACTTAATATCTGACACTAAGCAAGATACATTTTTTACTCTTCCCACACCAATATAGATAATACTTTCATGGTTGTAACGTTAACATAATATTATACAGTTTCACAATTTAAGTCAGACTTCATGTAAATTGAACATTCTTTGTGAAGTAAAATTAAGTCCAAGCGGCTTATCAATGTTTATCCACCAAATCTAGTTAAGCAAGTTAATTGTAATATCGTCAAATTGGCGAAATTTTCTTTAGCTGTAGCTATAACTAGCATCTATTGATTATGTTGTCTTTAATCTCAGTTGAGTTTCTATGGTTACCTTTTAATGTTCATGACTAAATATAAGAGTAAAAAAAAAAAATTCCCTTTGGCGTAAAAGAAATATAAACCTACATACATATTTGACCGGTGGATCGCGATTTTTTTTTTTTTAAAACAAAAGTTTGGGTTGTTTTTCTTCTTGTCTCTTCTTGTTATTATTATCGTTATAATTATTGCCGGTTTATTGTTGCTGTCTATTTCGACCCAATTCTCTACCCGTGATGTAAAAGGGAAGGGTTGATCCAAGTAGAATTCAAGTATGGTTTATTGAGTATATTGAGTCTCTAAACCAATAGTGATTTATTAAGTGTACTAAGTCTATAAACCAAATATATTCTGATAGATAATACGTATCCTTCAACATATGTTACCTTTGATCATAATTAGTGACTTCAGTCTAAGTAAAGTTATGTAACTTCCTGAGACAAAGCAAGATATTACATAGGGTGAGAGAAAGATGCAAGCAACGAATTTACGTGTACAATGCTGACATATATTTTTAACTCTAGGAATATTAATAGATCTGTATATTCACTAGCTTGCCATGTAAACTTACAAAAATGAATTAAATAAAACTCTTTTTACACAAACGGTCCTAGTAGTGGATTATTAAATTCATATCCCCACTTAGCTTTCAGTGCGATTATTTGCGAATGATATGGAACCCCAAACCATAACCAAATACCCTTTAGTAACATATACAGTACACCCATTCAAAACATAACAAAGTAAACAGGTGGATACTTTGCTGAATCCAGCCAAGTATTATTAAAAATGCATGTGTGTTGTTAAAAGCGCCTTAAAACCAACAAAAACAAGCAACTTCTTCTAAACAGAGGGATAGATAATTTCATATGATGCCGTAGGCCCTGACTAACTTCCCTTGATACATTGCCTGACATCTTTAGATCATGGTCAAAAATTGATTCCTAAAATATTTGCTTAATTGCAAGAAGCCTGTGTGAGAAGGATTTTAAGCGTGTAACCAATACATTATGCAAAATACATTTGTTTTGTATTAACCGGTCTTTAAAGATGTAATAACATATTTCCAGTGGAGATAAATCTAACTGGAGCACAAACCTCTCAGGTATAACACCAATATACGAGGCAATAAAGATCGCTTATAGTTGTCCCCGTTAAAGACAAAATGCATACATCTAATCAACATAGTACCACTTAATATTTGAATCAAGCGAGGAATGGGAATGGAAGGTAGTTCTGCGTCTAGTATCTAGTCGGAATTTCATCATAACATCCTCAATAATGAATGTTTTCTTATTTTATATTATTTTTCAAGTTTACCTATGTATCTCAGAGTTTTGATATCATGAACTGTGTATGTGTGTGTGTGTCTATTCAACATGGACTGGGTGATGGGGAAATAGTGGGGCGATATAGATATTAGCTTATTATGATCCCAGCTGTATGTATAATAGAGTACTGGGTGATTGGGGAGTAGTGGAGAGAAATAACTATTAGTGTATTGTGATGCCAGCTGCATGTGCAATCTATGCTAACTGTCATATTTTGGAATTTTCTCTGCGTGCGACTGTTAGAGTTGCCTCAGAGAACATGTATATCATCAGAAGCTTTATATAACACAGGAACAGGCAACTTGAACAATGTACCAGATATCAGCTGAGATCACTCGACTATAAACTTAATGGACTGAGTACGAACTTATAAAACCAGCTCTTTATATTGCTTGCAGTACACGGATTTGTGATTGAGTCAAAAAGCCACTTAATTCCCTCCCCCTCCACCACACACGCGCATTCACACGCCCCGTCTTTCTCCACCACCGCTACGCCGCCCCACCCTTTCAGGGAAACTCGGTATCTGTAGACATCATACTGTCTCAAAAACATTACTAAAGAAAGAAAGAGACTGATAGTTAGTACATTTTACAAAATTGAAACAAATATAGTCAAGGCATTTATGACTATACTTTTAAAGTTTCGAAAATATTTTATGCCGTACAATAGGTCTGATGTACATTATAATCTACCCTGTCAACCCCACCGGAAAGGTCACCGCAATCAAAGTACAGCTACCGACCGTTTTGAGACATTAAGGTTGCATAGCTACAAATAGATCGGGCTAACCGCCATGCGAGGCGTCCAGTTGGGGAACGTGCCCCGATTGTTGCCAAGTTTAACTTCTATCCGGAGAAGGAAAGAATACATGACAAAAAATACTGAATATTGCACCATATGTAGTCTCCCGTGCTTTTCACAGATGTGTATCTTGATTTTAATGTTGGGGAGAGGGCGGGAAATCGACTTGTCATGTGGAGAAAAAAATCTGTATGTGGACGGGAAGTGGATAGAACCCAGAAGCCTGAGTAATGCAACATCCCGACCACATCAACAAGATCAACATCACCTGCGTACGCAACAGCGAGATATAAACTAGGACGGGCTAGATATTGTGTAAATTTATTTCAGACTTTGATATATGTTTGAGAGAAACAATTACTTCAAAAGTTTATAAAATAAACTTGTCTGGTTATAAGCATTATAATCGATACAGACAAAAAATGATACACAAGAAGGCAAAATTGCAAAGTGGAGACATAGTTATCTATCGTAGGGAAAACATTCATAGCGGGTTAAAATTGTACATGAAAAAGATATTTATATATTTGGTGCAAAGTATGTACAATCTTCGCAATCTTGCTAAAGACACTATAATGTGTTTTGTTTATTTGCCTTCTGAAGGTTCTACTATCTATAATCACATAAAAAGCACTACACTGAATGTCACAAGGATGAAGCCGGGTTGGGACTGGATTAGTGAAGACACCGAAAGCAACTGCGTTAATAAGATGTTTATTTATAAACGCAATTTAAAGATGAACAAATCTGACACCATTATAACAAAAAGATAAGGAAAATTGTAAAGTTCCTAACATGGAACTATCAACAACAAGTAACTCAACGAGAAAAATCAAAGATGAATTTAACGAATGGAATTTTAAACAAACGTGAATAGCATCCTATCACCAGTCAACAAATAAGAGTATATGATCTACACCCCAATATAAACAAGGTCTTATTAAGTACCAAGGGTGACCAAAGCATGTGATTTATGCACTTATCAATATGATACTCATCAATTTATCAATTCATCAAGCGATATTGGAATATGTATGAATTTATGAATATATCGTTCATATAACGAAAATGAAATGGGAATGCATGAAATTATGAATCTATCACACATATAGCGATATTGAAATGGGAATGAATGTAATTTTGCACAAATAGCAATATTGAGATAACAATAAAATGGAACACGCAATAAATATAACTATCGTGGCGCCCGTTTGACTACCAAGATGTATCTCCGGTTCCACTCGCTCTAGTCCATGGTCAAGGAGCCACCACGCATGGTCCACCCCTCCCAGCCTGTTGAAGGATCCCTCGAGAGCCTTCACATTAACACAGACCCGTTGGTCGAGAAGCCTTGGTCCCTCGCATCGAGAAAACCAGTACACTCTTCCGAAACAACGTCACCAGACACAGCGTACACGTCACACGAAACCACACAGAGTTCTGTGACTTCACACCACCAAACCATACATAAGGACAGCTAAAAGTATAACAACTAAACCGTGTAGTACATATGACACGGTTAGTACCTTTTGTATTGATAGATGTTGCGCATGCGCGCACATGAATTACATCTCGTTACACATTACATTAATCATTCAATGCATGCTGCGTATAATTAAATAATACCCGTCTGTTCAGTTACAACAAATAGCTAACTTGAACCAGCCTATAGTATTTCTAATATCATGGCGTTGTATGACCTAGGTATTGACTCTCTGTAGAATTTAGAATAAATTCTAAAACATCTAATATATGAAACAATTATGTCATATAAAACGAATAGTGATAAAGAATACAATCTTAAATTTCACATACCTCTACAGCTGAAGTTTTGCTCCCGTAAAGAGGTAAGCTTTCTGACAAGACTCATCGTAGTGTAATTTGTTTATACCGAATTCGCTCTATATGTACTCTAGCTGTGACAGATATGCGCAGCAGCTAGGTACGTGAGTTTTCACTGCAGGCAATTTGCACGTGCAGCATGGGGTGAATCGCGCTCAGTATTTCAAAATAACTAGAGCCGAAAAAATAAACAACCCCCGAGTAACGCTCTAGTCGGAAACGAAACCCGAATACATTTTTGACCACATATACATATTGATATAAACCATACAATTCCGTGACACTGAATGCTTAAAACTGTTTCGCATTCCTGTATAATAACCCCTATCCGGATGTTCTCTTTCGGTGACACAAATATCTTGTGCTCATTTTAATAACGAATACATTTTCCCAAAGTCTCACATTTGAGAAAGAAAATTTAGGTTATTGTTTGTGTGCTTTTCAACAAAACGATTCAGATCATCTTACTGGAATGCAGACAGTTGAATATAATTGCATTCTTATGTCCCGGATCCATTAGTTTCGTATGGTTGGTGTCGCCAGCTAATGTCAGTCCTAGGACAAAGGTAGTTTACTTTACTCAAGTTGAGCAAACTGAATCAGGATCTGTTATCATCACCTTGTCAAATAAATTACTGTTAATCTAAACATTTTTCTCCACTAGTTATGTAATAAGATACCTCCAATGTTAGGGCTGGTGGTACATACATTGTCTGTATAGCATGATTGTTTTGGTCATTCACATTTTCAGTGTAATTGTATAAACATATGTATATATACATATACCAAATATATTTTTTCGTTATTTTGTTCCACACTGATGCCGGAAGACAAAGAAGCATGAGTTTACGCAAGGTAAATATTTCTTATTCTATATCATTGTAATACTTAAAAATATATCTTTTTACATTATTATTACGTTTCTGTTTTAATTGTATGTGTATAACAGTGCATAGCACTTGACACTTCCTAGCCTCTTTTTGCCGTATATATCATAGTAAAGTGTCCTATATTTAAAATTAATCTGTCAGAGTAATTTAAAATTATTAAATGTAATTTACATATAGTGTATTTTACAACATTTCCCATGGTAGGCATAGTACATTCAAACTGAATCTGACACTCTTCTTAACCATAATAACATTTGGACATTGGTAGTTAACATTAACTATGTTTTTATCACACATTGTCTTTAATTTATATATCTACGTGTAACTAAATGTAACTTAGAAAATGTATTAAAATTCATCCGATATCATGTAAGATGCAGATATAAAACTTACAGAAGTACAATAAATTATATTTACTGACATTATCAAATACAAAGATCACGGAAGTCTGTAGCACTTGAAATTGTTTTTTTTTTTTTTGTTTTATTTTTTGTTCTTTTTTTTTTTTTTTTTTGTTTTTGAAAAAAAACCCCAAACAAACTTGGAATGTATTCAGAGAACAAACATGCCGATGCCAATATGGTAAAATTAAAACAAACATTAAAGATGTAACGTTAAATTCTTGGGTCAGTTAAGGATAATAATCCAGAATTTTAAAGGAAACAAAAGGTGAACATTTAACTTGACATAGATCTTGTAAGCCTATAATCATAATAAACTTTTGTGCCAAATCAAAATTTGTGATGCAAAGATAATCTTCTAAGTCAACAAGCCAGTTCTTAGTCACATTTTCACATAAAATCTTAAAATAAAACTTGATCTAGTTCTCCTTGATTCTAAACTCACACTAATTATAATTGCAGTTATCACGAAGTTCCTTTGCAAATGAGCAAAAATTAAATTTATGCTGCATGGAACGGATATGGACAACGTTATGTGGTCCCTCCGTTGGATATGGCAGTACAGTGGTGTAAATACATTAACGGTCTTCAAGTTTACCGGAAGAAAATATCAAAGATCGTATGTGCATTTTTATTGAGGCATGACATTAAATGTATTGTGTTTTAGATCACATGTATCTGATTAACTCTTGAATAGAATTAAGATATCTATTTCAAACCATATTTACACTTTTACACTTTTCTCAACATAAGATGCTTAAATTTTAATAAAACTAGTTGGTGTGCATACATTGTGATTGCATGACAGTGTCATATACAATTTTATTAGTAATAACATCAAAATGCTCTCAATGAATCCATGTTCCATGAAATGTACCATAGTGTAGGAAGAATACGTATTCGTAAAATATTTCATAGGAAGTCACTGAATTTGTTTTTTTTACATCAGTGGATTCTTGTTAGAAATTACTCCTGAACTATGTCTGTAAAAATATCCTCGTTGAAAGACCTGCAGTTTTCTATCCTTGATGGAGTGTGCTACACTCCATCTGAAGACTTTTTAAAACTACTTAAAGACAACCATACTAGGACCATTGCCAAGGAATTGCGTGTTGCAAATGTTCTGAGAGAAATACAGGGATACAAACACTCCAACAAAGTAGTAGAGGGCAAAACATATCTTACATTATCAGCAATATTAAATTATTGCTTTGCTCATGAATATGATAGAGTCATTTGCAAAAACATTGTGGAAACTATGCAAAACTTTGTTTTTCAAACAGAAAGTAAAGATTGTGATGAACAATTCTAAATTTATACAAGACTGTGGCTTATGGTCGTTTGACGGCTACATAACTTGAAGAACATCTATTGTCAGAATGTAGAGTCAAAGAAGATATTCCAACCCTCTATAGTGAATACAGAACTCAATTTTCTGCAACGGAATGGAATACAACTTGTCTCTTTGAGTACCATTTTAGACGCAGAGATGAAGACATTTCAATTACATATGAAGATGAAGTAAAACAAAAATGGAGGTTCTATGAGGAAATAAAATTAGCTCATGGACTAAACAATGCAATTGTGACTGAGTCAAGCAGAGTAATTTCCAAACGCAAGCAGAGAAAGTCGACTGCAGAAAGACTGGATGGAGTGCACATTTTCACAGGCCTAGAACCACTGTGCAGAGGTAATAGATGCTGCAGTGTTCACTAAAGCTGATCTCTACTACCCTGGCTATATAAAACTGGTATCTTGTGTTGAATGTACCCCTATTGTGAGCACCAAACCGGTATTCATGTCTTTGTGGACGTTAGCAGGGATTTTGATCCTGTTTCAGATGTTGCAGACCCAATCAGGCATGTTTTGTTCAGTGACCATAATGCGTTCTGTCCAAATATTGTATTCTTTCGTGCTGGTGGTCTTGATAAATATAAGCATGTAACAAGTTTCAGTAGATTTCATGTTCAAGATGACATGATGTTGGGTAAGCTTCAAGAACATATTCTCTTTGAAAGCAAAATTACTGGACATGTCTCAGCTGCACCAGATAAAGAAAGTGTATGCACTGCATGTCAGATCACGCTTTCATGCAAACCGCTGCACTGGAAGACATATAGTTTGTTAGAAGAGTGGCATTTGGACATACCTTTACTAGTACAAATTATTCTGGAAGGCTTCATTAACCGCAAAAACATCTGGAAGGCAAAAAATCCAGTGACATTACTGAAAACAAAGCTTTTCCAACTATACCAAGCGTATGACAGATTTTTAAATATCTTCAACAGAACACACACAGGAATCATTCAAGACAGGGATACATTGGAACTTTCAATGCATTCTCACAGCATAAACTGTGAAACAGAAAATGTAGTGCAACAGAAGATAACCAGGATAAGAGATTGTCTCCTGATCTGGATGATAGACAACCTTGTAAGATTGAAACACAAAAGTGATCCCAATCCTGGTGAAAGCAGATCACTTCAGTCGTGCACATTGCCACTCGCCTTAAAGGGAATACCACGGGATGCTGCCATTGTAAGAACTTGGCATGCCGCTGAATGCAGACACAAAAATGCCTTCGTATGCATCTGCATGAAAGAAATTGAGCTGACAAAAGATGAAGGACGAATGCGCATTCAAAAGAATTCCCAGATGAGTCAGGCGTTAGACATAGGCATGAGCACTTGCGTCGATGGTCATTTATACCCTGGTGGTCCAAGATTTCAGAAGGTAATAATATCACTCATTATTAACTTAAGTTGTAATAATATTGTTATTGTATCAATCATGTTATCTTCAATTTATAAAAAGTACAACTATAAAAGTGAACATGAAAATAAAAACTAAAACTGCATAAGTTTACCTGCAAATTTGGAGGAAAAGATTGAACTCCATCGTAAAAAAAAAATAAATAGTAAAAACTCTATCTCATTTGATTTAGCCGAGTTTTCAGAAAAGGGAAAAAGGACATGAGTTGATTTATTTATCATTACCTCAGAAATTGATTGGAAGATGTCAGAAATGATATGCATTATTTGCTCTTCCTTAATACTTTCAGAAATAAGTGGACTATACCGATCAACACAATTTCGTGCTAGGGATCACAAAGAGGAAGAGGGCATAACTTCTGAAATGCTACCTGTTGTTACTTCAGAAGCAGATCAAACAGAACTGAGTGATGATAGCATGCCACTTCTTGAACTTGAAGAATCATTCCTGACAATGTATCTAATCGAGAAATACATCAGCCAAGAGTCCCTACTAGGACATACACAGCATGATAAACCATCATTAGAAAATGTTGACGGGCCTAAATCCTTAGTTGATAGGGTGAAGAAAATGAAAGGAAACACCATAAAAATCGAACTCGTTTTAAGGCCAAAGCAGTTTTAAGAAGTGAAAGACAAATGAAAGAAGAGAAGAGTATCAAAAAGGTGACATCTATGAAGAAACAAATAGACTGCCTTAGTGCAGAGATGAATGCTTGTCAGGCCATTTTGAAACCAGATTGTTCAAAGTCTAAAAAAATGAAATCAACTGGAATACACAGAGCTATTATATCCTTGTTGGTTTATCAACTGAAAGCATCAGAAAGTGTTGTTGGTAACACAAATATGGACTTTTGCAGGTAGGGGATGATGAATTATCAATATTAGCTGAGGCTGGTCTTGTTTTTTTAAAAGCGAAAGCCATACCAGCTGGCATATCGACCAATGTGATGTGATTGAAACCAACGAGGGTAAGCGCCTCATAAGCACCTACTTGGCGGCAAAAGTTGAAAGTCTTGACATCAAACAAAACCTAGTGTTGGACATTGACAGTGAATTATATATACAGGGATGTACTTGTGTAACTGAAGAAAAATCTGTTTGTCTCTGCAGGAAATACACAACACATGTAAGAGCTATTTTCTCTTCGACTGGATTTGAGCAGTTTCTGTCCTCCAAAACATACACCAACGTAAAGGTGAAGCTGAATTAGCACAATTTGACTGGATGTTGGATAGTGTCTCTGAGCTCCACGATGGTGATGCTGTTATAAGTATTGTCTCCTCCGGATATAGGTTTTGTAAAAATATACTCTGTTAGTAAACATTACTTTTTCTGTATATGTAAGAGAGTGGGTGAGAAAAATCCTATTCCAATGTATGTGTGTGTCATTTTTGCGTGTTCTGATTCTTTTGTATGTATATACACCAAATGTATTTTGCTATATCACCATTCATGCATTGTAGTTTGATATTATAATTATTTGGACTGAATTGCAAAAGTGCTTGTTTTATTTTCTTAAGTTATACCCGTTCTTTTAATAAAAAAATTGTTTATTATACATTAAAATTATAAGACATTATTGGTTTTGTTTCCCGATTCAACATCTTCTGTTTCTATCTCTAAATATTCTCTGAGATAAGAAAAGAAAATAATCTCGATCATGTTTTTTTTTTAGTACCCCTCACAGTTCATTTTGGTCAAACCTGCCTTGGCAGAAGCTTGACTTATTTGATCACTTTGGTGTCCGTGTGCGTGTCCCGTGTCTGTCCATTCATCCACACCCTATATTACAGTTAATGCTCACGTTGTTTGGATTCAGCTCAATGCTGAAGTTGTTTTCTTTCTAGTTAAATGAAAAGTGGCTTCAATAAAAAGGGGACCTCTTGTTTCTTATCTCTATGAGTTTTCACTATACATTGATGCAGAATAGATGAGCTCAGACTAATTAGTAATGTCTGTAAGATTCTCTCTTGACCAAGGATTGTTAGGCAGTTAAATTTATTAAATCTATTAATTACTGATAATACATTTCTGCAATAACTATTATCAGGACCACAATATACATTCATCACTATAAACTCTCTCTCTCTCTCTCTCTCTCTCTCTCTCTCTCTCTCTCTCTCTCTCTCTCTCTCTCTCTCTCTCTCTCTCTCTGTTGTACTAGAATGCCTGCACATAGACTTTCTATCCTCATGTGTGGAGGTATCTTATTACAGAATTGGTGGAGAAAATGTTTAGATTAGTGGTACTGTGCAATTTACTTGACAAGGTGATGATAACAGAGCCTGATTCAGTTGCTCAGTTTGAGCAAAACAAACAACCATTGTCGTAGGACTGATCCCTAACAAATATGAATCACATTTTGTTTCCGTGGCCCCTGTCGTCCTGGTGGCTAACTTAGAAATTCAGAGTATATCCAACTAAAGACTTGTAAACTCCATGGATGAATAGAGCCCAAGGTTTGTATGGTGTTTGCGTACTGACTAATTACGAATATTGCAAAATTTAATGCACCACACTTAATGCCAGCTTTAAGGACATGCTTGATTTTACTTCCATCAACATAAAATAGTCAATTATATATCATAAAGCAGTATCACCCATCATGCAATGAACGGCGATTTAATGCGAATAGGCAATGTCTGAGGCAATCTTAATATCAAAACACCAACAGGCGACTTACAGATTGCAAATATTTTTCGTTGCTTGTAAATATAGCTGTGATTGATTAATAATATGTAAAGGACATTTGTAACTAGCATTTATGTAGGTTTAGAAGAGTGGGAAGTATTACCTAAAATATATATTTTTTTCTCAATGTATTTATTTAATATAAGACAAAACACACACACACACACAAACAAAACAAAACAGAAATTAGAGTTCATCTTAAAGGGCGGCAATCAGTTACAGTGTACAGTTATTGTTTGAATTGGTCTATATATCTGGTTCACAGTAAATTGCCGTTCCCTTTACTATTACAGAAGTCCACTTCAAAATACTACATAGCTGTCCATAATAGTTTGACTTCATGAATTGTTCTGAAAATCAAATTCCGTGCTTTTGCAACAACAAAAAAAAAGACCTTTTCATCAGTTTATGAATTCGTGTATACGCCTTTGTTTGTGCTGAGGTGCTGTTGTCTTCATAGACGGATAATTTTTCGTTGGGTCTGTATATTCGAATCCATGAAAACTTATACCAAATGAATACTAGTCAATTCAGAACAAGTTTTCTCGTCAGGTGTTATGGGAAAACTCTTAGCACTTGCTCAGGTCTTTTTTGATATACTACAAATTACTTATAGCCCCATTGTTCATCTATTAATATTGAGAGAGAGAGAGAGAGAGAGAGAGAGAGAGAGAGAGAGAGAGTTCTGTGTTACGGTTAGGTATGAGGAATACGCGGAAATGCGTACAAATATTTTGAGATGAACATAGATGACAAGTCTTCTTTTTCCTCCATACATTTATGATGATCTCAAAGGACCCCCAATTTTAGGTAAAATCATGATCTCTATATTTGGTTTGGAAATTAAAATGTCTATTGTAAAAAATTGATGACATGATTCTTATTTGTATCTACAAGTAAACCCTCCAACAGATTATTCATGGGCCATATATTATTTTTTGTCTAAAATAAAACCTTTTGTAGTTAATGCTTTGTTTAATACAATAACGTGTTGACTAAATGTACAATAATCATGTCTCTACGGTATATTTTCTTTGTTTTCTTTTGAATGAACGTATCCACATTGCTTAGGAATCCCTTGTAAGAGAATTATACAATCCCAGCTGTAACTAGTTGATTATCCGCAGAGACGTCTGTGTGTTAGCATATTTGGATGGGAACACTTGTTATTCATTTATGGAGATGCAATTTTGTTGTCAGAAATGAAGTTTAACTTGAAAAGAGTACAAAGTAATGAAAGAGACATCGCCAACTGTTTATAAAACGCATTAATTTTATCCGCGGTCCGTTTTTTCTAGATGACGGAAGTGATTCAAATTATATGAAAATGTTAATTGTGAAACTATATGAGCGTATATACTTATTATTGTCACAAAAGTTCCAAATTTGATTTTATAAAATTAATATCCAGGCTTTATTAACCAGGTATGTTAATTTAAAAACAAAAAAAGAAAAGAAAAATAACCAAACAAAAATCATTCTATGGACCTTTTAAACAAACGAAATGCATCAACCACAATTATATAATATGCAGATAAACATAATCCTTTTTCAAATGGCTTATCTACAAGAGTTTAGCTATTACTGGCTGATTTTGATGGTACAACGAATTCACAATAGCCCATGGTCGGCCTTATCTGTGTCGGCTCACATGTCAAGTGTTGTTTTAACCCCGCGTGTCTTTGGCACATTTACTCACCAATAAGCCTACTGCAGTAATTGCTAACCATAAATAATCTGGCTCAGCGCGTGTCAGCTAAAATACATTTCCAAGTTTGAAGCGAGTTTCTGTTTTATGGGGTTTTATTTAGTGTAAAATTGAAATTTAGAATCGAAATTTGTTTCGGTTTTCGAATAGAGGGGTTTTGATTTACTGGCAAAAAAAGATGATTATAAAGAAAAGTAAATACAGAGAGAGAGAGAGAGAGAGAGAGAGAGAGAGAGAGAGAGAGAGAGAGAGAGAGAGAGAGAGAGAGAGAGAGAGAGAGAGAGAGAGATGCTTATTACTTGCTTAAAATCGACCATGTTTTCATATTAATTAACTTCGAAAATCAAACATTGAACACTCGATTACCATGGATCACTTAAAATCACAGACTGGTCTCGACCATACAAATACCATTTAAAACTCAAAGCTCTGTTCAGTGTGCAGACTTTCAGCATAGTCTTGAATGTATCAAGGGCGAGAACATGTTATAATCAGCAGCATTTTGGCGGAATGATGAGCATTGAAACTAATCTGCATGACTAATTAATAAATCCTTGTTTCGAGATGATCCTTCGTCAATAACGTAATCTTGTACTGAATTAATAACCGCTATAAGTGTCAGCTTTTGTTGCTTTAAGTTTAATACTAAAACTTATTATGATTAAATGACTTTTAAAACGAGAGAAAAAAGCACCCTTGCCCATATAAACTTTGTAAAAGGTCTTAAAACACCTTTTTTTCACGATGACGAACGAATATGACATAAAGAGAAATGAAAGTCTATAACAGGATGTTTTCAACTTTATTGGATTTATTAAAACAAAACATAAATAGCACACACAACCTTTCAGTAGCATATTTAAGTTGTTCCGCTTGAAAGGAATCTGCATGCGGTGAACGACCGGTTTTTAACTTAGCAATAGTATCATTGATCTCGTGCAAATGTACAAACTCAATATCTCTATATGCAGTAGAGCTGGGTACCACGACAAATTTTCTACCCCGGTTTACCGCGGTATTTCGGAACATACCATGATACGTACCACGGTATACCACAATTATATTAGGGACCAACAATTTAATATTCTAGGGCAGGGGCATGGGACATTTGTTTTAAATTTCCGTCTGTCAAAAGCCAGTAAACATAAAACACGCTTACTCAACAAACGAGAACATATTTAGTGAGCTTGAGAAATTACGTACAATTTAAACAGAAAATAACTGCTCTCCTGAAAATCTTCGGATGATTCGCAGTCTTACAACGGAATACAGGTTCTTAGCACATTAACATACGCTAGTAAATAACTAAAAAAAATATAAGTTTTTGTTTGCTTTTAATCCGAAATTTTGTTTGCTTTTAATCCGAAATTTTGCCAAAAGTTGGATTTGGCCTGAATATATTTCACATCATCCCATTTGGCCACCACACTGGCATGCTGGTCCTACAATATAAGACGTCTACCCTGATATTTATCTTCTTTGGGTCGACGTCTTACTTCCCAAATAAACGGCGCTGTGTAGCGTGTTCCCCGGTTGACTGACATGGGAACTAAAGGCCAAATTTTCAGGGAGATCACACACACTTGGCAGTCCATATTGACTCTTCTCCAGAGATCAAAGTCCAATTGCTTTAGTCGGACTATACTTACTCTACTGTCTTTTTCCTGATGGAATTAAATTCTGACACAAGTAAGTGGACATATTTTTTCAAGTTCCGTTAAAATACATCTCAGTTGGTTGTAATGGAATTGTAGCCAAGGAAATGCCGAAGTCGGTTGTAGTTAGAGTATGTTTCTTTTACGAAACGAAGCGTCAACCGCTTTCGTCAATATTAGTATGCTTTTCTTCGTTTCGTTAAAGAAACATTTTCCAACTACAACCGACTTCGGCATTTGTTGGCTACTATCGGATTTCACCAAGCTGACATGTATGTCAACGGAACTTAAAATGTGTCGATTTGCTTGTGCCAGAAGTTTATTCCATCAGGAAAAATATATCAAAGTATAGTCTGAGTAAAGTAATTAGACTTTAATCTATGCAACATTGTCAATATGGCTTCCAGATGTGTGAGAGATTTTTGAACATTTGGTTTCTAGTTCCATTGTCACTCGACAGCGGAACACACTACACAACGCCGTTTATTTTGGAAGTAAGACCTCGACCCAAACAACATTAATATCAGGGTAGATGTCTTATATTGTAGGACTAATTGGCATACGTGACACGTGTCAAATACGTGATTAAACATTATAAATATAATTATATTTGTAACATTCAAAATTAATTTGTGACAAATACAACTGTTCTGTAAAAACAATTGAATTATGTTGTCATGAAAACTGAAAAAAATGCTGTTAATTTCAATAAATTCGTAACAAGATTACTCGGGAATTTCCGTACTTTCCTTACTGACGGAAACTACAGAAGTACCGGTACAGTGAAAAAGTACCGTTGTACGTAACGCCAGAAAAATATACCGCGGTAAACTGGTAAACCGGTAATACCGAGCACCTCTGATATGAAGTATGTCTTTTTTCATGTCAGCCAATACACTACGTTTGTGTTTTATACCTTTAATTGAATTAAGTATTGAACAATAATGACTTTGCCACATTACAGCCATGTATTGCTGGCCTCTCATATTACCCAATCTACACATTCATATGTTACTGAGAGTAACCTATAACAGTACTGGTGTCTAGTTATAAATATTGAAATTTTACCATTGAATAAACATATGTATTCCTATATTCAACTGCACAGTTTTATATATATATATATATATATATATATATATATATATATATATATATATATATATATATATATATAGTGAGATACAAATATACACCTTACGGAGCGGAAAGTGCTATCCTTTGATCGTACAGGAGGATGCGTGATAATATGAAGTGAATGTTAAACGTGCAGAAAGAATATTATCATGCAGGTTAGAGAATTTTCATTCGAACTCTATTGAGATTCGAGCCCGGAATCCGCGGATTACGGCACCCATCGCCTTGCCTGCACGCACCAATCCCATATCCCCTCGACCAAGCACACATCACCAAAAAAGGATGCTTATAAATTATCTTATTTACACCTACTTGCTGCAGTTGGTTTTATCTAAGTCAACTGAGAATTAAATCTTCAACTTTGTGCCCTTGAACTGAAACTTACTATACAGGGATTTGTGTCTGCTTTAACGCCTGGCATGTTTTGACACAGCGATGACCTTATTTCTTGACCAACGTGCACGTGAAGAACAAAGCCAAGACAATAAAATGCAAAGAAACGTATTAGACATTATTATATTTTAGTTGTTCATGTATGCTGAAGTTTTCCTGCTTTGGATTTGTGCTGAAAAAAAACCAAAACAAACAAACAAACAACCACTGTGTTTTAAAAAAAGTGAGATTATTCTCTTCTTATTTTATTTTTTTCTCGACAGACTTTTAATATTAGTCTGTAAAATAAGCATACAAAATATCATTCTTTAACAATGAAAACTGAATATTGATCTGAAGAATTTATATATTCCATGTTACTAATTCACACATTTTGAATTATTCATAAGCGAGTGAAACAGAAACTTTAGTTTGAAAATGTAATAGTGTTAGTTTCGCTCATTTTATAAAAGTGTTTATTTGCTTTCTACTTGTATAAATACTCCCAGCTTTAAACTGCAGATAAGTGTCAAAACAAATTATATAACAAGTGGCGATTTCAGCGCTCATCTCAGATGTCGAGGCTGGGCAAGACGGTATTAACATAACTGTTCCATAATTACCCACTGAGGAGATGCAGCAGTCGTAATGATTTACAGTTACAAAAAGTTAAATTAGTGGTCAAAAGAGCAGGCTTGTCTGCATTTTACGACGTCTACTAGTATAGTAAAGATGAAATAAGTATTAAATTGCTGCATGAATGTTAGGGCAGGACAAAATAAAGTTATTTTTGTTGTAAGCAACGAGTTTGTCAATAAAAAGTTATAATGACATGTACAATTATATGAACAACAGTGGAGGATCTTACACCAGTGCCTGTTTCAACTAAAATCTATGAAACGAATTCAATGATTAAGGACTCGCAAAGATTTAAATACTCAACCTATTTCATAAATTTCATCTGAAATAATCTCAAATGTAAGATGATATTATATATAAATACCAATGTTACTAAAAAAAAGGATAGAACAAATTATATCAAAAATTCACTTTAAATTACATTCGGATGTCTTGGTCATTACACCTTCACATTATATATCGTCATGCCGTCATTCGTTATGGTATTGTGTGTTATTAAACGTGTGTAATATTGGAAAATATTATATGGGTATATTAATCTAACAACACAGTAACCATATGATAAACTGGTACATTTCAAGCAGATTATACACATAAATGAAACAACGAAAGTATTTACATTGCCTTAGTAATTAGTATTTCCAATGAAAGACGTGTTCTTTAAAACGCCAAGATGTGACGTCATGATGTCAAAATTGACGAAACAGATCACAGGTTCAAAATCACGTCATGACGTGATCGCACTTGTTGTTTTATTAATTTCAAATCGAAGTTTGGTGTAAATGCCATTATAGAGGAAGATGATATACTGTAGCACTCAACCGTTGCTAACGATCATGGTAGAGAGTTTAATACATGTAACTCTACTATTTATTGCACTAATTTTCCCTGGCATCATTATAATAGTTGTTTATATCAAAGAAACGTATAACCCGAAACTATGACGCACCAACGTTTCCATCATTTTATATTTGATAGAAAGCATTGATTATTGTTTATATCGCCATATGTAAAGAGACAAAAAGATCTCATTACGTCTGTCTTCGATTGAAGTTTCCTGTTCGACTTTTCAGTCGTCACAATCTAAGGTTTGTTACATCAAAATATTAATAATAAAAATGTCCTCTTCCAGCAATCAGCTAATCATTGAAAATGTTTCAACGTCATCCCCACCCCCTTTCCAACACCCCCCCCCCACACACACACACGCTCAGGTTGATTGAAGCATGTGCTTTAAGAAAGGTTAAGAATCTTATAAAAGAAACTATACGTAAACCTCAGACAAGTACAAATTTATGAGTAACAGCGTTTGGTCTCAACGGCTATCAGAAAATATAGATCTGCCAATAAAACAAAACAAGCTTTAAAGAACGTTACACCTATCAAAAGCTAATGCTTTCTACACTCTGATTTTTGACATAAATTGTCGACTACCAGCAAAAACAACACTGGGATTTTATCCTTTTCTTTCTTTAAATAAAGGTCCTAATGTTCAAAAATAAATGTTTCTTCCACTATGATATCAATGTTTCACAATCAAAGAGTGTATTATTTCAAAATATCATAACAGTTCCCAGATTTTATCTCAATTATACACGGTATTTACATGTGTATATGTAATCGAACCCAATGTTGATTTCCATTCGCACGTTTTTTGTGACAACCGTCAAGCAAAATGAGATTTGAGCAAACTACACAGTCTCCTTCCCGCTCTCCATCCCTAACTAACATGAGTCACATTTTGTTTCCTTGGCCCCTGTCGTCCAGGTGGCTAACTTAGAAATTCAGAGTATATCCAACTAAAGACTTGTAAATTCCATGGATGAATAGAGTCCAAGGTTGGTATGGTCAGTCTCTGGTCTCTTTGAGTACTGACTAAATATGGATGTTACAAAATATAATGTACCACACCTAATGCCAGTTTTCAAGACATTCAGGATTTTACTTCCATGAACATAAAATATTAAATTCTATCTCATAAAGCAGTATCACCCATCATGCAACGAACGGCGATTTAATGCGAATAAGCAATGTCTGACGCAATCTTAATATCACAACACCAACAGGCGACTTACGGAATGTAAACGTTTTTCTCTGTTTGCAAATATAGCAGTGATTGATTAATAATATGTAAAAGGACATTTGTAACTTGCATTTCTGTAGGCTTAGAAGAATGGAAATAAAAGTACTACCTAAAACATCTAATTTTTTTCTCAATTTATTCATTTAATATAAGATAAAACAAACACACACACACACACACACACACACACACACAAAACAAAACAGAACACAGAGTTAATGTTAACGACTGGCAATCAGTTACAGTGTACAGTATTGTTTGAATTGATCTATGTATCTGGTTCACAGTAAATTGCCGTTCCCATTACTATTACAGAAGTCCACTTGAAAATACTACATAGCAGCCCATAATAATGTGACTTCATAAAATGACGTGGGTATCAAATTTCGTGCTTTTGCAAAAAGGAATAAAAAAGACTTTTTCATCAGTTTATGAATTCGTGCATATGCCTTTGATTGTGATGGGGTGCTGTTGTCTTCATAGATGGTTAATTTTTCGTTGGGTCTGTATATTCAAAGTTTGTGGCAACTAAGTTTGTGTTTTTATTTATTGATATATCAGAACTCTTTGACAGCCAGAACGTAATTACCGATTACATAGCTCGCCTCTACCAAGCTTTTCGAAGTCTCCAGCGGCCATGCAGAAAATCAGTTCATGCCAAAGTGATCGTGACCTACAAAATCTTGGCCGTTACGACAGGGCATAAAATACATAAACAATAAAGAAGATTCCTTTCTGTGATATCAAAGCTGAGGAACAATAATTAGTTGATCAAAACCAAAGGGAGGTTTTATTTTGTTCCTTCTTCAAATCATTCCTAATAAAAACAAAACAGCTTCAGAAACTATTTGTATTGTCGACCCTAGAAGCTACTGCAGCTGCAATGCATGCTGTCCATTCTTCTACAACAGGCATCTCCAACTTTCTCAAGGTCGCGGACCGGATAATCGATTTCTAAAGCCACACCCTATGATGTAACTAAGCGGATAAAACCGGGTCGCAGACCATAGGTTGCATATACCTGTTTTAATGCCTACACATTCACATGTTACTGAGAGTAACCTATAATAGTACTGGTGTCTAGTCATAACTATTGAAATTTTACCATTGAATAAGCATATTTATTCCTACTTTCAACTGCACGGTCATAACGGTACTTCTGTATATATATATATATATATATATATATATATATATATATATATATATATATATATATATATATATATATATATATATATATATATATATATAAAGTTACATTCGGATGTCTTGGTCATTACACCTTCACATTATATATCGTCATGCCGTCATTCGTTATGTTATTGAGTGTTTTGCAAAAAGGTGACTTTTTCATCAGTTTATAAATTCGTGAATCTGCCTTGGATTGTGATGGGGTGTTGTTGTCTTCATAGATGTATAATTTTTTGTTGGATCTGTATATTTGAAGTTTGTGACAACTACGGAATCCACAGAAACTGGTACCAACCGAATACTAGTCAATTCAATACAAGTTGTCCCGTCAGGTTCTATGGGAAAACTATTAGCACTTGCTCAAGGCTTTGTTGTTATACAACACAATACTTATAGCCCCGTTGCTCATGGATTAGTATTATGAGAGAGAGAGAGTTCTGTGTTGTGTTATGGTTAGGCAGGAGGAGTCAGCTGAAATGCGTACAAATATTTTCAGATGAACATAGATGACACTTCTTACTTTTCTGTCATACATTTATGATGATCTCAAAGAACGCCCAATTTTATGTAAAATCATGATCTCTATATTTGGTTTGGGAATTAAAATGTCTATTGTAAAAATAAATTACATGATTTTTAGTTGTATCGACAAGTAAACCCTTAAACAGATTAATAATGGGTTATATTGTATTTAATTTTATAAAATAAATTTTTTTTTTATAGTTAATGCTTTGTTTGTTACAATAACGTGCTTACACAATTTATAATAATCATGTCTCTACGGTACGTTTGCTTTCTTTTATGCACGTATCCATATTGCTTTGGAATCGCTAATAAGAGAATTACACAATCCCAGCTGTAAGTAGCTGATCTTCCGTCGAGAGGTATGTGTGCCAGCATATTTGGATGGGAACACTTGTTATTCATGTATGGAGATGAAATTTTGCTGTCAGATGATATGGAATGACAAATCAAGTTTAGCTTAAAAAACACAAATTAATGAATGAGCCATTGCCAACTGTTTATAGAACGCCTAAATTTATCATCGGTCCGTTTTTCTAGCTGACGAGAACTGTTGAAAGTATATGAAAATGCTAATTGTGAAAATGTACGAGCGTATATACTTATTATTGTCATAAAAGTTCAAAATTTCATTGATTTATTTTTTTTATTAATACCCGGGCTTTATTAACCAGTTATGTTAATTTAATTTTTAAAAATAACAAACAAACAAACAAAACTGGTTATATGGATCCTTTATACAAACTAAAAGCATCAATCACAGTTATATAATAAGCAGATAAATATACTCTTATTTAAATGGCTTATCTACAAGCGTGTAGTTATTAATAATTCACCTTAAAAGCTGGCTTGTTTTGATTGTGCAAGGACTTCACATTAGATCATAGTCGGCCTAATCTGTGTCGGCTCACATGTCAAGTGTTGTTTTAACCACGCGTGTCCTTGGCACATTTTCTCACCGATAGGGCTACTACAGTAATTGCTAACAGTCAGTAATCTAGTCCAGCACGCGTCAGGAATTTACCAGCTAAAATACGTTTCCAAGTTTGAAGTGTGTTTCGGTTTTATGGGGTTTTATTTAGTGTAAAATTGAAATTTAGGATCGAAATTTGTTTCGGTTTTCAAATAGAGGGCTTTTGATTTAATAATAATAATAAAGTAAAACTCGAATCTTGAAAAATACTGATAAAGAATTTGTATATATATATATATATATATATATATATATATATATATATATATATATATATATATATATATATATATATATAGATATATAACCTTTTTAATTTTATTATCTTTTTTTTTTTAGAGGCAATGTACATTTCTGTTACGTTGCAGAATAAATAAATCTAAAACACCCCGTTCCAAACTCTTTTATGAAGAAAAATGGACAGAGTTACTATGCAAAGTTCATAAAGTCTTGGAAGATGTAAAAAACGATCAATCTATTGCAAGGAGGAAATTTGATTACGATCATTACACGCAATAGACGTGTTTGTCCATGTATACAAACCTAATCTCTATTGAATACGTGAATCCTCGTTGTCTGTGATGTCACACTGTCTACAGTGTAAAAAATATTGTTTGTTTTTTGTTTTTTTTTTGTTAAAATAATTATGTTCTTAGTTCTTATTGATACTTTAGACTGTGTAAGCATTCCCGCCGTAAAAGAGAAGGGCTGGGGGAGGCAATTGCCCAGGAGCCCGGCGATTTCTAGGACCCGCCGACAAATCAGTTATATAATGAATAAATTAATCTTTGCAGTAAATATTAAAATTTGTTCCTTGCAAGAGTCTAAGTTATGATAGATTACTACAGTGTTTATATACAAAAAATGAAACTAGTTTTGGGGCCCATGACTGCTCTGCCCAGACGCCAGGAATTTCTGTTGACGGGTCTGTGTCTAAGTATGCCCCGATAGTCTGTTATGTTCCATTTACCCCCATCTACATGTTTTGTGTAATAATTATGTTTGTCCTTTGTTTTAATTGATATTTCAGACTATTTGTGTAAATAAATGTTTTGGTTGAACGGCGCGTCCTCAGTTTCAATTCATTGTTTAGACTATTTGTGTAAATATGACCTGATTGCCCGCAATGAACCATTGCTTACAGTCTCTATGTTTCTGTAAATTATTATGTGCGTATTTCGTTTTACATGGTACTGCGGACCATCAGTGTAAACATGTGGATTCAATAATCATGTAGAATTTAGCAAACACACTTCTTTTTTAATAAATATGATATAAAATTAACAGAATCCAAATAGAATAAACGCAATAATAATTAACAAAAAGGAATCAGCTTGAGGTACCATTAATGATATGATGCTCTCATATTTTCTGGAATAGGTTGATAGTGTAAATTTAATCGCACCCGAACTATCAAAAGAGACATTTTCATACATGTGATTACTTATGCACTACATGTATGTAAAAGTATGGAACCACCAGGCTGCCACCTTGCTGTATGAATTAGCAATTAACAATTGATGTATTACCTAGGGAAGGTATAATCATAGTGCAATCATTATTTGTTTCTGGAAAGGGTCAAGGATCTGTCCAGGATTAAACAGCGAACCACTATTACATATGTTTGCACTAACTACCTGAGTCTGACTATTCATGCACGGCCTCATTATGTTTTAGTTTTAAATTTCATTTTACAAGTTAAAACGAGTTCCAACTGTTCATGTATAACATTGTCCGCCGTCTCCGTGTTTATGTTAATAGTGTGTGTCCTTAGTTTGTATTGATAGTTCAGACTAGATGTGTAAATATGTCCTCATTGTCCATGCTGTAACGATGTCCACAGTCTCCATTTCTGTGTTAATGTTGTGCGTCCGTTAATAGTGTGCGTCCTTAGTTTGTATTGATAGTTCAGACAAGATGTGTAAACATGTCCTCGTTGTCCATTATGTACCAATGTCCAAAGTCTCCATGACTTTGTTAATAGTGTGCGTCCGCAGTTTGTATTGATAGTTCAGACAAGATGTGTAAACATGTCCTCGTTGTCCATGATGTACCAATGTCCACAGTCTCCACGTTTTTGTTAATAGTGTGCGTCCGTAGTTTGTATTGATAGTTAAGACCAGATGTGTAAAAATGTCCAGGTTGTCCATGATGTACCAATGTCAACAGTCTCTATGTTTTTCTCAATAATTACGTGCGTCGTTAGTATGTATTGATAGTTTATTTTGTCTGAGTAAACATGTCCTCGTTGTCCATGATGTCCACAGTCTCTGTGCTTGTGTCAATAGTTACGTGCATCTTTTGCCTGTATTGACAGCTCATTGTATTTGCATACAGAGTTCCTCTTCGACCATGATGTACCATTTTCCACAGTCTTCATGCTTTTTGAAAATATGTATTGCCTTATGTTTTAAGTATGGTACATACCATCAGTGTAAAAGCGTGCGTTAAATTCTTAGATCTTATTTAACTAGCAAACTTTATATAAAATAGCTATTATGAAACAAATAATAGAATCCAAATAAAGCAAAGTCAGTAATAATACCAAAAAAATTAGTTTCAGATTTCATAACTTATATGATGGTTTCAGATTTTGTAGAATAGGTTGGCGTCATCTATAAATTGTTCTTGATAGTATCAATTTACTCACACCTGCAATAGCAAAATACACATTTTGATACACGAACTTATTTATACTCCGTCATGTGCTTCTGTCTAGGCACATTTATGAATCACCAGGCTGCCACATTGCTGTATGAAGTAACAATTAACAATTAACGACTGATGCATTACCCAGAGAAGGGATAATCACATTGTGGTCGTTCTTTGATTTTGGAAACAGTTAAAGATCTGACTGGGATGCAAAAACGAACCACAATTATGTTTGAGTGCTCTAATCCTTAGAGTGTGAACCGTTCATGTACGGATTAACACTGTTTCTCTTCATTTTCATTTTGTAAGATAATGGGAGTCCCAGTTGTCCATGACGTCCCATTGTCTACAGTTTCCATGTTTTGGTCAATCGTTGCGTGTGTCCTTAGTTTGAATGGATAGTACAATCCATTTGTGTAAACGTGTACGTCATCGCTTGCATTGCGATATTTCATATTCCTTAGAATCAATCATACAGTATCCTCCTCGACACATCATCTTTTGCTATAAATGTACTGCCAGAAAATGTATCTCTTTTCACTCCAAGATAGCCAGAACAAATGTCCTCGGTACGGGTTTCCAAACCCGAGTCCTCGATTTCTACCAAATACAAGAATGTGTGTGTGTGTGTGTGTGAGAGAGAGAGAGAGAGAGAGAGAGAGAGAGAGAGAGAGAGAGAGAGAGAGAGAGAGAGAGAGAGAGAGAGAGAGAGAGAGAGAGATGTACAGTCATCAATATTGGACTGTGTTGTATTATTTCAGGCATTTAATAGAGAATAATTTAGAATTTCAATTATTTAAACCTAAAAGAAAGTATCGTTTGGTCCAAGAAAATCATTTTAGCTGACACAGAAGCATAAGAAAATGTCATCATCATCATCATCATTTTAAATTATTGGAATGACGGGGGAAAATGGTACTGCTCCACCACAATGCAATTACATTACTCAACATTTCACACTGTATGTACTGCCAATGAATTCAGCAGGGTATCACTCTTATTAGAATTTATTTCACTTTATATTACTTTATATTCCTTATTTATTACAGTTTTTCTATCTTTTTTCAGGCATCACAGCATACAAAGGACCTTTCAACTCTCTGTTTAACACTTCCAAGCCAACATTGTAGAGGCCTGGCAGTGACTCTCAAATATTAGGATCCAAAATTTTGTTTACTGTTCAGATTTATTTTGAACTTAACCTGCATTGAAGTGTAACTGTCACGGTGGAGGATTCCAAATATTTTGTTATCTGTTGTTTCATTTGATCTGAAATTTACCCACAGTGCATCCATTGAATGGCCTTAGTTTCTGCATAAAAAATACAGGACTCTTGTTACCTAAAGCCTCAATGGTGTGTCATGTCTCAATGTGTTGGTACCATGTTCAAGATGAAGGTTGCAAATTTTGAGGGGGTATTCTACAGACTTTTGCTTACGGACATATATATGGATGGTGACTTCAGCCTATTGATGTGTTATTTTGAATGTTTCTAGTATGGCGCCTCAGCCGCCTATGTCGTGGAAAATGAGGCTATTGTGGAAGTGGGTTGTGAATGCATACAAGAGAAGTGCATGCAGACATGCTGCTTTTCGGAAGATTCAACTTTAAAAATTGCTTTCCATATTTCAAAATGACACAAAACTTTGGTACCAAAAAAAAAATGTTCACTTTAAATTTTTGTTAAATAGGCTACAATATGATAGTGTTTCAACTGCTATGAAAAATACAATATCAAACATTATGTATATATCATCTGTCCTGCTTGAACTTAGGATTCGAGGAAGACATCTGTCAAGAAGCAGTGAACCACCATAATGCTGAAGTGAGTGACAGTATCATGGTTTCCATAGAACCAGATCCAAATATATTTTTACATATATAAATGTAGTCCATAATGGTTAAATTTGATATTTTTTGGCATGTTCTACCAACATTTTGTTTTTGATGACTTGCGTAGCAACCATTCAGCCTCCATAGCAACCATGTAGAAAATATGTTTTTCACATCTCCTTCGAAAACACCGGTCAAATTTTAATCACATTTTGTAGAAAATATTTATCGTGGTATAATCTACGAAAATTGTTTCTCTTGGTTTCGATGCCAGCCAGATGAGAAACATATTTTCGACATCATCTCGAAAACAACTTCATTTATTGTTATCAAACTTTCAGGAAATGTTCCTTATGACATGTTTTAGTCAATATTGTTTTATAGCCTCCATAACAACGATTTTTTTTAGATCACCCTTGTGGAAAACATGTTTTAACAGTTTTAAAACCAATGTGGCATTTTAAATCAAACTTAAAATTTTAAAAATCGTAATTTTTTAAAATTTCTATAATAGCTTTATTTGGGGGAGTCTAGAAACTGTTTGCTAAGTTTGATACAACCAAGAGGGAAAATGCCTTTCAGCCCAGTTTAACCAGCCAATTATATTTGGCTTTTAGTCTAATAAGAGCCCACTTGGACCTTTAAATCTTGCTTGTTTTCTTTTAGAAGTATGTTCAAATAACTCCTTGCACAATTCACTTCAAATTTTGAAAAGGACGAAAGAGCTGCGTCTTATTATTCATTTTCATACCGTCGCGTCAATAAGTAGGCAGTATATGAGATTCACTTTGTCCGTATGTGTGTGTACATGTGTCTGTCTTCCTTGTCCCGGCTATAATTACTATACTGCTTCACTTATTAACATCACATTTACACTATGGGTGAACCTGTGATGAACATGTGTTGTGCACCAAACCTGGGTCACTGTGACCTACTTTTCAGGATTGGTTAAAACAAATTTGTTAGCATTTGTATTCGGGTTCTAATTCCACTACCTTATTACCTACTGAAACCAAACTTACACCAAAGGTGCATCTTAGGATGGATGTGTGTTGCTCGCCAGAGCTGGATTCTTCTGAAACTAATTTCAAGAATCTATTCAAAATTGTTTAAAAGTTGTGTCCATCTGTCCTGTCTGGACTGTAACTTCTATTTTTAAAACATATCGACATAAAACTTGCACTGTGTACGCACAAAAACTGGATCACTGTATCCTACTTTCAAGAATGTATTAACAATTGCGTAATAATTGTATCGACGCTGTAATGCTAACACCTAAACTACTGCAACCAAACGTCTACTCAGAGCGCATCTTAGGATGGGCGTGTTTCAAACAAAAATTGCATCACCGTAACCTATTTTTTAGGACTTTTTAAAAATTGGTTAAAGATATTGTGTCCATCATCCCTCTCCGTTCTGCATTTTAAACCACTACAGTTATTCATAATAAAGGTGCCATTTTGTTTATCTTGGGACGAACATGTGTTGGACACCAAAAATAGATCACTGTGACCTACTTTTTAATGCTTGGTAAAAAGTGGTTACAATGATTTCTTGGCTCTTTTTCCAATACATCTTCACCTATTGCTACAAAATTTAAGAATGCATCTTACAATCAAAACATTTTACTCATTAAAATTGTATCACTGTTATCTTTTTTCCAGGATTTTGAACACTACTTAAAGATTGTGTTTGCGACCAAATTATCAAACCTTTGAATTTATTGCCACCAAACGTGCATGTCAAGTACATATGAAAATTCAGTTATGTCACACGCCAAAACTAGGTTGTTGTGACCTACATTCTATGCTTAAATTGGCTACTCTCAATATTGCTGACTCATTTCATACAAGTGTTGGTATCTTGCTTCATAGCAACTGTAGTTTTCAAGAGTAAGACGCGACTATATCAAGGCATGGTGTACTAGATGCAATTGCACCCTTACAAGTCATCAAATTCAATTTGTAAAAGTTAGAATAAAAACAATCTGAACAACACAACTAACTAATTGGCAGAACTAATCAGTGAGTCTAAACTGTCAAGGCGTCCTTGGCTGACACAATTGCCTTAACATTTTAATGTATTTATATTCTGATTTTAGAGATGAAGACAACGTTCTTCATTTTGACAGAACTGTACCTAAAAAAGACTTCATTGTATTTCCAAACCAATTTAAATGGGACTGTACTCCGTGGTCTAGATTTTTGTGAAACTTTTGATGTCAGGTTCCACATAGACTGTCAATTTCTGGTATGCTTTATAATTTTGAAGGAATAGATAGGTGAAATAAAAGTAGGCAACTTCATATATTTTTAAGTTATAAGGGTATTTTAGTTGTTGCAGAAAAGTATTTAAAATGGGTAGAGATGAATATTATTTCTTATTTGGTTGGAACTGAGGTGAGTTTAGTTTTTGTTTTAAAAAAAGTTTTCTTTGCGTTACTATTGGCAAATCAAGAACAACTTAAATAGATTTCGTAGATTTACATTTATTTAACATTAGTGATGCATCAAACAAATTTTATAATGGAAACTCTTATTTTATTCATGACGAAAATGATCATTTTCTTCTGATTGACATCATTCTTAATAAGTGAAAATGTAATCTCTTTTTAGATCTTTTGGACTATCTTAGTGGACAATATTGTCAAAATATATTGAATATATTTGCGATGTCAGCCCTGAATCCATTTTTACCATGAAAAAATAAGTTAAACTCAGACGACACAATTTTCTTATTTTTCCACATTCACATGTCATTCTTTGTTGATTTCTATCTCTAATATTTCCATTTTCCTACTGTAATACCATTTTAATCTAGAAATTCTTTGTAATTTAAGGTTTTATCTATGTGCTAGAATACTACCTCGTACAAATATTTTCTTTTTTTAAATGCATAGTTGATTGTGTAATTGCGTGTGCTGTTGACACGGTTGCTATACCTTCTTTGACTGAAATTTTAAATAACTTTAAATGTCGTCATTCCTTCTTATCTTGTTCAAAAAATCTTGAATACTAGCTTGCAGTCATTTAGATTCTATCTGCTTTTTTCCATTTTCTAGATGTCGATTCAACCAATCTCGTAGTTTTGCATGTTATCTCGTTTTATTTCTTCTGTCATTTAAGTTATTACCCTGCTAGCGTATTGTATAAGTTGATTTATCACGTTTCTCATGTGTACCATTGTGTTGATTACCTATCATGTTTTTGGATATACTTTCTTTTCCCGCCAAATGTTGTAATCAAAACTAATTCACATGCCGCGCAGCTTGCAACTTCTTAATACTATATTGCGCTGTTGTTCCACTTATGTCACATTCTGGAAATTTGCTTTCTACCAAAAACTAAAAATTTTCATGTTCATTAATACTTCTGTCTAGGTGTTATGCTTCCTCCATTTATTTCAATGTCCTTCCTTCAAGTTTTCCAGTTTTTAAAGGACTTGATAACCTAAAATTTCTTCGCTGATTTTAAATATTCCTCAGTAAAGTTAGGAAGGTAGCCCTTTACAAAGATTGTTGTGTAATTTAAACTTCTGTTTCGCCTATTTTAAAGTTAGGTTTCCAACTGTATCAGTTGTCAAGTAAGCAATAGGTTTATCCATGCTTTGATGTGTTTTTTTTTACTTGCATGATCTAACCAGAGTCATGTCTATTGATCTGTGATGCGTGTTATCGCAAGCATCAAATTAGATTTGGTAAAAGTGCAACCTATTTTCTGGTTTCATTTTGAGTGAAATACTTCCAGGTTCTAGTCTTTAACGTTCCGTTCAACCTTTCCAAAATAGATGCTTTTTGTCTTAGTAAGTTGCAAAATATTCAATGTTTCCCTTTCCCATCAAATTCTTAGCTTTCCTGTTGTAAAACGCTTTTCTTTTATTAATCTGTATCTTTTTTCTTGTTTTCGCTCTTTATGATTTCTAAAAAAGCATCGTGTATGTCATTATGACTTTTGTCTTCATTTTGTTTTCACTTTTTTTTAACCCAGGCATATTTTGAGAAAATAAATTTCACTGTGAAGATATACTTATATCCACTGTTGTATTTTTCATATTTTTGCATATCAACATAGCTGCTATTAGTAATTCGCGTGACTTACATAAACTCATTTGTACGGAAATCTTCTTATCACTTGCTTGTAGAATGTGTTGTTAGACTGTTCAGTTAAACATTCTCTCAATCCTGTGTATTTAATTTAATTTAATTTAATTTAATTTAATTTAATTTTATTTTATTTTATTTATTTTATTTTTATTTTAATTTAATTTTATTTTATTTTATTGTCCCTTTTAATTTACTTGATTGATATTTGTATAAGCAAAAGGACCTGCAAAATCCGAGGGAAGATGTCTTAAATCTAGCTCTTTGTCAGTCATTTGAAACGGAAAAAAACAAAACATCCAGAAAATACGTTATGCTTGATAACTTGACTTCAGGTGTTGTCAACAAGCCATAAGGACGACCGTCTACAACATGAAGTTGTATTTTCAACAATTTTCAACGTTTCTTCAATTCTTTCAAACATATTAATGATTTCAGATTTATGTTAAATTTTGCCATTTCAATATTTGATTCTAGTAAACAACTGCTTCATATAATGAGTCACCATCTGTTGTTTTAAATCTAACTTTGTCCTCCCAAATTTTCATCTCTGTTCTTGTTCCATCGCTGAAGATTGAATTTGTGAAGTTTATGAAATCTTCAAGTCATACTGTAAAAATTTAACCGAATAAATATGTGTATTTACCCACGTCAAATACGTAGGTAAATTATTCCTTGCTCATACTTCACTGTCTAACCAACTTGGTATCATGGTCGATGGTTCTTATCTCAATGGTATCAAACATGAATGTAATCTGTCAATCATCATCTTTTCTGAAACATCTCAATATATCATTGTTTGATGTTTGAAATCAACAAATCAAACCTTTTTCTCTTGTATGTTACTTTGTAACACCATCAGCTTTGACCACACGTTTATTCCGTTCAACTTGCAAACAAATATATAGTATCTCTTGATATGAACATTGCGGCTTTCGTGTTAAACTAATGAAATATTTATATCACCCCTCTGAAAACTGTGTTATTATTTATGTTGTGTGTACAGAATTTGAATATTTTATTTTTATTTTTAATGTTGTCGTATCCCGTATGTGACTGCGTACTGCGATACTATTCATATATTCCTTACTACTCTCATGCTGCAAATTTGCAAGAGTTTAAGATCGCAATTGACGTCATTAAGAATGAAATGAAATATAAAGAAACCAAATATAGATGACACGTCATGACGTAATTTGAGGTATTTATGAATATTTTCAAATGAAAACAAAATCATAAAACAGATCTGGGTTGTTCAAATATTTTTTTTTTCCATCGATTATCTTCTCCAAATTTCGTTCTGAGGGTCCTGAAATTTGGCACAAGCAGAGAAGCCATAAAGAAATTCATATTGTCTATTGACTGAACATCGATAAGTCTATTGCATAATGCATTTAACATGAAGAATTCGTTATACAATGTTAATTTATAGAGCCTTCCATGATCTTAATGATATATAAATGATATATAATATAATATATATATATATATATATATATATATATATATATATATATATATATATATATATATATATATATATATATATATATATAAACAAAACAAACCTTGGATAAAATCCAGTACCATTCCACAGTAAAGTAGTACTCGCATGTGCGGGGTGCAGCACCGTCTATACAGGGTCTGTTACAGGAATGATCCGATCGAACTGGAGAAAAAAAAAGTGAAAAATGGCCATTGATACCTAGCAAAGACAATTTTTAGATGAAGGCAAATGAAAATTTAATGTACTAAAAGTGGCAAATTCATTGCATTTACACGACAGTGTGTAACAAGAAAACGCTGGAAATGTATATTAATTTGTGACAGTGTGTAACAAGAAAACGCTGGAAATGTATATTAATTTATGACATGAATACCATACTACAGAGTTAACAAACCCATGTCATATTTTTTCATATTGCGCACGTACATTTAATACCTCATAATGTCATAGATAACGCCATGACGCAGTGATAGACAAAGGTGTAATCTGTCAAATGCATCCAAATGTACTCGAAAGTTATTTGTCACGGAATTATGTATCATTTCTTTTAAACAACGGTATAGTTTTATTAGTTTATGACCTCTGTATACTAGTCTAATAGGTGTCGTTTTGCAGAGTACACATATATGGTAATTTCAATGTGACCCAGTACATCGATCCTGGGAAAATCAATATTATCGTTTGAAGCATTAGTCATGTCACGTGAACAGCGCGTGGGGTTTGCACTTCTGACCAGACCTGGATTTCGCAATTCAGGAATGATTCATTTTGTTGACTAGAAGTTTGATAGTAAGATCATAATATTAAGATGTTGATTGGAGACGGAATAAGAAATGTGTTTTATTTGTATTTCAATGACGCAGTACAGAAGCTATAAAATAAGATGTAATCGCAGCGTTCATCATTCAACATAGTATCGTCAGCTTGAGAGGTCTTTAACGAAATTCGTTCTTTGTATGTGATATTATGCTTCAGAGATATTATTATACAGTAGATTTTCGATTTAGAACTGCTACTTCAGAACTATTTTCCAGACAGCACTTTTTGGGATTAACTACTGATATTTAAGAATTATTCAGCTCCTTTGGAATTATCGGAAACATCTCTAGAACTTGTGTGATATTCTATATTCACAAGGATTACTTGGAATTAATAACACTTGGATATAACTGATTCTTGTTGGCACGCCAACACTTTGGTAGTTTCATTCGGCATAAGTTGGATTAACGTCCGGATCAGTGAACATTAGAACAATTTAGGACTTTTAAGGATATTCTATACTGTAAGTTATTTTTAATTCTTTCACTTTGATTGTTTGTTGAAATATTATTATATTTTAGGAAATTAAATATTTGTGTTTTAAATCTTGAAAGCTAGTTTGAGTCTTTTCTTTTGTTACATTACCCTAGTCGTAACGTATTTCACACTCTGTTTTGATGTCTTATTTCATAAAATCTGTATATCTTGTCATATGGTAAATACAATCTTGACTGTAATAATTAAGGCTCGGATATCTTGTCATATGGTAAATATAATCTTGACTGTAATAATTAAGGCTCGGATATCTTGTCATATGGTAAATACAATATTGACTGTAATAATTAAGGCTCGGATATCTTGTCATATGGTAAATACAATATTGACTGTAATAATTAAGTCTCAGAAAGGACGAACATTATCCAACCTTATTCATTTGAAATGAGCCTTCTTCTATTTACATTCACCTTTCAAATCTTGATATAAAACTCGGAGTACAAAATTAGAGCTAATATAATACCGGCGTTTTCTATCGATAATTGTTTATAATTTAAGGCTTGTACAATTGGTTCCCAAAATGAAAATACAATTTCCGATAAAAATAGAAAGAAAAAAAAAATGCCCGTATTAGCTTATCTTACGCGTACAATAGAATTAAAAAGTCTATGCCTTAAGTTTTTCTTTGTTGCAATCGATCTTACATGTGTGCTCATATTAAATAGTATTTATACAACGATCTAAATAATTTCACTGTGTTTTTTTTGTTTTTTTTTCATGGCACGCAAACTGTCTAAATAATTAAACTCGTTTCATAAATTGTAATATGAAATATTACAAATGTAATATTCTATCTCAGGACAAATTTATGTCATTTTCTTTACAAAACCCTGTTGAAGAGGTCTGGTAATATCAATTTGACCCGAAATACTATGCGTGGCGTCATGAGGCAGAAAATGACGAAACTTTAGTTTATGATACGACACATCCATGACATCATGTGATGAAATACAATAAATACCTTGGTTGTAATTTAACAATGAAAAGTTAAAAAATTATACCAGGTTTACCATTACCATGCAGAGTATAATTGTAAAAATTATACCAGGTTTACCATTACCATGCAGAGTAATATTGTAAAAATGATACCAGGTTTACCATTACCATGCAGAGTATAATTGTAAAAATTATACCAGGTTTACCATTACCACGCGGAGTATAATTGTTCTTCTTTAATTATGCGGATCCCTTCGAAATATAGTTACGTTTAAAAAAAAAAAAATTGGACTTCTTTAATTATGCGGATCCCTTCGAAATATAGTTACGTTCATAAAAAAAAAAAAAAAATTGGATAAATTTGCGAAATTGAACGAATGTTTGATAATTGTTGCATTTCCTGGATTCGCTCAAGTTTTCAACTCAATTTTCTCACATTCTTCGTTTCCTGAATTACTCAAACTTTAATCACTTATGCGTACATCGTTGCGTGATTTTTTAAGGAAAACAAACTGCTGGTGACTCAATGACCTGAATTCATCTTCGTTATTTACTATATAGTTTAACATCTTTGACCTGTGTGATTTCTTTTAACAGTTCCAGAATTAACTTCATGGCAATAGCGAATCAGTAGGCTAATGACAGGATGCCACTTGCTGACGTCAAAACAATATCCATCATCGCGACTATCGTAGCTCAGACTATCAACGTGAACGTTTGAAACTCTTTGGTCACATATTTAAAACTCTCTGTCAATTTGAGTACAATGTTGGTGTGTATTTCCATTCACTTAATATGTTCATTCAAGGCACATATGAAAATAACAAATCGCTTTCATTTAGAGACGGAGCTTTTTTCATTGTTTGTTTCTTTGTTTTGATCATCTATCAAAATGAAACGAAATCTTGTTTTTTCATGCAATTCTTACTTCATCTTGCTTTGCTAGTAGTCACCTCTAGATAGATACAAAGATAGATGCATAGATAGATTGATACATAGATAAATCCCGATGCTCTCTTTCTCTCTCTCTCTCTCTCTCTGACACACACACACACACACACACACACACACACACACACACACAAATCCCCCCGATTTCATCAAGTGCTAGAATTCATGACTGTCTTTGTCAAAAACTCTTCAACATCCATGAATAACCAGCTTTCCCAAAATATAAAATCACTCCATGTTGGCTTAAACTCTCCTAAGTTTCTCTTTCCAAGCTGAACTCATTTAGAAAACTTTCTTTTACATAACTTATACGGATAATGCCAGAACGGTATCATCATGCTATTGGAATGGCACTATTTTCCCAGCGTACTTCAGCATGTGACGAAGT
Source organism: Margaritifera margaritifera (assembly GCA_029931535.1). NCBI lineage: Eukaryota > Metazoa > Mollusca > Bivalvia > Unionida > Margaritiferidae > Margaritifera > Margaritifera margaritifera. The sequence goes on along the minus strand of JAQPZY010001626.1, from coordinate 2,965,132 downwards.
TGTTCACCATTTACTGGCAATTTTCCCCTTTTATACTGTATCACGCCATCGAAGTATTTTCTTCACTGGTATCCGACCTAAATTATCACGCCAATATCATAGCTCACGCCCACAGGAAGTGTGGCGCAATAGTCAGCGAAAATATATCTGAGGTGGACACTCCAGTGACGTAGATAAACAAGGCCACCGCCTGCACATACCGATGGACCCTGATGTCAGCCTCGTCTAGAGTTATCATTTCAGCCATTTGTGCATTGAATTTTGGTGAAAGAAAAGATGAAAAATGAACGATACTTGTTCTGGAGTTGCTAGCTTAAAGCTAAAATTCTGTTCAGTTACTTTCTGGGAATTGCTTGAAAAATGAGGTAAAAACAAAGCAGGCGTTTCTGCAAGAAAGTAACATATTTCACCGTGTGGTGACAGGTGGTGTTTTGAGAGAAGCGAGAGTGCCACCTGAGAAACAGTTTAGTTTGTCAGTGGAAAAGCGTCAATGTGTTCCGATTGAATCGCAGGTCTGCATAATGCGCGGGCATTTCAGGGTCTACGATAGTCGTTCCAATTATGATTTCTAAGCAGCAACGTAAATCCTGATTTGCCGGAACATTATTTGGCAGCAGATCTGAATCTTCGCTTTTTGCAACTGAGTGCACGATATTTACGGGAAAAGACGGTAATTAAACGAATATAAGCAAACAACTATGAAAAGGCGTATTCCAAAAATAAATAAATAAATAAAATGGTGAATGTACTTCCAACAATTTCCCAACTAGTCTCCCGGTGACTCAGTAATGTTAGATATAAGACGGATTAAACTATAAATGATGTTACAGGTAGGTGATATTCGTGACACACATCTCTTAGCTTCACCAACCCCCTCTTAGGAAACAGTACACCCATTGCTGATCCAGCAGTAATGTTGACGACAGCTTTGATTCAAGGGCCGATAGTGGCATGACAAAACTTGTTAGGATTTACAAACATTTTTTGTTAAATTACGTACAATTATTTACGTACAAATTCTGTTTAGTTGTTTTGGTTTGTACATTTAATTTAAATGTACAAATTATAGTCGAACGGAACACCTTTTGTACAAGTAAAATAAATGTAAATGTGTCGTTTACAAATTATAGCCTGACCAAACATATTTTGTATATAATGCAAACTATATACATGTGTACAAAATGGCCTTTTGACAAAAGTCCACATATTGATTTCAAGTGCATCCTGGTCGTCACAGGCAAGAGAGTCGTAAAAATTATCGAGGACACCGACCTTGTCAACAAGCTAAGGTCACCGAGTTTTTCGTTCTTAATTATGACTAGTAAGTTTCGTCACGCCGGTATGGGCAAGAACGGTCTACGCTGTTTGTGGTCGGGTGCGCGTTATTATGTATAAATCGTTATCTGTGTAACCACTGTGTACTGGTAAAGGCTTAGTTTGATTATTGACGAAAATCAAGCAGGTAATTCTTCGAGTATTGACAAGGTCACAATGTACTTTCTAGCAAAGAAGTATGTATTTTCTTGTGAAGATGAAATACTTTTGCATTAACCCCCACCATTCCCGACTCCCATCCACAAAAAAGCAATGACGTTGTATGGCCTTTGCGAGGTTGCACTAATCTTTTTACCTTTTGCACTATGATTCTGCACAGCTTATTTGGTGTTCATAATAGATATAGAACTATTTCTAGCTTTCTATTTTCTGGGGATGGGATATCGTTTTGAATTTTGCCATTCTTTTTTCTGGATTATTCAAAAAAGGTTATAATAATACATTTCAGAATATTAAAGTAAACAACACTATCTGAACGGTCGAGCGTCAAAATTTGCGATACCAAATCTACGATAAATTTAAGAAACGTTGATAGAATTGTGGCATACAAACGCTTCTTGTGACGTAAATCTACTCAGAATGACATTTTATAGAATTTCTTAGAATGGGAAATATCGATTTTGTAATAAATGATTTGTGGATGTCAATTGTTGTTTTACCCTTTTAAAGACATCTAATAGTTGTTGAAGATTCTCCGTAAAAATTCAGTTTTCAGTTTAATAACCGCCAATAACATCCTTAAATTCTCAAATGCAAGATCTTGTTAGATTTAAGTCAGAACGCAAGAAACTTTATACCACAGGGCCTCGAAAATTGGTCGCTCCAAAACTTCCTCTCGTGATTTGGAATGGTGAACAGTTGTATTGATTTAATAGTACTAAAGTCATTTAACTTCTCATTTAATATAAAATGCTATCTTACGGACCAGTCTACCTTTAGAGTTTGCTACACATGTTACCCCCTGACACTATCTTCTCATCTTAACTGTCGCTCGTAGAAAGTACATTTGGTGGATTAAAACCTTCACTTCAATACTATAGTCACACTCCATGAAGGACAAAATGTTATCATTCGGCAAAGTTGACTTAATTTAGTATAATGAGAAAATTCACAATAAATTACTAAGCACGATTTATTGCTTGCCAGCGCATTTAGATGAGCATAAATTCTAAATACGAAACACAAATGACAAATACCCGTATACATTTATGAGAGTGGTAGTAAGCGAAACGCAGTTAATATATACAACTCTCTCTCTCTCTCTCTCTCTCTCTCTCTCTCTCTCTCTCTCTCTCTCTCTTTCTCTCTCAAAAGAGAAATTTATGTATAAAACTCTTTTCCCACATACGCACAGATAATATGCACAAAATGTTTCCCGAAGTACCTAAAACATTAGCTGTAGCATGGTAAGATCGTGATGATCACATTTCACTACACATGGACAATTTCATTGACTGATTGAAACACATCTCCTGCATCGATTCTATCAATTCAATTCTATCATTTTAAGTTTTCCATATTATGTGGATTTAATTGATTGCAGAAAATATGTATAGAAAAATGTTGAGATAGGGAGAGATAGCGTACGATAACGTGGTCATGTAGGCGCCTTTATTAATCTTAAATAAAATAATAATTGTTGTTCTAAAATGTATCACACACGTATAGTAGTTTTACCAAAGTCTGTTCACTCCCGATTGTTGAGTGATCTGCATCTTAGTTGTCATCACAAAACTTTGCTATGCCGACTGGGTACTAAACTGGGTCAAGAAAAGAGGACGTCGGGTCTAATTATTACCAGTGCAGGGTTATACCATTTCCACCCAACCCCACCCACTACGCGGAGCTTTCATTGTGACATCAGAGCGCCCGACATTCAATCTGGTTTATACCGGATCACACTTCTTGATTGGCCTCGTCTAAAAATGTCCACGTACTTTAACACTGATTTTGTCTGATTTTGTCTAATGTATTTTCTGGGCGGTTATATAATGATCCTGCAAAGAATATTCATCGACGAGCAAGCAAAATAAACCGAAATAACGTTATTTAAAGGTATGTGTAATCAGACTTTAAAAATGACACCTATTGTGAAATAGTCGATACAACACGCCTACATAACCTGTATGACTTGTAGCTTAGAATTTTGACCGAATCGCCTTCTATAGGTAACAGAGATCAATCACCTTCTATAGGTAACAGAGATCAAGGACGCATTTATGACGAAGCTTTCACTTAGTCACGCGAGGATCTGGTTTAACAGACTATGTCCAAGTTGTTGTTTTTTTACTGTTTTTTTTCAGCATGCCACGGAAAAGGCTGAGGACGTTCTGAGTTGATATTGCAGTCTTGACGTATATTTTGTAGCGCCATGCAGTTGAAATGGCATTTTTGCTATACTGAAAAAAGTTATACTAATATTTAAAAATATTGCCTAAAATCATGTAATAAAGCAATTATAGACATTTGTTTCTGAGAATATGAAATTTTATAAAGCCCATCATATTGACCTCCACTTCGCATTGGTCAATATGAGGTTTACGTTGATGCATGTGTATATTCCCTTGTATCCTTACTCAACATTATATATATATATATATATATATATATATATATATATATATATATATATATATATATATATATATAGAGAGAGAGAGAGAGAGAGAGAGAGAGAGAGAGAGAGAGAGAGGGAGAGAGAGAGAGAGAGAGAGATACATACATATATAGACAGATAGGATGAAGGGTAGAAGAAAAAAACAGGGCAAATAACAGTCTTTCCAAAGTACACTGGATCATACAGATCGTGTTCGTCAAGAAAAATTGTATATATGAAATATAAACTGACATATAATAGAGCAAAACTGATGTGAAATCAGCCCAAGCGATGTGATCTACCAATTCTTTCTCAAGAGCACAAAGCTACATGGGACGATTACACAATCAAGACAAGAAAACACAAAAACGTCATTACTTCATAGTATGTATGCATATGTGAATGTATGTGTGTGATTAATTCTTTTTACGTTAAATAAATATATGAAAAAATAAAATATAACTATCATATGACGGATAAAATTATTCATAAAATCATGTATATATAATAGAACAATAAATTGAGGATAATAAAATGAATACATATGGTATTAATGTAAATATCATTTTAAAGGAATGAGAGAAAATTTAAGGAAAGATGGAATAAAGGAGGAAGAACGAATAAAGCAAGAAAAAATGAGGGAAGGTTGGATGGAAGAAATATAGGAAGGAAGAAAGAAAAGGATGAAAGGATGGATTTAGGGAGCGAGACAAGAAAGAAACAAAAAGAAAGATTGGAAGGAAAGAAAATTGTATGATCCAACTCACCAGAGGAATCAACTCCGATCAGAAAAAGCCAGAAGACAAATATTGCAACCATGTTTTGGATTTTCACGTAAGATATTCCGAAGTTGTTGCTAGCTTCGCTCCTGAGGACTGTTACGAAAACGGGCAATTCATCAAGTATAATTGTAAGATCTGGAGCGGAACTAACTTATCAGTGTACTTGTCAGCAAACATATATATGAATCATAATACCAACATACCTATTGAACGAATCACTCACAAACATTTGAAGACAATGAAGAAAATGTCGTCTGGTTTTCTCGATAACATCTTGAACGGCTTTAAACACTTTACAGTTTAGATTATAAGATAAATAAGATTCCTATCAAGTAGAAAGACAATCGTTTAAGGTGTATCTTAATTAGATAATGTGATTGAATTACATGGTTAAAAAGGTAATTATTTTGAGCACTATAATTGTTTCTCATTCTTGCATGGAAAGATAAATATTTCATCTCACCATATGTATAGTATAGGCATGGTTCACAATTTGTACAAGTTATAAGTCGTCTAAATTCATTAATTGATGGGGCCAGTCTGACATTTTCAGGAAGGTTATACCATAAAGATAAGGCCGAAATAATAAATGGCCTCCTTGATGTTTCTAATTTGGGAATTTCGAAATCAAGTCTATTTCTTAGATTAGAACTTGTTAAATCGGCAGTGAGAGGTGGTAGTAGATCATAAAGATAAAATGGGCATTGACTATCAATAATTTTATAAAAGGTACTTCTGGTAAGTCCAGTAACAATTCGTGCTGTCTCAGATTTGAGTTTTCCTAATCCATCTGAGTCTTCTTGAGAACGACCGTGCCAGACAACATCTGCATATTATAAACGTGGTGATATAAATGACAAGTATATATTTTATAAGATCTTTCTGATTAATTTATTTTATTGGGATTAAACTTCAGAAGCCATTAGTTAGACCAGGCTTTCAGAGTCTCAAGATTAGTGTTCAATACATATTAAATTGCATCACGATTGTTACGTATATGTCATATTAACTCGATGAAACCGGTTGGGACCGGATCTAGCGAAGACATATAAGGCAAGATAGCCTCTAACGGTAGTCCTGTGTTAAACAGGGTAAAAGGATTATAGCCTCTAACGGGAAATTAACATTAGGATGTCATGTTGAAATGTAAAGGGACAAATATAATATATTGTCTAAAAGTTGGTTCATATATTTTCATGTGTGGTGAGTCTGGTTAAAATGATAACAATGTAAGATGTTTGTTTGGGCTGGAAATTTAATCATAAAAATTTAGGCATAGGTTTTATTTTCACAGGATGAATCCGTCTTTTTAGAAATGGTAACAATGTTACAAGTTGGTTCTGTTGTTTTTTTTTTTTTTGCGCGAATATGTGGTTTCTAACTGAAATGAATATTACGTTGTATGTTTATCATGTGGGATGAGTCTGTCTGGCTAGAAATGGTAACAATGTAAGAGGTTTTGTGTGTTTGGCGGGAAATGGAAATTAAAGATTCTTACTATAAAAATTGTACATATATGACAGCCGGTATGTTTTCCAAAAAACAATCACTCTCAATTTGACTGAATCTGAATTATTATTTTTTTTTTCACTTTAGGTGCCAATTTTGGCCGCCTTTCTGTCGGTCCGATGTATTGTTGCCCAAAAAGTAATTATATGTAATTGTTATGTGACAGAGAAGTGTCATAAAACAATTGGGCTAGCCTTACTGTAGGTGAGTTGTGTTTTTTTTCTGATGGAATGTCTAGTGGTTGCATTATTTGTTTTGTCTGATAAATATATTGGCATAAATGGCCTCTAATAGCACTGAGGCTATAATAATTGGTTTCAAATATGCACGCTAGACCCAAAACTGGCACTTGAGACCCAAACGGGAGTCCTATGTTAAATAGGGTTTAAAAAGATGATAGAGCCAAACTAGAAATTAACATTAGGCCGTCATTTTTTATGAAACTGAGGGGGGGGGGGCAGTGGGAAATTAACATTAGGCCACCATATTTGCCGGATTATAAGGACAAGGGGAAATTAACATCAGGTCACCATTTTTTTGGTGGGATTCTGGGGACAATGGGGTACTCATTCTATGTTAGAAATGCACATCAGTTTAACATGATGGGTGATTATAGAGACAAGGGGAAATTAACATTAGGTCACCATTTTTTGTAGGATTCTAGAGATAAGGGGCATCCTATGTTAAAAGTGTCCATAGGTTTATCCTTTATAAATCTTGTATTAAGTTTAAAAGGGAAGTTTTAGAATTTAGGCTAAATTTAAGATTCTGACAAAAAATAACACCCTATATTGGCAGTGTGTCTTTTTTTCGGTTTGTATCAAGGCAGGCAATTTTTCCCATTCATCAGATTTCTGAAGACCAGTGTTATTTTGCTACATTGTCAGGCAGAATGTTTGGCGTGTGCGATATTTGGTTCTTTAATTTGTTACAAATATGTCAGCACTACGATGATTTTACCCTGGCTAAAATAACATGGCTTTTAATTAATTCACTCACTAAAAGAATCGCTACGAATGTGACGGACATTAAGTTTTTAAAAAAACAACAACAACAAAACATCTTTCCATCCTTGCTTGCTTGAGAGAGAGACGTACGTTATAACATGTGTGTGTGAATATCTTATTCACACTTTTTAAAAAAATCAAGACACTTAAGTTTTTATGGTCAATATTCACTTTGAATAAAATTGCCATGAAATTTCAAAACACATCCCGAAAGAATATTTTTCTGTAATGATTTGCATTAGTACATGTTCAACTAGGAATTCAAGTTTACTTTAATCGAGAAAATACATACACTATTGGCTGCACACCGTATAGGAATTCAATTCTTGTAATATCATATTATGATTGAGACGATATTGCATTTCCTCTTATAAAGTCGATGATATTGTCTTCCAAAGGAGGTTATCCATAGGAATCAAGATATTCCGTCTTTGTCATTTGTGGTGCATTTCTTTGTACATGTCAACATATTCACTTTCCCACACGGGCATGCTGTCGCCAATGCCCCCTTCCTATCAACTAAGAAAACGCTACATTCATATAACAGTAGTCCTTCCTTACAAGTTTTTTTCTCCTGAAAATGAACCTTTTCTCCTGACTTGTGAGTAAAATATTTGTCTCTGACCCCTGACGTTTTTGTGTCATTAATTACTATAATAGACTGTTTTAAACTTAAGAAAATGCTACCCTTTGAATTCCAAAGCTCACATGATTAAAACCATGTTTTTGAATTGCATGGTGATATTGTTTAATTTATATAGTTTCTAACTATTAACGTCTCTTTTGTAATAAGATGGTGGAGGTAATCCAAATCCACCCACATTTCCAATGTTGCTTGACTCTCTCTTTTTGTAATAAAAAGGTGGTAATAACCCAAAGCCCACCAATTATTTTAGGAATGTTTGAGTCTCTCTTTTTGTAATAAGAAGGTGGGGGTGGTAATCCAAATCCATCCGCCTTCCTAATGCTGTTTGAGTCCATGTCATAATATAGTTTAGAACATATGTTCTGAGTTGCGTTTATATACAATGGTATACATTCCCTTTGAATAAAATTACAATGAAATTTCAAAAATACATTACAAACAATCCCAAGGGAATGTCCTTTTATGAGGAAATAGGCACAAATCTCCCGCAAAGAATCTGCAGGTAAACTAAATATAAAGAAACGTAGTCAGTAATACACACGACATGTCATCCAAAATTCAAAGGAAGCGTATCGTCTTGTGGAATCCGATATTTGTAAAATCGCACAGGATTGAATTATGTGGTTACTATAATATCTCTTCACGAGTCGTCGATGGAATGCTCTCACAAAAAATCCTCTATTGTTCCGTAATTTCGCTCGGTTTTGCCACAAAGCTGACAATATTTTTCATTCATCAATTTCTTACGAAATGTCATTAGCTTGATAAATGGACTGACTTCAGCTTACATAAGGCACGGTGTAAAATTGTGTCTATATCCGACTAAGACCTGAAATTTCATATGAGGCAGATTGGGGTAAGAAGTATTTGTTAAAACATTTTGTAATCAATCTGATACTAACCGACCTTTTTCGAATGTTACAAAAAAGTGTTTTAGATTGAAGACACGCATCTGTTCGAGTTCCAGAGCAACCAGAATAAACTCTAGATTTAATTTGATTAGTTGAATGTGCTCTATGAAGAAACACTCAAAGATTGAGAGAGAGAGAGAGAGAGAGAGAGAGAGAGAGAGAGAGAGAGAGAGAGAGAGAGAGAGAGAGAGAGAGAGAAATTAACTGCATAATTTGTTAAAATCCAAACGACCCTTTTCACAGCCAGCCTCCTTTTTAGATAGTCTATCAGTAATAGACCACCATTTTGAGGATTTATAGTCATAAGGGGTAATTCTATGCTAAAAATGTTCATCGATTTAACATTATGGGTCTCTAGTTGACATTTATGCCAGCGAGAGGACATCATTGCTAGAAGTGGTTGATCTCAAATGAGACCCTATGATCTTTAACAGGAATTAACATTACGCCTTAGGTTTAACATGTTTGGGTACTATAGATAACGGGAAATATAATGTTAAAACTACACCGACAATTCAACACGCCATTAGGAGTGACCATCACCCACTCATATACCGACCACACAGGGTAGGATATAAAAGTGGGGGTAAACAATAATTTATTTTTAAATCCCTTATAAATAAAACTACTTTCCCGATCCCCCTAGCTTTGATGAACGGAGAGAGAGAGAGAGAGAGAGAGAGAGAGAGAGAGAGAGAGAGAGAGAGAGAGAGAGAGAGAATGAAGAAAAAAGTTACCACTAATTTGTTTCCAAAATCAACATTTTTTAATAAGCACCGCTAACTCAAATAGCAATAAGCCACACAAAAGTTAGTAATGTGAATTCCAGTCTCTTGAGAACAATCAAAGTCAGAAAAAAATAAAATCAACACAACATGCCTGTTTCTTTTTCTTGTTCTGGTCGTCATTCAATACTTATTCGAGTTCGTTGTCATATCTTGGAATATAACATTGATTAGAGTTTTGTCTCTGTCATAGTTTTTCCCAAGAATCAGTCTTCTTATACTAGTTTAAAAATCGAGAAATAATTTAGAGTTTGGATTTCACTTGATTCTGCAGAGTCTCTGTAAATGCGTTCTCACAGCTCCGAAGGTAGATTCGAAATGCGTTCTTCTAAAATCACTCACACAGGCTGGTAACCTTAAAATATTCATGTGGGCTCATATTCTGGAGTGCAACAGTAAAGGTAATATTTTTCCCCTGATATTGTGTGTTAGTGCTCTTTTCACTACCACAGAAGAATTTTACATTTAAAATAATTACAAACAAAATGTGTTATGTATTGTTAATATTTCAACAACAACAATGAATCGTTTTCGTTTGAAAATTGAATAAAGTTCAATAGTAGAATTTCTGAATCAATGACCTATATTTGTATTAGCATCTGTGCCTATTTTTAATTAAGCAACAGTTTTCATAAGTGTCGCTTTATTATCATAGTGGAGAAAGATCAAAAGTGCTTGATATAACAAACGGCAATACAAAATATTGAATCACATAAATGCATCAGAGTACTGAATATTATACGGAAACTCCTAAGACGGTTAATGACGTCACCATAGCAAAACCAGTCTTTTCGAAAAAATCTGCTAAAAATAAAAAAACGCACACCAACGATGTGTAATTCTATTTTAGCACACAGTGAGGCTGAACAGAATAGATTACAAAACTTTGGTAAGTTTTTCGATTTGTAAATACGAGTTAAGGAAAAAGCAGATACAAAGTAATTTTTCAGATATTGCAAAATCAAGGCACGAGTTAAAGTTTTTATTTTTTATCAGTCATTATGCTCTTCGTCCTTGACGACAGGGACGCCTGGTCATAACAAACATCTGTTTAGAGTGAACACACAAGCAAGGTAGTTAAATATATATTTAAATATTTCTAGCTAATAAAATAAAAATAATACTTCAATACTTGATATGCCAGTACCAAAGAAAGTGAGAACAAATTCCAACCCCCTTTAATACTTGCAAAAACTAGAAAAGAATTAAAGGAGATGATTAAGCAAAACTGAAACAGAATCATAATGACCGGACTTAGAGATTCATTTTAAAAGAATTAAATCAGTATAGATAAATTAATATTTATATGAATATTTCCATGATATCGAACCATTTTTATAAAAATTCCTTAGGAGAAAAATTCGACAATTTGGTTCTATGAAATAACAATTAGACTTCACAATCAAACTTATGGAAGGATCTACTCGAGAAGTAGAAAAAGTTGAGTAGATAAATTGAGTACATCAATTTTTACGATAGAGCGAGACCTGTTAACATAATGAACAGAGGGGAGATGAATAATGTGGTTCAAGGTTTATTCCGCATTTTATATTGCACATAGATAGGAAACTCATACTAGATTTGCTTCAATGGGATAAAATAAAAAGAGCTTGTATAAACGTAAAAAATAAAGACGGTATATGTTTATTTTAGGCTGAAAAGACAAACCAGATGATCATGTAGATAGGCCATCAAAATACAATTTAGATAGATACAGTCATTGGTTTGTTAGATGTATTGTAAAAATAGAGGACATTTGTAAATTTGATATATCGATTAATGTGCATGAAACATTGGAAAGGGGAGACAGGAGAGCTGTCAAAGTCAAGGTACAACCAGACATGCAACTGACAGAAACTACATAAAAACGGTTAGAGTAATTGAAAATAGAATGACAAAGACATGTTCATCATATTTCAATGTGGTGGTCCTAATGATTACAAATATGGAAAGTATCATTACCATTACGCTGGACGAAAATTCAAGACTGTGGACATCACGAACAGAAACATATATGTAAGCAAATATGCTTGAGTTTTTACTATACACCAGAAAAATTATCAGAACACAACAGACTGTGTTACAACGTAGACAAATCGATAGATATAATGCCTAAAGAAGGCATAGTCTGTTTTTCATTATCTACTTTATTGCATGGTAGACAAACACTCCAACAATCTGAGTTGTCATAACAATGCTTTGTCAAAGGTACAAATGCATCAACAACAAAACAACAAAGCAACCAGTATGCATTATTTATCAAGCATTTTTTTTTTTTTTTTTGGTGTTGTTGTTTTGTTTGTTTATTTGTTTTTCTTTTTGTTTTGTTGGTTGGGTTTGGAGTTAAACCAGAAAAAAGCAATCGTAACTGAAGTATCTAATTCCGTTTCAAGTCCTGTAATCATCTTGCAGTTCATTTTGTAAATTGACTAAATTACCGATTGGAAGCAATTTGCTAAGCAGTTTATATTGCAACATCTGACAATAGTTTGGAAATTTATCAACTTTAGCATTTATGAATATTTCATATGTCTTCCGAATGTCTTTTTCATTCTTTTCGGTCTTGTTTGTACTTATTACCTCTTTGTATGTTCCATGTGCAATAGCTATGTTCAATTTTTGTTTGAACTCTTTAAATTCTGGAGAAATGGGGTTTTTGTTATATTTGACTTCCATAAATTCCAATTCATTTTCCAGTTGAACTTTCTTCTTTTATCAATGATAAAATATTCTCTACTTATAATATATCAAAATGGCTGAGAGTGATGGTGCAGATTTGAAGAGTATGAAAGTCCTGAAGATTACACGAATCATGACTATGCCTATGAAAAGGTCAAAAATATTCAATATTTGGATGACACTAACCAATCAAAAGAAGGGTTTACAAGTCCTCAACAAAATCTGCAAGCAGAAATAATTAAAAGGTGCTTTTGAAATAGATGAACATCGATTATACTTAAAGACAATACATGATATGTTTATGAAACAGATGGAAACAAAGTTATCATTTTTCCTATCCCCCCACTTAAAAAAACCGAAATAAAAATAAAAGATCACTCTGTATATATATATATATATAAATATATATATATAAATATATATATATATATATATATATATATATACATATATATATATATATATATATATATATATATATATATATATATATATATATATATATATATATACATATATATACATACATATATATAAAGATGAGGATTTGGAGAAAACTGAAGTAGCAGCCAGACGTTTGTTTAAAATTATTGGTACAAAAGCATTTGTAAACCCTGAATATTCAGGACAAGTATTTCCTATAGTACAAGAAACTGCAGAACGTCAGCTTGTGCAAAGCATAACAGAAGAAACCTACATACCCACTAGAACAATCAGTTACCATCAGACAGCCAATACAAGTCTCTGATGATATCAAGATGCCCACAAAAGACACAAATGAACCGTATTATTCACTATAGAAGAGGAAAGTGAATTAAGTGGTTAAGTAAATGCCGTAGAAGATTTGAAAATAGAATCTGTGAGATCTGACGTCGAAAGGTATCAAAAATGGACTGAAAAGTTAAAAAGACAACAGGAAATAAACAAAAGAAACAAAAGACTGTATTGGAAGAACAGCTGAATGTGTTGAAAGAATAACGTGGCAATTAGTTGTCATCTTCCGCAGTTGGAGAGAAACTTTAGAGAAAATATTGAGCAGAAAAGTATAAATTTAAAGACAAATTGCCATTAGATGAAAGACTAAAAGAAAACTATTCAAAGAAAATGGTATTAGCATAGCTGTTATAGCCACTGCAATAGTAGAACTATAGCAACTGTTGCTCTGTCTATTGCCGTGAGAGATTCTGCAGCTGGTGGTCGAGTAGGAGCTGATCCTCCATCAGGAGACAAAGATAACTCGTTGGTTAATAACATTATAAGGGTTTAATAATTATCGGTAAATATTTGTTCAAGTTAGCCCCCCAGCCCCACCCCCCAAAAAAGCAGCATCAGCTTTACCCTGTGTTTTTGGCAGTGTGATAAGTTGATTGCTTAAAAGAGCTGGAAAACTTGTTTCTTTCTTTGCTGAACATGCTATTTTACTTGTTCTGGCATTTGTGGATTTGTTATTTGAATTTTTTATTAGAGGTGTAAACAAAGCATCTAACATATTTAAAAGCTCTTAATTGTCATCCGCTACGCAATTACTTTACAATATAAATTCTGCAGCCATTAATATAAATATAAATTTATGTTTCTTATTTCATGGTCAATATTTTTTAACGTTTCTAAATTGCATTGTGTCATCTGAACGTCCAGGTATCAGTTCGAATTAGCAGATGTGCAATGCACAGGCTCCGCCATCTTGATAGTTGGACTGTCGTCATCATTATCCTTCTTTTCTACATAATTGTTACTCACTTTGTCTTGTTCTTTGCCTTCTACAATTTTCTATTGTACTGTCGCATATTGTTGGAAAAGTGTTCTTATCCTCATCGCTATGATAGTAGGGTTTAACCGAAGTTTAAAAGAACCACTGCGTTTCTATAAATATTTGCTGTATCCAACGATACTACTAATTTTCAAAGTCATGTCACTGGGTAGCAAAATGATTCTGTCACCACCTACAGCTTAGTCTAATTTCACGTATGATTTTGATATGGATTGTTGAAAACTGGCTACGATGTTTTCATCCGAGTCGTAACTTAGTTGTCCTAAAATTAATAGCTCAATTAACTTATTAGCAGTATCTTGAACAGAGGAAAATGATTGTAATATATGTTTTGTTTCCAACCTGTGCACCTTAGACGCAGATTACATAACTCCCGATACTATGATATAATCTTGGGATACCTTCATCTGCGAGTCAGTTGCTGTCTTGCAGAAAGAAGCATGTCTAACCTGTTACCTCATCTTAGTGTGACTGAATTAATTTTATTAGCTGCCAATTTTCTCCAGTATTCAAAAGTACCTATTCCGTAGTTCAATTTACGTATGTCAGCAGCTAACACAATAGCAGGTGTAGGCTCCCCGGAACCTTGTTGTACATTTTTATGTTCTTCAAGCCCTTTTTTTTTTTGGGGGGGGGGGGGGCTTGAAGTATCTACAGTCATAATTTGATGGAGTTTTAGAATTCTTGCAGATCAACTTAAATTGTCTTAAGTCAATGTTATTGTGATTTGATTTAAATGATTCATCATCAGGCAAACATATTTTCCATTCAGATGGCAATTTTCGCATATGGAAATAACATTGAAACCTGTAAATAGATTAAACACTGGAACACTTTTATCTATCGAATGCATTAACGAAATTCCACAACCAGCTGTTGTCATCCAGACTGCACAGTTTAGCTGATTCTGCCAAAATCTCATGTCAGATTGTGCTCTGCAGCTGTTCATAGAGTCATCATTGTCAAGTAATAACATGTAGTTATGAAAAATGTCTAATTGTTTTGGAAATGAAAAATCTTTATTTTTTAAATCTCGTTAAATGCATTTGCTGCCTTAACTTGGTTGCAGTGAGTTAACCAATTTATTGCAAATTCATTGAATCACAATTACATGTATTTTCAAATTCTGTTTCACCAATTTTAAATGTTGGTGATCCAAATGTGTCAGTTTTCAGGTATCCGAATAAGTTAATCCATACATTTGATCTTTTTATTCCTTGCGTGCTTCTGCTGGAGTCATATCTATTAATATGTGATGAGGGTTATTGTAACCATCAGTTAAATTTAGTAAAATGTCAACCCATTTTCTGGTTTCATTTTATGCAAACTTCTTCCACATTATAGTTTATAGGGTTCTGTCAAACCTTCCTACTACAGATACTTTTTTGTGTAAGTAATCTGAAAAGTATTCAATATTTTCCTTTTCCAGTAAAATCCTTACCTTTTCTGTTGTAAAACTTTTTTCCATCATTGAACTGTATCTTTTCAAGATTTTGCTCTTTAAATATTTTTCTAAGAGCATCTTGTGTGTCATCTTAATTTTTGTTTTCACAGTTTCACAACAAATGTATTTTTAAAAATATATATCCCTGTCAAAATATATTTATATCTTTTGTCTTTTTTCAGGTGCCTGCATGTCAACAATGTCTGCCTGACACTGGTCGTCCATGTGACTAATATAAACCCTTTTGTATGGAAATCTTGTACTCACTTGCTTGTGTAATGTGTAAGTAGATTGTTTAGTTAAACATTCTTTCAATTCACTGTATTTTCTTTTCATCCCATTTAATTTGCTCCCACAACTGATTGATATTTGTGCAAGCAACTGGAATTTCTGGATCATAGTAAAGATGTGTTAAATATTTTTCTTTGTCAGTCAATTAAAACAAAAAACCTCCAGAGAATACTTTATGCCTGATAAATTGTCTTTAGGTATTAACAATAAGCCAAGAGGATGATCATAAAAAACAGGTACTTTTATTCTCACAATTTCCAATGATTCTTCAATCTTTTCACATGTTAAAATGATTTCATAATTTTGTCAAATTTTGTGTGTAAAATAATGTGGTTCCAACATTTGTCTACTATTATGGTCGACTTTGTTACAGCTACTTCATATACTTAGTCACCATATACTTATTTTAATTGAACTTTGTTTCCATATATTATATCTCTGTTTTTCTTGAATTGTAGTAGAATCATATTGTAAATAGTATAAGATCTTTAGTTGTACTGTAAATTTAACTGCATACAAATCTGATCAAAGCAAAGCAGATTTACTAATCGTCTTAGTTGGGCTGGCCTAGTAAGTTTTAGAGTAGTGTGCATGTAGGGAGTGCTGAAATTAGAATTTTCAATGTGTTTATTTATATTTATTTATTTATTGCACCTTTGCCTCTGCAAAAAAGCTGTGCAGTCATATTAAATTGCAGAATGTTCTATGACTCTCAATGTGAACACTACTGACAACTAAGAAGTTTTCATTCATAAAATTCATATTCTACAAACTTTGCCATTTTCTGCCCTAATATGGCAAAGTTTTCGCTAACTATTTGGCTTTGCTTTCGAAGTAAGGGCAGCATGCTTTTTGAAGAAAAAGTGCTTTCAGTAAATCATAAAGAAGGTTGAAAAGGGGAACTGTGTGACCAAAACTGGTCTTGACATTATTTGAATAACCAAGCAATTATAAAAGCAATAATTCATCTCTACTAAGCAGCATACTTAAAAACAAAACAAACAATTTTGAGACTAAACTTTAATTAGTCTAGTTTTTTAATGTGTATCACTTGTATTACATTTTGTTAATTCATCACCATAAATTACAATATAAAAGAATAATTGCAAATTGTTATCAAGTCTTTGTAACAAGCATTTAGATTGGTTAAAATCAGATCATGTAATGCAGAAAAAATGAAATTATTAGTTTATAACACCAGAAAGGAACTAGTTACATATTCATGCACCCTTGTTCTGTTTCTCTGACTAATATATGACTCTTCTGCAGGTCATGAGACCACAAATAACAATCAACCACCATCACTTAATAAAGTACACAAATTCTGTAATTTTTACCCATCATGCACTGTGCAGCTATGAACTTACCAACCAATCACTGCCGTTCAGGGGGAGTTTCCAAACTGGACATTATGGAAATGACATCACTGTTGTTCAAATGATGTCACTTACTAAACAATTGGGAAACAGAAATTTTACTAGTTACCAGCCTATGATATTGGCTTGCAAATTTAGGTTGTGTACCAGTAAATTCTTGTGTGCATTGACAATATTTGTGAACAATTTTGTAAAATACAGTTCTGTTATTTATTTCTTGAGATTCATTGTTATTTTTATAAATATTTGTAACTGAAAGAATTGGACTTCATATTTTACAAGATTCATGAAGTCATGAAGCTTGAAAATCAGTTACACACTGCATGAATGGCCATAGTGAAAGGATGTTACACAATGCATGAATGGCCATAGTGAAAGGATGTTACACACTGCATGAATGGTCATAGTGAAAGGATGTTACACAATGCATGAATGGCCATAGTGAAAGGATGTTACACACTGCATGAATGGCCATAGTGAAAGGATGTTACACAATGCATGAATGGCCATAGTGAAAGGATGTTACACACTGCATGAATGGTCATAGTGAAAGGATGTTACACACTGCATGAAAGGCCATAGTGAAAGGATGTTACACACTGCATGAATGGCCATAGTGAAAGGCAGTTACACACTGCATGAATGGTCATAGTGAAAGGATGTTACACACTGCATGAATGCCATAGTGAAAGGATGTTACGCACTGCATGAATGGCCATAGAGAAAGGATGTTACACAATGCATGTATGGCCATAGTGAAAGGATGTTACACAATGCATGAATGGCCATAGTAAAAGGATGTTACACACTGCAAGGATTGACCGTAGTGAAAGGATGTTACACAATGCATGAATGGTGAAAGGATGTTACACAATGTAATAATGGCCATAGTGAAAGGCAGTTACATACTGCATGAATGGCCATAGTGAAAGGATGGTACACAATGCATGAATGGCCATATTGAAAGGCAGTTACACAATGCATGAATGGCCATAGTGAAAGGCTGTTACACAATGCATGAATGACAATAGTGAAAGGCAGTTACACACTGCATGAATGGCCATAGTGAAAGGATGTTACACACTGCATGAATGACCATAGTGAAAGGATGTTACACAATGCATGAATTACCGTAGTGAAAGGCAGTTACACAATGCATGAATGGCCATAGTAAAAGGATGTTACACACTGCATAAATGACCATAGTGAAAGGATGTTACACACTGCATGAATGGCCATAGTGAAAGGCTGTTACACACTGCATGAATGGCCATAGTGAAAGGATGTTACACAATGCATGAATGGCCAAAATGAAAGGCAGTTACACAATGCATGAATGGCCATAGTGAAAGGCTGTTACACAATGCATGAATGACAATAGTGAAAGGATGTTACACACTGCATGAATGGCCATAGTGAAAGGATGTTACACACTGCATGAATGACCGTAGTGAAAGGATGTTACACAATGCATGAATTACCATAGTGAAAGGATGTTACACACTGCATGAATGACCGTAGTGAAAGGATGTTACACAATGCATGAATGACCGTAGTGAAAGGATGTTACACAATGCATGAATTACCATAGTGAAAGGCAGTTACACAATGCATGAATGGCCATAGTGAAAGGCTGTTACACACTGCATGAATGACCGTAGTGAAAGGATGTTACACAATGCATGAATGACCGTAGTGAAAGGATGTTACACAATGCATGAATTACCATAGTGAAAGGCAGTTACACAATGCATGAATGGCCATAGTGAAAGGATGTTACAGACTGCATGAATGGCCATAGTGAAAGGATGTTACAGACTGCATGAATGGCCATAGTGAAAGGATGTTACAGACTGCATGAATGGCCATAGTGAAAGGATGTTCATGCATAGTGTGTAATTGATTTTCAATCTTCAAATGTTCATGAATCTTGTAAAATATGAAGTTCAATAGTTAAATATTAATCCATGTACAACATGCATTGAACTGTAATCAGCACAGACCCTGATCTACTGTTGCATAATGCACCAAATACATGTAGACATAATAGTGCAAACCATAATCTACTGTTGCATAATGCACCAAATACATGTAGAAATAATAGTGCAAACCATAATCTACTGTTGCATAATGCACCAAATACATGTAGACATAATAGTGCAAACCATAATCTACTGTTGCATCATGCACCAAGTACATGTAGACATAATAGTGCAGACCCTGATCTACTGTTGCATAATGCATCCAATACATGTAGACATAATAGTGCATACCCTGATCTACTGTTGCATAATGCATCCAACACATGTAGACATAATAGTGCAGACCCTGATCTACTGTTGCATAATGCATCCGATACATGTGTACATAATAGTGCAAACCATGAGCTGCTGACACATAACATGCTGGTAGATCTGGGTCAATGCTGTGCAAAGTTGGGTGTATGTTACATTTAGATAAATACAATGCTTCAAATGTAACTTAAGGGATTAAAATTTGTGACTGAAGGATGATGCAGTCCCATACTTTGACATAAAATTGCACATGCGTCATATCTAATCTGACACTGATAATAGTACCTACACAATGGAGCTAAACAAAAAACTTTCTGCAAATCAGTGTAGTTTGAAATATTGGTCACAGCAACCTACCTCTGTATGAATGTCATAGTACTACTCAAGGTATAACTAGATTTCAAATTTGATGTCTCTGCAGCAAAGGTAATTGAGAAACTGAGCTAAATGAGAAGTCTAATTTAAGTGGTGATGCTGAAGAGATGGGCAGACAGAAAGAGACAGACAGACATCATCAAGCCATTGCTGGGGTCTCTTTGCAATCCAGCAAAAAAGAAAATATTGATAAATAACATGTATATGGGGAAATTATCACAGTTGTTCATGTAAATGCATGTCATATAGATATTGAAATAATCACATTTTTACAAGTAAATAAAACCATTACTGTAATTCAATATCACAGATTATTCACATCTAATTTTGAATCCATTACATAGCGTTTCTGATGGCAAAGAAAGAAAGAAAGAAACAAACAAACAAAGAAGGAAAGAAAAACAAACAAGGAAATATTTTTAAATTCAAATTCAGGTTAAGGCATAAATTCAAACACATACAAATGCATATCTAAATTCTCCCTTTTGAATTTTAGGAAAATGCAAAAGAGTAGTGTGAGTATGGTTTGAGATTTTGCTCATTACTACTGTACCTGGCAAATACTTTCACCTTGGTATAGACACTAAACTTCACTTTCATACTATGTCTCAACTTTTAGTACATGCTTGACTCATATTTTTAAAACAAATTATTAAGAGAATGAAAATAAACCTTAGATGAAGCTCATGTTTTACCAAAAGCTAAATATTTTCAAGACATAATATTGTTAAAATTGCCTGTTAATTGGAGTTCACTGAAATTTCAAGGATGGCCAAAATTTCAAGTTGTTGAATCATATTAACAATTATCTGTTATTTGAATATGTCTCAGAACGTTGATAGAAAACAGTGTCCCTTATTGAAATTCAAAAGATATAAATAAGAACTCTGTATTACTAACAATTATATTTTAAATGAAATTCCTGAATTCGTTTTTGAACTATGATATACCATTGATGATGATGAGACCAAAGTTGGTAGAATCTCCACAAATAAACCTGACTCAATGGAGGTTTCACTTTTGTGTTGGCCATGTTAAAAGTTCTTTGGAAATATTTTGCATCATACTCAACAAATATCAAATGATTATACCTTTATTCTTTTCAAAGGAAATACCAATCACACTAAATTGCCGGGAACAGGTATATTACGGTAATCCACTTTTGTAAAGTCAGTACTTGAAGTGCAACATGAAATGACATCATTATATTATGACATCAATTTGATGTCACTTTTTATCTAGGTGTATCATAATGCTGTGAATTCTAGGAGAGCTTGTATGTAAAATAATGTTGTTGCAATTTCTGTCTATTATTAAATAATGAAGAAAAAAAATGCTTAATAAAGTTTAAAATATTGCAATAACAGTCCTATGAAAGGAAATGATACAAGTCTACAAAAAGCAAACAAGACTTTGGGAAAACTTGAGTGGTTTATAACCTGTAATGGATTTCTAAAGAGGAAAACCAATGTGATCTAATAATTGTGTCATACTGAAAACATTCACTCCACAACATACCTTTTTCTTTGTGTATTTGACATGCAATGTCTATGATCTTCAACCAGTGCAAACTTTATGAAGTTATAAAATTCTCTTTCATCTATTATTTTATGGACAATTAATGACATGGTACATTTTCCCTTTACTGTAATGACCCTTATTTGTGCATAGATATTCAACTAAAAGTAGTACAAAAAAATGCACACATACCTATACATTTGTTTGTGATTTGGGATTTCTTTGAGACCTTCACATCAACCTATACATTTGCTTGTGATTTGGGATTTCTTTGAGACCTTCACACCAACCTATACATTTGTTTGTGATTTGGGATTTCTTTGAGACCGTCACACCAACCTATACATTTGTTTGTGATTTGGGATTTCTTTGAGACCTTCACACCAACCTATACATTTGTTTGTGATTTGGGATTTCTTTGAGACCTTAGATATGTAAAAATAACCATTTTTTTAAAAAAGTTCAATACTCCATCATTTCACAAGCAATCATCCTTAAAAGATCTTTACAATTTTAACTGGTTTTATTCAACTGGGAACACTTGTAATAAGTACTGTCAGATATAACAAAAGGATCCTAAGTGATTGGTTCATAAAATGGCAAGCTCCAAAAGTTTGTCCTGGATGTTATAGTAGGAGCAAACACAAACAAAATCACCTAAATAAAAACAGGATTGAAATTTACCCCGTTATTTTTTCTGATTGGAATGCCTAGATACAAATTATATAAAATGGTCATTTTTCAGTATAAGTGTGCTTCCAAATATTAGAAACCACCATATACTCTGCCCTTGCAATGTCTGATACTGACATCTTGGCCAATTCATGACTAGGAATGTATAGTGTCCAAACCATTTATATGTATGTCTAACCTTTTATAACAATTCTTGGCATGGGCAAGGCAAAATTCCAACTCACTAATTGCAAACTAACTCTATGAATGACCCAACTAATACTGTTCAGTAACAATGAATATACAGTCTAAACAAATTGCCCCCACTTTCTAGACCCAACATTTAAACTTGAAGAATGCCTGCATGTCTGGATCATCAACAGAACGGCCATTAACTCCAGCATACACCGTCTTCAGTAGATCTGCTTTGAATTTTTCCTCTAAGATTTTAATATACTTCTCTAGGGCACCTGCAATTAAAATAAGACAATTGGAGCTAACATCAAATTACTGATAAATCAGGTGTTAGAATTTCAAACTGAGCCTCAGTTTTAGCATGAAAATGTTAGGATAATCTCAAAGCCAGGTTTGGTATAAGTTTGTTCTTTTTGGCTCTGTTTTGAATTGTGCACAAGATTTGATTTAATAAAGTGCTTGCATAACAATGATGAACAGAAACTTTCAAATGATTGATTTTTCTAAACCTAAAACTTCCAGATTTTAATTTTCTCTTTCAATACAAAACCAATACACATGGTGCACATTAATAGCAATGGATTTTGATATTGTTGATCTGGACTGAATCAGTTTTTTTTATATATTGTCTTGATGATGCTTTAACAGAACTATACAACAAGAATATAAGTAAAATTATATATATATATGCAGAAGGTGTAGGAATCAGATGGTAAATATAGCTTACTGTTTTATTCTTACCCACATCTTTTACATTGTCTTTGACATTTATCATTGGAATAAAAAGAACAGTAACCAGACTGTGCACTTGCTGACACAACATGAATCAACATTTCCATTGTCTATCCTTTTGCTGGTGCACTGATTGAGTGCATCATGTCCATAAAAAGTCTGGCATGTCTTAAAAAAAGTTTAGAATCCCACGATATTTAACAATATGGACAGTTTGTAGATTGAGTGGACATTATGAAAGAGAAACTAGATGTATAAATCATTTACTCCACTTGATATGAGTGTTTGCTATTTCAAAGAACTTGCCATATAAACAATGTCAACATGTCACAAATAGTAATACCTATCTCTTCCTTTAATATCAAAATCAATAAAACAATGATGGAATGACTGACATGTTGCAATATCTAAAGGATCCATGGTCCGCTGTAATACAAACAGAAATAGTAAAAAAATCTGACTGAATTTGTATCAAGAGTCTTGAGTGTATAACCTTCCTAAATAAAATAAAATAATATATCCAGTCTAAGGCATAATTTCTTGGCATGAAAATTGCTTCTACTGCAAATTTATTTTTATTCCAGGGGTACCAATTTTAGTGGATTTCAAGATTAAAAGACTGTAGACATAATGATTCATATGGAAAGACATTATGAAACTCTTCCCAATCTATGAATTTAACTACCCCCAAAAATGTACATTATTGCAAAAGCATTAAAATTGATTTTCATAAAAATAAATGAATTCCTTGTATTCTGAAAAATATGGTAATCTACTTTAGAATCAGTTATAACAAGGAAGAACACTTTTTTCAAACTGGCATGCTCACCCAAGCCGAGAGCTTTTCCATATGCAATCATATTTGGTGCCAGTCTGGAATCATCATACTTCTCATGCTTCATCAGAATACGTAGAATTTCCCCAATGATGAAGGCATCATCAAAGGTGGGCTGTGCGGAAATGGGAAACTTGCAATAGATATCCACAGCTGCAAGAGGGTTGGTCTTCAGCAACATCTCTGCAGATTCTATGTATGCATCATGGACCTGAAATTAAAAGCAAGTTTATTTAATATTTCAATCCATTTTTGATTTGTAAGTTTTTTATATTTTAAATTGTTAGTTTATTGAGAGGGATAAATACAACAAAAAGTGAAAGGCATGTCAATGTGGGCCAAGGAGATAATTTTGGTAATTTCCCCATGCCGTCATGAATAACATCTGAAGCTTTTGAAAGGCATATGACATATTAGCCTGACTACAGTCCAATACTCTGACAGTTCCAAAAAATCTGGAAATAATTAGGTCTTTAAAGAGAATATTTAAATAATTCTTTAACTTAAGATGCATGCTCACCTGTGTTGTTATGTTTTTAAAGTCTGTCATTATATCATGCAAAAAACTCCCACCTTTCCCTGAGGGCTTCCAGATAACTCTTGAATAACAAATAAGTTAACAAATTCCTATGATATGATGATATCAAGTGCTAATCTTTATGTGGGAAAAAAGGCTTGAAAAACTTTCTTTACATTGATTTTCCCCTATTTTAAATAACAAAATTAGTACTTGGCTTATTTTTAATATTCATTATTTATGTTCACTGAATAACAAGCGACTTACAAAATGTGCTCTTGATGGTTCAGGTATTGTGATATGGTGCTCTCTGAGTTGGAGAAAACCATAGTACCTGGAGGAAGCCATTGGCCTTGGAAAAGTGACCTCATACTTTTGCATATGTTGGAACTGGGACCCAAACTTGGAATGCAGAGGTGCAAAGTGAGTGCATAACCACTATAATATCCTGGTCAATTTGCATACACCAGGGTGCTTCATTCATTCTTTCTTTCACTTTTTCATTTATTTACAAGTTCATGAAAACATTTATTTATCCATTCATCAATTAATTGATTCATCTCTCCATTCATTGACTCATTTAATGTAAAAGTACACTGAAACATCCCTAAACCAGACCCTTTGTAATCCAGCTTGCACTACAGACTGGCTACATATGTGTTGCAAATAAGTTCATTCTAATACATATAGTAATCAAACCTCCTTGAACATGCCACTTCAATAAAACAGCTACATTTTTGGATCTAAACAGTGTCTGGTTTACGAATGTTTCACTGTGTTAGAGTCTATATTTCTCTAAAGAGAGATTTTTACCAGGGAATGTTACCATAATCAACCTCTGCTGGAACCTCACCTCTGGGGCCATGGTGATGACCTCATTGTAATACTTCTGTGCCTCTGGTATATCACTGGCTGCCTTGTGAGCCCTGGCAAGGCCAAGTCGGGGATGGTAGGTTTTCCTGTTGATTGGGCCAGATGCGGGGGCAGGTTTGGAGGCCAGGCTGGGCTCTGAAGCTTTCTCTTCCTGTTTTGCTGTAAAATATGTAACATGATGCTATAGTAATTTTTTTTTTTAAAATATTAAAATAATATACAGTCATAGCATTTACTTTTATATATATATATATATATATATATATATATATATATATATATATATATTGTTGACAACATTACATATGATATATAGTAAAGAATAATAGATATTCTATAGTCTTCTATATAATGACAGCAATATCAAATTCAGTATTGTTTCTCCACCACACAGAAGTGGCTCATGGAACAATGAGGTTTAAATACATGTAATTAAATAAGCTATAAACATGTCCATATGCCTTGGATGCCCCTGCCAATACAATATAATTAAACGGCAAAGTTCTAAGTCAAACAGGGGCTATTACTCTGTAAAATTTTGTCAAAATATGGTGAAAATTGAACTTGATCTAGATCTTTGTAATATAAAGCATCGTATCAAATTTGGTTTCAATCTATGAAGCCCTTCAAAAGTTAGTGAATCCCAGACAGGATGGGATGGGATGGACATAGACTATATGGGTAACACTATATGTTCTGTTATAGATATGGCTCATGGTAGGAACATAAAAATAATCTTTAATTAACTGCATATATCTTGTGTTTTTTTCTTTCAACATTTTATAAAAACAGTAATAAACAAAATATTGCTTGTAAACAAACTAAAAAACAAAAAGAAAACTTGATTTCAATAATTAATATAAAATGGGGGTACACCTGATAGTGCCAGACAGGATTTCAATCATTAATTTAAAATGGGGGTACACCAGGTAGTGCCGGACAGGATTTCAATCATTAATTTAAAATGGGGGTACTCCAGGTAGTGCCAGACAGGATTTCAATCATTCAATTAAAATGGGGGTACACCAGATAGTGCCAGACAGGATTTCAATCATTAATTTAAAATGGGGGTACTCCAGGTAGTGCCAGACAGGATTTCAATCATTAATTTAAAATGGGGGTACACCAGATAGTGCCAGACAGGATTTCAATCATTAATTTAAAATGGGGGTACACCAGGTAGTGCCAGACAGGATTTCAATCATTAATATAAAATGGGGGTACACCAGGTAGTGCCAGACAGGATTTCAGTCATTAATTTAAAATGGGGGTACATCAGGTAGTGCCAGACAGGATTTCAATCATTAATTTAAAATGGGGGTACACCAGGTAATGACAGACAGGATTTCAATCATTAATATAAAATGGGGGTACACCAGGTAGTGCCAGAGAGGATTTCAATCATTCAATTAAAATAGGGATACACCAGGTAGTGCCAGAGAGGATTTCAATCATTAATTTAAAATGGGGGTATAGCAGGTAGTGCCAGACAGGATTTCAATCATTAAAATAAAATGGGGCTACTCCAGGTAGTGCCAGACAGGATTTCAATCATTAATATAAAATGGGGGTACACCAGGTAGTGCCAGACAGGATTTCAATCATTAATTTAAAATGGGGGTACACCAGGTAGTGCCAGACAGAATTTCAATCATTAATTTAAAATGGGGATACACCAGGTAGTGCCAGACAGGATTTCAATCATTAATTTAAAATGGCGGTATACCAAGTTGTGCTTGGTTTTCTTTCTTTGCTGAGATATGGTTTTTGTCTGGAAGAACATGAACTGGTGGCATTTGCTGATGGAGAATGAAAGAACAGACAAAAACCTAAAGAAAAAGATGTAAATCCATCAGATACCAAGTATTATAAAAACATAGTATATCAAATGGTTGACAAGAAAGGCTGCACCTGGGAAAAGTGTGATGTAATAATAATAATAATAATAACTGAAGTAGCAATGACAACAGAAGCAACAACAACAATAATACTAATAATAATAACAGCAATAATAAAAATATATGTAACAAGACTTACTCAATTAGTCAGCAACTATTCTCTCATGAGGCTCTCTGATACATGAACTAATATGATAAGGTAAAAGTGAGGAGAGACAGACAAAAAGACAGATAAATCTAATTATTACAGAACTCAAGCACCTAGACAGAGGTCTAAATTTAGTACTGACCTGGGGGTTCTGCAGTAGCCTGGTGTTTGACTGGTTCACAGTTATGCTGTGAAGCTGTACTGCCTAGCTTTGCTGGTCCTGCTTTTGCTTGGGCACCCCGACCTGCAGGAGGTGGCACAGCCTTTCCTGCTGGTGCAGCCTGAAAAATGACAAATGTATGGAATAATGGATGATCACACAAAAGTTGCAAGTTAGCAGGGACTTATCAGGCAGTCACCCATGTGTGGCATGATGTAGTATTTTCAAGCAATTTTTATTTAACCGTAAACAATAGATCACTCTGCAATTTTGGTGTCTATGGGTGTATTTAAGTAAGAGTTACAGTCAAGACAGGGAGGGTGGCTGGACAGACAAAGGCAGACATCTCTCTCTCTCTCTCTCCACCAATCAATCAATCCATCTCTATCTATTTACAAATACCTTAGCTCCACCTCTTGCAGCAGTAGCTCCGCCTCTTGAAGCAGCTGCTCCACCTCTTGCTTGAGTTGTTCCTGTTAAACAAAAATGGAGACAATGAGTTCTAATTATGAATTTAAATTAATGTCACCAATTTTTGGGGATTACAAAATCTCATCATTTAACAAGAGAAGGTGCTATAAAAATAACATTAACTGTATGAATACAAAATAAAAGCTTCAACAATTGTTTTGAGAAAATATAACTAGGGTCCAATATTAGTTAAAAGATAGTAACATAAAAACATTAAAATCAACAAAAGTTCTATAAATACATAATAACTGTAGTACTGTAAGCCATTTTTGTATTACCTCCCCTGGCTGCAGCTGTGGCTGTTCCACGCCCTCTGGCAGCAGGTGCTCCACGCCCAGCAGCAGTGCCACCTTTTGCTGCTGCTCCACCACCAGATGGTCCTGTCTTATCCCCCTCTGCTTTTTTTGCTTCTTCTGCCCTCTTTTTCTCCTCTTCTTTTACCTTATCCTGCCACCACTGTTGTTCTAGTCAAAAATACATCTACAATTTGGAAGTCATGCTTTCAAGCATGAAGTTTCTGATTAAACAGGTCTTTGAACTGTAATAGAACTTAACAGAACATTTCTTTGTTATTAATATGGAAAAATCTGCCATTTTGCAATGAATGCAGAAAGAACAAGTGTTCCATAAAATGTGTTATCTCATCTGTGAAAGACAAATATAAAACGGCACTAGAAAACCTTGTTCATAAAAGGTTCACAAAACCTCAGGCTCCAAAAAATTTTTTAAAAATCAGATGGTAGCCAAATGTAGCCAAATTTAAACCAACCCATCCTTAAAGTCCACTTTTTAACAACAAGCTGTCAGTCAATTGTTGTTTATTGAAAATTCCATTGGGCAACTAGCCAATTTTATCTTGGGCAATGTGTAAACCATTGCATAATGATACCTGCTGTGTTCAGCTTGTCTGACTATGAAGACATATGCCACCAAAATGGTCAGACACCTAAACAGCTAGCACTATATAATATGTATACATTCAATGGTAGCTTCATTATTTTTCATCTAATTGCTTAAAATTTTTAAGTATCAACCAAAAATATATCTCCAATAAAGTGGTAACATTTTCAAAGTGAAAAGTATTGGTTGCACAGAAAATGTTCTGCTAACAAGCAGGTGTGGTTATCTAGGTTCTGTCGTGTTGTCAACTAAGTAGCCTAGAGAAGACACTTTGATATGAAAAATGTCATCTGTGAGACTTCCCTTTTGCCATCATTCATAGTATTCTCCTTTTGTGAAATATTTGTATGGTCATGATATCATGCAGTGGCATTCTGGACTACCTGAATTCAACATATCATAGCCAAGACCCAATATTATGGTAACCTCAAGGCCACATGAATTCAACACATGCAAAGACCCCATATTTAGGTAACCCCTGGGCAACCTGAATTCAATAGATGGTAGCCACGACCCCATACTGAAGTAACCCCTGGGCTACCTGAATTCAACACATGGTAGCCAAGACCCCATATTTAGGTAACCCCTGGGCAACCTGAATTCAACAGATGGTAGCCAAGACCCCATACTGAAGTAATCCCTGAGCTACCTGAATTCAACACATGTTAGCCAAGACTCCATACTTAGGTAACCCCTGGGTTACCTGAATTCAACATATGGTAGCCAAGACCAAATATTATGGTAACCCCTAGGCTACCTGAATTGAACACATGCAAAGATCCCATATTCATGTAACCCCTGGGATACCTAAATTCAACATATGGTAGCCAAGACCCAATATTATGGTGACCCCTAAGCTACTCAAATTCAGCATATGTTAGCCAAGACTTAACATTCAGGAAACCCCTGGGCTACCGGAATTCAACATAATGTAGCCAATACCCAGCATTCTGGTAATCCCTAGGCTACCTAAATTCAAAATATGGCATCCCAGATCCAAAATTCTGGTAAACCCTGTGCATCAATGGTAAGATTTGTCACACCCTGAAACTTAATCTCATGTACCATAACTCTGTCACTGCTTTTACCACAAAGTGATCCCTCTGTCTTGCTTGCTTTCAAGCATGTAGGTGCCTGCAGTACTAACCACTAGACACACTACATCTTAAGGTAGAAGATTTCTCACATGACTGACATCCAGAAATCATACATAATAAATAAGTCAAAGAGAAATAAAAGTGTTGGGAGAGTATTGCTGTAAGGTATCGCTCTCAATGGGATTTTACAGAGGATTCAATGGAACAATGGAACTTGCTCTATATCATATGTTTTTACAACATTGGACCTGTTTCTTACATTAAGATTTGTTAACTACTTTGCAGAGATATTTGGAAAGATATCATCTTTTAAACTAGAAAAAGAAATTTATAGGTCATTGTGACTGAAATAAACCTAATGCGACTTTTTAATGCACAACATGAATATAAGTGTAAAGTAAAGAAACAAAACCACCCCAAACAGCATAGATTAGAATATTTTCTTAATTCCACCACAAACACTTTTTTAAAATTGAATATGTATTGTAAAAAAAACTATAGTCTTGATCTTATTATATCATTACAGGTTATGTGTTAAAAGTACATGTTTGTTTTAAATCCAACTTTTGAGAATTTGCTCAGTATTTCCTAAAATGACTTAACTTCCATGCTGTAATGCTAAACATAGGTAAAGATGAACAAGGGTCTGTGGAACACTATCTCCTGCTTTTTTTTGGGGGGGGGGGGGGTGTTAAGAGCTTCATTAAAATCTTTAACATTGTTTTGCACAAAAACTTGAACATTCTATGTCTTACATTTTTCTCAACAAAAACAAAAAGATGAGACAAGTATATCAATGTGTTTTTGTATGTTATCATTTTACATCACAAACTATTTGATAAAAGTATACATGTATTCATATTATTGATGTTATTAAACTTCCTAGAAATGTGCAATCTATTCATAAGCACCATTCTGTTTTAAATACTTTAGTACTATTAAATAGTATACCTTTAATTACATCAGGAATATCTCCAGCAGCAGGTTTTCCCTCCAGGCTAATACAGCATTGGAATGATGATTTGGCATCCACCAATAGCTTGTTAGCAACATCCCCTGGTGGTGAGTTTTCAAACCGAGCAAATTGTGCAGCACCAAGATAATACAATGCTTCACTGCTGCAGGGTTGGCACATGACTAGCTTCTGACAGGTCTGAATAACAGTAAGAGTTGACACATGACTAGCTTCTGACAGGTCTGAATAACATTAACAATACAGTACCAAGATAATACAATGCTTCACTACTGCAGGGTTGACACATGACTTGCTTCTGACAGGTCTGAATAATGATAAGGGTTGATGCATGACAAGCTTCTGACAGGTCTGAAATAGTAATAACAATACAGAATACTTCTTTAAACTAGCCCCTCTGTAAGTCAGAACCCTCTGCAGACTGGCAACATATTTTGGTCCCAATTATGACATTATAATAATAATTAAATCTCTCTAAGCTGGCCACCTTGATATAATGCACAGAATTTGTGTGGTCTCAACCATTAACTGTTGAGGGAAGTTTTATAATAATAATAATAATAATAATAATAATAACGATAATTTCTTAGTCTCATGATTATGACAAACCTTTTCCCATGCAAAATATCAGGTTAACCTAAGAGTCAAATTAGATTTTAAAGAATGTGCTTGACAAGGAGCATAACTAACCCATAAAAAGCACATGTAAGTATATGAGACAATTTTCATACCAAATTACAGCAGAATATATTGAACATTTTTTAACTGTGCCAGTTACAAGCAACATCCCGCATGAAAATATGAAGTTAACTGTCAAGGGCCATACCTCAATCCAAAATGGAGTTGACAAGACGAAACTCATAAAAGACACATCTATGTATATGAGACAATGTTCATACCAAATTGAATCAGAATGTTAAATGGTTCTTGAGCTATGCCAGTTACAAACAACTTCCCATGTCAAAATATGTAGTTAATTGTCAAAGGCTACAACTCTATAAAAATGAAGTTGATGAGACACAACCCATAAAAGGCACAACGTTCATACCAAATTGCATCAGAATATGTTCAATGGTTCCAGAGTTATGCTGGTTAAAATGTGAAGTTAATTGTCAAGGGCAATAATTCTATCGAAAATGGCATGGACAAAACAAAACCTATATAAGGCACATCTAAGTATATGAAACCAAGTTGCATCAAGATATGTAGCATTGTTTTTGAGCTGTGCTGGTTACAAGCAACATCCCATGCTAAGATGTGAAGTTAACTGTCATGGGTTATAACTCTATTACAAATGGCAAGGAAAAAGCACATCTAGATCTATGAGACAATGTTCATACCAACTTGCATCAGAATATGTAGAGTGATTCTTGGGCTGTCCTGCTTACAAGCAACATCCCATGTGCAAATGTGAAGATAATTGTCAAGGGCCATAACTCTACAAACATGGAGCTGGCGAGACAAAACCCATAAAAGTTACATATAGGTCTTTGCGAGAATGTACACACAAAATTGCATCAAAATATGTTACATTGTTCTGGAGCTACACTGGTTACAAGGATCCACTGTAATAGAGATGTAAAATTTATCAAAAACGGACAATAACTCCATCAAAATTGGACCTAAATAGATGAAACCTTTCAAAGGAACATTTCATCTACATATAGCAATGAACCAACCAAATAGCATTCAATTATGTGCAAGAGTTGCAGAGCTTTGGAAGGCTTGATAGATGAAATAATGGACAGATAGAAAAAGTGATTACTACTGACCTTCTGCATCTCAATATGTTGGGCCCTAACTATTACAACAAATGAAAGAAACCAAAATAAAAACAATTACCATTATCATCAGAAGAAAGAGAAGAAAGAAGGATGAAAGAGAATCACTTTGTGTTGGACATTATGTTTTGTCTTTTTAATTTCATTTATATTATTTTCAAAAAAATATTTGTGGTTTAAATTATTAAACCAATCTTATCCCAACCTCTTAAATTCCCATCTTGACCATAACAAATTCACTAATTGCCTCTTATAATGTAAACCATGATAAGTAATAAGAATCATGCATACTTTCACTCTAAGTACTGTAATGTCTGTCATTTTTTACTCTTTTTATTGGGTTTTTAGGGCATACAAATGATTACAGGTAAAATATTAATTATGATGTTTTTTAAGTACCTTCAATTTCAAAAAACAATTTTTTTTTACAAAATTTTAGAGGACACATTTCTTTAACAGAGGGTCTGAAAATGACAATCATTACAGTAACTCTTGTTTCATCCCACTTTCAAAATGATAAAATGTGAGTGAAAAGCAAGAATGTGGCAGAAGTAACACATGAACCTGTTATGATAAAAAAATAGGAATGTAACTGACCAATATGGTGTACTGGCCAATCAAATGCTTATTCAGATGAAGCCTGTTCACTTCTATGTCAGAGAAAAAACTAAAACTGCACTAATCCTCCATTTGTATCCCATATCTTGGCTTTACACAAAAAATAATCATGAAACCTGCCAAAATCAATATAAAGGATACCTGTTCATAATGTACAAGATTTATTAACCCTTCAAGTTTACTTACATACCCTGCAAACTTACAAGAAGGCCAACCTAAAAATAAAACTAATATATTCAATGTATATTTTATAAGCATATAAGTTACACCTTCCTTCTGTGATGTGCTAACTAAAGCCTGAGTTTGTATAATTATTTAAATAACCATGTTTACCAATTGCATCTTTGTGTTTCAGTGGTCAAATTATATGAAATTTCACAGCCACATACATGCACCTGTATATAATGTGGCTTACCAATCTGTATATAATGTGGTTTATGCATCTGCCTATGACTGAAATTTAAATGAAAACCTAACACAAGATGAAATAAAAGTCATGCATAAACTTTTAAAATGAGGAAGTACAAAAGTGTTTTGATTCAAACATATCATCATTATTCATTCATCATCAGTCCTGTAACACAGGCCATCACACATACATGTCAATGTTTAACAATTTATATTCTGATAATTACTTTTACAATCTAATAAGAATTCTTCTGTTAAGTAAAAATGAAAATTTAAGCTGATTAAAGAAAATAACAATTCCGAATGTGAAGTCTTATTTTATTGATCAACATTGTACCTACTTAGTAGATCAACATGTACTATAAAACCACATGTACACTGGTTGACTTGTACACATGTATATCTGGCATTTGGTTGAGTTGTATTTCAGCAGCATTAATGACACTAGGGGGACAGGACTACACTCCTAATTAGCATATGTGGACAGGACCAAGACTTGTCCACTCCATCATAAAACATTACTGAACATTTCAAGTAATAAATGTTACTCCAAACTTGGAAATCTTACTCCAAATATACAAAATGCAGCATTCTGATTGGTCAGAATATTTTTGAGTAAGATTTGGGTCGTCATGTTTTAAGACAGAAGGGCCTGAGACAGGGGTGGCAATGATCATGATTGCTGCATTTAATTGCTTATCACACACTATTTCTAATACAGTGACATCACATATTAAAATATTATATTACAAAGAAATACAAGAATATTATGGGGAAAAAATATAAATAATTAATTGCAAACTTAATGTCATCCTTTTCTCCCTGTTAATACCATGGACATAGTCACTTGAAACCAATATCCAGCTCTGTGGCTATTGTACTATACATACAGCTCCTTCACCATGTGACTCTGATATCTCTACACATTTTTATTGTGAATTTATTCTTGGTGTGTTTCTTTTCCATGCCCTCTTTGTCTACATGAATTTTATGAGCTTAATAAAGTTCTCAGGACTTTTGTGTGAAGAGAACATTTCCTTTATGTGCAGTTTTGTACCTCTCCCTCTCTCTCTCTCTCTCTCTCTCTCTCTCTCTCTCTCTCTCTTGTAATTGATGCATTACAAATACTTGCATTCAATCAGAACAGGGGTCAGATAAAAACTGGGTATTGAGCCTAAGTAGTGGTGGTATCTGTCTCTTTACAATATTGATAATATTTGTTTGCAGATAAATTAAGAACAGAATTGATGGCATAGAAAATATTACATTATTCTGATTAGGGAAATACTTTGTGGTAAAATTTTAATTTGTGATTTTAATTTATCAAATTAACCTAAGCTATTTGTTTCCCCATGATCTTTAACATTGAGTAACTTGTCAATACTGGTTCACTGCTGCTGAATGGCGAAATTTTACATACAGTATTGGTTGAGTTCATTTGTGTGTACTATCATACTATGTATGTCACATGATTTAAATCTATTAGATAATTTTTTTTGGGTTTGCATTGTAGGCATTTCTAATCATAACCATTGGAAGGATTTCCAAGTTCAATTGAAAATCCCCATACACCTACCCAAAAATTAAGCCACTCTTGAAAATACGCCCTAAGAAATTACTAAGGATTAATATAAGTTTATATTACAAATTTTAGTGTATTTCACCTGTATAAGGACACCTGTCCATAAGGTCACATCCTTGAGTGTCCTACCTAGACAGGTTTTCACTGTAGACAGAAGTTATTGATGACTAAGTCATGCTACCATTTTTCAAGTTGTAGTAATTATGTGACAATACATGTACCAAAAATAAGACAGCTTCACAAACAGGGTTCTTCTACGAAGAACAACACCTTTGTTTTCTTTCCTTTTCTTTATAACATTTAATCTTACATGATGGATGTAGCATTCAATACAGATTTAATTATTCAGGACTATGTTTTCAATGATGTCCACCTGTTGATATTCTTAACTGCACCAAATTGAACTTTTATAAATTCCAATCTGCTCTGAATTCCATACAGTGAAAATTATTTGGAAAGCGTACAAGACAGATTATGTAATAAATGCAAAACCACATTTGTGTTTTGTTCCAAAGTCAGAGGAAAGAACTTGTTTGATATGGCATATGATTACATCTCAGCCAAACAGCCTCAATGTATCCCTACACCATATCAGACTTGTTCTTCTGCCAGCTTGGAACAAATCAAGTATGTAGCTTTGTGTATTTACTTTTTCCTGGAGTGTCAGCAGTTGGTCATTGCTGGGAATGGTGGAATGGAAGATCCTGGACGACAACCAGTGACATCTCTGGGTTATCAATTTTTCTCTGGTGGTGTCAGCTGTGCCTGATGCAATCAGGAAGTCCAGTAAACATGAGTGAGCATCGAGAATAACCCATTCCAGCTGCTGGTACAGATCACCTCTACTCACCAAGGGCAGGGTTTGTGTAGCAAGCAGGCAGGCACTGCAGTAAAAAGAGAGGATTGACATTCAGTACAGGCTTTGCACAAAAGCATCACATGAGTTTTAGAAAAAGAAGAAGAAGCAGAATGCGGGTATAAGAAGTACATGTATGCAGGAAGTAAAACTAGAAATATTGTTATGGAACACAAATGCCCCACCACAGTGCATGAGAAACTGACCGAAATGCTGAACTCAACTACAGCGTGATGGATGGACATACAAACAGACAAGTGCAACACTAAATGCCCCTACCATATTTGTGGTGGGGATTAAAATAAAGGACATTAAGGGAAATAAAACTGTATGTAAAAACCAATGGAAGATTAGTAATACAGAGAGAACAGGAAGTTGTGGAAAGTAATTGGAAATGGCTTTAATATGGGAGTATTTTTTATGTATAATGTGCATTCTTATATCTATTTTTATTTTCAGGAGAGGGTGCACATTTTTATAATAGAAAAAAATGTCCTGGCTGTTCTGATACGGATCATGGAACTAAAGTTGCTTATACAGGTCACATTAATTCCTTGTGAAATATTAAATCTGTTACATTATTTATTAGCCTTATTTAAGAAATAAAACCTTTGATAATCCAGTTCTTTGATTGCTTATGCAGACAAAATCATTTCATTTCATGTCATTGTGTCGTTTTTCTTCTGTGACAACCAAAAGTACACCTGAGAGACTGGTAACTTGTTCTTCTCACTGTCATGATTACTTTCAAACTGGGAAATACTGCATTGCAACGAACAAATCCCATTACCATACCCATAAATATTCAATAACTGTTTATCTAATAAATTATTTCTTCATGTATTCATCTCTTTATTTTGATCTACAAGACATTAACACCAAAGGGCAAATTGAATCACTTCAAAGAATTCTACTTTCACATATTTATTGGATGTGACTGGTGCAGCATACAATTATTAAGTACTGACAAAAAAGAACAAAGAAACAGTCAATCACTGTTTTATTGTAAACCAATCAAACATTGTGTAAAATGATGGTCAATGCTATATCCAAAATGGCAGAATAACTGATGTTTACAATGAAAATAGTGCAAAATCATCAAGGTTTTGAAATGTAGGATATCACATGCACGTTATATGACAGCACTATGTATTTCACCTCATTATGGGTTGAAAAATAGGGTACATGTTATAAATTAGTGTGCATTATAAATCAAGAAATATGGTAAGTGGAAAGAGTTGGAATGTCCATTTAATTTTGGCAGCTTTAGACTACATACAGTGTAATCAGAAACCACAATTTTATTGTAATTACAAAAAAAATCAAGACTTCTCACCATCTGCAGAATGTGCAAGAGTAAAGACAATTAAGATGATCAATCAAATGATTAGTGAGTGCAGCAGACTGGGTTGCAGTAAGCATACAACATGCATGACCAGCTAGCCCTAAATTTACATCAAAACCAGCTATAATCCAATGTGTTTGAATGCTGGACAGAGTGGTACATGTACACATAACTGACAAAGAAAGAAAGAAATGGTGACCAAGGCAAAACATCATTATAGACTTCAACATGTAGAATGAGCATGAAATGGAGCACAGATTTCCAAAAATTCATGCTAATTAAAAAAAGAGAAGGCTTGTTTGCATTATTGATACAGCAGTGCAAGCAGATTCTCATGTATGATGTAGGGAACACGAAACAAACAGCAAAATACACTAACCTGGCCAGAGACCTAAAGAGCATCTGGAAAATGGAAACAGTATAGTCATAACTGGTGCATTGGGAGTAATATAGTATTATATCAAAGACATTCTGACACTGCATGGAAGGACTACACATACTATTAAATCTTGGCCTACACAACTGAGTATATATACAGTATATATGACAGAACCAGAATATACTGAGAGATCCAAAAGTTGTTAATAATAATAATAATAGTAATGATGATAATGAAGACCACAATGATGATAATAAAAATAATAACAATAATAATAATAATAATAATAATAACTGATTATAATTAATTGTAATTTAATCAGATATAAAATTTGCTACACAACAGAATATGTGAAAAAGGTTGTGAATGGAAGTCAATTAACTTCTACGGAATTGAAATGATCACATCAATAGTTGTGGAACTTTATCATCAGAAAAAAAGTTATATCAGATGAGGTAAAAAAAGCTGACGATGAATTTTACCTGGTAAAATGTTTTTTGGTACATTTTATTAATCAGATATAAATTTTACCTGGTAAAATGTTTTTTGGTACATTTTATTAAACTTGTATCTTACAGTGAACACAACTGGTGCAATAACAAAAACTGTAAGCCAATCATGATTCAGTTCTGTTTAAAAAGTAATGGTATATGTTGCTAATAACCCAACTCAATATACCTCTTCCTCGATAACTCACACACAACGGGGTCCAAAAACATAGACCACACTATAAGCAAGGCGCGAGTTACCGAGGGACCACAATAAAATTAAGAAGGGGATGCCATCCCCGCTGGACATTGAGAAAACCACAGGGGGGGTAACGGGGCCGTTTAATGGCTGAATACTCGTTTTATAATTGCATTGGGAATAATTGTCAATAAAAAGAGCTTTTTTCTAATGTAGTTGTTTGCTTTTTTGTATAAATTACCTTTATTTTCATGATACCCAACTGCTGAAAGATCGCTAACAGCAGTTTCAACAACACGTGTACGCGAATACATTGTGTATTACGTCACTGCTTTTTGTTGTTGTTGATTCACAACAAAACAAGATTACTTTTTTACAAAAACTAGGGACATGTATTTCGCGAAACAACCATTAACGTCGAAACTCGATTTATTTATTGTTCTATTAATAAAATATGGATGCCGTGATTTAATCACAAGTGAAACATTTTCTCATCCCTGAGAAAATCTCTGAGAGGCAATTTAGAAATTTTAAGTTCACTACAAACTCTAGAACTCGCTTCTCCTTAATGAACCGTATCTGTGAAACAAAGCTTTTTATTCACCAAGTACTCATTTCACTTGGTTGCCTTACTATCTTTGATCACATTTGTGAATGAGTAGGCTAATTTAAGGTACTTTAATTATATTGCTTACATAATAATATTTATAACAGTGTTCGATTGATCAATTGAAATGAGTTGACCTGACACACAGCCATGACCACTAGCTCTTACACAGGCAGGATTTGCACGCCTTTTAACTTTTCTTTTATTCCACCCCCTTTATTGGATTTGATACAAAACATGTAATTAATGTGATAATACAAAGAAGGCATGCTTTTAATTGAGTGTAGCAACAACAAATACTTCCGCAAGTCAGAGATAAAAAAAAAAAATGTCAACACTTAATTAAGTTCTTACGGAAACGCTCGCAGACATAGCTGTGACAGTTGAATGATATTTTTCACATTTGAATAAAAGAGGGCATATTGCATTTATGATGATTACACTGAACCGAATAAAAAGATAGAACTAAAACCCAAATTTCATTTGATAAAACTTGTTTAATTGGTATTTATTTTTGAAAGTGTTGCCACCAGTAGGCATTAGTAGCATTTTCATTAATTGAAATTTCGTCGATTTGTTGAATATTGTTATTTACAGTGTCCTGAGAATGTTGTTTGGAAAGGAAATTGAACAAAATAATTTGAGAATTTCAGGACATTTATTAAAATTTCCAGGTACTAACCACTGTTTTCCATGATAAAATGAGCGATATATCAAGGTTGCATTTACCAATTTTGATCACGATTTTTTTCACATTGAACAAATAGGGGCCAATGTTTTTGGCATTTTCTAGTATAAAAAAAAAATGGGATCCATGCCTGATCATGCGTTATATGTGGGTTCACGAGTTATCTGGGCGCGAGTTATCGAGGGAGTGGTGTACCATGCTCAGATACAGAGACACAACAAACCCTGCTGGTTAAAACTATGAGCTGGATCAAAAGCCCAGAAAGCCCCAGATGAAACCCAGTTATTAGGGTTTGATATGGATGTCTGTTTTTTAAGTCTAGTTTTACCTAGACTGAACCCAAACATGACTGAAACCGAGACAACATATGGAAATCCCAATATGCATCTGAGTTTAGTCAGGTATTGATACAAAAACCCCAGATGAAACCCATACTTCAGGGTTTGGTCTGGATGCCTGGCTTTCGTATGGTTTAAACCAGACTGTACCCTGACATGATTGAGAGTACAGAAAGAATACTGAGATCTGTACTTCATTTTCCAAGTTCAACTATGTAAGCTTCAGCAGTGCTTTCATACCTGAGTTTGTAATAAAAAATAGAAATGTTCAACATATAATTAATTCATCATTTTGCGTAACCATATCCAAATAAAAAATTATTCTGATGTTTCATCACTGACACTGGTGATTTCTCTTGCTGAGTTGGGGAACCAGTCTGATAACTAGTATCCAGCAGATGAATGATAATACACGAAAGAACAGTGCCAAAATCTTTAATACTTTTATTGAAGAGACATAAAGCTCATCAATTTCATTCTTTTCTTAAGTTTAATTCATATATAAAGTGATTCATCACCTTTAAGTGCTTCAACATTGATGTATTATCAGACCCATGATGCAACATATATTGGGATATTCCTGTAGTAGTACAGATATTGATGCAGTATATTGTTGCAGAAAATGTTGACGAATCATGACATCTCTAGTATCCTGTGACCCAGAACATATACTATTTTCAGACTGATTACACTTTTTTTACTGTTACAAGAATTAAATTCTGGTATGGGTTGATATGAAAAATCAGATCGGCTAATTGATTTTCTACACAATCTTATTAAATATTCAAGTAAACCAATTTACCCAGGTCTTTTCCAACCAATGCACCCTGGGCTGATGAATATAGAGAAGCAGAGTTCATCAGTCATGGTACCTGTAGATGATTTCATTCAATTGCTTAACAAACGGAAGTTTACATACTAGACTTAGTTGAGATGTAAGTCAAGTATGATACAAGATGGAGCAATTTTATGTTACTTGCATATGATATTATATGGTAACAAAATACAGTGGTTACAGTGGACCCTAGTTATAAGAGCCCTGGGACCAGTGATGTTCATTCATTAAAAATAGAATTTCATTAAACTCTAGCAAAAAATATAAAGATTAAATAATCACTTGGATTTCTATGACTCCTTTGTTCTATTACAAGACTGGCTTCATCTGGCTTGCTTAAAAACAGGCTCTGCTGAATATATTTTGTTTTTTACTCAAAGAGTAATAGGTGAAGATAACTCTTCAGATCTTACTTGTGGAAGACATCTTGTGGTGACATGGCCTCCTTGATGTCCGAATTCTGGGACAGAAGTTTCCCCAGCTGTATGATGCCCCTCAGCAGATGGACGTTAGTTGTCTGCATCAAATTCTCAGCCCTTAACACCCGTTTTATCAAACTGCCATAAAGAAAGATGGACATTA
Source organism: Margaritifera margaritifera (assembly GCA_029931535.1). Lineage (NCBI taxonomy): Eukaryota > Metazoa > Mollusca > Bivalvia > Unionida > Margaritiferidae > Margaritifera > Margaritifera margaritifera. The sequence continues at coordinate 2,923,636 of JAQPZY010001626.1, read as the reverse complement.
GTTGTCTGCATCAAATTCTCAGCCCTTAACACCCGTTTTATCAAACTGCCATAAAGAAAGATGGACGTTAGTCATCTGCATCAAATTCTCAGCCCTTAACACCCGTTTTATCGAACTGCCATGAAGAAAGATGGACGTTAGTTGTCTGCATCAAATTCTCAGCCCTTAACACCCGTTTTATCAAACTGCCATAAAGAAAGATGGACGTTAGTTGTCTGCATCAAATTCTCAGCCCTTAACACCCGTTTTATCAAACTGCCATAAAGAAAGATGGACGTTAGTTGTCTGCATCAAATTCTCAGCCCTTAACACTCGTTTTATCAAACTGCCGTAAAGAAAGATGGACCTGTTTTCATAATCCTTATATATGAATTTTACAGTTTAATACAAATGGCTAATGAAAATCGAATGTTGGGTCTTTTTGCAATATGTATCTTTTATTAAGTTTACAGAAAAAGAAAATAAATCAAATCATGCATGATTCATTATGAAGTATGCAGAATTAGTCTCTTTTAAGTAAACTAAAAATGACATTAGTGAAGTATTGAAATAAGTGCAGTTTCACTGTAAAAACTGACCTATTTTTTAAAAGAATCAAATATTTGCTGCTTCGAGCTGAAATAATAGGATTTATTCCCTTTTCATTGCTCTCAATCTCAATTCAAAGATGATTCAGATACCTGAAGACAAGATTCAGATGCCATGATGTATTTGAGTAAGTGGTCACTTACCCCTGGCTATCAATTTATCTCAAAACCTCATGATTCTTTCATTGCTAAGACCACCCTAAACATATTGTCAGCAATTTTCAAAAATACTTTAGGGTCCAACAAGTTTCAAATTAAAATGGCCACTGGTAGCCCAGCTTAAATTCAACAGCCCAGAGATATCGTTTTCATTATGAAACCGTTAGGTTGAAGACTTCCATTTTTTTCCTTCTCTTCAGTTATTTATAAATTATTCTACTTTGTGAAACACAATTTATAGCCATGTTTTGAAAAAATGCAGAATAAGTAATATCATGTAGCAGCCTAATGGGTTACCTGAATTCAACATAAGGTAGCCCATGTCCTAAATTCTGGTAGCCCATGGGATCTGGGTACACAATTTGTTAGACCTTCTCCATTTCAAAGGCAAGCAAAAAAACATACATAGACAAATAGGGTAGGGTAACAATTTGTTCATTTACATTACACAAGTATCAAAATAATCCACAGAAGTTGACTTAAATAGCTTTTAAAATGTGCTTACCTTGGATCATCAAATGAAACTGCCTCTTTTGATTTCTCTTGCAGCAATGTCTCTAGGGCTTCTAACAGATAACCAATAGCCTCCTTATTTCGGGCTCCTGGTCCCTCCCTCTTCAGTGCCAGGGCCAGACCTAGGTAGTACCTACAAAAGATATGATGATTCAGTTTTTGTTACACTGTATTATAATAAATTTATACATCTGATACAATATGTTTCTGGCCTGAAAAATTAAAAATTAGGACAACTACTACAAAGATAATAATATTGTTGTAAACTGTTCACAATGAAAACTGAACCTGTGACTTTAATATGTAACCCTATGGCACATTAATCACTAAACATTATTTTAACATGGTTGAGTGTGTATATCCTTTGAGTTTTTCTGAAAACATACTTCACCAAATTAAAAAGATAACTAAAACCTTGACAACAGGAGACCTCAGTTATTTTGAGAAGGTAAATGAATGTAAATTTCAGTTAGAAGTATAACTTTAAACAAATGACAGCCTCAGCAACAGGACAAATCAACTCAGTTTTTACAAGTAATTGTGGGTAATTTTCTGCAAGGTATTATGGGTCTGACTGGTATTAGGTTCTCATTTACAAAACTTTTCATTGATATTGGGGGTGAACTAGTGAAATTATAACATTGTACCAGTTTTACCCACATTGCATTGCAAAAATTATCCACAGTGACATACAAAAACTGCATATTTTGTACAGGAATTTCTGCATTTGCCATTGTCTGCTACAAATTATGCTTGTAACTGAAAATTTAAATTCATTTACCTGCTCAAAATAACTGAGCTCTCATGTTTTCAAGGTTTGTAGTTATCACTTTTAATCTGGAGCAGTATTTTTTCAGAAAACTGGAAGTGTATACCCATTTAACCATGTCAATAGGCCTTTTACATGCTCACATGTAAATATTGAATTCACTCTTGTATAACAAGTATACAAGCAGATCTTCCATAACATCACCAACTGGAAGATCAAGGTCTACACCATTCTACTTAGGATTTCATGCTGAGATTGTTGATCCTGATATGTGGCCACCGTCTGTGACAGTAGTAACCCTGCCACCAAGAGGCAGTAGGGTTATTACTATGGTATGATCAGTACATGCCTCATTGTATTAGCTGAAGCAATAAATATCAGTTAAATAACTATCATAAACTAATACAATGGACTGGTGGCAGAACTGTGATGGTAGATCTGAGTCTGTGCAGTTTATAGCTGGGCTTGCATTATACCTGATTAAATATTGTGTATATATGGAATCTGATATTGATAACTATATGTAATTTAATTCCCATATACCATAATGTTAAATTAAATGTTTTGCAAAATTATTATACTTTTGAGGTAAAACTGATGCAATATGCTTATATCATATGCATGATCTATCTAAGAGTTAACTTTTAAAACAATGAAATCAATATGTTGTGCAGCTTGTTTTTGAGAAAAAAAATCCATTGTTAGTACCCACTATCAAAATCTGGCCTGATGAGATTTTCCTGTTACACCCGGGAGTCCCTTAGAGGTGACAGCAATAAAATGAAAATGGTTTTAGGTTCAAGCCTACTATTATGCATAATTTACCCATTCATAGGCTTCTTCTGAATGAATCACATCAAAACTTTTGTAATTACTTTTAGTCAATAAATCACACTCATGCTCTTAAATAGGATATTTAATTCTCCACCACACATAGGCTGGTTCAATAGCTCACAAAATAACTAGTTATATGTAATCTAATGACAATATAGTGATGTTATATTTTTTTTTGGGGGGGGGCGGGAGATACAGCCATTAAGGTGATGAGAACTTTAACTGTCTCTGATGTTGGAAATAACAGAGGAGGTAAACATTGCATCTGCATTCTTGCTAATGACACTTTTGTTGAAAAACACAGAATACTGGAAAATGTTTAATCTATGTACATGTGGAGAACAATACAAAAAGAATTTATACCATCATGTCATTTCACAAATGGCTTTAAAATTTCCATTCATTTTACATTTGAGGAGTATTGGAAAAAGGGTGCAGTAAATGTTTATATCATAATGTTCTAAATGCCATGTTTCAACCAGGTTTGAGGAACATTTGAAAAAGTGAACCAATGGTGTGATCATAACAGGCCAACCTCATCATAAAATGCGATATCATATATACTATTTATAACTTAATTTTACATGATATTTGCATGAAAAACCAAGTAAATAATTGTCTTTACTTTAAGATTCTCCTCTTTGATATACCCGACCATACTCTAACAGCCTTGGGTGAAGGTGAAGTCTACAATTTTATGCTCCACCAGCATTAGAGTCATCAGTCTTTGCAAATTTTCAGCTTTCAAGCAATTACTTGATGGTGTTATAATGTTTATTCTTCTTTGGTCACTTTGGAATCCAATTCTTCATCAGAAGTTTCACTTTCTGTTTGACTTTTGTCTTGGTTTTGATGGGTTTTACCAGCTTGTTCACTAGAGTCATCACATCTGTGGTCATTTCTATTGCTTTCATAATCTGAGTGTGATAATGAGTAAAGAAGTCAGTTATCCATCATTCCACATCTACCTCTTAGCAAAACTTTGCCACCTTTACAAATGATAAATGGTACCACATCAAGGATGTATTATGTGAATAGAAGTACATGCATACATCAAGGTTGTATCATGTGACTGGAAACACATGCATACATCAAGGTTGTATCATGTGACTGAAAGCACATGCATACATCAAGGTTGTGTCATGTGACTAGAAGCACATGTATACAAAATTGTAGAGACTAAAACTTTTTCTTTTAATAAAAAATGATAATAATACAGGAGTGGAAGTTACCTCAATATGATACTTGAATTTGTTTTATACTTTCACTGAATCAATTACGATTCAGTAGCATGCTGAGCTTATTCTTAACATCTCAAGCAATAAATATTACAGGATATATTGAGTACATCATTATTTCTGGATTCTGTACATTTTCATAAAATCAATAATTGAGCAATGCATACATTTATTGATTGGTTGGTGAATCTGCATCAGATTGAAGGTACACAAATGTATCTTGGTCCTTTTTTGGCACCACCTTTGGTGCATTAAATCTTTTTTTGTGGGACTTTATGTCTATTTTGCATAAATCCCACAAGGGTGCATCCTGGATGATACACTTTCAATGACAAGTTCATGCCTGATGACTAGCCCCATCAGTCAACTTTTACTAGATCTTGATATTTTCTTTTCATGAAAGCTTTTCTAATAATAATGTCACACTATTAAAAATGCATAAGAAAGGTCCTCCTGTTCATATCATAGGATAAATACAATATTACAACAAGAAACTGACTATACAGTGAGTATAGAAGAATAATATTGCAGGAAATGGGACTGCAAATGCTATGTGCAATATGAAATAGTTGACTCACACCTGAAGGGTTATACTGTCTCAAAAAGGGCTATTTGGCTAATGGAACTCACACATTACTCAAGTCTCCACTTGAATGGCACTAGTGTAGCATGGGATTTCTAGACTGTTTCTCTGTTTCAGAAAACTTTGCTCATCAACAAAAATTCTGAAGAAAAGGACACCAAGTCAAGTTATTCTACACAAACCATTTTTCTTCTTCATGTCTTGGTGACCCTGAATTTTGATCTATTGACCCCAAAACTGATAGGTGCTTTTCTTGTCTCTGATCCAAGTCATCCACAAAGTTTGGTCTTGGTTTGTGGCATAGGACTTGAATTATTTTGTGGAAACTGTTTTCCTTCTTGGATCAGATCCTGACCTTTTAATCTTTTTTAACCCCAAAATAAAGTATTGTCTTCTGTGTCTCAAATGAAAGTCATCTACAAAGTTTAGTCAAGGCATAGACCTTAAGTACTTTCATAGAAATCGGTTATCCTTCTTTCAGTCCCTGTGACAGCTAAATGAATAAGTGTCTTTCTTGTCTCAAATGAAAGTCATCCACAAAGTTTGAGCAAAGTAGGTGATAGAGAACTCAAGATATTGTGCATAAACCATTGGAGTCACTGTGACCTTAACTTTGACCCTCTGACCCTGAAATCAATAGGTGTGTTTCTTATCTCAGATGCAAGCCATTTACAAATTTTGGTCAAGGTGTCTGGTATAAAAATCAAGTTATTGTGCAGAAACAGTTTTCCTGCTTCAGTCCCTGTGAACCTGACATTTGACCTTTGAGCCCGAAATTAGAAATCAAGAGGTTTTTTCATATCTCCATATGCAAGTTACATTCAAAGTCTGATAAGGTAAGATGGTGGAGAACTCTAGTTATTTTGCAGAAATGAGATAGGGAATAGATGGACAGGCAGATGTAGAGATGGACATCATCACATGACACACTCCACCTTATAGTGGGTATATGAAAAGATCACTAGAAGACTATTGATACACACATACCATCTATTGGATTAATGTATAGATGAGTTCTATTCATACAACACACAACAAACACCCTACCTGGAGAGCTGATGGTTTGGGTTCCAGTTAAGGCTGATCTCTAGTCTACTGACCGCATCATCATACTTCCCCTGAACAACTAGGAGACGTCCCACATTAAAGTTGTAAAGTGCTTTTGCCTCATCCAGGGCCAGTGCATCCATGTACTTCAGGTATGCCTGACCAAGAGGGTTCTCCTCCATCATGGCTTTCTGAGCAGCAGCACCTTCCTGTAGGTAATATGTATTGGGTTTGCTTAATGAGCTTAAACTCCACGTAAAATAAAATGTTCATTATTCAAATACCAATTAATCAAATGCCAAATCTAAGTTAACAATTCAAACTCATTAGCAAAGCATGTTCTAAAACAAAAAATGTACTTAATCAGAAATGTCTGCATGTGAAAATTTCATGAAAACTGGATGAGTGTGAAGAACTTTAAATGATTTGAAATTGTACAAGTTAAGTAAAGAATACTATGTAGATATCTAACATTGCTGCCTCAAGTTTACACTTCAGGTGCATTTACATAATGATTCTTATATAGCCTACAAGGATACAGGTATGTGGTTAATTGTGTTAATTGTGTTAATTGGAATTTCAAATATTCAAGCTTTGAGCAACAGCAAATGCAGACTGCTGGAGCCGAGCACTTAGTCAACTAATCTTATTTTTCAATATCCTGGACTTGCAGCATGTCATACATGTTTAAACTTCAATCTTCCTATAATTATTAATGTTCTTGCTCACTAGACAGATTTATCAGAGTTCTTCTTTAGGTTATACAAATCTATTTTATCCAAGTGGTAAATAAGTTCATCTGCTACATAATGTGACATCATTCACTTGACATCATTGATGGACAAATTTTTAATGTGTGAAATGTACATCAGTTTTTCATATTCTGCAATGTTTTCCAAAAAAAATAATGCATGTGGTAGGTGAAAAAAAGAATGTGTGAACTGGATATGGAAATCAAACTCTTGGGGATAAGATCTACATCGTGGACTTGGCCAGCCTCTCCCTGACACAAATCCTATCCTCTCAGATTTGATGTCCTTATACTGCCCCACACACATAGGGAAGATTTTTCGATCCATACCTTTTTCTTAAACATTTCATTTTTGGAACCGATGGTTTATAAATCTTCATGAATTTTATGACAATTCATGGAAAGCTCATCAAAATTTCAAACAATCCCTACATGTAAAACAATGGAATCCATGGAAGACATTCAATCTCAGCCAATGGAATCCAAGGAAGACATGCAATCTCAGACAATGGGATCCATGGAAGACATTCAATCTCAGACAATGGAATCCATGGAAGACATTCAATCTCAGACAATGGAATAAATATGTATTCTTTTTCCATCAATATCCTTGGGTCAACTGTTAAATACTTCATCGTAGCTTTCCATGAAATCAATGGCTAATATGGAGATATCAGAGAAGAAATTATCATCTAGGCTGATTCTGATTTTCTTCAATAATGTTTTCAGTACAATGAAACCTGTCTATCAAGAACAGGCATGGGACAAGAAAATTCTGTCCTCTGCCAACAGATATCCTTTATGTGAAGGCATCGTCTATAAGCCCTCTATTCAGTACAATGAAACCTGTCTATCAAAAACAGGCATGGGACAAGAAAATTCTGTCCTCTGCCAACAGATATCCTTTATGTGAAGGCATCGGCTATAAGCCCTCTATTCAGTACAATGAAACCTGTCTATCAAAAACAGGCATGGGACAAGAAAATTCTGTCCTCTGCCTACAGATATTCTTTATGTGAAGGCATCGTCTATAAGCCCTCTATTCAGTGCTCTTCTGAAAGTGTCCTTTTGTAACAAATTCCTGTATATGGAGGAATCCCTTAAGGCAGGCTTCAGTGTATGACCTAACATCCAAGCTCAATGAGTCAAAGGCACAACAATGAGAAATTACCAGCAATTTTGTGTGTGGAGGTTGGGGTGGAGTGGGGTGAAATTGAAATTAGTATAAATGATGTAGCAATTTAGCTTGGACAACCTGATCTATACCTGCATGTGATGTCTTTGCAAATCATTGCCATATAGAAATAATTACCTGTGAACACCACCCCCCACCCCACACACATCTATCATGTCTTTTACCCTTGTAGTATATACTACAATAGCTTTTACTCTATTTCTAATATACCTCATAGACATCCACTGGTAAAAGTATTACAAATCATTAGATTGCTGCACATATATCTACAAAAAATGCTCATCTTTAGGGCCTTTTCTGGGAAATCCCTTGCAGGGCTTTTTACTGTCATGCATCTGGCATTTGAAAATGTATGCATTGCTCATGGATTCTTATTGTTAAAAGTAGTTGGAATGCTTATGTTAAATGTTCTATAAGTAAAATTTGTTTTCAATCTCATTAAAAAAAAAAACTATTTCTATCAAGTATATTGTGCATATCACTATTTGATGAACTGAATATCAATGTTTCACAGTAGTACAGTCCTACCCACTTATATCGACATCACTTATGTCGACAAGCCGCCTATGTCGACAAAAAAGCAGAGTCCCGGTCCCTTGGTCTACTATTACTACCAAATTTGTCATGCTTATGTCGACGTCGAGATAAAAAAATAAACGTATATGTCGACAGAAGCCCTTGGTCCCAACTTGAACAAATCCTTTGTTTTCAGATCATTTATGTCGACAAGCTGCCAGTTCCGACCCATACTTTGTTCAACAATTAGTTGATCTTGCCGCCGGGTCATTTATGTCGACAAGCGGCCAGTTCCGACCTATACTTTGTTCAACAATTAGTTGATCTTGCCGCCAGGCTTTATGACTCGTTGGATTAAAAAACAGGCTTTTGTTTGGTCCTATAAAGTTGGCCTCTCGCGGCGACTTAAAAAACACATGTACCCTTCATCAAAGCAAGCCGGTTACAATGTTCAATAAAAACAATCCACCCTTCATTTAAAAAAAATCATCACCAAACTTGAATAAAAGCAATGAAATCTGATCGATTGTTGCATTTTCCAAAGTGATATGTGATTAAAACAAGTTTATTGTGCTGTGAAAGTTTCCTTTTTAACTTTATTTATGTTTACGATGGCTACCAATGGCAGCGTAAAACGCAGATTAAATTTACAGTCTCTGGAAACTAAATATCTGGCTGTTAAGGATGTTGAACGTGGGGCATCTCGCAAATATGTCTGTGAAAACTTTCACTTAAACATAACACCCTGTCAGGATTGATGATAAACCAAAAAGTTGTTCTCCGCCTTATTTTTTTATATATATTTTTTTTTTACTGGTGGCGGACCAGTAAAAAAAAAAAAACAAAAAAAAAAGGAGGAGAACAATTTGTTGGTCTAGATGGATGAAAGCTGCTGAGTCTATAAAGAAAGGCTACGTTGAAGGTAAATTAATCATATCAGCCGCATATCTCTTGTTCAATTTTATGTACTTTTCACGATGACTTCCGTAAATAAATACATGTTATCATTTCCCTGTGAATAGCCCCATCCCCTTGGTAGCCTCAGTAAGATGGGAACATTGTTTCAGGCTGACCAAAATCTAGGCCAATTTAAGTACATGTACATGTACTTTGTAGCATGTAAATAACAACTATGCAACCATGAGCTACTGGCGACAATGATTATCGTAGTGAATTGTGAAGACGTGTTAGATCAAATGAGGACAACCATTTTTTATACATGAGTTTCCTATCTGGATGTGACTGATGCATATATTTTCTAACATGAGACTCGTACACGAATTCATGGATTTTTCATATGCATGCACTTAATGCATTGTGGATTTTATTACACAAAGGTAACCAAAATGTAATTTGTCAATATAGATGTGTATTTCACGCTGGTTTTGTCTTCATGTACTCAAAATTTCCATTCTTTGTTTTCTTAAAGTGTAAATCCTGCTCATTGACGACAACTCATCCCCCCCCCCAACACTTATCTCGACATCCGCTTATGTCGACAATATTTCCTCAGGCCCGAGGATGTCAACATAAATGGGTAGGACTGTACAGTCCATGATGAAAAAGCTGAAGTGTAGATACTGTGTGAAATCATCATGTTTCCTGTGACATGGAGCTACTCCAAAATGATATTTTCAACAAATTCTGCACAAAAATTGCTAACATGTATTGGTTTTGTGATAACAATTTTGTATTTGAGGATTCTAACACACTAAAGCTGGTTATAATGTCAATAAAATATGTTCTACCTAAAATGTTCAACTACTATAAGATTGTAATCGCCTATTGTTACCTGAGAACCCTTTTTGGACTTAAATTGAAAGAGTTCCATGACATGATCAGCCTTTGCACTCTGTCCATTGTTGATTAGATGATGGTACTCCTCGTCTATGGCCTTCAGTTGCAGTGGGAGTGGAGCTGAAGAATCTACTCCACGGAGCTTGCATATAGCGGCACACTCTTCCTCTTTGGAGCTCTCCTTGGCCTGCAGGTTCATGGAGGGGAAATCCGACTGATCCTAGAATGAAGATTAAGATGGATTAGTAACTACTGAGCAGGTCATCAAGGGATATCAAACTGTCAATTGAACATTATGGTTTATGGTTTTGACCATGCAATTTTGAATGACCATCAAATGTCTAGTTTATGTGGACTGAAGAATTTAAACAAAATTACAATACTCTTGGGCCTCTTTATAATGCTGTTGTTGACAGCCAAGAAGCTGATTCATGAGTTATCTGTTGTTGAGAGCCAAGAAGCTGATCCACTTGCCTATCAACCTACATGATAATTCTGTCATACTGCAAAACCTCATCTGGTAAACTCTCCTGTCATGCATACAATCATGCCATATAAAGTCCTGTCATGCATACAATCATGCCATATAAAGTCCTGTCATGCATACAATCATGCCATATAAAGTCCTGTCATGCATACGATCATGCCATATAAAGTCCTGTCATGCATACAATCATGCCAAATAAAGTCCTGTCATGCATACAATCATGCCATATGAAGTCCTGTCATGCATACAATCATGCCATATAAAGGGCCAAGCAGCTACCATTCAAATACCTGACATAACACAAAGTGTTATGATAAAAACAAGATTTTTTATTCATAAACCCCCTGACACTGTCCTGTTTAGAAAAATCTTAATTTTCAAAAATCTTCAAAGAAAAAAGAAATGAACACCTCAATATATACCCATATAATGTAGTATGTATAAATGGTAAACAGTCCTACTTAGAGCTCATATAAAACTATCCTTGTGACAGTTTATATAGCTAACTGTCATAGAGGCAATTAAAAGCAAGGTGGTCAGGTATAAACAACCACCATTTCACATATTACATAATTTGCTGACAATAGCTAGAGTGATGTGTTAAGTCCTTTGAAGACTGCTGTAGGGAGCCCATTAGGTTAATCTGCATAGGTAAAGTTCACAAAGTAAACAAGCCAATTCATTTGAAGTTGGGTAAATCAAAGAGATGCATGTTGAAGAATAAAAGTTATTGCACATCATTGCCTTGAATGAGAATGTTTAAGCCATCTTTATTAAAGGTTAGTGGCAAGTTCATGAACAGCTGCAACATTTCTTTGAAGCTGGATTTTACTCCACATATAAAATGCAAAATATGATTATTACAGTAGTCGGAATAGTGTTCAAGTGTGATTCATTTTTTAAGGCAAAATTTCAAAATGCAGCTGTGATTCAGGAACAATCAGCCATCAGTGAAGCGAGCAAAGCCCAGCAAAACTAAATTTCACAACTCCTGGTTGATGGACTTTGACTTTGTGAAGTACATCAGCATCATTCTTTGCACATACTGCAAACATCAAATCAACATTAGTCATTCTGGAGTGTATGACATCCATCTACATGGCAGCACCACCTGTATGTAACATCGGAACAAGACAGAAATTATTCAACATGCTGAATTGAACATTAGTTCTCATTATTATTATTCATTATCTTAATCTTGTTAAAATACCACCTATTTTTTTACCCATGCTTTTCAGGATGATTTTAGCCATGAAACAGATTGATTGAAAGACAATAATAAGCACATGCTCATGTTTACACAGTTTATTTGTGTTGGTAAAAAGATTGCATTAACACCCATACTTGACAGAGGCATTTATTACTGCTGTAAGGCCCCCAAAAAGCTTGAAAAATGTATGTTCCCCGCCCCCCCCCCCGAAATGGTTGGTCTCTAATCTGATGTATATTTAAATTTTTCTAAAGAGTCAAGCATACCTCATGGTCAAACTGCATCGGATACAGTTCTGACAATGCCAACATTATGGTCAACAAGAACAAACTCAATTCGGCCCAGAATTCGTTTGGAGAATCCAGCAGGAAAGTTTGAACAACAGTACCGTCCAGTCTCTAATGAGTGCTGAACACAAATGACACTTGCATTACCTTCAAACCCCCTACTGAACTATTGAGAGCAGCAAAGACTGCATCTAATTAAGCCTATATTCTGCCATCCAATGGATTTTAAAGACAGAAACTTAGTGTATGTTTTGATCTAATGTCAGCATGGTTGTCATTATGCAAGTGTTTGAACATATGTGTATGTGTGTGGTGATAATATCTGACAATGCTAAGTCTACCAACTATTTTTTGTTTGTAAGTGTACTAAATGCTTTAAAGAAAACAGATATGTTCTTTTTTTAAAATTCAGATTTGAATTTCCAGTCATTTTCCATTTTCTATAGGCTTATATGAAAAGATAGCTTATTCTCAATTGGATGATGCTGCTTTTTGGGGGTCACGCACACTGACCCCTTTGGGACCTCCAAACACACTTTTTGAGTCTCAAAAAAAAACCCAACACTATCTGATAATAGGGCAGATATGTTTTCATCCAGGTCTAGAACAATCCCATTATGATTATTTGTATGGCATTAGTAATAAGAAGTGTGTGTGTGTGTGTGTGTGCATGTGTGCATGCGTGTGTGTGTGTGTGTGTGTGTGTGTGTGTGTGTGTGTGTGTGTGTGTGTGTGTGTGTGTGTGTGTGTGTGTGAAAGAGAGAATGAGATTTGGACATTTTTGGGCTGCAAAGTTGATAATTAAGCACGATTGGACTTACCAGAAGAAGGAAATTCCCAATTTAGATTTCTGCATTTTGATATATCTAGTTTAATTTACCATTTCTCTAGATAAGGGCAAGTTCAAAACAACAAATTCCTTAAAAAAAACACACAGATCAATAATCTGTATCCTAAGTTATCATTAAGTGTACAACAAGCAACCATTGTATTGAGTAGCATTCGAACAGACCAGCTGATCCTGACCTTGAAACAAATTCATACATTTTAAAAAGTTTTCAGTGCTGCAGTGAGCAGCGTGGAATCTCTCACTCTCCTCCACCCTACCCAGCTCAAATCCCATGATGCCAGCTTGACTTTACAGTGTTCATTCTTTTGAGGATAAAACTTTATAACTTTGTGTCTTTTCAATGAGTGGACATTGTAATTTTAATAATAATGATAATAATAATAATAATAATAATAATAATAATAATAATATAATAATAATAATATAATAATAATAATAATAATAATACAGAATAATTAATTTATTTATTTATGGCCTAAATAGCCCTTTACACTTGCTCATTGTAGTCAATGTAAGAAAAAAATGGCATCAACTTGTCTTCAATTTATTTTACGTGTGATGCTTTACGAATTTCAGTTAAGTTCCATTGTAATTGTGAAATGAGCTACATTTTTTTGACATCACATCATGTACATCAGATGGTATATATGAAGTCTCATATACACTGTCTGATTGGGGATGTATGACATCATATGAACTTGTGACTGACCAATCAGATTCAAAGAGTTTTATTCTGCAGTGTGACAACAGTGTTTATTGACATTCATTATGCATATACATGTCAAAAGAGTGGATGTTCTTTATTTCTTAATTTTACCTCCTTTTTCAAGCCATAGATATCTTCAGCATAATATTTTTCCTCCAGTAACATTCCCAGCTGCAGATGGAGATTTGTGTCTTTGCCCTTGACCTTGATAGCAGTAGCATAGTGGTGAATACTCAGCTGCAGATAATCCATGGGGGACTCACCCTCTGCATAGCTGGTGTAACGACCTAATGGTAATGCAAAATTTCTGACTTAATAAGCATCTTTTGTAAGACCATTCTTGACACAAGAGAAATATTCTAGTAACAATTTCTAGCTTTAATGACAAGAGCGTTGTTTGTGTATGTTGTTCTCAGACTGAAATTGCACATTGCCGCTGAAATGGGATTTAATGAAAATAAAGATGACAGAACAATTAGAAGAGTAACATTTTGCAAATGACTTCTTGGAGCTGTTCCATTTAAACATACATGGTACCCTCTTGGATCTGTTATGTTTAAATATACATGGTACCCTCTTGGAGCTGTTATATTTAAATATACATGGTACCCTCTTGGAGCTGTTATATTTAAATATACATGGTACCCTCTTGGAGCTGTTATATTTAAATATACATGGTACCCTCTTGGAGCTGTTATATTTAAATATACATGGTACCCTCTTGGAGCTGTTATATTTAAATATACATGGTACCCTCTTGGAGCTGTTATATTTAAATATACATGGTACCCTCTTGGAGCTGTTATATTTAAATATACATGGTACCCTCTTGGAGCTGTTCCAGTTTAACATACATGGTACCCTCTTGGGGCTGTTCCAGTTAAACATACATGGTACCCTCTTGGAGCTGTTATATTTAAATATACATGGTACCATCTTGGAGCTGTTCCAGTTTAACATACATGGTACCCTCTTGGGGCTGTTCCAGTTAAACATACATGGTACCCTCTTGGAGCTGTTATATTTAAATATACATGGTACCCTCTTGGAGCTGTTATATTTAAATATACATGGTACCCTCTTGGAGCTGTTATATTTAAATATACATGGTACCCTCTTGGAGCTGTTATATTTAAACATACATGGTACCCTCTTGGAGCTGTTCCAGTTAAACATACATGGTACCCTCTTGGAGCTGTTATATTTAAATATACATGGTACCCTCTTGGAGCTGTTATATTTAAATATACATGGTACCCTCTTGGAGCTGTTATATTTAAATATACATGGTACCCTCTTGGAGCTGTTATATTTAAACATACATGGTACCCTCTTGGAGCTGTTATATTTAAACATACATGGTACCCTCTTGGAGCTGTTATATTTAAATATACATGGTACCCTCTTGGAGCTGTTATATTTAAATATACATGGTACCCTCTTGGAGCTGTTATATTTAAATATACATGGTACCCTCTTGGAGCTGTTATATTTAAACATACATGGTACCCTCTTGGAGCTGTTATATTTAAATATACATGGTACCCTCTTGGAGCTGTTATATTTAAATATACATGGTACCCTCTTGGAGCTGTTATATTTAAATATACATGGTACCCTCTTGGAGCTGTTATATTTAAATATACATGGTACCCTCTTGGAGCTGTTATATTTAAATATACATGGTACCCTCTTGGAGCTGTTATATTTAAACATACATGGTACCCTCTTGGAGCTGTTATATTTAAATATACATGGTACCCTCTTGGAGCTATTATATTTAAACATACATGGTACCCTCTTGGAGCTGTTATATTTAAATATACATGGTACCCTCTTGGAGCTATTATATTTAAACATACATGGTACCCTCTTGGAGCTGTTATATTTAAATATACATGGTACCCTCTTGGAGCTGTTATATTTAAATATACATGGTACCCTCTTGGAGCTGTTATATTTAAATATACATGGTACCCTCTTGGAGCTGTTGTATTTAAATATACATGGTACCCTCTTGGAGCTGTTATATTTAAATATACATGGTACCATCTTGGAGCTGTTATATTTAAATATACATGGTACCCTCTTGGAGCTGTTATATTTAAATATACATGGTACCCTCTTGAGGCTGTTATATTTAAATATACATGGTACCCTCTCGGAGCTGTTATATTTAAACATACATGGTACCCTCTTGGAGCTGTTATATTTAAATATACATGGTACCCTCTTGGAGCTGTTATATTTAAATATACATGGTACCCTCTTGGACCTGTTATATTTAAACATACATGGTACCCTCTTGGAGCTGTTATATTTAAATATACATGGTACCCTCTTGGAGCTGTTCCAGTTTAACATACATGGTATCCAGGGAAGGCACTTATTAAAAAATATATGCCACGTTACTCTCATTACTGAAAGTGTTCATATCAAAATGGTATAAAATTCTAAATTGCATCTATGGGTGACCACTCCACATTAAAAGTGCCTTGCCTGTGTCACAAGTATATTTTACTCAAACAGCCCTTGGGAAAATTCCTGGCATTTGAGCAAATTTTAAACACAAGCATCTGAGAACACATTCCTGGCATTTGGGGAAGCATCCAAAAACAGGTCACCCCAAAATGCCTAAAAGTTCTTTCAATTTACAGTATATAAGAAGTACCTATTGTTTCTTAACAACCCTCAATCTAAGGACAAAAACACATCATAACAGTTTCTAGGAATGAGGAATACCAAACAGTAGATCATTCACTTTCATGTACTTTAAATTTGTCTGTCATGCATGCACAGTTTAATGGATATCATGCTTACACTATGGAGGCAAAATCCAGGTACGCGCTATCTCATTTTAGCGCACCTGAATAACTCATGCAACAGCTTATAATGCAGAAGCTGATGTAGATCCCATTTTTTCTTGTAGAAAATACTCCCCAAAAATAGGCCCTTATACTCTGAACATGAATAAAATCACAATCATAAGTGGTAAATAAAACCTTGATATATTGCAAGTTTTATCATTGAAAATGTTGGTTAGGTGGGGTTTTACAATTATTTTTGCAGGCCTAAAATGAAACAGAAGTCTAAAATCCAGAATTCATCTGAGATTTTCAAATACTAAAGCCTGAACAGATTTCAAAGTCTGAAACAAAATTTTCAATCATTAATGTGTATTAAAGATTTGTTTGTGATGAAAGGTATTTAAGTGTACCATAACATGATTTGACTGATTTGTAAAATAATTTATGTACCAAGATAAAGTCAGAGTTGTTGATATACAGTATAGTCTGATTAGCTATATGTCTGTTTGTCTGACCAATGCTGTAATATAATATGAGTGGGAACCAATCAATAGTTGTCTGTTTGTCTGTCAATGCTGTAATATAATATGAGTGGGAACCAATCAATAGTTGTCTGTTTGTCTGACCAATGCTGTAATATAATATGAGTGGGAACCAATCAATAATTGTCTGTTTGTCTGACCAATGCTGTAATATAATATGAGTGGGAACCAATCAATAGTTGTCTGTTTGTCTGTCAATGCTGTAATATAATATGAGTGGGAACCAATCAATAATTGTCAATTAAAATCAAGTCAACAGTTGGATTTATTAGATGTTCTTCAAGGGAATAATTTGAGCTGGATAAATGACAGCAGACTGTACTCAAAAATTAATGGAAACAATGTGAGTATGAAAGTTCTGATCACTCTAAAACAGCCACTGTCAATCTACCTGGTTTAGATGGCAGGGATTTGAAGTAATTCTGAAGGGCCTCTTTGGCTCCCTCAATTAGCTTATCAGCACTGGTCTCACCATACACCTGGTGCATTTCTTTCTCCCACTTTCTAACCTGGGGCAAGAAAAGAAAAAGAAATATAATACAAGATACAGTATATAATCCTTTTCTATAATTAACTGTCTGAATGTGTTCCATACAAACCATTTGTTACAACAAGGTTTTCATTATGTTATTGACTGGCACCCTGAACAAGTTGACATTTTGCTGGGGAAGTAAAACATTATGTCCATTATGTTATTGACTGGCACCCTGAACAAGTTGATATTTTGCTGGGGAAGTAAAACTTTATATCACTTGCCCATAAGTTTATACAGAATATGAAGGGAAAATTTAGATTTTTCAACAATGTCAGATTTATCAAGTCCTGTATGTCTTCAGATCCCTGGAAAATGCTTGTTATGACCTTAAACTTGTAACAGCAAGGTTAGTTACAGGAAGAAAGTGCTGTATAAATGATCTTAGATGACAAAATATAAGTGAAGTAAGTATACAAGAAAATCAATGTGAAACATAAAGGAATAGAATATTAATAATTAAAACATTCAAAGTATCAAATATAAAACTATGAATCATCTCTGTAATACTAGTGTTATAAAATACTTAAATTTAGCATTAGTAACTCAGAAAAATATAAACTGAACATAACAGATTTTTAAGGTAAGATTATGCATATTGGTATTTGAAATCTTTTAATGAGGCAGTTGAATGGCACTGCATCTACAATGGGGCAACACAAATACAATAGGAGTTCACAGTGGAATGGCATTGCATATACATTGGGACAGCACAAATACAACAGGAGTTCACAGTGGAACGGCATTGCATCTATTTTGGGATAGCACAAATACAATAGGAGTTCACAGTGGAACGGCATTGCATCTATATTGGGATAGCACAAATACAATAGGAGTTCACAAAGCAAGAAAACAATCAAAGATATGTAAATGAGTACCTGGGACTAAGAAAACAAATAACAAAGTGCAAAAAAGAAACAGTAAATTAACCATGTGTATAGATTGATCTATAAAAAATATATAAAGGTTGTTTGCTAAGAAGTCAATAGAAATAAAAAAGAAGACATGAGAAGTGTCTGATCTAAGATTTAACTCAAAAGTGAATTGACATATCAAAGGTACATGAAAAATTTACATGATATTAAAGATAAAATATGAGATATCACACTGAGTAATAAAGGATTAAATATATATTAATGATAAAATATGAGATATCACACTGAGTAATAAAGGATTAAATATATATTCCTTTATACACTCATATCCATGTTGAATAAGATCATGATCCATTATATTGCATCCAAACTTTCCCCCAACAAATGAACTGGGAGATTTTATTCCCTAGGATATAAATATAAAGGTAAAGTTTAGGAATATAATTTTCTCTCAAGGAAGCTACATAATTCTTTTTGCTAGTTATGAATTTCTTTTTTTCCTGTTGATTTGAGGTGGAAATGCAATTCTTGTGGACTTCTAACCAAAAGGCAGAATTCTTTATGAGATCAGTTGGTTGTTCTTTTATGTATAATATTATATGTTATTCAACAGATATAAACACTTTCCATACATACTTTTATCACTAATCAAGTAATTTTGTTGCATACAAATTGTATAAGGGATTAAAAAAGATCTGTTTGAAAGAACTTAGACCAAGAGATCACAAAACCCCCTCTCACTTTCTTTGTGGAACAGCCAGAGCATATTTTTCCCAGAATCTCTGGTGGTCACTATGTTATCATTTACCTGGACTTACCTCTACTTTGTGATTTATTGGAACATTAGTATCTTTGAACTTGTCTTTCACATCCTGAAATTTTAAAATGAAAGATATCTTTATTGAAATTTATTTGAATCTTTCATTTTCCTCCATTGATTGCATAAACATGTAAAGAAATCAATATCTAATATTGGACTGGCAATACTGCAGGTATATGGTGGTCTTAGAGGTGGAAGAAACTTGAGTACCAGACTAGGATAGCATGATTGGCAATACTGCAGGCATAGGGTGGTCTTAGAGGTGGAAGAAACCTGAGTACCAGACTAGGATAGCATGATTGACTACTAACCCTTGAACACTGTGATATGAGGAACATAGGCTCTTGGAGTGTGGTTAAGTTATGTATGGCAATTCTCTCTCCTCCTTCCCAAGTAGATCAAAACAAGACATGTAGCAGAAAAATGGTCATGGTTTGGTTCCTGATAATTATAACTGATTTTCAAAATTTACTTGTTTGTTTTACTTGTGCATTCAACTCCGACAGTTACCACATCAAGCTTATCTGGCATATAGGTAAACTTTGGTCTGTTCACTACAGAATATAGTACTCCAACTGTTTTATGTGTGTGTAAAAGAAGAGAAGGGATATTTAACCACTATCCATCCCCCAGTGTGTATGATTAGGACCTGAACCAAGATCTTAATGGTAAAAAATTATTCCAGTCTAGTTTTGTTTATCTGTCTTCATTTTATCCAAATTATGCATTAATATGACAGTCTAGTTTTGTTTATCTGTCTTCATTTTACCCAAATTATGCATTAATATGACAGTCTCAGATGGAATTATCTAGAAGAGGTCAGTCAAGATTAAATATGTTAATTCAACAGTCAGGTCAATCTGATACTTTTAATGGAAACCATTCGAGTTGTGCTGACAACATTGAATTGTACACCAACCAAAGCCCTGGCCCTGTAGTCCAGAAACTGTATGAGCACAAACACTGAAGTCACAATAAAGTTTTAAACATTTTGATTTTATATAATTTTGTTCTGAGTGAGGTTAGAATTATGAAATTGTTTGCATTATGTGTATCTCATTTTATGGTCACTTACATGCAAATTTCCATAATGCTGACAGACTCTTAAGTATGATTTTCACTTTTGGAGTTGGGGGCACCGGGTGGCTGAGTGGTCTAAGGCGCTTGCCTTTACCGATCACTGCCATCTCACCTCTGTTCATGTGGGTTTGAGTCTTGGCCTCGGCCAATGTGGTTATGTGAGAAAGCTTGCCAGTAGCTTCCCATGGGTCGGTGGTTCTTCCTGGGATTTTCCCGGGTTCTTCCTCCACCAGATATACTGGTCGCCATGTATAGCCTATCATGTGCTGAAAAATGGTGTTTAACCCATAAAACCAAACCAAACCAACTTCTGGAGTCTTGTGTCTTAGTTTATTTTTGTGCTCCAACTATTTTGTGACTACCAGGCCCCAAAGTCATGAAACTGTCTGAGTGTAAAAACTGAATCTGTGCTCACATTTTAACAAATTTGACCTTCTATAACTCTGCTCTGAGTGAGTAAAGAATCAAGAAATTTGTTATATTATCCAACTATTTATACATATATCTCTACTTACATGCCAAATTGTAATGATATTTAGAGGCACTTAGTATGATTTTCTTTTTATGTTGGAGTATAGAGTCTGAGTTCAATTTCTATGCTCCAACAGTTTCTTGACTACAGGACCTGACAAATGTATCAATCATATGTGCTCAAACTGTTTCTTGACTACAGGACCTGACAAATGTATCAATCATATGTGCTCAAACTGTTTCTTGACTACAGGGCCTGACAAATGTATCAATCATATGTGCTTCAACAGTTTCTTGACTACAGGACCTGACAAATGTATCAATCATATGTGCTCAAACTGTTTCTTGACTACAGGACCTGACAAATGTATCAATCATATGTGCTCAAACTGTTTCTTGACTACAGGACCTGACAAATGTATCAATCATATGTGCTCAAACTGTTCCTTGACTACAGGGCCTGACAAAGGTATCAATATTTCTGTGCTCCAAAAGTTTCTTGACAACAGGGTCTGACAAAGGTATCAATAATTCTGTACTCAAACTCAGTTTGTTGACAACAGGGCTTGATGAAGGTATCAGTATTTCTGTGCTAAGACAGTTTGTTGACAACAGGGCCTGACAAAGGTATTAATATTTCTGTGCTCCAACAGTTTCTTGACTACAGGGCCTGACAAAGGTATCAATATTATGTGCTCAAACTGTTTCTTGACTACAGGGCCTGATAAAGGTATCAATATTTCTGTGCTCCAACAGTTTCTTGACTACAGGGCCTCACAAAGGTATCAATATTTTTGTGCTCCAACAGTTTCTTGACTACAGGGCCTCACAAAGGTATCAATATTTTTGTGCTCAAACAGTTTATTGACTACAGGACTGACAAAGGTATCAATAATTATGTGCTCCAACAGTTTGTTGACTAAAGGGCATATCAAACATACCAATATTACTGTGCTCAAAAAGTTTCTTGACTATGGGGCCTGACAAAGATATCAATATTTCTGTACTCAAATAGTTTGTTGACAACAGGGCCTGACAAAGGTATCAATATTTCTGTGCTCAGTTTTTTTACTTCAAGACCTGGCAAGGGTATGAATATTTCTATTCTAAAAGAATTTCTTGACTACAGAGCCTGACAAGGGTTAAATATTTCTGGAGGCTTATGCAGCATCAGACAGCCCCTACATGATAGAATTGTAGTGATACCTCACCTCACTACAATATTACTGAAACAAACTATTTCGGGTATGGGAATTATTTTCAGAACAAACTCAATGTGTGTAATATAACAAGTTCCTACATTTATCATGTATCAGTTGAGACTGCATGCTAGAAAAAGACGTCTGGTTGGTTGTTGTTACATCATAATAAACTTTCAGTGACATCACAATGACTCGATGATGTGTCATCACTAATAGCAATCTAAGCAATAGTTTGAGGCTACTGAAGCCAATCAGTTTTTTCCCAATATTTTACTAACAAGTTTCAAGAATAACATTAAAAATTAAAAAGTGCAGGTATTTCACATTGATGGCTGAAATATCATCAAGTGTTATTTCAACACCTATTTTTTATGAAAATCTATTCTTCACACATCTAGTCAGATGTTTGTCCACAAAAATTTCACCAGTTGGGGAAGTATCAGAAAGAGATGAGGATGTTCTGATTTTGGGATCTGAGATGAATGCTCACTATACAGACAATTCTTGATATATACACAACATAAAGCTTTGTTTTAGAAAAGGAACATTTTCTATGATTGTTAATAAATTTCAAAAAGACAATATTTTTGTGAATTTTACTTAAAATAAATAATTTTCTGAATCAAGTTTAAACTCAAGAAAACCATCCATCATTTAAAGCATGAAAAATCAAAATCATACAACACAAATGCTATAAAATAGTCAAACCTACTGTGGAATTTTTTTTTTTAAATCTCACCTGAACTTTTGGTGCAACATTGCATTTGTCTACTAGGTTTGGTAGCTCTGAAAACTTAACACAATCAGATGTTCCTGAAAAAGAAAAAAATTAAGATCAAGTGAAAATGTATGGCTAAGTGGCTACATCAGTTAAAAGCTACCCCCTCACCCCCCCCCCCCCCCAAAGAAAACAAGAGTGCACTGAATGGCATATTATATGCCTGCTCTGTGTTTAATAATTCCTCTGTGTAGACACTAGTAGGGTATGGTTGACTCTGGAGATTATTGGCCAAATGGTCTCCATGACTTCAACCTTTGGTCAAGATATGCAGTTTTGAACTAAATTTAATGTGCAGAAACCGTTATTTTCTTATTAGACTTGTAATGAGTATGACCCATGACCTTTAGACACCAGAATTTATAGGTTTCTTAAACACCCAAAGTGCAAGTCATCCACAAAGTTTTGTCAACAAACTTACTCTTGAACAAAAGTTATTCTGCAAAATCAATTTTTCTTTGAGCCACAATGACCTTGACCTTTGACATTTTTAAAATCCCAAATTAATAGTCTTCTTCCATTCCATCCCTTAAGTGCAATCCCTCCACAAACTTTGGTCAAGGAACTTTGGTCTAGAAGTAATATTATTGTGTGGAAACCATTTTTCTTCTTTCAGGCACAGTGACCTTGACTTTTGACCCCAAAATCAATAGGATTATTGCTTACTCCAAGTGCAAGCAATCCACAAAGTTTGTTAACTGAAGATGGTGGAGAACTCAAGTTATTGTGCATAAACAATTTTTCTTCTTTCAGTAAGAGTGACCTTGACCTTAAACCTTTTGATTCTCAAATCGATAGGGTTCTTCCTTACCACAAGTGCAAGCCATTAAAATATTTTGCAACTAGACAGTGGAGAGCTCAAATTATTGTGCATAAACTATTTTTCTTCTTTCAGTCACAGTGACCTTAACTTTTAACCTTTTGAATCCAAAATCAAAAGGGATCTTCCTTATCCCAAGTGCAAGCCATCCACAAAGTTTGATAACTGTAGACAATGAAGAACTTGAGTTATTGTGTAGGAAACATTTTTCAGTCATTGTGACTTTGACCTTTGATCTTTTGACCTCAAAATCGATGGATGGTGGAGTTATTGTGCAGAAGCGAAATTGGTAACAGACAAACAGGTGCCAGATAGATGGATGGACAACATCATAACATAATATGCTCCACCTTATAACAGGAATATACAAACTGAAGTTCATAAACACCCTGACCCCATCATGCAATGGAACAATGTGCGAAATATATTATGTATAAGCAAATGGAGGAAGCTAAGTGATCTAGTTAGCTAACACATCTGCAAACTTGGACTGGTAAAGCCTCAAATTTATCAGCTGTAATATATATATAGCCCCAACCATGTGGTCTACCTTGGCTTTTACCTCTCAGCAATTCAAACCTGGGCTTGGGAAAAAAGGGTTTTGTGAAACAAAATTGAAATGCCCCAAAATGTGGGTAATAGATAGTGCAAAAAGCATTGATGATGGTACCTTAAGAAGAAGAATATACCTTTATAACAGACAAAAATAAAAATAACATTCATATTTTCTGAAAGAGTACTAATAAATTTCATTTTTACTGAGTCTAATTCTATTAGTTACATTTTGTTCCTTATGATGTCATAAGTTTTATAATGTCAACATTTTTTCAAAGGCTGGAATCAAAACATGGCTGCTGAAAGTAAACAATCCACAAGGAGTGCAATTTTTGCCATTTTCTCACCAGACTGATATCTGCCATTTTCTCACCAGACTGATATCTGCCATTTTTGTATACAGATACAATCTGGACAGACCATCTAAATTTTGATCCCGTTTTAACATCTAGACGCTCCTGGCAATAGATGGCTACACAAAATGTCAGTTGTGACAACTACTGCACAAAAATTCCTGAATTGTATTAGACTGGGAATACAAATTTAATAAGTTCCTGAATTGAGTTAGACTAGGAATACAAATTTAATATTTGCAGAGCATGAATACCCCATCCCTTAAACATCCTAAAATATTCAAATACAATATTGATATACCTTAACTGTACAACCCAGGCCATTAAACATGAATACATTATGCAATAATAATACAGAATGTTACTTCTCAGATGTTGTAGAAATTATGGTGAACTCAGCATCTACAAAAAAAAATTGAAATAAAAATAAATGATACGAAATTAAAAGTCTGCTGTATAGAATTAACAATGCTGATGGAGTTTGTAAAAGATACGTCTGATTTTTCAAATTCTCATATTTTATGATAAATAATTTCTACCTCTGAAAATTTTCAGTTTACCTTTATATCACTGTACAAAAAAGATCTCGATAGTTATTTATTTTCTTTCTTTCATTCGTGCTATCTTAGTAAAATGTAGACATGACCTAATAAATGTAGACATGACCTAATAAATGTAGACATGACCTAATAAATGTAGACATGACCTATACCAGAAGTTAACTACCTCAGCTTTAAATAACCAACTTGTGTTGATATGCTGTAAAACAACAAACCAAACAAAATACCTCCATAAGTGAGAGGTACACAGGCTTGTACCCCTGCAATTCTTCTCTCCAGTTCAATATCTTCCACTCTCCAGTCCTTGTCCAGTGGCATATCATTTAGTGGGTCAATCTTGGACATCCTTGTAAGCTCATCAATAACTGGGGCAGAAAATGTGTGCTTTGGGTCACTGCCTCTTATGGTGATTGGGCAATACAGGGGACTTAGAGATACTGGGCACTCAAATTGACAAGCTAATTCAGAGTCTGTAATTCTGACATGGCGAGGTAGCTGTTTCTTAGTGATTAACACAATATAAGTCTGAAACACAGCAAAAACTTCAAACATAAATCTCTATGAAAATTCAGCAAAATTCAGTAGAAGTAACATCAGCTTAAATTCTTCTCATATAAAGGACAACTTACCATATATACTCACTTATAAGTTGGGTCCAACTGCAAACAACAAAGACTCTGATCTGCTTTCGCATCATGGGTCAGCAGATCCAGGTCTATGCAGTTTGTTCTACTGATTACTCCTAACAAACTGCATAAACCCAGATCTGCTCATGCATTATGTGATGGCAGATGTGGGTCTCTGCAGTTTGTTGTACTAATTACTCTGAACAAACTGCATAAACCAAGATCTGCTGGCACATTATGTGATGGCAGATATGGGTCTATGCAGTTTGTTCTACTGATTACTCCTAACAAACTGCATAAACACAGATCTGCTTGTGCATTATGTGATGGCAGATGTGGGTCTATGCAGTTTGGTGCATCATGTGATGGCAGATGTGGGTCTATGCAGTTTGGTGCATCATGTGATGACAGATGTTGGTCTATGCAGTTTGCAGTTAGTGGTGCATCATGTGATGACAGATGTGGGTCTATGCAGTTTGTAGTTGCTGGTGCATTATGTGATGACAGATGTTGGTCTATGCAGTTTGCAGTTGGTGGTGCATTATGTGATGGCAGATGTGGGTCTATGCAGTTTGTAGTTGGATCCAATTTATATGTGAGTATATAGAGTACAGGTGCAAATATTGATGTCAACAAGGACACTTCAAGTTGCTAATAACATTCATCACAATGCATTAACATTTTTTAGCCTAAAAATGTAATTTTATTTGAATGTATATCAGTGTCAAAAAGGGACATCACCAAGTGATATATTCTTTGTAGTTATGTGATAAATACAATCTCCAGCTATTATTAATATGATGTATGTGTTCAGAAGAAAAAAAAACTGTCAATAAATGGTAATGGGAAATATACCCTTCAATGAAAATTTTTCAAGTGTAAATGAACAAATTCAAAGTATTTTAAACCAATGATAGTTGCTTGGTGTTTTGCAACAGCGTGGCTTATGATATTTGTAATTTGACAGCATAACACTAATAAATATAAACATCATGCAATAAATATTTTATAAGCACTGTGCTTTGTAACAGTACCTGTTTATTAGATCCATCTGCAGAAGTGACTTCTATCTCCACTGGAGTATCTCCCACATTCAGTGGGGATGGGGAACCGGGTTTGTTTCCCATCACTGTCACCTCGTTTTTCTTATCTGGGGCAGTGGGAATTACAGTCACACTGGCCACATTACAGGGCAACAAACCTAAAATAATATAATAAATATAGGTATTGAAGTTTACTGCGATATCGATGTGTGATTAACACATATATTCATGTTTTGGTGATACACTGATACACTTTTCTGAAGTCTAAATTCAATGCACTAGTTCCTACTTTTGAAGTACTTTTGTCCTACATGAACAAAATGTGCAATAAAATACAAAAATAATGAATTTGCATGGAAACTTGTTTCTTCACCACTTTCATGATACATAACTTTTTCTTTTTGTAACAAATGTGATATTGTCACTACTCGAGTTCCAAAGCAGTGCTAAAACTGCTACAAAAGCTTTAAGAAAAGATAAGTTTTCTAATCAATAATATATATCAATTATTATTTTGTGATGTTTTCCAACAGATATATCAATAATAAGATTACCCATAAGGGACAGCTCTCTGTAATTTCCTTGTCAAGCTAGAAATTCCTAAATTTTCAAATAAACATAGCCTGAAAATGTGCTAAAATTTAAATATCTCTTTCAATAAAAGCTTTTTTTACCATTTTTAGTTTCATTCATCTTTACTCATCTCCTTTATCATCATCTTAATCATAATTTGGTTTCATTTCGCTTGGTGTTTTATGACACTCACAACACACAGAGGTTATTTTGTGCAGAGTCAAGTGAAGTAAAGCACCTTGCCGAATGATACACCTTGGTAACTGATCCAAATACCTCTCCTTATCATCAGAAGCTTTTTATCACTCCTATGCTTTATAAACAGAGAAAATGTATACATCTATTTTTCTTACATGCACTGGGAAGAAGTTAGTCAAAGTAGGAGTTGCCTCAGCTCTAAATTGTTTTTACATGTACTGGTTTAAAGTAAATCTAAAGCATTTAATGCATCACTAGTAAGATTATCCTACAAAGTCCACAGGTACTGACACCTAGAAGACATCTAATGTATCACTAGTAAGATTATCCTACAAAGTCAACAGGTACTGACACCTAGAAGACATTTAATGCATCACAAGTAAGATTATCCTACAAAATCCACAGGTACTGACACCTAGAAGACATCTAATGCATCACTAGTAAGATTATCCTACAAAGTCAACAGGTATTGACACCTAGAAGACATTTAATGCATCACTAGTAAGATTATCCTACAAAGTCCACAGGTACTGACACCTAGAAGACATCTAATGCATCACTAGTAAGATTATCCTACAAAGTCCACAGGTACTGACACCTAGAAGACATCTAATGCATCACTAGTAAGATTATCCTACAAAATCCACAGGTACTGACACCTAGAAGACATCTAATGCATCACTAGTAAGATTATCCTACAAAGTCCACAGGTACTGACACCTAGAAGACATCTAATGCATCACTAGTAAGATTATCCTACAAAATCCACAGGTTCACTTCTTCCACGTACCTTTTCACTTGTCCCGAAATTTTAATCACTTGCCTTGATTCAATAAGATCTATGCAATTTAATCCATAAAAAGAACAAATAGTGAACAACATTTATTTTTTGAAAGGGCTTAATTTCTCAGTTTTCCATTGTTAAGGTATCTTGTATACACTATTTCTTGCTCTGATATGGTAGCATGAGTATTTCCATCAGAAAGACAGGAAAGGAATTTAGTGGAATTCAAACTTTCCTAACTTCTTCTCTCAAGACTTGATCAAATCACAGAACACAGTCTCATGTCCTGAGTGTGTTCCTGTAATGAATACCAAGTTCAATAACATTCTTCTGCTGCAGTGCACACAGCATTGCTATATCAGTGCACACAGCATTGCTATATCAGTGCACACAGCATTGCTATATCAGTGCACACAGCATTGCTATATCAGTGCACACAGCATTGCTATATCAGTGCACACAGCCTTGCTATATCAGTGCACACAGCCTTGCTATATCAGTGCACACAGCATTGCTATATCAGTGCACACAGCATTGCTATATCAGTGCACACAGCATTGCTATATCAGTGCACACAGCATTGCTATATCAGAAAATGGTTTTCCACAACTAGCTAGTGTGTAGGCTGTGCTAAAGAGAGCTCTCATTTTTTTTAAATTTGTATTCATTCTCATTTAGTCTTAAAATGGCCTTTCCTAGTGGAGTTAAAGCAACTCTAACTTCAGTGATTTTCTGCACATGCTGACTAGTGTCATGCACATTCTGTGCTACACAGGCCTTATGATTTCCAGCACTGTTATAATACTTGATTGATTCAATCCAGAATTTGTCAGTTCCATTGACAAATACACTGGTTGAATTTCCAACCTTTGCCAGTTTGATATTGTTTGCAATAACTGCAAAACATCTTTCCTTTAGAGTCAATAATTTCAAGCCATGGATAATTATCAACCCAATGTGGTTAAAAATCTCTCTGTCTCTTAGTTGTGTCATATTTTGTATGTGGTATTTTTTGCTGCCAGAGTCAAGCTTATGTCTCATTGGATAAATGCCAGAGTCAAGCTTATGTCTCATTGGAGAAATTGTTACCTCAGATTCAGTGGCAGCCTTACATTTTATCCTTCCATTGTTGCGTGAATTTACCTTCTATGGATCTTCCTTATTACCTTTCTCCTTTAAATAATTTAGTAAACTCATTTATCCACATAATAAAGATCACCTCACTTGACAACTACTTCTAAAGGGATCATAACATACTTTCTGTTGTTTAAATATAAACAGACAGCTATTTTTGCTGCCAGAGTCAAGCTTATGTCTCATTGGATAAATCCCAGAGTCAAGCTTATGTCTCATTGGAGAAATTGTTACCTCAGATTCAGTGGCAGCCTTACATTTTATCCTTCCATTGTTGCGTGAATTTACCTTCTATGGATCTTCCTTATTACCTTCCTCCTTTAAATAATTTAGTAAACTCATTTATCCACATAATAAAGATCACCTCACTTGACAACTACTTCTAAAGGGATCATAACGTACTTTCTGTTGTTTAAATATAAACAGACAGCTACTAAATTAGCATAATCACTACGCTTTAAACACAATATTGCATGTTGAAGCTGATCCTCTGTATAATCAATTAAAAACTAAAGAATCATTAGTCATTTAATCAGTTCATAAAGGAAACTGAAATTAATGTCAGCAAAGTGCTTTCATTAATTTAATTGCATAATTTTATGCTCCCTTAATTTAAATCAAAGGGTGATACACTCTTGAGTATCTGAGTTGAGTAAACAACAAAATAACAAGGCCATTTAAACCACTCCCAATTAATCATACAGAATTTGTTTTAAGTGTTTTAATTGGCTGATAATTCAGTTGCTTTGCCCGATATGCAGTCAAGTGGTAACAGAATTTGCGCACAAGCATTCAGTACACCCAGAAGGCATGAATGGCCAGATAAAGAGATTAAAGCATGAAAATTAATGCTTGCCTGACTTGTTTTTAAACAGAAAAAAGCACTTGTTCTGGACTAGTGTCTTTGAAAATTTTACTTGTCCAACTTTGAAAATGAATAGTCCCTGGATGTCGGGCTATGGGATATGATTAGCCCTGTTATTGGGTGCACATTCTATACAATGTGCAACTTACTAGCACATGAAAAAAAGTGAACCTGCTGTCTGAAACATATCACAGGTATGATGATATAAGACAAAAAAACAAAATTTAACGTTGTCAATTATGTAGATATTTCCTAAGAAAACCAATAAACTGCTATTTCTGACAGAAGTCCATGCCAAGACTTAAATCTTTCAATTTGTGGAAACTTCCAAAGTGTGGTCAAAGTGTGGTCAACCTGATGAAAATCTCACATGAGTAGCTTGTCACATCTGGACTGAATTCTGGATCTAATGTCCCAGCACTAAGTTTGATATCACCGAGTGTGGCATCTCTTGCAGAAAGTCGTTTCACGTGCATGAAGTAGTTTTTTACGGTGCCATCCTCAGCAGTGACTTCTATTTTTATGTCGGTCACAGTACCCTCTTGCAGGCTGACCTTCTTGTTTCCCCCACTTCCCTGAAAAGAATAAAATCATATTCACCGGTAAAAATATAGACAAGAAATTCCTGAATTTTTTATTTTTGCACTTCTTACCTTGGTATTTCTGAAACTACTTCAATCTTGTGTCCGATTTTTATATTTAGCACTAAATCTACCTGACCTAAACTCTCAAACTTTTTGTAAAAAGCATCTAAGTCCTCCCATGTATTTTTACACCCATGTATTTTTACACCCATGTATTTTTACACCAATGTATTTTTACACCCATGTATTTTTACACCCATGTATTTTTACACCCATGTATTTTTACACCAATGTATTTTTACACCAATGTATTTTTACACCCAAATCTATCATTTGAAAATTAACAATTATACATGTATTCTGAATTTATCAACTAGAAAAAAAGTCACAAAACTGTGATAAGGAGGATCAATGAAACATCATTTGTAAGGAAGAGGTACCATGATGAATGTATTATATTCAAATTCTGGTATTTTTTCTGAAGGTTAAGGGGGCTGATAAAATTATGAAATCTGGGTGCACATAAAAAAATTCAATCCCAAACATGATTATATGAGGACTGAAATTTCTACCTCAAAACGTAAACAGATGCATGATATTACTCATACATCATCGATGAATGCACACAGACATGAAAGGACATAAGATATCACATCATTGATGAATGCACACAGACATGAAGGGACATAAGATATCACATCATTGATGAATGCACACAGACATGAAAGGACATAAGATATCACATCATTGATGAATGCACACAGACATGAAGGGACATAAGATATCATATCATTGATGAATGCACACAGACATGAAAGGACATAAGATATCACATCATTGATGAATGCACACAGACATGAAGGGACATAAGATATCACATCACTGATGAATGCACAGACATGAAGGGACATAAGATATCACATCATTGATGAATGCACACAGACATGAAGGGACATAAGGTATCACATCATTGATAAATGCACACAGACATGAAGGGACATAAGATATCAGATCATTGATGAATGCACACAGACATGAAGGGACATAAGATATCAGATCATTGATGAATGCACACAGACATGAAGGGACATAAGATATCACATCATTGATGAATGCACACAGACATGAAGGGACACAAGATATCACATCATTGATGAATGCACACAGACATGAAGGGACATAAGATATCACATCATTGATGAATGCACACAGACATGAAGGGACATAAGATATCAGATCATTGATAAATGCACACAGACATGAAGGGACATAAGATATCAGATCATTGATGAATGCACACAGAAATGAACGGACATAAGATATCACATCATTGATGAATGCACACAGACATGAAGGGACGTAAGATATCACATCATTGATGAATGCACACACAAATGAAGGGACGTAAGATATCACATCATTGATGAATGCACACACACATGAAGGGATATAATATATCACATAATATTCAAAATGTATCCTAATTAGTAATTATTTCAATGTATCTGCATGTGTTTGCACATAACAAATTGCTATGAAAACTTCTGTCAGATGGAGATCCTTTTTTCTATAGTATGCTCAACGTGAACTTCTAATGAAGTTTATTCTATTTTTATCAAAAACCATTATTACAGTTTGGAAATAAATTGTACAAACCTTCAATTTTACTATTTTCCAATATAATCGTGCCTATACAAATTTGTATCCATAATAGTGGGGCAATTAAGCCTAAAATCATGCACTTTGGGTTAAAAAGCATGAAACTTGACACACTTATACATTGACCCATACTAAACATTTTTTGACATGGAACCCAATAAGCAATGGCTCCTGGTGGCCACAAGAGTGACGAATGTATACTTCTGTCTTAAAGTTTTGTGCTTGTTCTAACCATATACCTTATGTGAAACAAGCTTTATAAATGTATCATACAAATTAACC
The DNA here is from genome assembly GCA_029931535.1 of Margaritifera margaritifera. Taxonomy (NCBI): domain Eukaryota; kingdom Metazoa; phylum Mollusca; class Bivalvia; order Unionida; family Margaritiferidae; genus Margaritifera; species Margaritifera margaritifera. The sequence goes on along the minus strand of JAQPZY010001626.1, from coordinate 2,890,964 downwards.
CTGTCTTTGTTTTTTGTTTGTTACAAGTTTACAGACTATTCAGGTCTAGAAATTGTAGTGGTGATGGAACCTATCTGTAGATTTGGTGACAGACTTAATTATAGACATGTCACAATACAGGCTTGCTGAGCCAAGCTCCTCAAAACAGACTGACAGTCATATTGACTGAAAACTGTGCTTCCTTTGCCGGGCTGAAACACAAGAGCACTTGCAATGTCCTGCAAACTCCACAAGGAAAGATGTTGGTGCTGGGTATAAATACAAGCTTAATGCAATACCTATAAACATTTACATACAACAACTGGATGCTGGCTCTGGAATAGAAGCTATATTAAGTGAAAATAATGCAGCATGGCACAAATCATGTAGAAACAAAATTAGTAGTCTGAATCAGGAAAGGGCATGCAAAAGAAATAATGAAGAATTAAACGAGGCAAATCCTGTGAAAACTCAAAGATCCAGTTCTGATCACAAGCGGAAAGAAGAGCACATAGATGTATTTATCTTCTGTGACAATGTTGCTGGTCCTGCTGGCCTTCACAGGGCATCTACATGTAAGCTTCATTTCCAAGTACGAAAGTGTTCAACAGAACTCTATGACACACAATTAATGGCAAAAAATTTGCTACAGGAGATATGGTGGATATTGATGCCCAGTACCACACAAAATGCTTGGCAAGGATATATAAACATCCAGAACAACTGGGAATTAACACAGCACATAATACAAGTGAAGGTTCTTTACATGTTACAGCCTTTGCTGAGTTGGTCTCACATAAAGAAGGATTTTGGCATTTAATTGAAGACCAGTCTTTAGAATGGCTAATCTAAAGAGCCTGTACTCCTCCTGATTGCATCAACTTGGTGTCAATACACAACAAGACTAAAAAATCAAATATTGGCTCACATTCAAGGCAGGGGAGTCCTACCAGCATTTGACCAAGACATTGGAGCAGCACTCAAACAGGCCTGTGATCGGGATTTTGATTCAGAGGTATTAATGCTAGCAAAATCAGTCAAAATCATCAATCGAGATGTCTTCAAACTGGAACAGACATTCAGTGGAAGATTCCTGCAGACTCTCAAGAGCAATTTGTACCTGTATCTTTTACTGCACTGAGTAAGATACTTAATGGACCAGCTATCAAAGAACAATCTATACCTGTATCCCTTACTGCATTGAGTAAGATGCAGGATGGACCAGATATCAATGAGCAATTTGTACCTGTATCCCTTACTGCATTGAGTAAGATACAGGATGGACCAGATATCAATGAGCAATTTGTACCTGTATCCCTTACTGCATTGAGTAAGATACAGGATGGACCAGATATCAATGAGCAATTTGTACCTGTATCCCTTACTGCATTGAGTAAGATACAGGATGGACCAGATATCAATGAGCAATTTGTACCTGTATCCCTTATTGCACAAGTGAGTATGATACTGGATGGACCGATATATCAAAAAGCAATTTGTACCTGTTAAGATACTGGATGGACCAGATATCAAAGAGCAATCTGTACCTATATCCCTTACTGCACAAGTGAGTATGATACTGGATGGACCGATATATCAAAAAGCAATTTGTACCTGTTAAGATACTGGATGGACCAGACATCAAAGAGTAATATGTACCTATATCCCTTACTGCACAAGTGAGTATGATACTGGATGGACCAGACATCAAAGAGTAATATGTACCTATATCCCTTACTGCACTGAGTAAGGTACTGGATGGACCAGACATCAAAGAGCAATTTGTACCTGTATCCCTTACTGCACTGAGTAAGGTACTGGATGGACCAGACATCAAAGAGCAATTTGTACCTGTATCCCTTACTGCACTGAGTAAGGTACTGGATGGACCAGACATCAAAGAGTAATATGTACCTGTATCCCTTACTGCACAAGTGAGTATGATACTGGATGGACCAGACATCAAAGAGTAATATGTACCTGTATCCCTTACTGCACAAGTGAGTATGATACTGGATGGACCAGACATCAAAGAGTAATATGTACCTGTATCCCTTACTGCACAAGTGAGTATGGTACTGGATGGACCAGACATCAAAGAGCAATTTGTACCTGTATCCCTTACTGCACTGAGTAAGGTACTGGATGGACCAGACATCAAAGAGTAATATGTACCTGTATCCCTTACTGCACAAGTGAGTATGGTACTGGATGGACCAGACATCAAAGAGCAATTTGTACCTGTATCCCTTACTGCACAAGTGAGTATGATACTGGATGGACCAGACATCAAAGAGTAATATGTACCTGTATCCCTTACTGCACAAGTGAGTATGATACTGGATGGACCAGACATCAAAGAGCAATTTGTACCTGTATCCCTTACTGCACAAGTGAGTATGATACTGGATGGACCAGACATCAAAGAGTAATATGTACCTGTATCCCTTACTGCACAAGTGAGTATGGTACTGGATGGACCATACATCAAAGAGCAATTTGTACCTGTATCCCTTACTGCACTGAGTAAGATACTGGATGGACCAGATATCAAAAAGCAATCTGCTCCAGAGCAGCCTCAATCTAGTGCATCTCTAACCTTCTCACAACTCCTGGCGTTCAATAATGTGAAATCTCAGACCAGCCAAGCTACCTCTACAGCAAGCCGTTGTCACAACAGAGATGCAGAAATGTCAGTACCTATTTATCTTGCCTTAAAGATCCATGGAGAAACAGGAAAGCGAGGTCTACTTGACACTCTCTACAGCATGGAATTGTGCATTTCTTATGATCGTGTGCTTGTCATTTCTATCTTTGCAACAGCTGCTGGCGATAATATAAACCATAATCCTAGCGCCACAACAGCAACAGATTCATTTCATGGCACCAGCATTTCTTTGATGCAGCACCCAACAGTGGAGGCTCAAGGAACAGCATGTTCTATTCCAGTGATTGATAGAAGTGTGCCAAAGATGAAAAAGATTGATGCACTGCCTGCTTCATACACCAATGTGCATCCAGTAGCTCTGCCTAAACCTGATCCTGTTGTGCCTCATACAGAATGACAAACCAGAAGTACCTAGTCTAGCCAATGCACTAGCAAAGGTGTATGAGTATAGTGGACTCTGATGTAGTGGAGACTGTCAAAGGTTTCTACAAATTGAGTCAGGAACAATACGACCTCTTTGTTAAAGAGAGATTTGTGGAGCGATCCAAACCAATTAAAGAACCAATACAGAAGAACAAGCTGCCATTGTTGTCCCAAAAGAAAGCTCCTCAAAAGCAGAAGGATGGCTGTGCTTTATTCTCCAGACTGTACATAGTATGTCAGTCCCGAGAAGGCAATATCAAAGAATTTGTCAAGCATGAGAATCAGCCATGGCCCCCATCATTGTCCAAGAGCAGTGAAATGAGATCTGGCAACAAAGTAGAGCCTCTTGCATATATTGAGGCACAAGCACAACCTCCAGATGCAACCCCATAAGTAACTGCACTGGTATTGGATGGTGATGTGATTGTTCAAATGCTTTCACCAGGAACCTCGCAAATATTCCAAGATTACATCAACACTGTGTTCCTGACATATATCTTACAACAAGCTGGACATAGTATGGGATGCATCCCAGACAGCCTAAAGACAGCAAGCAGAGAGAAACGAGGCAAAGGTTTGAGGAAGAGGGTTACTCCTATGTCAATTGTGACCAGTAACTGGCAGAGTTTCCTCCATGTCAATGAACATAGAACTGAGCTGTTCCATCTGCTGGTGGAACAAATTTTTAAAACTGAAACAGAAGGCAAACAGGAATACAGCAACCTTGGGGACCAAGCACTTTGTTCACTGGCAGAGAGGACAAAAGTCGCATTGAACCATGCTCCTCACACTAGGAAGCTCACACATGTTTGATGCTGCATCTATCAGATGCAGCACACGATGCACACCAACAGATCATGATCCGGACAGCAGACATAGATGTGGTTGTCATAATTGTGTCTAACTTGCACAACATTCAAGTGACTGAAGTGTGTGTACCCTTTGGTGTGGGCAATAAGGCTGTTTAAATGTGTAAATGGCTTGGTTTTGTTTACTGCCTGTAAATGTTTACAAAATCGGTAAACATGTAAACAAACATGCATATGGCTGTTATTGACACAGAAGCAACTATTTCCAATTAAATTATATGTTTCCACATCTTTGTTTAAGAAGATTGTTTAGTAGGACTTTTATGTTAATTCTTTTATTAAAGCATGTATCTATGATTTTCGCATCGAATGTGGTATCGCTAGGAAAAGAGCCAAAGTTAATAAGAATTAGATACAGTGCGCATTACACAACATTACACATCAGATTCACTTACTGTTAATACTGATAAAAAAATGTAAACTACAGTATTTACCTTTAAACAACATGTTTGTTAACAGAACCTTTGATTAGTAACATTTTCTAAAAAAAAAAAAAACAGAAACACTGTTCCAAGTTTATAAGCCACTGCATAGTTTCTTGGTCATTGCAGATCCAACAAAAGCATCCCATGCTCATGTCTAGGCAGTACATCTGTATCCAGTACCAATTTTATCATCATGTGCAGATTGTAGGAAACAAAATCACCATAATCCTAGGGATGTTTTACTGAAATTGTCAGTATAATTCAACAAAGACATGTCTTATAAACTGAACCTGTCATAAATATGGGGAGAAGGACATAAAGCAAATGAAACAATCACAAGTTGTGCAAGGTATGGCATGCACATTATAATAGCTGTCAGCTGTTCAGTAAGATTAGTGAGTAGATAGGGGGAAGAGTTGAGTTTCTAATCATTTAGTTTAAATGGCATCATTTTGGTTATTGTAAACCATGTACATGTTTAGACATTTTGGTAAATGTTGAAGCCTGAACACACACCATAGGTACATTACAGCACATTAAATTGCAGCCACTTTGGACCCAAGGAAAGCAAAGGAATTAACAATGTTTCATGCATTCACCAGGTGTGATGTGACCTCATTCTTTGCTAAGAAAGGCAAAAAGTCAGCTTTGGACACATGGAGGCCCCAAAACATATCCCTGACACTACTGTGGTGCTACTTGAAAAGTTTGTGGTACTTTCATATGATAGAACCAGTGAACTGTGCAAAGTAAATGAGGCAAGGCAGAATGTTTTCAAGGTCACAAGCCCTGGAGAATATCCCACCAACACAGGTGGCTCTCAAACAGCATACAATGTGTGCAGTCTATCAGAGAGAGCATGTATGCAGAAAGGTACTGCAAAGTGATCCAAACTTACCCAGTACAGCAGACTGGGGTTGGGAGAGGAAAAGTGGGTCTCCATGGAAATCAAAGTGGACAACTCTTGCCCAAGCTCAAGAAAAGTGATATGAACTGATACACTGTAATTGTAAGTAGGTATGCAGAGGCCTGTGCAGGTACTACAAGGCTAGCCTCAAGTGTACTGCACTTTGCCACTGTGAAGGAAACTGTTTTCAGGACTAACTGACCTTGAATAATTGTAGTGACATGACATACTTTACAATATGAACATATGCCACACATAAAACAAGTATCTAAGTTTGTGATGAACATTTATCTACTGTGGATGAGGTAATGGTTTGTTGACCTTACTTTGTGCATGCCAACACTTTCACAGAGAATAATTTTTACGACAAGATGTAATATTTGAATATTGTTTTCAAAGTTTGAAAGTTGTTTTTTGCAAGTATATTAATGATGTATAAAGAACCTTCACTTTTGACATAAAATCTGTAGGAAAAGCTAAGTGTGATTCTGTACTTAGTGTTTTTAATTACTTTTGAAATGCTTTGTCAAGCAGGATAATAGTGACATGCATGTTCAGACTAAGAGTTTGACAAATAGGGATCATTTATAAATAATCTTGTTCCACAGAATAGACTTGTGACCATGTTCATGTTTATGTCCTATAATACTGTATCAATTTGCACACATAACAAAGATATTTTCAAGCTCATCTTTGGGTTAAGGATGTCTGGTGTTAATGTTAGGTCTATAATGAATATAACATGATTTTTAAAAAAACAGTTGGTTAATTAAACTGTTTAATAACCTTGTTTCCTAGTGAATCACTGACATGTATGTTTATTTAGTTAAAAGTGATATTATATGATTTAATATTACACCTTGAACATGCACATGCCTTGTTTTGTATATATTGCTATGAAAATACATTTTAAATCTGTCATCTAAGTCTGTTTGGACCTTACAATCACCATCTGGAACAGCCTATTGATGTACCTTGCGTGTGTAAGTAAACATCACTGTAAAAATTTAATCACTTTAATTTAAAAGCAGGAGTAGATATCAGGGTGGTTCCATAACAGGAAATGTTTAGGCATTATCATTGCATGTCCATGCTAAGTTTGGCACTTTTAACACAAAGTGCATGATTTCACAAAAATCCTGTGTTAACCGCCCTGCTATAGTTAGAATATTTCCATTCTGCAAAGTGATTAGGGTGTACAAAGATTTTCCATGGATTCCAGCACAAAAATGGCTACAAATCTGGAGTGTAACTTTTGATGGCAGGGTTGTTCCAGTAGGTAGCAAGACCAAGAACACGTCATAGCACATGTGTTGCAACTGGAACACACCCTTGCTTATCAATGCATCTCACAAGGATGTGATCATACTATTGGAAAAATGTGAACTCTAACTAATGCTAGCTATTCTAAGTTATAACTTTGCGAAATGATTGCATTACTGGTTTTATTCAGGTAGATCATACTTGTTACTTAAAAAAATAGCTAATGAACATAATTATCATGAAAAAAGCTGGCATTGGATTATTTACCATCAACTATGACTGCATAGTGTTACATAAACAGTTGAAGCAAATTTTCTTTTTCTGGGTTTTTAATTTTGTATTTACTCTCACAGTTACAACAGCATCCTACCACATGATACTGTCGAACACTACATTCTCGGTTTGCCGGGGAAGGGGGAAGTTTGAGGACGAGAGACATCATTCGCATCGATGCAACTTACTGATATTGAATATGATGCACTACTATCTCGAGTAAGTGCATTAATCGTAATTTCTCCAACCTCACAAGAAACAGTAGCATAGTATTCTGTAACGTTCATGTGAAACGCCGGGGACATTTTCCACGGCGTTATCATTAGCTTTTCAAGGTTGCAGTCGTCCATCTTGAATCCTAGGACGCTTCAATGTGGAATAGCACACGGGGGACTAAGTGGATAATATGTCTGATCTTTTTGCTATTTTAAATTTTGAGGGGAAAAAAAATTGTAGTGATGTAACAATTAACAACAATGTATTTAATTAATCGGAAAGAATTGAAATTTGGTTTTGATTTTGTTGGGGTCTTCGGTCGTACTTGATTCTTTAAACACTGGATAGAAGAGAATATCCATCTTTATCTGGTGTTAACACTAGTCCGAGTATCTTTTTCTACTTCTTTTGCTTTAACTTGGAGGCACGGTAGCTTAGTGGTTAGCTAGCTAGACTCCTGCATAGTAGTACATGTAGTCTGGTACTAGTAGTTCTAGTACTATTAGCAGTACTTATTTCGTAAAATCAACATGTATTACATACAAATGTATATACAAGACCTGAAACATAAAAGTAAGTAAGATAAAAACAGTACAAAAGGGACAGATTACATTTAAGCGATACGTACACAATGATACATGCTAACGCATTATACGAAAGAGATACACATTACACAAGTAAAACAACATATTGATTAAACCTAGGATTACCCATAAAGCTTTTTTTGAAGGGGGGGGGGGGGGCTTACTTAGGGGGCAAACATTGTAAGATCAGTATATAAGAAGATAAGTAAATTAAAGAACAGGTTACAACGATGGTAAGCTGAAGAAAAAAAATACAAACAATATAATAATTAAATGTGAATAAAAATAAGATAAACACACCATTCATACAGATGAATATAACTAAGAGGTGGGCGATGCTGGGATGAAATGTGGATTAGTAGTCACTGGGTAAGAATAGGTGTCTCAAATTAATTTTTTGCTGAAAAACAATATTAAAAAAATAACAAATAAAAATAAAACTTTTGGAGGTGTCGATTTCATAAGATGCAAGGCCGGGTCGGCTGACGTGTTGTGTCCTTTGGCAAGACAATTTACTTTCATTGAGTAACAAAACTAATCAAGCCCTTATGGGAAAAAAACACCTTAAGCGGACTGAGCCCAACCAAACCAAACTGTTGTTGTTCGTCTCTGACGCACGCCAGTCATTTAACTTGTTCCATCACACAAGCACTTAGGGGAAGTCGCATGTTAAAACTTGTGTACAAATTGCAGGCTACAAACATGACAGTAGTATAGGGGGGTATCGAGGCCCATGAGGGGGCACTTAAGGCCCGTACGGGAATTTAACATGGAGGGGGCACTTAAGGCCCGTACGAGAATTTAACATGGGGGCCTCTCTGGGCCCGTACGGGAATTTAATATGGAGGGGGCACTTTAGGCCCGTACGGTCATGTTTATGGGACAGAAGTATTTTGAGAGGGATAGAAGTGACACATACACCTAACACACAAACACAAAATATAGAAAGTGTTTTAAGGCAATCTGAGAGTAATCTTTTTCGAGAGAGATGCGTGGCCCTGAAAAGGGCCGTTGGATTGGTGTGAAGTGAACACAGAGCACATCTCATGGAGGATCTTCTTCTTCTTAAGCTTCGACGGACTTCAGGCCCGTACATCAATACCCGCTTCAGGCAACCTTGTCTTTCGATACAGATTCTTCTGTTCCATATCGGTGTAGTGGTGATCTTGGTGATTGCCCATGATGCTTTGACATACATCGGGAAGTCTGGGTTAAACAACATCCCCGATACGATGGTGGATGACTCTACAGAGGTATACATCTTTTCTTGAGTGGTCTTGAGAACCGGTAAAGCTCTGTGATAAAAGCGGCGGTATATATAGCCCAAGAGCGGATTGAAACGGATCGAAATGAACCACCAATTCAAACGCGAGTTACAACAGGGTAGGTCTCTCTTCCAATCAGAAGAGAGCGGGGGGGGGGGGGTAACGTCATCTTTAGTATATAGGCGTCACAGCGTTCGTAGGGTTTTACTTTTGGCGGCATAGTTTGAGTATGTCTGATGCCACGAAGACCATGTATTGGGGTGAGCCTGCGACGGAAAGTTATGTTCGGAGTGAGAGTACGACGACAGCAGCGAATGCAGTGGTGAACTTTCAACCCGAAGATTTTAATTTAGATTTTGTGGATTTTCTGTCATCTTCTCAAGAATTTTTGCCTGAAAAACCACCACCGCTGTTGTACCACCAACATCTTTACCTGTGATAGATGATTTTAAAAAGAGGCAAAAAGAAGAATTGGAAATATTTTTACATCGTCAGAGAGAAGCCGAAGAAGCCTTTCTTCAGCAAGAAGAGGAAAGAAGAAAGCAAGAAGAAGAAATAAGAAAGTTAGAAGAGTAGAAGTGTGAAGGACAGAAGGAAGGGAGTGATGAAAACAAAACGGTGAGTTTATTACAAGACATTTTAGCTGAGTTAAAGCATCTGAGAAATATGTATCAGATTTCTTTAACACAACCCAAGAGAAAGAGACCCTCACGGGCGAAACATTCTAAACCCATCACTACTACTACTGAGATGCTACCACCACCACCACCACCATTGACTACTACTATCAAAGCAACAGGAGGAGGAGGAGGAATAGGACATGGCCGTGGAAAGGGATTGAGACAGTCAAAACTCATCATGTCCAGTCCATAAGTTTGTTTAAGAAACAAACACCCCAACGGTCCTTTTCAGGGCCACCTACATTTCTTAGAAAAGAAATAATCCATTTGCCAAAAATCAAGTAAAACTTTAAACCCCATTCCATGGTTTGTGTAAGAGTGAGTGCGTGCTCTAAAAAAACAAAACCAAAAGACACTTCTTTTTTTTCCATGGTGGTATATTCTCTAAAAAAAATCACAATGAACATTTCATAACACAACACTTATAGTTCATTGTTCACTGTCTGTCTCTCTTTGTCTTGAATTTCTTCACAGGGATCAAGGGTTCTTTTTCTTCTTCTTCTTCACTGTCTTCCAGTCGTCTGGCTTTCTTGCCTTTCTTGACGACGGGGATGAGTTCTTCTTCTTCTTCTTCTTCTTCTTCTTCTAGGGCTGAAGATCCCTCTGCTTCCTCCCTCTCTTATTGGCTCTCTTGTTTCTTAGGACACTCTGAAGACCAATGTCCTTTTTCTTGACAATGATAACAGGTATCTTTCCCTTTCTCTCTCTTTTCTTTTCCTTGGTTTTTTTTACCTTGTGGACATTCTGGAGCCCAATGTCCTTTTTCTTGGCAGATATAGCAAGTATCTTGACTTTTATCTCGAGAGGCTAAGGAGGAGTAGTCCTTAGTCTTATTGAAAGTGGTATACTTTCGAAGGACTGTCTGCAAATCTCTGACCAGAAAGGCAATTTGTCTTCTTGACTCTTCCATCTTCACTGTTTGAAAGTTGAATAACGAATAGTGATTCTGAGTGTAGGAAGGTCTCTCTATATATAGGGAGATACGCTGTGTAAAACTTAATCAGATTCAAATGAGACATCAAGATGAAAAGATCACGCACTTTCAATAAGAAAACAGACGAAGAAGAAGAAACTAAGAGGCCACGACGACGGAGACTTTCCGTGCCGCCTGAAACACCGCTCGCTGAAGTGCTAGCTCAAGTCCATGCCAGCGATTTCGAAGAGGACATGAGTGAGCCTGAAACCACACCTTCCACCAAACCAAAAGAATCCACAATCCCTCACCAAGAAAGTCCTTCCGTGGCTCCCGAAAAATACTATCATATTCGAGAGACGCAAAAAATGACCTCTAGAAAATTTAGAACTACGGCTTACACTTACACCGTCCACTTTAAAGACTCCAAGTCTGAAGTGCCTCCCGAGAAAGCTGCAGGGTTCATTACCGATTTGTGGGATTCTTTGTTACAGACCTTGAAACGACAATGCGGAGCCAAAGAGGATGATCGGTTGAGACTTTCCATCCATCACGACAGTCTCCTGTCTGGATCGAGTTCAGCACCCCGGCAGAATTAACACCTTCTAAAGTCATGAACAAAATCGAACACGTTCAACAATCCAACGAAGAGTTTACCATCACGGATGGAAAAGCCACACTTCACATGACTCACGTGTCCCCTCCTCGAGGTAGCGGACGAAGCAGGAAATCGTTACTGGTGGACGACCTTCGCAGTACCAAACAGAGTGTCGTCCAAATTGACAATTTATCAGGACCAGATGTGCTTGGCCCGGCCATCGTGATGTGGAAAACGTATGCCTACAAGAACAAGACCTCAGAATGGAAAAGAGTATGGAAGAACATTCGACGATCGTACAGATCCCAACAACGAAAAGAAGCAGAACTCCTGTTACGACAAGCAGGCATACCAAAAGAGATCGTGTGTGTCATTTCTCAAATGCAACAACTTCAAGACGTCTTGGCTCCTCGCTACACCTTGAAAGTTCACCTTCAAGAAGATCGCGGAGCTCTGCTGTTTCGAGGACCCGATTTCCCCGAAGGAAAATACATTCACATCTATCATCACCAAGAACATTTCGATGCCATCACCAGTATCACAGGATTTCTGGGATACTCTTACTACTGCGAGAAATGCGAGCAAGGATTTAACAGTCAGGAGAAACACATTCATTGCGGAGAGAAATGTCGGGGCTGTTTAGCTTCCAAGCCATGCCTTCCTGAAAAACACGTGCATTGCTCGACGTGTCGACGAACCTTTGTCAGTCCCTCTTGTTACGAACAACATCGCAGGACACAAGCTCACCAGCAGAAAAGCGCTTGTGACTTATTGAAATTATGTTCCACGTGTGGACAGCTGATTCGAACCAACGACCCCAAGAGACACGTTTGTGCTGGAAAGAAAAGATGCCGCATTTGCAGCCAAATCGTAGACTATCGACATCAATGTTATATTCAAAAGTACGACAATACACTGGAGAAAGAATTAAAGGGTGATCCTAACAAGAACAAGAACAAAGTGGATTTAATCTTTTTTTATTTTGAATGCATGCAAGAGACGGGCATTCACATCCCTAATTTCTGCGTTGCTCATCGAGCATGTGAGAAGTGTATCCAAGAACCTATTCATGTTCACTGTCTTCATTGTAGTAGGATTCCAGGAGAACGTGAAAAAATCTTTCGTGGCCCCAACACTCTGCCCGAGTTTGCCCAATGGATCTTAGACCCTACCGACGACACTTGGAGCGAAGAGGACATTCAACGTTACGGGACCTGTCATCGCTATGCTACCGTCATGGCTCACAATTTCTCGGGATACGATGGACAGTTTCTTCTAAAATATTATTCACAACAAGGTACCGAATGCCCCAAAGTCACCATGAACGGAGCCAAACTCATATACATGCAAGTGGGACAAGTCCAGTTCAAAGATTCCATGAGTTATTTGACCATGCCTTGAGTCGAATGCCTAAAACATTTGAAATGACAGAAATGGCCAAAGGATATTTTCCCCACTTTTTCGATACGGAAGCCAATCAACACGTCGTGCTGCCGCATTGCCTGACGTTCACTATTTAGACCCTGACGGAATGCACACCGAACACCGAGAAGCCTTTCACGCTTGATATCACGCTCACGCTTCAGAACCGTTTGACTTTCAAGAAGAAATGTTAAAGTATTGCCTATCCGATGTGGACATTTTACGTCGTTGTTGTGGAAAGTTTCGACAATTATTTCAAGATCACGGAGAAGTCGATCCTTTGAAAGAAGCGTGCACCCTACCCAAAGCCTGTACCTTAGTGTACACCAAAAAGTTCATGCCCGAGAACGAACTAGCCATCATAGACCCTAACACTTCTCTCTTTGTCAGTCGTCAATACTCTGCCAAAGCATTGCGCTGGTTGCATTACTTGTGCCAAAAGGAAGACAAATGGATACAACATGCCAGAAACGGAGGGGAGAAAAGAAAATAGGCAGTCTTTCTGTGGATGGTTGGGATTTAGAAAACCCTCAGACGGTGTACGAATTTCAGGGATGTTTATTTCACGGATGCCCTACCTGTTTTCCTCAAAGACACCTGAAAAGTCCTTTTTCAGATTCCACCATGGAAGAGTTGTACGAACGCACCTACCAACGCCGTCTGAAGTTAGAAAGTCAAGGATACCATGTGGTAGAAATGTGGGAGCACGAGTACGATCGACGTTTCAAAACCGATCCTGAATTTAATCGCATTGCCGAAAGTTACGACGTAGTCGACATTGAACCTTTGGATTCACGCCACAGTTTGTTTGAAGGACGAACCAATGCCACACGCTTGCTGTACGACGTAGATGAATCAAGAGGAGAAGAAATCAAATACATCGACGTGTGTTCATTGTATCCTTGGGTGTGCAAATACAAGAGATTCCCTACCGGACACCCTGAAATCCTGACAGAACACATCGACGTGGAACACATTCGTCAATACGAAGGATTGATCAAATGCAAAGTCTTACCCCCGACAAACTTGTACGATCCTGTCTTACCCCATCATTGCCAAGGAAAACTGATGTTTCGTTTATGCCGTCCGTGTGCCGAAACATGCAACCAAGATCATCCCTGTCACCACACGGAGGAAGAACGCGCTTTGACAGGAACGTGGGTCAGCGCCGAATTGTTTCGGGCTCTGGATCGGGGATACCGCTTATTGAAAGTATACGAAATTTGGCACTTTCCAACCACAGCACAATACCAAAAAGACGACCCCTCAAATCCAGGCATTTTCTCAGGCTACGTCAACCAATTTCTGAAACTGAAACAAGAAGCCAGCGGCTATCCTTCTTGGTGTCAGACGCCAGAAGATCAAGTCCAATTCAAAGAACAGTACCGTGCCGTAGAAGGCATCACTTTGGAAGACGTAGAAAAGAACGAAGGAAGAAGATCGTTTTCCAAAGTCATGTTGAATTGTTTATGGGGAAAAATGGCACAACGTATGATTTTACCCAAGACGGAATACTTGGCAGATCCCAGTCGCTACTTTCAACTAGTGGACGACAAAGGAAAACTAGTCAAACACGTAGAAATCATCCGTGAAGATTTGATCTAGGTCAATTACGAAGAAGAATCCAAGTTTGTGCACCCCGACGAGTTTAGCAATGTGGTCATTGCAGCCTACGTGACAGCCAAAGTTCGCTTGAAATTGTACGACGAAACTTTAGAAGTGTTTTGAGATCGAGTCCTGTACTTTGACACCGACAATTGTATGTACATCCATCGCCCTGGTTGCCCACACCCCACAATCGAAGGAGATCGCTTAGGAGCCTGGACGGAGGAGCCATACCATACAACCACTGAGTGATTGATCTACTGTAAACTCCAAGTTCGATCACGACCTGAAGTGCGATGCGGTGCCTTGCGATGAGACGGATGCCGTACGCTTTGACATCAGCGATGCAGCACGACCTTGTCAATCCTCCTCTGCGACCCTCGAAAGCGATGCCGTGCGTGTGCCTTACCGCCCCACTAGTGATGCACAACGCCCTTTCTTCTTTATTGGGAATGCTAAACGTGTACCTACCTGCGGATGCCATCCCTACAGCAAAGAATTTTTTTTACACTGCCTGTGGCTTTGCCTGGCTATTGCAACTTTGAAAGGCGATACCAGACGTTCCAAGATAAGTGGCCTAAATATCTGCAAGGACCTACTCCCAAAGCATTAGCCAGATCCGGATTTTTATCTACTTGGGAGAAAGGAATAAAGTCAAGTGTTTCAGTTGTGGTGTGACGCTTCGCGAATGGGAGTATAAAGACTCGGCTTACTTGGAGCATGCCAGATGGTCTCCGCGCTGTCAGTACCTGCCTTTGTTTGGTGACATCGGGTACGATGATCCGGATGCCGGTCCAAAGAAGTAACACACGTCGGATACTTTACAAGAGCACATTCGTTGTTTGCCTCCGGAGCTACGAGAACGCATTTACCGAGAATTGGTTCAGATGCAAGTGAAACGCAAGGAACAATTGCATCCTTTACGACACAGACGTTTTAACCAGTGGTACCTGAATGGTATAAAAGAGCTGATTAGTACCAAGTTGTTCAAATGGTCAGACATTGATCGAATAGGAAATTGGTCCTGTAAGATTTTTGATGTCACGACTTCTACCTACAATGTGGGAGTGATACACAGAATTCCATGGAACGACGTTGAGGAAAAAAAAGTGACAAACGTAGAGGAATACAAAAAACCTTTACAAGAAGTGTCACCTCAAGACGAAACGCCTTTACGTTGTATGAGGTGTAGTAAGGTTATCACTGAACATCTTGGATATCCTTTACCCACCGATTCCATTTGGCAAGTGTATGACTATTTCGTCACAAAGAAAGACTTGACTGTGAATGACTAGCTTAGAAGAGCACATTCGTTGTTTGCCTTTGGAGCTGCGAGAACACATTTACAGAGAGTTTGTCAAGATTCAAGTGAAACGTAACTCAGAGTCATTCCTCGATTTTTAAACTATGCTTACTTCCACAGTATGAGAAAACTGATTCTTCGGAGAGACTATCACAGGTGCTGTGGAGTAGACTATCACAAAACATACCAACCTTGGGAACGTGGATATAAAAGCGAACCATGCCAGGACCGTTGTCTTCACTTGTGAAACGTATTCCGTGGAAGGAAGTCAACGATAGTGTTCAGACCTTTGAGGGTTATAGACACCTGACACAGGAACTGTTTCCATTGAATTTTGGAATCTATGCGGTGTGTGTGTTAGTGACTACTTTTCTTGGATTTCGTTTCCCAGCACATTCGTTGTGGACTATTTTGGAGGACGAGTGTTTGTTGTGGATTATTTTAATGAACGGTACATACAAAAAAAAAACATGACCATTCACGTGTTATCGTCGAACGAAAGACAAATTGTGCTCAAAGTGTTGAGAATTGTGATGAACACTAGTTGTGTACCTCCGTGTGAAGAAGACATTGGTCAAACTTTATCTACACTTCATACTTTCCAAGAAGTGTGCATCGCTAGTTGGTTACACCAACAACTTTATGATTGGAAAGATGTACGTGACTGGAAAAGTGTTGGTTTCGATGCTTGGCTACAAGAAGTGGCGCACTTTGCCAAGGACCTGGCGCGTCACTAATTTTCCAAGACAAAAAGAAGTTAATAACTTGAAACCAAAGTTCACCATGACACTCGAACCTCAAGAAGAAAAAGAAGACCACACCGTCGTACCCATAGAAACACCTGAGGAACAAACCACCTTTCCGTCAGAGACATTTCATTCTTCCACCACCACAGAGACAAGAATATCACCAATGCGTGTGCACTCCATTCGTGGGACACCTATTCATCCAGTGTCTGGTTGTTGTACATTGACTTGTTATACAGAACTTTGATTCTTTTAGTGGTGGTCTTATTGTTGTATCTAACCATTTTTGCTGTATGCGTTTTCGTACTTCATGACCTGTAAATATGTTTTTGTTGTTTGTTTGGTTTTTTTTTTTTTGTTTGTTTATTTTGAGAAAAACATTAAACGTGTATGAAATGTATAAAATGTCTTGTGTCTTTCGTGTTCTTCTCAAAATTCTTCCTACCTCAGTCATGGCTGCATCTTCCTCTGTCTCGTCTGCCTCTTCTTCTTCTGTGGTCAAAGTGATTGACGAAAAGTTAGATCGTCCAAGATGGGAAGCTTTGTATCTGCGCCATCCCTTTTACATGTTGATTGCTGGACCGAATGGTTCAGGCAAAACCGAATTTGTCAATCGTTTGATCGAACACAAATCTCATGTGTTTGATCGTCCTCCTCAACGTATCGTGTGGTGTTACAAAGAGTGGCAATAGTCTTACACTTTACTTCGTGAAAGTCAAGGTGAAGCCATTTCGTTTGTGGAAGGCATACCTCGTGAAGACGATGGGATCGTTCTGACGTGAGTCAAACACATCTGGTCATCTTCGATGACATGTTAGGAGGAGACGAAGAAGAAATTAAACTTTGGTTTACACGAAAAGGAAATCATCGTAATGCTAGCATCATTTACATTACTCAAAATTTATTTCAACAAAATAAAGCCCATTTTACCATTAGTCTCAACGCTCATTACGTGGTGTTGTTTAAAAGCCCCAGAGACAAATCTCATGTGCAAGTGTTAGCCAAACAGTTAGGCATGCCTTGGCTAAATTATGCGTACGACGATGCCACTCAAATACCTCATGCGTATTTACTCATCGATTTAAAACCTACCACTCCCGAGTATTTGAGACTTCGTACCAGTTTGTTTCACCATTGGTGTCAAGAAGGAGGTCCCGTCATTTACACGTCCCCTTCGGTCACTCTCTGAAAGAAAAAAACCTATAAAAACATGCATCGCGTCATTTCTTTCTCACAGTCTTCGAGATGACTTCCTTTTAATCTCATCCTCTTGCCAAATTGATTCGTGCCTTGTATGGCATCAGTCGCGAAAAAAATGCACAAATCCGTGCCCATTTGTTAGAAGCTAGTCTCAAAGAAGTGTTACGATGGTTTACTTTGACAGCACGTCAATTACTTCAAGGCATCATTCACATCCCTCATCAAACCCAACGTTTTTTTTAAAAACATAAAGTGGCGTTGTCACAACTGGCCGATCCTAGAATCGATCCACGCACTAAAAAACAAATCATTTTAACCGCTGGTGGTAGTGGTTCTATAGGAGGTGTCATGATTCGTTCTCTTTTGAAATGGGATCCTAATGCCTAAGCCAAAACCAAAACCAAAAAGAAAAGTCCCAAGAAGAAAAACCCTAAAAAGAAAGTCCCTAAGAAGAAAAAGAAGAAGAAAAGCCCTTCCAAGAAAACACCAACGACCACCACCACAACTAATACCTGAAAGAGAGGTACTGCTGCTATGACGCGCACGTATTCCCGAAAGCCACGAGAGGCAGTGACGGTGTCTCCTTCTCCTCCGTCCACATCTTCTTCCTCGCCCTTCGTCATGATGCCTGCCAAACCGGATTTAAGATCCGTGTTTCCTAATTTGATGCAAAAATGGAAACCCATTTCGAAAGTCACCACTCCGGAGGCCTCTTCTTCGTCTGCTTTAGCCTCTGAGGCTGCCGCTAAAAAAGTACCCTCACCAAAAACCAAAGTCCAAGAGAGAACTGGCGTGTTACAAAGTTTAGTGGATTTATCCAAAGAAGAACTGAAACGATTTAGTCCGTTGAAAACACCTCAACGTCGAGTGATGCCTGTCGTGAAGATGGTACGCCGTGCGGACAATCAGTGGAGATTTGTTCCAGTACAAAATAGAAGTGTGACCTCCCAGAGACCTCAGTTCTATTGTTTGTACCTGACATCCAAGATGACCCCCAAACGTGCACACCATTCTACTCGTCCCAAGAAAGGCAACACCAAAAAAGGACTTCCACCTCGTCTGGCCAAACATTGGGACGTGTTGTCTGTCCTGACTAAATCCAATCCTCCCATGCGAAAACAACTCATTCAAACAGCCCCCAAAGAAATCATCGATACCGTGTGCGAATGTTGTACCTTTGTCCAAGATACAGAAACAAAAATTAGGCAAACATCGGAACGTTCTTCGCCAAATGGTCAAAAAGAAAATACCTCTCCGTCAAAAGAAAAAAATGATGGTGCAACGAGGAGGATTTCTACCCATGCTGATAGGACCGATTGCTGGACCTCTTTTAGGAGGAGTCATGTGATAAAGACGGGAAGAAAAAAAAAAGAAGATAAAAATGACACCCTTGTCTGGAAAGACAACATTCTTGTACCTTTGGATCTTATGGAAGGACGAAAACTGACTTTAGTTCCTTACAAACGATGGATGGAATTCCATCGTTAGAACGAACAACGGATACCTCATTTACCTCCCAATCCGAATCTCAACGAGATGTCACAGTTACAACAAGAATTACAATCGCTCATGGATCGAAGTGATTTGTCAGAAACAGAAAAATCGCAACGGTACGGTCAACTCTTGCAATGTCTTCAACTCTTTCACCAGAAAGCTGTAGGCGAAACAGCTCAACCCACTCTGAGAGATTTCAAGGCCATGATGATGAAAAGCGAACATAAAGTCACCACCACCAAGACAGCATACACCGCCACGGGGATGACAGTGAAAGAAGAAGAGTTACAAACTTCACCCCCTAAAAAAATACGAAAGTTAACCACACCGGGTCGGATCAAAAAGATGATGTCCACCCTTTTACCATCAGAAGAGAAAAAAAAAAGAAGTGAAGACAAAGGTCAAAACAGAACCGATGACCCCTGTTCACACATCCTCCTTTACACCAGTGGCTCGTCGGACACGTAAAGCATTGCAATCCAAAAAAATACCACTCGAAGAAAAGAGCATTGGTACTTGGTTGACTTATTGAGGAGTCAAATCATGGAAAAACATTTAGTTAGCATTTACTACAATCCTGCCCATGCTGCTGGTTACGGAGGAGTTCAAAAATTGTATCGGACTGCTAAAACTAAATTGAAAAGTGTACGTTTGCCAGAAGTACGACGATGGTTACAAGAACAATCGACGTACACATTACACAAACCCATTCAACGAAACTTTTCTAGAAGTCAAACCAAAGTGGATGGCATCGATCATCAATGGCAAGCAGATTTAGCCGACGTCTCTCATTTGGCAGCGTACAATCGTGGTTACAAATATTTGTTTTGTGTCATCGACGTGTTTTCCAAATACGCTTAGGTCGTTCCTTTGACTTCTAAAAGCAGTACCGCTTTAAAACAAAGTGGTCGTCACCCTTTACGATGGCAAACCGACAAAGGAACCGAATTTCTAAACCAAGCTTTTCAAAAAGAATTGACACAAAGGCACATTCATTTCTTTACCACCGAAAATGCTGAAACCAAAGCTAGTGTCGTGGAACTTTGAAAGAACGCATGTGGAAATATTTTACACATCAACACACTCTCAAGTACATCGACGTGTTACCACGTTTGGTCAAAGCTTACAATCAATCGTACCATCGTAGCATTGGATGTGCCCCCGAAGAGGTCATCCTTGAAAACGAAGTGACGGTGTTTGATAAATTGTTTGGTACACCAAAGATGGGACACCAGAAAACCCTAGTGCTTAAGACGGGAGATTGGGTTCGCATCGGAAAAACCAAACGCACTTTTGACAAAGGTTATTTACCCAACTGGACCACCGACTTGTTTCGTGTCACTGGACCAGTGCGTGGACGTGATCCTCCCGTCTATAAATTGGAAGACATGCACGGAGAAGTGTTAAAAGGAACTTTTTACTTGCCTGAGTTACAACGAGTGACCAAAAAAGAAGACGACTTGTACGACATCGAAAGCATTCTCGAACGAAGAACACGTAAAGTGGGCAAACGTCGAGTAGAAGAAGTCAAAGTGCGTTGGAAAGGATATCCCCCTACTTTTGATTCTTGGCTTGCCGCTTCCCAAGTCGTCGACTATAAAAAGAAGAAGTAACCAACATGCCGTTCAACACAGCAGCTAACTCTTCTCCTTCGCAGAGTTCTTCTCTTCAAGAATTACAAAAACAATCTTTGTGGGTGTGGTGCGGAGAACGTGTGCCTAAAAATCAAATCGTCTTTTTCTGCCAAATCTTTGTGGTGTATTGTGTCATCGGAGTAGCCATTGCCAATTTGAGTTTGCAACAAGGGGACAAACAAATATGGACCATTTTACTCAGCAGTTGCATCGGTTATCTTTTACCCAGTCCTTCCTTGAAATTTACGACTGACAGTCACAGCAACAGTAGCCACCAGAACGGTACGGCCAACGCCAGTCCTCCTTCTTCCAGTCACCACAATACCAGCCCTCTTTTGGAACAGTTTGAGCATCATTCCCCTTTTTAACTCGAGTGACTCCTCGGAGACCAAAACCCTATTACTACTATGAATAAACAATATTATTTAACTTTACCCAGTGACAGTTCGATGGATGTGTTTCCCAACAACACCTTATGTTGTTTCACTGCTAAATTACCTCAGTCCATACAATTGGATCATTGGGAAGTGGGTTTGGTAGAAATCATTCATCCTAATCAAGCCCTCAACATCAACACAGGTCAAAACAGTTTCGTCGTGGATATCCTGAACGAGCAAGTGCAACAACACTTGGACACCAATGATCCTAGCCTTTACGAATCCAAAAAATCATTAAATACCAATCATCCTTCCTTGACTGTCTATACCATGAGAATTCCTGTTGGGTATTATTTTAGTGCTCGACATTTGGTGGACACCACTGCGACTATCTTCAACGCCAAAGCCAAGAAAACTGTCCTGATCGATTACCATCAAGTGGCTGGCCGTCTCTTGATGCAATTTTCGGACGACAAAATATTGTCCATCACTTTTTGTCCTGGGTTGTTTGATATTTTGGGTGGATACACAAAACTGGTTCCAATGAAAGACATCCACAGCAACGATCGATTTTACAAGAATTTTCGATACCCCCTCCAATTGAACGATGGACTGAATTTATTGTTTGTGTACTCGGATGTGATGGAGTACAACGTGGTGGGAAACACATCCGCTCCGTTAATGAGACTCATTCCTTTCAAAGCGGATTCTTCTGTCACCGCGTACGAAGAAGGTGGAAACACGTATCACGTTCACCGTGAATTTGTACATACTCATTATCTTCCAGTCAGTAAATCGAATTTTGACAGTGTCAACATTAGTATAAAAGGAGATTTGGGACATAGTGTTCTATTCACTAAAGGAAAAGTCACGGTGAAACTACATGTTCGAAAAAGGTTCTCCAGCGAATTGTAACACAAGATGTATCCAGTGTAGAGAGGAGTGGCTCGACAACGAGGACATGGTTTAGGAGATATGTTAAAATCTGCATTTCGGACGGTAGCCCCCATCTTGAAACCCATGGTGACTCGAGGATTGCATGCCTTAAAAGATGCCGCTTTGACGCAAGGAAAAGAATTTCTTCAAAACGTCCTCATCGACAAACAAAATCCAAAAGAAGCCTTTATGAGAGCAGGAAAAAATGTGTTGCTGCAAACTGGAAAAGATCTTTTGGGTCGACGAAAGACCCCTATAAATTCGCTTCACGCGTCTTGCCCTGGCATAACTTCTTCCTCCACTCCACAGGAAGGACAAGACAGAAAGAGACGTCGACACCCCTTCAGAGCTCATAAACCACACGGTGTTCAGAAAAAGAATAAGAAAAGAAGAACGGTCAGAGAATTAGACGTGTTTGATTACTAACTGTGAAAAAATGATGCACCGAGATTCTTGCGAATGTACCAAGTCAGAACTGGATCTGTTTGCCATGCCCCCGACCATGATGACGATGCAAGAATCCCAATGGGTCGAATTTCATCCTGTATCGTCTTTGAAGACTTCAGCTCCTATCGAATTTGAAATCAAAGGACAGACCGAAGATTGCATCGATCGCAATAGCAGCCACTTGTACCTGAAACTCAAAGTGATCAAAACGGTTGACAGCAATCCTGGGGCCGAGGCCAGAGTTGCTCCCGTCAATAATTTCATGAATTCCTTGTTCAGCGAAGTGGATTTGTACTTGAATAACAAACTGGTCAGCAGCAGCATGGATACCTACCCTTACCGTGAAAATCTCTTGACGTACGGAAAAGAAGCCAAGAACACCCATCTGGATGCTTCCGTGGTGTGTAAACCTGACACCTTGGATGCCTTCAACGACACAGTGTTGACAGAAGCTGACAATCCTCACAATGAGGGATGTGACGACCGTCAAAAGAAAATCAAACAAGGGCGCACTTTAGAACTGATGGATCGTTTGCATTTGGACATGTGGTTGCAAGACAAGAACCAAAAAAAGAAGAAGAAGAGAAAAATAGTGTTCCCAAATTTACTGGATTTATGACTTGTCGATGGCCAGAACAAGAAAAACATTTAGTCTCCTGTTATGTTACGGAATTGGCTGAAAGAATTACAACCCTGACTTGAGAACATTGTCATGGATGTCAAATCGATCATCCGAGTCATAAACAACACTACAAGTGCATGATGATGAGTGCAGAAGAAAAATTGGACGAATATCTGGAGAACGCATGGTCTCAGATCTCGGAAGGAATGGTGTTGAGAAAGTGGTATAAAGACTTGCAGGATTCTTCCTCACCTCCACTCACTCCTCTGGAGATCAAACGCATCGAAGCTCTCTTGCAACAGAGTACAGAGACTACCCGCCGTGATTCGTGGTGGACTTACTTGACAGATATATTCAAGCATAAAGTCAAGCGTGAATTGATGACTTATTATTACCTGTGAACAAAACAATCAAAGAATGGATACCTGGGAACTTCATTACCTGTTGACTCGCAGTTCGTACACTTCTTCTTGGAATCCTGTGGTGTGTGCTAAAGATGAACTTCCCCATCGCAAACCTAAAGACGTTCATGCCTATGTCATCAGTACGGACGACAGTCATCGACCAGGAACCCATTGGGTAGCCGTGTACTTTCCCAACGATCACAGTGTGGAATATTTTGATTCTTATGGATTACCTCCTTTGGAAGACGACATCATTGACTTTATGAGAAGAAATGCGGTCTCTACTCGATTCAATGATGCCAGATTACAAGGATCCGATTCTATGGTGTGTGGACAATATTGTGTACATTTTCTTCATCAACGCAGTCTTGGATATTCCTTAGAACAGTTAGTGACTTGTTTTGATAAGGAGTATGCTAGAAACTATGCCAAAGTAGAAAGATGGGTTTGGGAACATTATGGTTATCTCTTGTCTTTATTACAGAAACGTAGTGTGCATCGAGGACAAAATGATGTAGAACAGTGGAAGTCCAGTTTGACTTCCCAACGTTGTCAACCCTGTAAATACGTTCATGTGTAATCTTGTTGGTTTTTTCATTTTGTGTTAGAGAAGCTTCTTATTATGTATTAAAAAATGTTGAGTTTTGAAAAAAAAAGGGTGTTGTGTTGTTTCTTGATTAAAAAAAAATGAAATGGATATGCTCTTTCACTTCTTTCTATCCCTCTGAGGTAACCAAATCTGTCACATTTCTGTCTATCGATCTGAGATATGTTTTCCATCGCGTCCGCGCTTCCAGCATATAAAGCGGTGCGCTTGGCAGTCCAGTCACGAAAAAGAGGAAAAATATAAAAATAGGTTAAAAAAAAAAAAAAAAAAAAATCCATATGCAATAGAGGATATTAAATAGAAAATTCATAGGAAAAAAACAATACTAAAATACAAGACAAAACCCCAAAGTCCGAGGCGGGAGAGGAGGGGCCCTACCCAGGGAGGAAGGGATTGGTAGGCCGGGACCACTAGGGGCCCAGGTATGTCGCAAAGGCAACCCAATCCAGGCCCCCCCCCCCCCCCCGGGATGGAGAATCTCCACTTCCATGGATAAGATTTAGGGTCTAGTCAAACATCAAATCCAACTGACTTGACTGTAATCACAAAACTATTAAAATCAATTTAAATACAAAAAATCAAACAAAAGATCGGGGGATATAAATTTAAGAAAACATATTCAATACGTAGCACCGGTAACCCTTTTTTTTTTTTGTTGTTTTTTTTTTTTTGACCTTCACTTAATTCATTTAACACTCTAACAACCCATATCCCCTACTAATGAGCAATTAAGCTAAACTTCTGTCTTATGGGTTGGGCTCTGGTCTGATGCGAGATTTTCTGTCACGCTTTTAAACAGGTGCTAGGTTTCATACTAGCATACACCTGGGCGGAATCCCTGTGCATCCTCAAGGTCGGAGTGATCGCAGGATTTTCTGCTACCCAAAGCACTGGGGCCTGGAACCATATAGGCATACCAGGACTGAATCCTTGCTGGGGCCAGAAGACTAATCTTGAGATAGAGTTTGGAACATGAAATGTAAATCATTAATAACAAGCATGCTTAAAAATTACTTTTTCACCTTTTTACTTTTTTTTTTTTAACCATATCAGGATGCAAGCTAGATAACTACAATCCCAAAACTGTCAAGACAATAAGGTGGTCATAAACCCTGACCGTCAGGCCCTGCCGCACAAGGTGGCATCAAATTGGAAAAAATAAAATAGGGATGTAGATAAAACATAATAACTGTATCCCCAAAATATTAATACTATAAGGTGGTCATAAACCCTGACCATCAGACCCAGCCACACAAGGTGGCACCAAATTAGATAACCTAACTCAAGGATATAGATAGATATAAAATACCACATAAATATCATAGTATAAGGTGGTTCCAAGTCCACACCATCTGGCCCAAACTGCACAAGGCGGTTACTAAACCTCTTAATCGTTCTAAAGTACTTAAGATCAGAAGAATTCAAACTAAATCTTAAGAAACAAAAACTGGAACAACTAAATTAGCTAATATAAGGTGGTCCTTAATCCCGGACCATCAAGCCCAGCTACACATGGTGGCAACTCTCGAAACCTTAGCATAAATTATAAACTTCCATTAATAAACTTTAAATTTTTTTTAAGTTTATATATATATATATATATATATATATATATATATATATATATATATATATATATATATATATATATATATATATATAAGCCACATCACTAACCAATAACCACAGCCATATGGTACAAATATAATTTCAAAATTGGCAAGATTTTAATAAACAAAGACTTGAACAATATTTCTCTTTCTTTTCGGCAAAATATCAAAAAAATAATAAACAGCTAAATAACCCTCGACCAGCCGGAGCCTCCTGGGACGCGATGGCGCAGCCAGCCGTCCTTTTCCGCCTTTGCCTCGCTCTCGCAGAATCAACACAACAACTAAGTAATCCTGTAAACATTGTGGTTCTATTCCTATGAATAGGAAAAATTCAAACAAAATTCAAAATTAACTATACGCACCCCTCTATATCGCTCGTTCATTGAACCCCCTTAGTGGGGAAACCATGCAACGATGGAGCGGTGCGAAAATAGCGTCCTACACGCATCAACTCGTCTAGTGGGTTGCAGCTATGTAACACACTGGACGAAAATAAATAAGTGTGCCTAGCACACAGTTTAATCCCCCACGGCGTGCTTCGCACGCTGTGGGGGTAAATAGTCGTACATGGCCGAATGGCCGCACACGACTTAAATTCAAGTATCATCATCATCATCAGTCCAGTCACTCTTGTTGACTCGTCAACAACACTTCAAGAAGATGGCAGCTAAAATTAGCAAGTTGAATGAAGCAATGGTCAATATGCAGCGGGTGAGACATAACCTACTTCAGAAGAACCCAGAGAAGAAGACGCTGATCTTTTTGCAAATGGCTCAAGATCTAGTGGAAGAAGTCCTGAGAGAAGAAATCAAAAGGGACAGAGTCGAATGGTAGGAGAGACAAAGAGTTCAGCAGCAGCAGCAGCAAAGACAACAACAACAACAACTCTTACAGCAGCTGAAATCACAAGACGGAGAAGTCAGTTGCAGAATGGATTGTGAGGAGTTTGCCTTCTCTTTCATCAGAAAGCGTCCTTGTCCTGCGGCACTGAGACGTGTGGCGAAACGTGGCCGTCCTGCTGCTAGAAGTTAAACAAAAAGAAAACTTATTACCAAAAAAAAACCCCAACAGCCCTTTTCATGGCCACCCAGACCTCTAGAAAAGATGACTCTCAGATTGCCTACCAAAATATTTTTGTAGTGTCTTTGTATGTTCAGTGTTTGTTGGTGTGTGTTTGTGTTTGTCTTTTGTCTTTCCACTCCAAAGAAAAAAAATCCCTTTCCCTTCAAAAAAATGGTTGTGAGGTGTGAGTTTGTATAGAGTGTTTTTGTGTTTTTTAAAAAATAAAAAAACTTTCTTTAAAAAAAATTTATGTTTGCATGTTTGATGTATGTGTTTTTTTTTTTTTAAATAAAAAAAAAAAATTTTGTTTAAAAGTATTTATGGTGTGTGTTTGTGTTTTATAAAAAATAAAAATAAAAATTTAAAAAGTATTTTCTTTTAGGTCGGCGTACTGGGTGTGTTTTTTTTGTAGGGGTGGTGGAGTGCAGGATCCACGAAGCAGAGAATGACGTCATATGGATGACGTCAGACGCGGGAGTGTGGGTGATTTTTTTTAGGTAGGTGTGAGGGATGTTTTCCTTTACGTCCGTGCTTCCATCATATAAAGCGACGCATTCCCCAGTCGAGCTACCCCGTTGATTCATCAACACAAGAAGATGAACAAAAGAGAAACACTGAAAAAGATCAGGGAACACCTAGAGATGGCGTAGCAGCTCCTCAGGGAACTGGAGAAAATGGAGGAGAGGGAGAATAGGGAGAAGGAGAAGACAGACCCGATTAGACCTCATCGGATGATGACAGAGGATTGGGAGAGTGAAGCAGCTCAAGCCTCGTCTGCCTTCCCCATCTCCAACAAACACCGCCGGAGTGGAGAGACATGGAGTGGGAGGTGTGCGGCTTGTGGGGCCAGACCAGAGAGGTGCCTACATCTCTAGGTGAAAAAAAAAAAAAGAAAAACGGCCCTTTTCAGGGCCATCCACTTTTCAAGAAAAGATTACTCTAGAATTGCCATATAAGTGTTTGTAGGTTAAGTGTATGTATGTTTTTTGTCTTTGTCTTTCCTACTCAAAAAAGTCCCATTCCCTTTCACAAAAAATGTTTGTATGTGTGGTGTGTTTTTGTATATGGAGTGTATGTTTGGTGTATGTGGTTTTTTTTTTAAATTTTTCAAAAATCCCATTCCCTTTCACACAAAAATGTTTGTATGTTTTTGGTGTATGTTTTGTATAGAGTGTATCTATCTACACTCACCTTCCCTTCCCATGTTAAAATTATTTTATAAAAAATACTTTCTTTTAGGTCCGCGTACTGGGTGTGTGTCTTTTTATGTATGATAGGATTTTGTATCTATGTTTTTTTGGGAAGAGATGTTTTCCTTCACGTCCGTGCTTCCAGCATAAAAAGCGACGCATTCCCAGTCGCACCATTCATTGTCAATTACAGCAAGCATGTCTACCGTGGTAAAATTGCAGGAAGCCTGGGATGGAATGGTGGGGGTGGAGTCCCTGGTAGACAGGATTGAGTGTTATTGGCGATATCCGACCACTCTAACGTATGTGACCAGCCAAGTGTCAGCCCTAAAGAAAGCTAGGAGTCTTGTGAATAAAGTGATGGTGGAAGAAGCCCAAAAGACCTCTTTTACCATTACACCCTGTCGAGTAGGGTTAATCAAGAAAGCCTTGGACTTGCTGGAAGGGGTGGAGTACTTCCTAAACAAAGTACAGGAAGATTTGTGGTTGTATCCACCCCCACCCCCCTTTTGCGCCAGGAGGGAAGCGACTGCCCTTCTCACCGTCAAGAGTCTCTTGAAAAAAAAGTTCTGGAGAAGGAGGTAATCAAGATCAAGGCTACCTGGACTCAAGAAAGAATGGAGAAGGAGCAGGTCAAAAAACAGCAAGACTTCCAAAGCCTAAATGAAAACTAGATGAAGGTCCATGAGAAGTTCAGGCAATTGGGACATCCTGACTGGATCCCTGATCCACCCCAGAAGAAGAGGAACATCATAATCTTCCTGAAAAGATGGTGGAGGAAGAAGTAAAAAATCCAACGGCCCTTTTCAGGACCACCCAACTGCCACGAAAAGAAATCATTTCACATTGCCGATCCTAGTATTTCTATGTTTTGTGTTTGTTTGTTTGTGTGTTAGGTGTATGTGTCACTTCTATCCCTCTCAAAATACTTCTGTCCCATAAACATTCTCGTACGGGCCTCAAGTGCCCCCCTCCATGTTCAATTCCCGTACGGGCCCAGAGAGGACCCCCATGTTAAATTCTCGTACGGGCCTTAAGTGCCCCCACCATGTTAAATTCACGTACGGGCCTCAAGTGCTCCCTCATGGGCCTCGATACCCCCGTATACTACTCATGACTTTACCCTGTACTACTGACATTAAACACTGAAGTGGAATGTAATGTTGTACACCCCACATCTTGCGCAAACCAGCACAGGGTATTGGCTCGGATACCTTAGATAGGAGAGCACCTGTCTAGAATGTCTACAGTTTTGGAGGTCCCCAGTTTGTTCCCTTGTACGCCCGCGAATTTCTTCCCTGTGATATGTTAGCGCCCATCATGGGAAATTTTTTAATAAATAGATAACAGATGATAAAAGAAAATGACTTGGTTAAGGCTGCTGTGCTAACAGACCCCAACAGTAACGATTAATGCTGACGAGACTCTTGTTTGGTAAATAATCAAACCGTCGATCTGTCTGCGCAGGGGTTTGGGGGAAATCTCCACTTTTCTATGGGGAAGTGACTGACGCCACATGACGTAATTATATCAGACGCTATTGGCAGAGTGACGTCTATGTTAATGCATAACCCCGTGCGGATACTTTTGCAGGTGCTTGTCGAGTTTATATCAATGAGCTTTATAGAAAAAAAGGACAGAAAAAGTTGTGATAAACTTAGACAAGAAAAAAAAGTTTAAAAAGCTTAATATATCTGAAGTAATTAGTATTGTCAATAATAATAATAATAATAATAATAACTGGTAAATGACCAATCACATTGATAAATCATCATGGCGGCGCGAGGGTTCAAGCAATGTTCTTTAGTGGCACCCGGACTTTGCCACCGAGAACAGTTTTTATGTCAGTTGCCAACCTCCAACACCCCACCCCCATCTACGTCCCGGTTACAGCTGCAACAAAAAAAAAAAATATCGACGACGCCGCCCTTCGCCCGGCGCCAGGGGGCAATTGACTCCCACCACGACGCCCCCCCCCCCCTCGCGCCGCCACTGTAAATCATTAATTTACAGGCTTATGGGTAGAAATCATTCTGTCTATTCTTCTTAGGTCCTATCTTCTCATATTAAGAGACTCCGATATGGAAGTAACGCTTGAAGTTCTACATCTGGGCATTTTCAATTCAGGTGACAGTCAAACGTTGGACTGATTTACATTATTTTATAAGAGTTTCTGTTTAAGGAAACCGGACAACATATATATATTCTAAATGTGTATGTACACAAATTTTGTATCCATCAGATTTCATTTAAATTATATGGTACTGCTTTAAAAAAAAAAAAAAAAAAAAAAAAAAAAAACGAATCATCACACAATCAACTAAACAGTGAATCACATCATCCGTTCTAAAAAAAAGAAATGTCTCCATTTGTCCATTAACAATTATTTATGCTGTAGTTGTAAGAATTCGGATTCGTATGGAATCTAGCAAAGAACATTCTAGAGGGTTGAAATTTATACAGACACCACTTAATGACTTCAATATGTACATATACTGAAACATAAATGTTTTTTTTTAATCTTTCCTTACGTTATTTTTTTATTAGTTTTTGGCACTGAAATCAGACACATCATTATCTTTACTGAAATTACTAGCACGTATGCTTCTTTGTGCATATTTTCGATAGATTTATTATGGATTACATGTTGTATGGATGCAATGCACTATGTAACATATACTACACTTTCAAATCACTTCAACTTTACTCTTCCAATTTTCATGAAAGTTTCACCATATACTTAAAAGTGCTGTCAATCGTCATAGCTTTTTGTCAAGGAGAAAATGGCATATTTGTTTCAAAAATATTTATGCTAATTTGTGGTTGACACATTCTCCGATTTTCTGAGGGATCAATGGAGATATGGAAATCATTGTTGTTTTTTTTTATTACCCATTTAAAAGGGTTTGACTGCAGAACTCGGCAGTGTTATGATAACATTGCTTTCTGCTTATGCAGGCAAGACACGAACACCTATTATTATGTACTCTGATTTTGTCCCATAGACTTAACATAGGAGGTAATATTGAACAATATTGTTCTATATACATCATCAAGTGGTTATATTTTATAGATAAGGATGTGCAATGTGACATTGTGGTGTCATGCAGCTTTTTACATTATGTCATTGGGAAATTATGAAGATGAGTAAAGAATAAAACAAGCATATTTATTCAAATAATTGGATTTTTTTCTACAGTAATGTTAAGAGTTCAGCTAACTGATGCTCATAATAAATTAGTATAAACAGGTTTTTGTACGTGTACTGTCTGATATATTGGGTGGGCTCATTTTTGGTGTAACCTTCTCAAAAGCTCTTAAAAGCTTCTTAACAAAATGCCAGACATAACATACAATACACACATAACCTATACTCATATCAGGGTAATAACTTCAGACATACTGTGATGACACATTATCATACTGTAGATTGGAGCCCTAAAGTAAGAGACCACCTCATAACGAAGTACAAGATACATAATTTTACTACCACTTAATGAAATGTGATCCATAATCACACTCGCATTATAACAGGAACCGTGTTATAATGATGGGGCTTATGGTGAGAGAGTGCTGAAGTTTTATTATCCCAAAGTTTCAGTTGAAAACATTAAGTGATGTAGAAGATATTTTTTTTTAAAATGTACACATGACCTTAACATAGATGCTAATGTTGACGATGACAAAAATTGATACAGATGTCTTGACATTTACAGATCAATCAATATTTCCAGAGGCCAATGTTTTTCCTCCTTTTTCTACCTTTTTGTCGGAAGATTCCATATTTGTCTACTGTTTCCAAAATGGCCGAACTATTCCTACTTTTTTTAATTTTACGCTGAACATGGATTACACGCTTTATAAACAGATGCAGCAGAGCGAATTCAGATTTTGTCTCCGTGGTGTCCAGCTGGGTGTTTAAGATAGAAGCAATCTCGACTACAAAGACAGCTAGTATGTGTGTAGGAGCATGCTGTTGTTGAAATTTACAAAGGTAAGTCAAGTCAAGGTTTTATTTTTTCAGCAATTTTAATAAAATTCACAACATTTTTCCTTTAAAATATCCCTCTTTTTCCTTACTTCTTTTATTTAAAAAAAAAAACAAAAGTAGTCCTACTTTATCCTATTGTACACATAGGGTTCTGGAAAGACTGGATATATGAAATGGTTGTAACTACTGTAAAATTACATTTCTTGAAGTCTAGTCTTCTGCAAAATATTCATATTTATTGTTAATGCAAAGTTGTTACGGTATAGTGCATCATAGAGGAACAATGTGGCTTAAAAGATACTATTAACAAATAGAACTTCGTATAAAACTGGGGAAAATATATGGATGGTGCAATAATTTATATCTTAATTCATATGTTGCTTTATCCAAAACATTTTGTGTGTGCTCAATCCATGTTCCTTATTTGTATGAACTAGCTCCATTGTATTTATTTATAATGGGATGAATGATAACGGTTGGATGATATTTAATGGCACTTTCAACACATAACTGGTTATATTATGCCGAGGAAATGGGAGCTAAGTGCCTTTCCCAAAGACACAGAGGAAAATGATGCAGGCTGGCCAGGACATGTATCGAAACCATGACCACTGGATTACGAGTCTGACACTTCAAAGTTAGCTACAATGGCTTAGTCTTAGAAATATTAAAAGGTTACCCATGGTTATTTGCAGATCAGCATATAAATGGGTAGCAATGATTCTTTTTGCAAACACTTTGATTAAAACTCTAATTAAAGTACTGAAGTATTATTAGTATACTACCCATCATTAGCTCAAGTAGCTGAATAAGGATATAATGACCATCACTCTTTCATAACACTTCGGGTTTTTCTGACAACAAAATAACACCTCGGATGTGATTGTCCAATTACTTGTCATATTACATAAGTAGTGGACATTTTCTTCTGACTTAATACACTGAATTCCACCATTTTATTTTGGTCCATAAAGAATGTTTATCACAGTATACAGCAAAAATATGCCTTTTACATGTACCTCGCAAACCATTCTAAGGTAATGCAGCAGATACGTCACAATGTTACTGGTGACATCACGTCATGAAGCGGTTGTTATTTAGTTTTTAAATACCAAAGCTGCATTCATTGTACAGGTTTTATCTTCATTCTAATTGTTAAATATTACACATTTAAAAGTCCACGATTTTTATCATATTAGTATGGTGTTTCTCGGCACGGTTATGTTGTACAAACAGCTGCATTTACGTGAAATTCACGCATTATCACATATGAGGTTAATTTCAGTCACAGCAGAAAACCCCAAGGTATTCCAAAAGGAGTATCACTGTGACGTATCATTCAGACCCTCAATACTAATACAAGTTACTTCCAATAATTGTCAAAATACTCATCCTGTGAATCAATCATAAGACGATGATTGGAGATCTTGAGCTGATGTCATTTTGGCTGCTGAATCTGAAGTCGTAAAAAAAACTGATATATACACGAACATTTCACATCTTATCTGAGCTGATTCAAAAGTAAAATTGCCCTTGACTTTATACAACTATTTACTACAGAGTCTACAGTACTCATTTTATTAACAGCTTTCTAGAATCATGCTGTGTTCATGTTCCTTAAGTCTTAACATCAATGTTGGACACAACAGACTGGTTACTGGACACATTATGTGCCTTAATCAGAAGTTTGGCGTAAGTCCCTCCTCCTTGACCTTTGGCATCTTGGCCAGGATTAACACAGCAACAGCCTTTGACATCCTGGAAAAAGAACATAAAAATTTGGATTCTAATACACCCATGAATGTAACATGTGTTACGACCAAATGTAACAACAACAAAAAGTCTCAAACAAGCTTTCAAGATTTAAAACACAAATATTTCATTTCCTAAAATATAATAATATTTCAACAAACAATCAAAGTGAAAGAATTAAAAATAACTTAAAGTATAGAATATTCTAAAAAGTCCTAAATTGTTCTAATGTTCACTGATCCGGAAGTTAATCCAAATTATTCCGAATGAAACCACCAAAGTGTCGGCGTGCCAACAAGAATCAGTTATATATGCAGGTGTTATTAATTCCAAGTAATCCTTGTGAATATAGAATATCACACAAGTTCTAGAGATGTTTCCGATAATTCCAACGGAGCTAAATAATTCTTAAACATCAGTAGTTAATCCCAAAAAGGGCTGTCTGGAAAATAGTTTTGAAGTAGCAGTACTAAATCCAAAATGTTCTGTATAATAATATCTCTGAAGCATAATATCACATACAAAGAACTAATTTCGTATATCTGTACTCTGCAAAACGACACCTATTAGACTATTATACAGAGGTCATAAACTAATAAAACTATACCATTATTTAAAAGAAATTATACATAATTCCGTAACACATGCTTTCTGATTATATTAAATGTCAAACTCTGCAGCAGTAAAATCTAATTATATACTGTCGTTTAGACACCATGGTGACATCATGACTTTCTTTGTGAAGTATTGCCTTGGAAAATAATACTTTCTATTTTTAGAAAAAGTTATGTTAACAGTCTTAAGTTTTAGGATGTGAGAATGGTTTGTGGTGGTTTTACTGTTGAATATATGTTTTACCAGCTATGCTTATGTGTCACTGATAAAATCAATTTGCAACAGCAAAATGACCAATAATGCCCTCAAATTCACAAATATAAGACTGTTATCCACTAATTCTAAGTAAAGGCTGGAATCCTGTTTCTGACAGGTGAAAACATTTGGTTTGCTTGAATATTATTATTCTCATATATCTCCAGTGCAAATTTCAGTGTCCTAGCTGGGCAGATACTGATGGGTGTGGTGCCCAGCCCCAAATCTACACACCCTACCCTTATTCTGGCCTTTGATATTGTGAGATTGATGCCCCGTCTTTTGTTTTCTGGTACTGTGCTCCTTTCAGATCAACATGTCGTCTGTATATTTGTGTTTCTTATGGTGCACAGTCTGTAATCGACTTTTATTACATCCCAATATGGTATGCTATGTTTATTGCTTTTACTTCCCAAAAGTCAATGAAATGAAATGTTTGCAGATGAAAAATGACTTTATTTATCAAGACCAGAATAACAAGAATAAGCTATTTACGGTTAGATAAGAGATCCTATTATAACTGATATGAGTTTGGGGTGAGATTTTTTTTCAGAGTAGGTGGTTGTAGATGAGGTCGGCAAACAACTGGTTTCATGCAAATGATGAAGTAATCTAACTGGAGACTCGATCCTGAAAATCTCAGTAGACTGTTTGAGTTAAGTCGAAATTGGAGCAGATTTGTTGAAAGTTTCAACATACGAAAAATACTTGTGATATCTGAACACTTTTAGAATTTTAGGGATTATTTAAAGTCCAGAGAAGATGTATTGAGTTAGCAACAGCAAATGTAAATAACTTTCTAAATATTTTGTTATGGTTACATTTTACAAAGTTAAATAAAAACAATTATGTGATAGTTTTTAAATTTGTAAATTTTTACTAACTGGATGTATTGTCTCCTATACATTGCTCACATGAGATTAAATGCCCTTTGATAAGAATTTCACGAATTCCATGTGATCAGTTCCATTTTTCACGGAACAGTGCCCTGTCTTTTTCAGAAGACTGAAATGGTCACAAAATCTTTCAGAATTAATCCTTTAAGATCATAGGAATAAATGTTTAAATGCATTAGTTGTTTGCATTACATTTTTATTCTAACACAAAAGTTAACTGGCAAACAGGAGATAACCATGCCTCTATAAATGTTCGTACAGCCCCGGAGAGTTGTTTTTTTCAAGCCCTTTTAAAGTTCTTTTCAAGGACTTCGAAACGTTTTCAAGGAGTATTTTTTAAAATGGAAATCAAACTTTTGTTTATCACTACATAAATCAGTACAAAAGTATAAAAAAAAATTGAAATTTAAATTTTAAAAAACCCACATAATGAGTGCACCACTACAGAAAAGAGATGCTACTTCATCGGGTAACAACCCATTTTATTTATAATTTTCGGAAAACATGTAAATAAGAAACAACACTAAATTAAAAAATTATTCAGATATATTTTATTCGGTTTTAACGTTTCCAACTTTCCTCAGATATTCAAGGATAAAATCAACTTTTTCGAAATTCAAGGAGTTTTTCAAGGCAATCCCTACAATTTAAGGATTTACAAGGTTGTACAAACCATGCCGAAAGATTAATGTGACCATTTCTTAGCTGCCATGCCTGCACTTGGACATCCAATTAAACTGGATTGTACTTGCGAGTTTGCTCTATACATTGATGTTTTTGTGCTTTACAATAAATGCAATGCATTTTCTTAATGCTAACATTTATATTTGGGTGGGAAAAGGTATTTCTTTCAGTGACAATGTAATCTTCAATAAAAATTCCCATACAGAACCCACTAGAAACTGTTGGTAATGGCATCTGCAATACACATAAACTTGTACCCATGTGTAGATTCTTTGACAGATTGCTGAGGCTTCTATTGATTTG
Source organism: Margaritifera margaritifera (assembly GCA_029931535.1). Taxonomy (NCBI): domain Eukaryota; kingdom Metazoa; phylum Mollusca; class Bivalvia; order Unionida; family Margaritiferidae; genus Margaritifera; species Margaritifera margaritifera. The sequence continues at coordinate 2,854,743 of JAQPZY010001626.1, read as the reverse complement.
AACTCCAGTTGATATTATGCAAATGCTCGTAAAATAATTATAAATATATTTAAATGTACCATTTTTTAATCTACTAATATAGAATATAGTGACAAGAAATCGTCCTTGTTTTCAAGTCGAAATTACCATTGCAAACATTGCTTAAGATGGTGAATAAGATGTTATGCCAATGGATCCACCATCAAATATGCATATTGGAGAAGCTGCAAAGCTATTATTCCATTTTCATTTAGTCAGTTCACAAATGACTACTTGACATGGACATTTACCTGTTAAAATTAATAACACTGTACAAACAAACGAACAATTAAACTTACCTGTTATATGCCTTCAAATGTGTGGATAATAAATGTCATAGTTTTCACCTGCAGAAAATGTCGATTGAAAAAATAAAAAAAAATAAAATAAACATTGTCAATACAATTTACCATGCAACATCTAACTCTGTTCTTACATTTGCCTAGATTTTATTTTTGACAGTTCACAATTTGCCTACGTCGTAGCTAATGGGTTACAATAAGGTAAAACTGATACCCAATAAATCACGTCTGGTGCAAAGGAGTACGTTCCTATTTTGAAAAACAAGTCAAAGAAAAATGTTATAATACAAAATACAGCAGTAAAATATGAGTCATCTACAGGGCCAATAAAATCAGTTACCACTCCAAAGTCTAAATTGTCTCTATTATATATATATCAATAGCGTAGTTATGCCAGTGGCACGTGTACAAAGCACAGCTTTCATCGTTAGATAACTAAGTCAAAAAGTGTCGAGTGCTGCCCGTTATATCCTACACTGTCAACTGACCAACTAAATCTACACGACGCGACAATGGTCTTAATTTTACACTGCAAACAATTAACGAGATTAAGAATTATTTCGCCAGAGAAATCGAACACTGTTGAGGTCTTATGTGTAAAAAAGTAGCATGCACAGTTTTTAATTGGATGGAGGTTAGCATGGCAACGGTTTCAGGTGGTATGAGTGTAACAGCAGATAGATGAGGTGTTCCGGGAATAGCTACTGGTCTAGTTGTTCCTTTGGCTTTTAGTGTATTTGGTGGAACATTTTAAAGATTTTTTGCAACCTTTGAAGGAAAATTGATCTACAATACATTTCTAAAACATGGTGAAATAGTAACTTCTACCATGTATTGGAGATACGATAGTTTTATTAAATCAACACGCGTGTATAGACCTACATAAATTTCATCTGTAAAAGGTTACATGATTTTCGAGATAGGAGTTAATTGAGACGGTCCCTGCATTTTGGTAACACGTAATAAAAAAGCTGGAAGTACTATCAACATTTTTACTCTTAAGTACAAAAATTACATCTGCAGGAGTACTTAGTGACAGAGCAATAACTAATGGCATATCATTCGTAGGAAGCACCTGTCTGTTCAAATGATTTCACCATGAAGGAGCTGATAAAAGAAAATAAGACCTCGTAAAGTCATTAGCGAATATCAAATAACTCGAAACGTTCAACAAAAGCGGAGCAAAGACACTTGACTACTTGGAGAAACAAATTGAGAAAACATTGTTTGGTGAATCAGAATGTAAACAATCTAGACGATGCTTTTAATCTATATGCATCTACATATCCAAATGTATTTAATCGTCCCGATGTGATTACTCGCCGAGAATATCAGATAAAACTTGTAAAATCCTAGACGACCTCAAGTTGGTGATCTTGTACCAGCCTTCTGATATACAGGTAAAATGCAAATACGTATTCATAGCACGTGTGATGTGTGCTAGTGTATATGTTGCTTACAGGTTTTTGTTGGTGACGTGTAGTAAGGAAAGCACAGGTCTTCGTACGTACTGTGTGCAAAGCACAGCTTTTATCGCAATATAAATGACAACGTAGGGTAAATACATGACTCTTTCGCAAACAGGCAAAGATATACCGCAAGGAGTTAAATACTTCAGTTCAACATATCACTGTATCACATACACCCCAAACGACATTAAACCCGAACAAACTTTACAGATAAATTTCCAAAGCTAAGTCCAAATAAATTGATTGTACCAGGTAGGGTTTTTTTTTTGTTTTTTGTTTTTTTTTTTTGTTTGTTTGTTTGTTTGTTATGATCTGAAGGTAGAAGAAAATGCTAATGACGCTGTGGTAATTCATTTAGGAAATATGCTTGTGAAAGACATCACCATATCCTATGGAAGTGATGATCTTTTTAACTTGAATAACTACAACAGTTGCATTACGTACAAAGTTGTGTGGTTACCTAATTCAGTTAGAGAACAAACAGGACTGAACAGGGCATAATGAATGATTTTAACTGATAATATTACTGGTCATTACTGAGCGGGCAATGCACAAACACTTGCAAAGATGCTATCCAATTTATAGTTCATGGAAAAAAGTTTGGAATACCAGTTGAATTTTCAGATTCTAATAGTTCATTGTCCGTTATATTCTTGTGCTCTTCCTCTGGATTTCAGATTTAACATTACACTAGCAAGAACTCAGGAGGGATGGAAGGTGGAAACGAAGACTACGAACTGGAAAACATTTGTCTGCAGTATATAACGATTACCTATGGGATTGTTTTCTGTTATGACTATATTACGAGAGAGAGAGAGAGAGAGAGAGAGAGAGAGAGAGAGAGAGAGAGAGAGAGAGAGAGAGAGAGAGAGAGAGAGACTCATTACATAGCAGCCAACACAACTCTAAAATATCTCACACTTGATTCACCTAGAATGAGTTAAAAGGGTTTTTGATACTGTGAAATATGTGGAGAACGTGATCCAGAAAAGCGTTTCACCCAAGCGATGGAGAAGATCTCAGTGATTCTAGAACAGTCTTCCAGATATGGTATACTAGTATTCTCAAGGTTTCCAACAGAAGCAACATTTTACAGAAGCCACTAAGTATTTCTTCGATGAACAATCAAAGCATACTATTTATTAACATTAGTATTAAAAAATTTTGCACCGACAATCATTTTATCTGGCTTGATCTGAGAAGTACAAATGATACAATGAATGCATGGTTGTCATAAATTAGCTAACAGTCAACAGGATATCTTTAAGTCTATTATCAAACATTTTTTATTTTGTGTCTCCAATCGTGATTTTGTGGAATGGTAAAGTTATTACAGATTATGTTCAACTGTATCAGACCTATGTTATTGTTAAAGCTTGTTCGTCAGGTAATGGCATTTCTCATTCAGACGACAGTTTTCATATCTGAAAGCAAACGTGAAACTTCTGTCTGGCACACTTTGATCTGCTAAATGAAAATAAGATATTTTGCACTAGGCTTTTGCCATCCACATTCCCAGTGTAATTCATTGTGCCAGAATTTCATATCACACCGTGATCTGTATATATTAAAAGAGTTACCATTGTCAAACCTTAAAGTGACGGTATCAAAAATGTTTAATGGCTTGTATGTGCAATAGATGTTTTTTGTGTAGTAGGTTTTCATCTCTTTAAATATATGTTCTAGGTACTGTCTGGTAGGTTTTCATCTCTTTAAATATTTGTTTTAGGTACTGTGTGGTAGGTTTTCATCTCTTTAAATATGTATTCTCGGTACCGTGTAGTAGGTTTTCATCTCTTTTAATATATGTTCTCGGTTGACTGGAGCCATAAACTGTTGTAGGACAAGGATAAGGCATACTGTTTATTCATTTTTTATTTGTTTTATTTATTTAAATCTAAAGTTCATTATTTTAATGTCACAGCTTTTCCTGCTTCAACTAAATCATAAACTATGGCACATTTTTTCTTTTGTTTATTTTCCTCTTTTAATCGTTCATGGAATGTCTCTTTTCTTCACCTCTGCGTTGCATATATTCATTCTTGTGATTCTCAATTTTCTTTTTTCTTTTTTTTTCTTATTTGTTCTGTGAGTTCTCTTTGACATACTTTTGCTGTACTTTGTTTTGCAATGTTTTTCATACGAAATATATTGTACCGTCCTAAACTTTTGAAAAGATTCGTGATCAGTGACTTCCGATCTTCCGATATGTAATAAGAAACCATCAAAAATCCACGATCACTTTTATGTTTATATGCACACTGCTGACATATTTGATATCTAACTTCACTTTATTCCATCTCTTATTTTTCTTAATTTTTTTAAATATATTTTTTTATGGGTTTTTGTTGTTGTTGTTGTTGTTGTTGTTGTTTTGAAGCGCTTATTTGCACGACCGCCTAGTACCAACTTTTGGAAAGACTATTCGCACGTCTGCCGTGTGCCCACAACAGAAAAGAATATCCGCACGGCGACCGGTGAGTGCATTAGGCAAGGAAATATCTTCCAACATATCAATCACCGAAGTCGAGTGGAAATGTCAATCTGTCACTCAAAAGAATCATGATCGAATCCCACTCTTTGCTTTTCTTTACTTTTTTGTGTGTATGCTTTGTTATCTTGAATTAACAAAGAATTATATGTTACTCAGCAGATTTACTGTGCGAATGTACGTGTTTTTAGTGTATGCTTTGTTATCTTTAATTAGGAAAGATTTCTCAGATTTACTGTGCGAATGTACCCAAACCCGGAAGAATATGAACGGTAAACATATGACATTAACTCTGAAATCTGCTACTTTCAAATTCTTAATACACTTTATCTAGCCAACTTGTTTGAGCATAAAATAACAAAAAAATGTGTTTCTTCTGAGTGAATAACGGAAAAGTTCATCGATTGGATGACAATACTGGAGTTTTTCACGCACGAGATTCACTTAATATTTATTTTAAAAAATTATATTTCTTCTGAAGGTGAATGAGTATAGCAATGTACAAGTTTTTTTTTTGTTTTTTTTTTTTTGCAACTGACACATTTTACAGTTTCCATTTATTTGCAGGAGCACATTTAAAATATGTGAAGTAGCTTAAATTGATAGTAGCTGAAAAAGTAGTAAGATGGGTGATGATTATCAGTTACTTTCTTCGTATTAACGTATTTTTCTATTTATCTAGGCAACGTCCTCGTTATAAATGTTACTCAGTAGCTGAAGTAAGTGGCTGTGAATCATCACAAAGTTTAATAATCCAGTGCATAAGTAAGTTGTTACAAATTGTTACATGTGTATTTTTTTCTTTTTCTTTTTTTTCTTTTTTTCTTTTTTTTTTTTTTCTTTTTACACGCAAATAGGGCTCATACACTGGCATGCATATTTTCAAGTTCATGTAATGTCAATCTACACTGCATACATAAATTACAAAAAGTCATTTGTTACATTGGGGTTAAATTCACATGATATGGCATAAAGGGAATTTTGGCAATAACTTCAATCGCGAGGAATTAAGTATGCAAGATTTACTGTAATCGGATATATTTTGAACAAATGTTTAAGAGAGTGAACTTTCGATAGTACTAAACTCTCCAACCTGTCCATCCAACCCAGTTTGAAAAATACATCTACGATTACTAGAATGTGAAAGGTAGGCAACTGTCTCCTCTTCTTCATAGCTATAAGTAGTCTTTCTGACGTCAAGTTCCAAGCCGCTCAACAATTTCGAAACTATTCCTCTTTTAACAAGATTACCTGACCAACTTCTCCTACCCGCAGCCACTTATCATTTATTTTTAAACTATAGTTTTATTTTAAAATTTTTCTTAAACCAAACAATGAATTAAACTGAGTGATGCTTTCACGGTTTTTGGAAAGCTAATGCTTGCAACGCTATTCTATTTAATAACTCATGGAAAGAAATGAATAATCAAGTACGCTTCGTTATAATTTCCTTTCCTTGGAAGCCAAGGAATTTCGAATAATGTCAATCCGGAAGTGAGTGAGATTAACGCGGGAGAATTGGTTCTGTAAACAAGCATTAATAAAAAGCGAACGAAATATTTATCTTTTAAAAAATGGCTCTAGTGACAGAAGATGACCTTAATGATGAGTTTGAGTTATTCAGTATTACTTTAGACGATCCTGTTATCATCGGCAAACGTAATAAATTCTATCTCCTCTCTTCTCTCTTTCTCTTCCTCTGATTTTTAAATGGGTCTTTAAGGGTTCGAAAATAGGTTCCACTCGAAACTGTATCTACTTCCACGGCTCATCGTGTCAAATTTCCACACGTTTTGTGATGGGTGTGTATACGATCGTAGTACAAACAATCGCAAACAGTGTTTATTATAGACATACACGACTGTATTCCTGGTAGTGTAGCGCATCGCTAAAAGGATATATAAATACGACAGTCGTGTTGCTCCTATGTCGATGATTATATGCATCACTATGGCAAGCAATACAGAGGAGTTGATGCGTTACTACAGTAAATACTGGGAAAGCCAGATCACGTCTAGTATTTGGGCATATATTATTAAACAGCGCAACAAATTCAAATTTGGTGAACACAAAAATAGGTTAGAAAGTAACGATCAGAAAATCAAATACATTGTGTCCAAAACATGTATACTTTCACAAGCAGTTCAGGCCATATTGAGTCTCAACAGAGGGAGCTTCAAATACATTCCATATACATGGCATTCCCTAAGCGATGGTAGCTGGGTAATTTTCCCGTCTAACTGGCTACTTTTTTTACTGGTGGATAGAATCACTGCAACAGACAGTAAAAGACAGTTTAAATCATCTTTCACATTGCTTAATTCATTGTTTCATTGACTGCACACCCTTTATTGTTCCAGAGCAGACCAGAATGGAGGGACTTGTATATTGAATGATTGTATGTATTTTGACCATAACACATAATAGTAATTTATTTCATACATTCTGATATCTGCAAACCTTACTTAATCTAACTATCTAAAAAAGCAAAAATTAAAAATGGAGAACAAATTTTATATTTTTATCAGGCCAAATATGCATTTGCTGACAAAAAATTAATTTAAACAAAATCCATTTATCTTAAACACAACTTAATAAAGAATCATAAAAAGATAATAATGAACATTTTTGCAGTACCCCAAATATATTTCATTATAAATATTTACATCTGTGATTATACAGTCTAATATAGAGTACAAACATCTTGCACATTTGCAGAATTCCAAATATGTTTCGGTGATTACCTCCATTCCAGTGATTCTATCCACCCCTTTTTATGCCTCCATTAGCCCTTGGGGAGCACCCCCAAACTCCCCTGTTGCTTTAAAATTTGTACCTGCTACTTCAGATTTATGGAATGACTGAATATATAAAAGAAATCCTGTTCTTGAACTCACCTTTTTATTTAGCTATGAAAAGACGTACATAAAAAAATGTTAACACTGAGATTATTATCGGGTGCAGAATCAAGGACAAGCACCTGGATGCCGAAGTGATCACTATGTTAAGCATCTGCAAAAGGTGGGCTTGACAAAAATCAACATTTATGTAACAGCCACCTCTATTACAGCCAGTTTGTACCCTCCCCCAAATTTTTTATCTTGTATGGATTTTACAGTACTGTAGTTAAAACTGTTTGTCTGGCATCTCCAAAATATGTATGCAAAGACTGCAATAAGGGAGGATTAACACATGGACAGAGACAAGGAAAAACAGGCACATTTTCGCTGTTTACCACTTTCCTCAATTCTTACATATATTCTTGCAATATCTGCAACTCTAGTAGCTTGACATATAGTAGAAAGTAATTTTCTTGTTATTTCTATGATGTTAAGAAGATGATGATGATAACTATGATATGGTGGTGATTGTAGTTATTAAAGTTTTAGGATTTCTATGTTGCGGTTTAGGAGGTGTTGCAGTCAAGACATAGAAAGATAGAAGTTATCACAATATCCCTAATGCTAGTTGTTTTTTTTTATTGTGGAAATAATTAAATGGGCCCCAATTCAAAAGAAAATATCTTAAAATCATGCCAAATTTTGCCTTGTACTGACAAATTTACTGTCAATTGGTTCATTTTTGATTGCTCCCTAAATGCCAGATAGTTCCAATCGAAAAGTCTCTCTTTCTCTCTCTCTCTCCCTCGTTTTCTCTCTAGGATCAGGAGATCAGTAAAGAATGGCATAAATCAGTCCACACTAAATCATAAAACTATGTACCAGCTGCTTGAATTGAAGACACACTTTTACTAACTTAAAGTGTAAATTATACTTTCATCATAACCCATACTATCTCTTTGTGCCCATTGCTGGATCTGATTCTATTTTGACTGTGATTTCATTCTGCCATACAGGTGTTATATTTACTCTGTAAAATGCAGATACTTTCATCTCTGGAGGCTTCTCAATAATGACAGATATGTGTTATCTTAAAAAACCAAGCTTCTGTTTTTGATTGGTTTGGTTTGGTGTCCAGTGGCACATCAACACGTACAGGTTATATGCCGAGGCAATTGAGATAAATAGCCTTGTCCAGAGACACATCATAGCGTTCTACCAGGCCTGGTCTGAGCAGGATTAAAAACCTGTGTCCTTGTGGTCATGAGTCCTGCATGCTAATCACTGAGTCACCACTGCTCCAGCATCCGAACTGGCAGGGTTGCCAGGTTGCACATGCAGTTTTTAAAAATAGTAATTGTGTTTCAATCGATGAATCAGTCTTTTCTGGTAGCAGAAACAGATGCATGCTGTTTGGCTGCTTTGAGATGCTTCCATTAGCATTTGTTAAGCAAATAAGGTCTATCAAGACTATTTTCATCCCTTCTACAAAAATAGATTCTTCCAGCTTCCCAGATGAAGTGGATCATGAATACACTTGTTGATTCCCATTTCTAAAGATAAAGAGAGATTGACTATATTACACAATAGAGAAAGAGAGAGAGAAGAAGAAGAATTGACATCTTGGTGACAAGTACTAAAATGAAGCAGTTTTAAGCTTGCAGTATCTACCTCTTCTAGAATCAAAGAGTCAATAAAGTTTGCATTTATGGAGGATCATTTAAAGATGTTTATAAATTAAATCCTTTTCATCCTTTTTTTAAATCCAAGTTGTGCATATACTTGCAGTTAATTAGATTTAACAATGGGAATAAAGTGCTGAGAGGTCAGGATTAAACTAAAGAATGGTTAAAAAATGAGAACAAATTCATCACTCATATTTCCTGCTATGTGAACAAGGTGGCAGAAACAAATTCTTTTATTACATCATTCACTCAACTGAAGAGTTTTTGTACATTAAAAGTATATTTTAAAAATTTGTCTTTTAATTGATTTCAAAATTTAGCACTTTTCCTCATGAAATAAAAAAATGCTTTGAAACCTTGTATTGGAATGTTATAGTTTACTTTTAGTAAAAAAGTTATATATTCTCAAATTCAACACATGTTTAATAATGCTAAAATATTGTGATCTCTTCTCTAGTGCAGGAATTGTGCACAATTTACAAGCTGGCTGCTTCAGACATAGTTACAGAGTGGGTCGCATACAGTCAAACTAAGAAACTATCAGGTATCACTCTGGAAGAACTGGATACATTTGAAAGACAGGTAAAAATCACACATAAATAAATGTGACTTTTGCAGCACTGAAGTGAATATTTGTTATTATCATATTCTCCATTTAATAGGTCTTTCCATCATTACCTGTAGCCAATCAGATGTATATCAGATGAGACCTCCTTTGAATACATAATGTAGATCAGTGTGTGGGAAATGGCTCCACAAACAAGACTGAAATATAGGAAAATTATTGTAACTTTAGCTAATATAGTTTAGAAAAAAGATACAGAATTTGATGTCATGAAATAGGTGTTATGTTTATAACAAAATGTTAAAATGTCAAGAAACATTAAACAAACCTGAAGTTGTGTTTATGTCATTTACAGTTAACAAGAAAGAGATGTTGTAAACATTTTACTTGATCATAAGTGGAATAAATGTGAAACTAAACAAAACTTTAAAGCAAAATGTTAGGGACATTCCCAAGTTTGACCATGTCTGCATTGAGGGTAACATGATTCATTTCTGTCATAATGCTCAGTTTCTTATCAAGAAAGTGTTTATCAGGATTCTCAATAGACACTTACCCTTGGGTTTTGACGCGTGGAATTTACATTTGATCTATTTCTGATGCATGGAAATTCCAACCTGTGCGTTTTTATGATGCACGTTGATTTTGGCCGGAGCATCAGTCTTAATTACCCTTAATCGCCTCTGGGATAATTTCCTACTGAGCATATGCTGTCCATAACAAATTGACTATATGCGCCAATGATCAACATTTGCTAGACTACTGTTTACACCTTATCAGCTGCTATGCAAAATTAGTATGAACTGGGCAGAGCTAACAGGTCACTGATGTCACGCTTAGGTGGGCATACATGTAACCGAATTACGGTTAGATTGTTTTGAGATTATCTTTGATGTTTATGATAGAGGAAGAGGCACTCAATTATGACTTGATTGGATTAACTTTTGAATCAAATATCAGCATTTGTTTGATTGCCCATCAACATACATGTGATTCTACTGGCCGTATGACAAAAATACCATTGTAGAGGCCATCTACCACATATAATACTTTTGAAAAATAAAAGATTATTATTATTATTATTATTATTTGTCCATTGTATCCCTACATTACAGAAACCAGTGATTGTGTATATGTGCTGTATGTGTAATAATGATGTCACTTGTCAAGTTGTAATCAATATCAATGTGAAATAATAATGATGATTGTGGATATGTGTTGTTAGTGCAATATAGCTGTATACTTTTCATTATTCCTCTGTTTTCTACAGAGACTGGCCAAGAGGCAGCAGCCCAAGGTATCATCCTCTATATACCCCACAGTATACAGTATAGATACAATACAGACATCAGCAGCTGGGTAAGCTCGTATTGGAATTACTGTGAGGGCATAGAATATTATGAATTAAATTGCTTGAAAATTGTTCAGATTTTACAGTGTCTGGATTGATTTTGATCCCCAGATACTGCAAATTTTCCTACGATAAGCCCATTCTTGATGAAATGCCCATTCACTACTTTTTAAAAAAATGGCAATTTCTTCTTTTTTTTTCCAGCAAGCTTCTCAAATGATAAACACATGGCTCCAGAAAAGCTCTGCATCAGTTGAGTATTTTGCTCACAGATTTGAGTTTAATTGGGTATTTTCATTTTTCAGTTAGGTAATATTAGTTACTATACCTAATTATTTTTAGGCCTGAGATGCCTGATTACAGCTTACTTTTTAACATGTAAATACATTTCATTATGTTATGATGTTTGGTAGTTGCAATATTTCTGCAGTTTTTAATTAACCACAAGTTGTTTCCATATGAAATATGACTGGATTTTTTATTGTAAAAAGATAAGGAGCCAATGCTACTCATGCAAAAAGTAATAACTAATTCTAGAATGTGGTTATCACAGTGACCCAAAATAGTCTTACAAAGGATTATATACGCAGAATTATTTATCCAAATAAAGAAAGCAATAATTCATCATAGAACAAAATGTAATCAATCTGTTTTTACTTGACTATGAAGATAAAATGCTTATTATTATACCGAACAATTACATCGGTTGTGTGTGAAGACAATACCGTTGCCACAACGAAGGTCATACCAAGGTAGTGTAACAAGAACTAATTGAATTATCTCATTTGAACTTTGTTTAAAGGAAGATGTGTTGCAGATTATTATGTACACACAAATATATGCTATTCCTGTTGCTTGCAAGTAACATTTTGACAAATACATGTAGCTGTACATGTGATGTATGAAATGACTGACACCATACCAGACTACAGTTATACGGCCTAGTTAGGTTTTCATTTATGGATTTAAGGACTTGGTGGTGATCTCATACTAAAACTATTTTATTATTTGTAAGCTCCCTTGCTGAATTTTCTGTACTTCTGAACTTAATCTTCTCCAGTTAATATTACAATTTAAAAAATTTACAAAGCCTTTGTAGCAAGCATTTAGACTGGTTAAAATCACATCATGGGATGTAGAAAACTTAAAGTTTGTAGTTTATAACACCAGAAAGGAAGTACTAATATTTTCATGATCCCTTCTTGTGTGTTTTGACAATATTTCTAAACAGTTGTTAAAATATAGTTCTGATATTTATTTTTTTAGATTCTTTATTATTTTTATACCTATTTGTAATTATAAGAATTGAATTTCATATTTTACAGGATTCCTGAAGTCTTGAGGCTTGAAAATCAGTTACACACTGCATGAACAGCCTTTGCTTTGCTAATGAATACATGTCACTATAGTCTGCCTCCAGTCCATTATGAATCATGCCCCGTCTAGTTATCATGCCAGGTCTAGTTAGTCTTAAATGAAAATGGTGGTGCTCAGACATTCATGCTCATACTGACATTAACAAAATTTTCAGGGAATTTATCATCAAAATATAGCATGAATTTACAAATGAACAAGATCTATGCATATTAATGAGTTGATCTTGCACCTGATTGGCTGAGTTTGTTGCCACCCTGGAAGCCATATTTCTGATCTGATTTTTGTCAAGCATGGAGTATGGGTTTATGTCATCAAGATCTCAAAAGAGTTAGATAATGAGCAAGATCCATTCATATTATTGGTGTGATCTTGCATCTGATTGAGTGAGCTTGTTTCCACTTTGGAGACCATATTTCTTGCCCGATTTTAATCAAACTTAAAATGTGGACATATATTATCATGAAGTTCTTGCAGGAATTTGATAATGAGTGAGATTCTTGCATATTAATGACGTGATTTAGCATCTGATTGGCTGTGCTTGTTACCACTCTGGAGACCATATTTCTTATCCGATTTTGATCAGACTTGGAATATAGACTTATATGATCAAGTTCTTGCATTAATTTGATAATGAGTAAGATACATACACAGGGGTTTAAAATTCACTAACCCGACTTGAAATGGCATGTGAACATTTCTGGTGGTCAAGCGAGTTTTCAGTGCTGATTCGGGGATGACCCGTTTTTCTCTTTAATGAAAAGGGTGTTCTGTCAAGAATATCACTGACTTTGTTCATTGTAAGTCTGTACTTTGCACTGGAAGTTTGTTTTCCATTTGTTTTGATCAAGCTCATGCATGTGTTTCTCTTCTTCAATACAGTCAAACCTGTCTTGAGTGACCCCTGCTATGAGCAACCACCTGTCATTTACAACCACAAACATCATCCATGGATCAATTTTATTGTTTAAATGTAATGTAGTATGCGACCAGTGAACACGATTGTGAGGCAAAATATGCATTTCAACACTGCTATGTATGACTGCATCGCAAAAGCAGAGATAAACACCACTGACCTTTATTTAATCCTTTGTAGCCATGACCACTGCTGAGAATTTGTTCAAAACAAAAAAAGAACAAGTTGAGTCTGGCTGCTGGTTTTATCAAATCTACAGGTCATGCAGGTAGCGTTGTATGCTACAGATCATACACAGACTAAAGTATGTCACAAACCGCCATTATAGTGCTGAAGTTATGTAAATCCCCATTGCAATTAAATATTCCTTCTTCAGAGAGAGCAGTCAAGAACATGCATAGTTAATTCAGAGATTCTTATTTTTTCTTTACCTTTTGTGAAAAACTGCACAATGCTGATAATGTCATAATGAGAAGTCATCTTACAGGACTTTACTGCAATGGTCATGACCATTGTTTAATGTTGGAGTAAATTCTTAATGCCTGGGGTGAATGAGGTCTTTGTCTTAATAAGTGATTATTGTTTTCCAGATTTGATTGTCATTGGAAAAGGTTTGTGTTGTTTGTTACTTGAGAGACCGCATTTAGCTGGCAGAAGGGGTGGTCTTTTAAGACAGATTTTACTGAAATAATATTCTCATACCAGAGTGAGAGCAGACTGGTCTTAGTCTGTAATTTCTTACAACTGGTGTTAGAAGAGTGATGGAATAAGTTCCGGAAAACAACCTTTCATGCAATCAAATTTAGGTTGTTAACATTGTCAGCTTTTATATTTCTATAATAACTGGTTGAGCAAGAGTTTATTCTGGGCAAGTACATTTTTATTGATTTTTCAACTTCTGACACATGTTAATGAGGTGATGTTGCATCTGATTGACCAAGCTTATTACCACTCTAAAGACTGTTTCTGATCCAATTTTGATTGAACTTGCTAAAATCATCAAGATTTTAGATGGAAACAGTTATGAGCAAGATCCATGCATATTAAGGAGGTGATCTTGCATTTGTTTGGCCGCAATTTTTTTACCATCCTGGAGACCACATTTTTGATAGGATTTTGATCAAACTTGGTAAATAGGCTCATAAAAGATCTCTGTTGAATATGATTATGTAGCAGGAAAGTGGCCTTATAAGAGTTTTATCCTTTTTAAAGGGGGATCACACAGATGTGAGTAATAATTACATATAAAGTATGAAAGGCAATACTAATATTTAATATTTAATATTTTTAATCAAAATCACAGGCGTGCAGGGCCTGAAAATAGCTGTGGTCCAAGGTCCAGGACCTGCAGTTTTTTCCGTCAAACCCGAGAGTTAAACTTGTCAAGAGTCCATCGGACCTTCCACTTTTCCAAAAAAATGGAAATTAACAGAATTCCTCTGAGTCTCAAAGTTGTTTCTTTAAAAAAAAGAGCATAAAATGTCAAGAAATATATATGCAAAATTACATACGAGCAATGTCACTCGAAGCCTACTTACATTTTGCTGTGTAAATGACAGACTGCAACATCGTGAGTAGAAAAGTGTACCAGCCAGTGCTATTTTTACCTCTGAATTCGAGTACTCTTCCACATAAATATCACAGCTGCAAGACCTCAAGTCAAATCTCATTCAACAGTACTTTACCATATTACTTGGAGAGAGAAAATTCCAAAGTCACCTACCTGAAGCCTCGTTCAACGAGACTTGAGATGCCTGATGCAATGGCTGGCTAAAAAATGTGTTCACGCATATTGCATGACTGGTCCTCTAAAATGAGGTTTAATTAGCTGCCAGCTACAACACTAAAATGCGAACCGACCTGTCCACATGCTTCTGCACCAACAAATGTGACACAAGATCAATACGAGTCATGAGTTTATTTAACTTTGGTTTCTTGTCCAGCGGCAAATATGAAAAGCTGCAGGAACCCAAAAGTGAAAAAAATGGCCCCCCAGTAAATAAGAATAAGCCAAACAAAAGATGCGAAGTATGATGTTTGCACATTTAAAGAACACTGGAAAACAAAGTCACCATGGTCAAATATGATCGGGATACAGAAAAACTGTTCTGTTCAACGTGTTTGAACTTTCCTGATTTAGCTGACAAGCCAAGTGCCCTTTACCGTGGCATAGCAATCTTAAAGGTTGACCCAATTCAGTGTCATGCCAGAAACAAAGAGCATTTGGCATGTGTAAGACAGCAGCTGGCAAAAGCTAATGATGAAGATCGTAATTTTGCTGTAGCAGACGCCCCAATCGTTAAATCCATGATTAAACTGAATAAAGAGCAGAGAGATCGTATGTCATACCTGTTCAATACTGCCTATTGTGTTGCAAAAAGCAGGAAAACCATTTTCTGATTTTGAACTTTTTTGTGCTGTGCAGAAATAAAATGGTGTCAGTTTAGGTTAAATTATATCAATTTCCATGGATGCACTGACTTCATTGCATTTATTGCTGACTCCCATTCTATTTCCAATTAAATGTGAAATCAAAGGTGCAAATTTCATCAGCATTTTAAGTGGTGAATCAACAGACAGTACCATTGTGGAACAAGAAATCGTTTATGTACGTTATCAGTAACCATCTGAGAAAATACCCGTTACAAGACTAATTGGAATTGAGCCACTTCAGCAAATGCAGATGGAATATTTAGTGGAATAAAAAAATGCATTGTCAAAAGTTGACATTGAGTTTGAAAATCTAAAACCTAACACTGAACTTCAGTCTGGAAACAAGCTACTGTAGTATCATTTATTTTCATGGGGCTCAATTTTGTGGTTTTGTAAAAAAAAAAGAAATTTTTGGGGGTACTTAAATTCGTGGTTTTGCCTGTCAAAGTTTGCATATTACTAAGTGTTTAATTTCATGGTTTAACCTCTACAAATACCCAGAATAAAGCATGCAAAAGAATAAAACTATGCCGACGCAAATGGCGGTCACTTGAATGTTTACAACAATACTTCCACATGTATGAGCACAAATCAAAGACCTGACAAGTTCAATACTGACACCGTGTTTTTGTCCAAGTGAATAACATGAATGGAAGCCAACGCAGCTAACAAAACTAAAACAATACTACCGCCTCTATGATCACAAATAAAACGCATGTCAAGATCAATCACTTACACCGTGTTTTCGTCTGAGTGCTCAACATCAAAGGAAGCCGACACAGCCAACAACAGTAAGCCAATCTGTTATTAAAGTACACCTGTATGATCTCTAACCTAAACCACTGTCCATAAAGGGAACAAAAACACGTGACCGGCTGCCTTTTGCTCAATGCAATCAGCAGACGATGGCAATATTTGATGTGTTTAGAGCCCATCAATTTGAAAAGATGCTAACTAAATTGAAAGACAGTTGAATCACGCGTTTGTTTGTGCCTGCCTCATGTATAGACCAGCTTCAACCACTAGACTTGACAATAAATAAAGAGTACAAAGAATAATTAAAATCACACTTCCACAACTTGTATGCTAAATAGGTCACGGATAATTGCAGCTCATGCGACAATGAGTGAAAGATGTGACCTAATTATCAGTGGTTTGGAGAAAGCTGGACTTGTTTAATTCTGCAATTTGGGGATTCATTACCTGACAAGCATTTGTGTGTACATTGAGGCTTGATTGACACAATGTTGATACAGTGGCTCTGTCCAAAAATCAGTGAATTGTGAGCTTTAATACTCTGTTGTAATTAGTGTATATACATAGTATTTCATTAATAATAGTGCTTCAAGCAATAGTTCTAGTATTTTACAGTCTTGTTCTTTTGGATTAAAAATGCATGGATAAAATGAATTGTGGTTTCAGGATGATTTAAATTTTTCAAGAACAGTTGTACTCAAGTGAAGGATCCAATTGAATAAGTATTAAATTTAATTTTCAAATACTGGTATTTTTTATCATTCTTTCTTTCATTTTCAGCATTACTAGTGTTTGAATACCTTATGCTTTTTCTGGTTTCTCTATCCTTACTTATCTCACATATTGATTTAAGGCAGTGAGTGAAATTTACTGCTATCGGATATCTTATTGACACATGAGCATTGAAACAATATAAAATGCTTTATAATTCTTTTTTCAAAGGGTTAAAATAAAACAATCACGTGTAAAAGCTAATATTTTATTACCAAATTACAGTATTTACAAATTGATTTATGAAATACTAGTAGGTTCCTTAATCTCTAGGAATGACACACAGTAAGAAAATGAACTGGGGGGAATGGGGGCCTCATCATCATAAGTGGCGAATTTTTCGTTGGATATTTAAATTCATGGTTTGGGGCAACAACGAAAACCACGAAAATTGGTCCCCCACGAAAATTTCTGATACTACAGTATCTCTAATATGTGCCAATTTTGATGGTGCCTCTGTCAATCTAGGAAACAAGTCAGGTGTTATAACCAAGATAAGATCTATTATTCCTTCTGCTGTAGGATTGCACTGTGTTGCTCATAAACTTGAACTAGCTATTCTTGATGCAAACAAGTCAGTGTCATACATGAGTAACTTTGAAGATACAATAAAAGGGGTGTTTAGCTTTTACCATTTCTCTCCAAAGAGAAGGAGGGAGCTGAGTGAAATTGCGCATGTACTTGAAAGAGAACTTGCACACTTCTCTATTAAACAAGTACGATGGTTGTCTAGCAAGGAACGTGCTCTGAAAGTTGTTGAAAAAAATCTGAAAACTGTAAATGTTCATCTGCTTCATAAACTTTACTGTGGGCAACAGAGCAGACAATGCTAATCGTGCAAGAGGCTACCACAAAATTCTGACTTAAGCCAAGTTTCTTTCATGGCTGTATTTCATATTAGACTATATGCCAATAGTAGCAAAGCTATCGAGGTAATTTCAGTTGGAGGATCTGATTGTTACTGAGTTGCCAGAACAGATTGAAGTTTGCCTTGTTTGATTGGCAGCATTGAAAACGCAGTAAGGTAAACACATGAAAGTTTTCCTTGAGTACTATGACCCTACAAACAAGAAATTCAATGATACAAGTATCACTGGTCCAACACCTAAAGTGGATTTTTGGGACTGTTGCTGATGATTGACAATTCCATCAAGTACATCCAGGAGAGGTTTAGGAATCTCAGCACATCCCCCTGAAAGAGCTCCAAATTTTCAATTTCTTTGTATGACCACTTGACACAGAGAAGCTTCACAGTTATGGGAATGAGGAGCTGAAATCCATGTTGACTGCAACTGTAGTCAGTGAACATTTCACACAGGAAGAGAAGAGAAAGACACAATCCTGGACATAGACTGGTCGTCTATGAAACTGCATGTAAGACCACTGAAAGGCTGTCAACACCTGGCAGTGTACAGTCTTCTCCTTAAAGGAGACATGTTTAGGGAGTCTGCTATAGAAAAATTGCTAGAGTGTTTGTTCACCATTTCACCCTCTAGCAGTGCATCTGAGAGGGGATTTTCAACTGCTAACTGTATTAAAACTAGTCTGAGAACAAGTCTAAGGCAAGACAATTTCTATCACCAACTACTGATCATGTCAGAGGGCCCAGATATTCGAGACTTCAATGCAGATATGGCAGTAACAAAATGGTTGCTTTCATCACAGAGAGCAAGACACTTGACCCACTTCTGCAATGGACCAAGACAGAATTAGATCACTGATAAGGACAGATTGGTAGAATCTGGGAAGTGATTCTGAATAGCCATACTTCGATACCACAGTATATGATGTGTAAATGTGTTTCATTTTTAATCATGTTATTAAGCATTTTGATTTGACTTCAGTTTGATTTATTTAGAGTATTGTGACATTGAAAACAAAGACCATTTTAGACTACTGGAAATTTTATTTAGATAAGTAAAGAATGTAAGCTGCATTATTTAAAAATAACTACTTTATTCATATATTAAAGCTCATATTTGTAACTATGCTTCTGTATTGAATTTGATGTTCCTCACAACAGCTCGCCAGACTCTAACCTGTATATATGTATGTTGGACCTGGCTCCCTCAGTGGGTGACAGGTCCTGGACCTGCCACTCATCGACACTGTTGTCAAGCCCTGGCATGTTATGGAATCAATGTGATACAACTTATAATAATGTTATTTCAAATAATTATGAATAATTATCAGTCATGGTTCAAAAACCACCTTGTCAATAAAATCTGGGTACAAGCATCTGGCTGTAACTATCATTGACCGTCCATTCCATTTTCCCACTGCTGTAACTATCATTGACTGTCCATTCCATTTTCCCACTGCTGTAGAATGTGTCACTGAAAATGTTTATTTGAATCTTTCTGACATACAATTTCTCAGCGGTGATCAAAGGACTATTCCTCTTTTCATTTAGTTGAATTGCTTGCACTTTTTCTTCTTAACTGAAAATCTTGGTATGGCTACTTCTCTTGAATGGATTGTCGTAGCGAAACGGGTAAGACTTATTGTTTACCATCATTTCTAAACATGTACACTGTGTATAATAACTGAAACAATGCTGTTTAATTGAACCGATTTGAAACTCAACCTGTTTCCAGATTTTTATGTCAGACTTAACAGCTGACAGCTATTTATATGGAAGCCATTAAAAATTTGCATGTCATACCTCAATCGGCTTATGATTGTTGTATTTGCTATATTTCTTTTACCTCTTTTTATGACAGGATTCAGTTTGTAAGGCATGTCTTTGAAAATATCTGACAGTTTGTAAGGCATGTCTTTGAATATATCTGACAATTTAGGTGAAACATCTTTGGATCTGCAAGATATTGTTTCATACTGCTACATACAGGTGCATGATGAAAATTTTAATCGATAAAACAACTGGACATACTGCCTGGACATGCACATAGGATGCATTTGTAGCATCTACAATTACTATAAAACTGTTCAGTTGCTTATAAACTTGAAGCTGTGTTTCTTTGAAATAAAATGTTACTTATTGAACGTTCTATTAATGAACAACATTTTCATCGGTAAATAATGTTTAAAATAAAATGTCAGCTACATCACTAAATCAATTTGTTGTGTAATGTGTAGTAAAAACAATTCTCATCAGATTTGGCTTTTTCATAGCGATGCCACATTTGATGTGAAAATCATCCATACTTTAAGAAAAAAATTAACAGAAAAATCCTACTAAACCTCTTTATCAAAGATGTGAAAATATATCATTTAATTAGAACAGATAGTCCCTGTGTCACTTACAGTCACGTTCATGTTTGTTTACAATGTTACCAATTATGTAAACGTTTACAGTCAGTGAACTAAACTAAGCTATTACGCATGTAAACATTGCAGCCTTAGACATGGAGTTTTCACTAAAAGACTTCTTATGATAACGAGTTGGTCCTAAATGAAACTGGTGCCAATCAGACAGGTATCTTGTGAACACGTTAGCTCAAGCATAAGAAAATAGTTTTTTTTTACCAAAATGGGTATGTTGGATTTTCCCAAGAATATCAGAGATGGTTTTAATGCTCAACAGTTAAAAGGAAGAACAGACTTAGCTGGGATTTCCAGATATTCTTTTCTCAGTCGATAGATCATCAGTTCCTTCAATTGACTCGTGTAGGACAGTAAAAGTGCACAGCTGTTAGTGCTCCAGTTAGATATTTTTGGGTAAAATAAGGTTGAGTATTGAGGCATTTTATAATAAAGTATCTTTTTTCAACAAAGCAATATGCTGTTCTGTTTACGACGTATATGAAAGACCAGATAAAAAAAATAATTGCTGACAATATATACAATTTTGTGTCCAAAAGTATAAATTGTGAAAGCTGGATTCATGCTCAAAATAATTTCAGATTCTTCAGTGAAGGACTCAAAACCAGTACTCATATATTAGTAAATTTTAATATTTTTTTACATGATCGTGTAGATTTACTGAAGCACAGACTTGCCATTGCAGTAAATGGAAGAGTAGTGAAACCAGATCTTTGAAAATGCTAAAGTATGCTTGCTTGGACAAGAATTCCATGGTCTTCTTTAATTGATCTATTAGATCGTATGAAAGGTTTGTTTTTGTCTTGCCTGTAAAGTATTGTTATCACTTTTCTTAATGGTGTAACTTGTGGTTGGTTGTTGTTGGCATAGATATCAACATCAAGTTTTTGCCTCTAGCTCAGGAAAATGATGCACATGCACATTTAGCTCAGGATAATGATGCACATGCACATTTAGCTCAGGAAAATGATGCACATGCACATTCAGTTCAGGAAAATGATGCACAATCACATTTAGCTCAGGAAAATGATGCACATGCACATTTAGCTCAGGAAAATTATGCACATGCACATTTAGCTCAGGAAAATGATGCACATGCACATTTAGCTCAGGAAAATGATGCACATGCACATTTAGCTCAGTTTCCTTGACACTATAACATGCACAGTCATGATGTAGTCAGCATGAACGGTACTGCCTATCGCAGGAAAATGGAGGTCAGTGACCTACTTTTCATGGTCTTGTGACTTTGATGGTTATTTGGAATTTGCTTTGTTGATATGAAGCATATTGTACTTTCATGCCCAATTTTATGTTGCAGAATAGCAGTTGATGATGCAGAGGAACTTTTAAATGCTTATGGAGGCCAGACACCAACATCAAAGGTCAGTCAAAACAAAAATTATGCTGCATTTTCTTGAAAATCACTCTGAGCCTAAAGTAGTGGACATCTTCCTGAGAGATTGAATGATCTACAGTGCACACAGTGTATTGCCTATGCTACACTTATGATGGTGTAGGGTATTGCTGAGTGTAGTTCATTGACATATGCTGGTGCAATTCTAGCACCTCTTGTGTTATGCTCAAAGTACACTCAACAGGTGATAGCATCACAGGCACAAACAGGGGTCTTATCAGGTGGTAACTCAACCTAGCATAAATCAATCACAGTATAGCACCCCACATCACAGTGTATTATTGGCATGATTGTCTGTAACACCTGGATGTTACTCAGTGTAGTGAGGTACAAATCAGTGGCAGTCAAGCACCCCAGATCACAGTGTAGCATGGGCATGACTCTTTAACACCTGGATGTTACTCGGTGTGGTGAGATACAAATCAGTGGCAACTGCACAGGCATAATTGGAAAATGGTTGGTGTACTTATTATGCTGTATGAAGGTATTATATCATTAAATTGTCAGTTTGATCCATCAAAATGCACTTGGTATTGTTTATAAATAGCATCACAGGCTAACACTAATACCTAGGTTCATTCTACAATAGACTGTATTATCCACTTTGTGCATGGTGCAGTTAAACCATTATCATTAATAATTTGTCCAGGAAATTGTCGTACATGATTTTATAGTTAGATTGCAATACAGTTTAAAAAATGACAACAAAACATTCATGCATACAGGTGTATCAGTACATGTTTCCACTACTTTTCTGGTGATTTGGTATTTGTTTAATAGGCTCAGTTGGCTTAATCATGTAATGGTCATAATTATAACCAATGTCTTATTTAGTAAAAAACAAATGTGAATATTTTAGAGTGTTTAATTTCTGGCCAAATAAACATAAGTTTAAACTACAAGCCTCGCTTTATCAGACACTATTCTGTATATGGCAGATCTCATACCAACCTCTCTTTATCAGACACTATTTTGTATATGGCAGATCTCATATTGACAATTTCAGTATATTGCTGCTTCAAAATTTTAGCCTTTTTGGAAAACAATGGTGATGCAAAAACATATGCACTGATATTTTTGGCTTGCCGAAATAATGCTTGCTGATCTCTGACAGAAATGGCATCAAAGTGACAAATATTTCTACTTCTTATGAGAACACTTTTGGTGTTTTCTAAGGTGAATCAGAAACATTTATACCAAAGGATTTTTTATTGGAATAAAAACAAAAAGGAAAAACAAATTCAATAAATTTGCTATATGTATAAATTATAGTTATAATGTTTGTACTGTTGGATATTGTGGGCAGAACTGAAGTACAGTGGGTGAGCTTGTTAGCCATGTGTACTTTGGACATGACCACACTAGACAACAGTACAAACACTATAATTTAGTTATTATATAGGGCCAATTTGTTAAATGATAAACTGTATTTTAATTGATTTAAAAAAAATTAAAATGAATCCAATAAATTATTACTCCTGAAACTAAATAAAACAAGATTTCATTTCAATTATTGGAGCAAAATTTTATTTTAATTATTTTTAAGACTGATCACTTATAAATACACAGTGTAATGTGACATGATTGTAAGTGCTTATAAATCCACAGTATAATGTGACATGATTTTAAGTACTTATAAATCCACAGTATAACGTGACATGATTTTAAGTAATTTATAAATCCACAGTATAACGTGATGTGATTTTAAGTACTTATAGACATACAACGTAACGTGATGTGATTTTAAGAGCTTATCAATCCACAGTATAACGTGACATGATTTTAAATACTTATAAATCCACAGTATAACGTGATGTGATTTCAACTTATAAAAATGCACAGTATAATGTGACATGATTTTAAGTCATTTATAAATACACAGTATAACATGATGTGATTTTAAGTACTTATAAATGCACAGTATAATGTGACACAATTTTAAGTACTGTTGCATCATGAAAGACTTGCTCAGGGTGACAACATTATTTTTAATCTGCTAGTCCATTAGGACAAGTGCAGTCTAGAAACCACTTGTCCCATCAGTGACTTTGTTTGTCTCTTGATACAACAAGATGATTATGTATACTAATGTTTGGGGAATAATATATATAATATAAGTTAGTGCTGAACAGGCAGGTAAGATGCTTTTGTATGGTTTCATTTACTTTACGAGACATTTTTTTCAGAGGCCCAATAGCAGTTGGATTTTGTTCACCGTCCCATTGTTTTGACACTTTCTGTGCAATTTGGATTGGTTATGAAATGAAGATTCTTTCATGGTTTGAACAACCTCGAAAAATCCTTAAATTTCAGGTGTTGCCTTAAAAACTTGTTGAATTTTTTAAAACTTTGGATTTTATCCTTGAAAATTCGTTGAATTTGTTGAAAAACTCCATGAATTTTAAATTCCTTGAATTTATCTGAGTGAATACCAAAAGTTTAAACTGCATAAAACATATCACTTTTTAAATTCAGAATTTTTTAAAATTACATTTTTTCCAGGAATGATTAAAATGAGATAAAATTGGGCAGATGAAAAGACAAGTGACACTAGAAATTTCTGTAGTGGCACAGTCATGCTTCTACTATTGCATCTATTTATGCAGTGATAAACAATGTAGCAAATGAGAAAAGTTTGATTACCATTAGAAAAAATACATTTTGAAAACTTTTAGAAGTCCTTGAAAAAAAAACTCACTAGGACTGTATGAACCATGTGTTACGGAATTATGTATCATCTTTTTTAATTATAATATAGTTTTATTTGGTTTATGACCTTTGTATTATAATCTAATAGCTGTCGTTTTGTATAGTGCACATATACAGTATCTCAATGCTACCCAGTGCTTCTGTCCTTGGAAAAATCAATAATTATGTCGGTTAAGAATGACTCGCATGTCACGTGACTAGCGCGTGCTAAAATGTACTATCATTTTGACCTGGATTTCGCAATTCAAAGAATGATTCATTTTGTTGACCAGAAGTTAGATTAATAGATTGTAATACTAAGATGTTTATTTAAGACGAAATAAGAATGGGTTTTATTTGTTTTTAAGACGCAGTACAGAAGCTATATAATGAGAAGTTATCTCTGCATTCAGAATTCTTCATAATTACTTCAGCTTGAGAGGTCATAAATGAGATTGGTTCATTGTGTGTGATTATCTACTTCACAAATATTTCCAGACAGTACATTTTTGGGATTTAGTACTGATATTTAAAGATTTAAGAATTATTCAGCTCCGTTGGAATTATAGGGAACATTTTTTAGAACTTGTGATATTCTACATTCACAAGGATTTATTTGGAATTAATAATATTTGGATATAGCTGATTCTTGTTGGTACATCAGCACATTGGTGTTTTCATTCGGAATATTTGGATAACTTCCGGATTTATGAACAATAGAACAATTTAGGACTATTTAAGGAAATTCTACACTCTAAGTTATTTTTAATTCTTTCACTTTGTTTAGAATATTTTTATATTTTAAGAAATTAAATTTGTGTTTGTAAATCTTGAAAGATTGTTTGAGTAATTCTTTCTTTTGTTACATTACCCCTAGTCGTAACACCATGTCTTTCATAAAATTTACACCTCCCCCTACTTTCACAATCACCAACCTTGGGATTTTCTAAACAAACTTTACAATACATGCAGTTTTTCTCTTTATTATTGGTAACTCACAGAATTTATTTCACATAGCTTCTTTTTAAGTTTTTGCTGGCAGTTAAGTTGTTTTATCATCTTTTGATGCTACTCACTGCACAAGGGCCTGCTGGCCAGTGTTAATAAACTCAGACTGTCTGGTGTTTGTAAAGTAGTAATCAAATGTTTACTTCAACATTTTGATTTCTCATTTTCCTGGTTACCAGGATGTACTACAGCACTGTACCAAATTGCAGTACCCAGACTGGAAATAATCAGTATATCTGTTGTAAAATGATTAAAGTGGCTTTTTTGAAATAATCAGATTATTGTGACATATATTTGGCTAGACAAAGATTGACGGTGATCTGATTTGCTATCTGAGAACATGAATTGTTGCCATGTTTTAGTACAGTATTTACATTGATCATTGTTACCTAGATGCTTAATCATCTGCTGTCAGTATGCATGAAAACAAAAGCATTAGTTCTTGTTTGTTAATTTTTTTTCTAGGGATGAAATTTGTTTTGGAATTGAACAGTGTGTAACATGAATAACATTTATCGAAAAATGTTACATTTTATGAATTTTATGAAGACAATTTTACTCATCACCAATGATGAGTGCATATGCCAATTTCATATGTCCAGGATGAGAGGAGTGCTTTTTTCACACCCTGATGCTGTGATGTCATTTTACATAACAACAAACTTATTGGGTCCTACACGTGCCCAGCAAGTTCTTGACAGCATCCAATAAGTGGAAATTTACGGGATCTCCCACTTAGTGCATTTCCATAGGAACTCGCACAAGGAGTTTATAATAAATATTAATCCAGTTCTTTATGACCCTTACAACATCTTTGTGACAAGCTTGAAACAAAAGAATGTATTATTGATATGAAAATGTTAATTTAGGCAAGTTTTTATGTCATTGAGCAAGTGTATTGTTTTGACTCATTCATGTGCAATTATTATTGAACCTTTTTTCGACCCAGAGAAGTGGTGGTCAGAAAAGACAGCATACCCCTGAGAATGGTCCGCTGAAGAGGTTTACTGGCTCAACAAGAAGTCCTGTGGTGCCATTTTCTCCTGCCAGCTTCTCCCCAGCTAGGTAGGCTAATTTCCTATGGTTTTATCATACCTGTGTTCACAGAAAGAAAGTCGTAAGTTCAGTGATATCTCACTATAGCACCCCTCAGTATACCACTATCCTTATAACTCACTATAACAACCCTCAGTATACCACTCCCTATTACAATCCACTATAAGACCCATCAGTATAACAATGTCCATATTATAACTCACTATAACACCCTCAGTATACCATTGTCTCTATTATAACTCATTATAACACCCCTCAGCATACCACTGTCCCTATTATAACTCACTATAACACTCAGTATACCACTGTCCCTGTTATAACTCACTATAACACACTCAGTATACCACTGTCCTTATTATAACTCACTATAACATCCTCAGCATACCACTGTCCCTATTATAACTCACTATAAAAGCCCTCAGTATACCACTGTCCCTGTTACAACTCACTATAACACCCTCAGCATACCACTGTCCCTATTATAACTCACTATAACAGCCCTCAATATACCACTGTCCCTGTTACAACTCACTATAACACCCTCAGCATACCACTGTCCCTATTATAATACCCCTCAGCATACCACTCCTATTATAACTTACTATAACACCCCTCAGTATACCACTGTCTCTATTATAACTCATTATAACACCCCTCAGTATACCACTGTCCCTATTATAAGGTGGGTATGATCATGAGTCCCATTACATTACATAATAGTAATGTGTATAATGTACCCCTGTATCAGGCGACCTCACTTACAACACAGTACATTTTAATGGCTGCCTGGAACAGGGTCGTAGTGAGGAATAACTGTATAATGTACTGCAGTATAATGTTACCCCGCTTATAACATGATTGACTTTAATGCCTCCCTGGAACAGCATTATAGTGAAGAATCATTGTACTATGTATAATGTACCCCAGTATCATGTGACCTCACTTATAACATGGTACATTTTAATGGCTTCCATGAACAGTGTTATAGTGAGAGAGAGAGAGCACTGTACTATGTATAATGTACCCCAGTATCATGTGCCCTCACTTATAACATGGTACATTTTAATGGCTTCCATGAACAGTGTTATAGTGAGAGAGAGCACTGTACTATGTATAATGTACCCCAGTATCATGTGACCTCACTTATAACACAGTACACTTAAATGGCTTCCAGGAACAGTATTATAGTAAGGAATCACCCCTGTATAACATGACCTCACTTATGACACAGTACACTTAAATGGCTTCCTGGAACAGTGTTATAGTTAGGAATCACCCCTGTATAACACGACCTCGCTTAAACACAGTACACTTGAATGGCTTCCTCGAACAGTATTATAGTAAGGAATCACCCCTGTATAACATGACCTCACTTATAACACAGTACACTTAAATGGCTTCCTGGAACAGTGTTATAGTAAGGAATCACCCCTGTAAAACATGACCTCACTTATAACACAGTACACTTGAATGGCTCCCTGGAACAGTGTTATAGTTAGGAATCACCCCTGTATAACACGACCTCGCTTAAACACAGTACACTTGAATGGCTCCCTGGAACAGTGTTATAGTTAGGAATCCCTGTATCACTTTTTTGGATTAGATAACATTGCTGTCCAATTGCAGGGCTGCATCTGGGATGTGCGATTGTGAAAATCCTGCTAAAATTGAAAAATTAGCAACCATTTTGAATCGGTGCAGCATAATCACACAAAAGATTAGGATTGGGTGCAAATTTTCATGAATCGTGTGCACTTTATTTCCAAGAAATGTAGAAATTACCTGTTTTGCTTCTGTACAATATTGCTGTTGTGGGCCACAATTTCAGTTGGTTGAAGAATGAGGGTAGCCGAGAAATGCCAGATTTGGTTGAACTGCCGTTAAGTTTCTTTAACAAAACAAATATGTCTAATCACATTAAGCTGAATGTGATTAGACATAATCATTTTGTTAAAGAAATTGTACCCTTAGTTCAACCGACTTCCTCAGGTACCATCACTCTTCAAAGAACTGAAACTGCGGTCAACAGAGTTTGAAAAATGTAATACTAGATTGTGCCCGGATTAAGTTGAAAATGAAAAATGCACCAGAGAAAATATATTATGAATAAAGCAATTAGCTTTCCAACAGTGTTAATATGGACTGCCAACTATGTGAGATATTCTTGAAAATTTGCCCTGCAGTTTTCCTGTCAATGCTGTCAGAACAGAGCTCAACGGCACTGATTTTAATGACAGTAAGACATCACCCCCCCCCCCACATCATACATTGTCGGACTACCATTATATAATGCACCTGCAGATCTTAATATATGCCATTTTGTTCTGTTGATGAATGTAAATGATCAACATAGACACTAATGATAGTAATGCCAGCACATCATACATGATATTCAGCTGTGTGTTGACTCACAATTCCTTGTTATACTTTCAAAGAACAAGTCTGTACTGTATGTTGACTCACAAGTTCTTGTTATACTTTCAAAGAACAGGTCTGTACTGTATGTTGACTCACGATTCCTTGTTATACTTTCAAAGAACAAGTCTCTACTGTATGTTGACTCACAATTCCTTGTTATACTTTCAAAGAACAAGTCTGTACTGTAGGTTGACTCACAAGTCCTTGTTATACTTTCAAAGAACAAGTCTCTACTGTATGTTGACTCACAATTCCTTGTTATACTTTCAAAAAGAACAGGTCTGTACTGGATGTATTGTTGGAGATTCTTCATTTAAATTGTACTTTCATGTGACAGCAAAGTTTAAACATTCAGTGCTGTTTCAAAACTTAAGGATATGAGTGATTTACTGTGGTGGAAATGCTGCCTGGTTATGTTTTTTTACATGCAAGTAAAAAAAAACTTGAAAACATGAGCTAAAGAAAGAGAATATGGATATTCATTGTCATATCTTAATGCCAGTTAAAAAAAAAGGGATACATTATAACACTCACTCTTTTTCTGCTTTCATTTTTAGTTGCTTTTTTAAGCCCTATTGAGAGGCCCCTACTTTGACCTGATTGGCCCCCTTTTTTTACTTTAAGGGGGGAAAGTGCCCAAATTTATTAAATCCTAGATGCAACCCTGCAATAAGGATCTTTTTTTAAAGGTTTTTTAAGTCATGTCAGCCATGCATCACAGAGCAACTATCAGGTGAGACAAGGTCTTCAATGGAACCCTTGTCATTAATAAATGAAGCAGGAGGCAAGAAGTAAAAAATAGGGCTTAGACTTTAGGAAAAGGTTTGAATGTTTACTTGCCTAGTAATTTAATAAGTTTGTAAATCACTCACAAAGTAGCTAGTCCATGTTAGGAGAACAATAATTTTATTCAACCATCAGTCAGTTCCTAATAGACTTGAAACATTACTGAGCCTTGTGCTTCGGGAATGCTGATACTTCAAGAAGCAAGCAGGTTTTGCTCTCTTCAGGAGTGCTCCATGCACATCAACCTACTGGAGATCAAAGCCATAACAAATACCTTTCGATTATGACTGGAGACATTATCTATAAAGGGCTTCCTGAATTGTTTCTGACAACCCAAGTGAAGAAAGGGATAGTCAAATCCCCAGATACTAACCTCCAGTTTACAGAGAGAAATGTATTTCTATCCAAGTCCACAGTGCTAACAGACTACATCAAGGCCACTCCCAGATCTCAACCTTTGTCATCCAACCTATTCCACAGACACATAGAGGAGGTTAGGAAACAGGCTGCAAATGAGGCAAACCTCTTGCAGGCCCAGTGATCCAGAACCCAGTCTTAGTTTCCCAAGATGGTTATAAGTAGAAAGGACCCATCTAAGGCACAGGGAAGCTCTCCTCCAAACCTTACTACTCAAAGAGGGCCCAGTTACCAAGAGCAAGTAAAGACAAGACATGGGGAGAAAAGGATCAGTTTCATCCCAGTTTCTCACCATGGCAGCCTTTGTGCAGAAAATAACGCGAAGCTCATGCTACCCTTTTCCGACATCCAGTTGGGGAGGAGACTTCAGAACTTTACCACAGAATGGGAAAGACTCTGTCCTGGCGGCCTGTTGTCAAGGGTTTTCTTTGCCACAGACATCCCCAGAGACCCATACAAAGCAGACATTCTGCAACATGAAACAAAAACACTCCTCACAAAAAGAGTGGTTAAGACCAGTCATAGATCTCAGTTCTCTCAACCAATAAATTTGGGCACCAAGTTCAGAATGGAGACCCGAGAGCAGTCCTCATTGCCATTCAGGAGGAAGATTTTTTATATCTGACCTGTACGATGGAGGTCAGAGATGACATTCACAAGCTTTTACCTCCAAGACCTCGCATCCCAAATAGCTCAGTTTGACCTAGTGGGACCTATATCAGAAGCACAACAGGTTACCTTCTCGGGTCACTCATCAGTTTTGTAACCATGTGGGTTACTCTACTTCCACTGGATTTTGCAGGAGCAAAATGTTTTCTCAAGACTGATGCGGTCTCCTTATCTCATTCCAAACTTTAAGCTGCTTCACATGCATTAGGAGACTCGAGTCAGGACCAACTTCTGGGCAAGGGGATATAACTCCCTCCACCTGTTAGCTATTCTCCTAATGTATTATGATCAGATATGTACTTGAAGAAAAAAACAATTTTAAAATAAAATATGTTTCTTTGATAATACTTACCCTATCATAATACAGGTGTACCCACCCAAGCCCTCCCTGCAGCTAC
This sequence comes from Margaritifera margaritifera, assembly GCA_029931535.1. NCBI lineage: Eukaryota > Metazoa > Mollusca > Bivalvia > Unionida > Margaritiferidae > Margaritifera > Margaritifera margaritifera. Next base: position 2,823,630 of record JAQPZY010001626.1, on the reverse strand, counting down.
ATCCCTGGAAGAGTGTACACTTTTGCTCCAATAGTAACTGACAATTGATGGGATATGACACATTCCTCTTAGGGGAGACCACTTTTGTCTGACTTCTGTCTCGGCAAGCAGATGACTTTTTCATATTTTTCTTGCTAAAACAAGTCAAAAGACATGGTTAGCATCTTTTGACTTAGGAGGGCTGGATTTGCAAGATATTGGATGTTCTCTTAATGTATTATGATTGGGTAAGTATTATCAAAGAAACGTGTCCATGGGACACAAAGACCTTTAATTCTAATAACTCAAAATAAACTTATCAGATTGTAACATCTGTATGATGCACACACCTATTGATCATTATCACAATGTATTCCATCGCAAGTTATTTGAGTAGTTGCGTACAGACATTTTATGATGAATGGATAAAAGGACAAACACAATCTTTTTTTATATATACATGTGCAGTAATGCAGAAAAAACTTTTTCTAGCCTATCTTTAAACCAATTTTTGGAGTAAAATATACTTTTTATATCTTCTCATTTTATTTCTCCATTTCTTTTCTGTCCTGATGAACAGTGCTAATTCTTCCAAGAAGTACAGCTCACGGAACAATCCTGGAGAGGTGGTGTTGACCTTTGGTGCAAAGGAGACAAAGTTTCAGGGCACAGTCCAGGACGAGTGTTCTGTTGCATTCTATAATAATGATAGTGCTTTAAACAGACAGTTCAAGTACATGTTCCAGAAACTTTCAGAGAAATGTCAAGGTAAATTTAAAAAACTTGGGTATGTTTGTATGTTCACATAGAGGTGGGTTAAACTTGGTTCATTCACAACTCTACAGCGTCTCTCTTCTGTGTTACAAGGAAGCAGGAAACAGGTATCACTTTTTTCCAGCGGTTTTGTCTTTTTGTGCAATATGTTAGATATTTTTTAAGTTTTTTAAAGTAAAAAACAGCCATTTATTTCTGTATTTTTCTCCGTATTTTGTATGGAAATTTCCACAAATAAATATAGGCTACAATTCAAGTCATTTATTTTGCTGTCAAAGTGTGTTTTTTCTGAAATGATTTAGCATGGCAAAGTTCTATTCATTCATTAGTCTAATTTAATCTATCACTGAAGTGCTCTATATTGCTGTAAGGTACAAAAATCCAAGTGTCTATGTGAGTATGAGTGAGGACATTACTTTCAATCATGTCAAGACCACGAGTTTAGAGTTATAATGAGCTGTGAACAAGAAAAGTTAGTGAGATTCAAGATCACTCAAATTGAAAGATGAGGTATTGCAGGACTGATCAAATCCAATAGCCGACGTCCCAAACAATTCATTTTTGAAGTTGGGCAAGTAAAATTTTTCAAAGTGCTAGTGTGGGACAAGTAAAATTTTCCAATTTTAGAACAAGTCAGCAAGTGCTAATTTTCATGCTTTAATCACTTTATCTTCCTTTATCTGACCATTCATGCCCTCCGGGCGCACTCTATTCTTGAATCTACCACTCTTAATTTATTCATTCATATCCTGTGATATATCACACCTACTGTAAGTAGTCATTGATAGGCATTACATGTCTGCATGTTGTATTTGCTGCTTGACTTAATATTGGGCTAATAGACTGAATTCAGCCAATCTCAACACTTCAAACAAAACAAAGCCAGTATAATTAGTTGGGGTGAAACAATATACCTGTGCTGCGTATCGATAAGATTCACAGTACACATCCTACGATACGATACATTATCAATTCTCAGTTTAAAGAACAAGAAAGCAAACGACTAATAATTATTCATGACTGCTGAAGATTAAAGTAACTTATATAGGGTAGATATCGTTTTGTATCAATTCTTCACCTCTTGTATCGATACGTGTATCGATATGGCAAAAGTATCGATATATCGATGAATAGTTTCAGCCCTAATATATAGTTAGCAGTATTTTAAATGGCAATATTGTGTTTACTCAACCGAGATACTCATGAGCTGATCACCCAATGATTTCAGTCCAGCGAGTCAATGCAATTAAATTAATGAAAGGCACATTACTGACATTGGTGTCAGTTTCTTTAATGAACTGATGAAATGACAGTAATGATTCATTAGTTTTTAGTCGATCATACAGAGGACCAACTGTCCATGTGTGATATTGTGTTTGAAGTGGAACAATTATGCTAATTAAGCAGCAGTGTGTGTTTACATTTAAATGGCAGAATGCATGTTATGATCACTTTAGAAGTAGTTGTCAAGCAAGGTGATCTTTACTAATAAGATAAAATTAGTTACTAAATTAATTTCACAAGAGATGTAATAAGGATCATTCTGAGAAGGAAAATGTACTTGAAAGTGGAGGGATAAAATTTAATATGCCGCTGAGCCTGGGGTGACTGTTTCTCCAGAGAGACACAAGTTAGACCTTGTGGCATCAGAAACATGTAAAATTTGACAGAAGTAAGGGTCAAAGAAATGTTCAGCCACATTGGGTTGATAATTATCCATGGTTTGAATTCATTGACTATGAAGGAAAGTGTTTTGCAGTTATTGCAAACAAGAGTCATTGCTTGGAAATTCAGCCAGTGTATTTGTCAGTGGAACTGACAGATTCAGGCTAAAACCAATCAAGTCTCATGACAGTTCTAAAACCCTGTACTTACAGTTTCTGACAGTCCGCATAGAAAGGCCATTTTAAAGCTAAATGAGAATGAAAGTAGCAAAATGTATAATATCAACCTATAGTTTTTGAAAAATTAGGAGCTTTGAAGAAATAAATATGTTGTACATGCATTTCTTTTGTTCTTTCTATGAACTAAAGTGTATACATTGCATCAAATCTAGGCAAGATAATTAAATTTTGGGACAAGTGAAATGGTGTGTGGGACAAGAGAATTTTTCTAAAACTAGTTGTCCTGGAAAAGTGGATGAAAAGAAACATTTGATCAGCCTTATATTGTAATTAAAAAAAAAAAGATTTGTACCATGAACTGTCACTTTGCCTTAGCATATGTGATTGGGGCCAGGGTGGGTGTGGGGTTGGTTGTTGAATTGGATCAGCTACTCAATCAGTATTCACAGATAGTCTAGGAGGTAGAACAGAACTGTTCATTTTGGACCATCTATCAGTGTTGGGATGACAGACTAGACTTACTGCTAAGACTGGCAAAATACTGTGTGACTTCTATCTGAGTAATCAGGTGTGACATATAGCAGTGCTTGCATACATTACTTACTTTTCCTTTTAAACATTTTATTTTACAACATTGTAACAATCTTTAAATTGAGACCCCCTTCTTCAGGGAAAAAGTAAACACTTTATAAGCTCATTTCATTCAGTTACGATATGTTTTATATTCTGGTCCAATTTTCTGCTCAGTTTTAGAGATAGAAATTTAAGTTTTATTATGAATGGAGTATCTCTTTAATATTCTCAGCAAAATTGTCACAGGCAGTATTCATATCTTAAAGTTAGGAAAAGTAATCTTGAAGCTTGCATGACAGTTACTTCAGTAAATTGTACCATTGTTTCATAAAGCATTCATCACAGAATATTAAATTAAGAAAACGTTGATTTCATTTTAATTGGTGTTAGTTTATTTTAGATATGAAATTTTAAAAATAATGTTAACAACATACCTCTACCTCAACCTTGCAGTTTTGGACAGCATAATAGAAGATCTAGCAGATGGAATAAGGAAAACGCACAACCTTGAGGAATTTTCTCATGCAGCATTACCTACACAGGTTTGTACACATACAGACCCTGAAATGGATAATTTTACCAAATCTGCATTTCATTTGCATTTGAAATGCATTCAGAATTCATTTTTCATTTAGCTTGCATTCTGTTTGCATTCGATTCTCATTTCAGTTTCATCTATCATCTCGTCATTTTTCAGTCATGGTCTCAGAACTGCATTCATTTTTTGCATTACTGCTTTCACTGATCATTTCATTTTGTTTTCACATGTTTCGAACAAAATGAAAATGCATTTATTGAAGTTGGGCTTTTGATTAGGAGAGTGTTGAAGGAAGAGAAGAACTTTAGCTTTCATTTCTTTCTTATTAAAAGTGTTTTAATGAAATGGCAAATGCATAAAATGCAAAAAACAGAATTGAATTTATGATAAATTAAAATATAACCTTCAACCACTCGGCCACCATGGACCCCCTCCTGTCAAAATAGAGTGAAGTAGTGGGAAATAAGGAGACGTGAGCAGTCAGAATTTGTGATGGCAAAATAATTTCTTCCAGAACTGGTATTTTTACCGGCTCTGCATGTTAAATACTATTGAATTACACAAATCGTTCATCATGCTTGTTGAAAATATTACAAACTTTCTATCTTCTATCTGACAAAAACTGTAGCATGATTTTGTTAACGGTAGAAGGTAACCTAAAAAAAAAAGTGACTGTTCCCAAAATGGATGATTTATAACATCAAAGGCAAAATTGGCACATCCTAGTACATTTTCAGGTGAAATATTGGATAAATTGATTTTTATGTCTCACAACATCTTTAACAATACAGTATTCGGTTTGGGGGTTGAAAAAAGCTTGGGACTTCACTCATTTTATGGAGTTTAATATTTGTATGGTTGGCTTTAAAATCATAACTAAGTGCATACTGAGGGTACCAAATACGACTAAATTAGAATAGAACTTGATTTTAAAGCATGCTTATACTGATTTACATCTATTAACCTAATTAAATCAAGCAAAATTCACTATTTTGGGAAGAATATCAACGGGTTCAGCTGATGAAAAGGGGGTGGGGTTTTGGTTCCAATTTGTGGGAAGGCAGAGTCAACTTCACATTTCTGGTTTGTTGAAGCAAAATTTCATGAACAATGGTGACTGTTTCGAATGAATTACTCCCTAGCATGACCCCTGGATACATAGAAATCCCAGTCAAGGTTTTAAATGGCAATAATGTGAATTCACTTTATTTTTCTCCTGGATTTTGTGGTTGCTTCCTACCAAAAATTTAAAGAACAAATGAACAATTATTTAGCTATGAAGATAACAAGACCACGTTCAACAAACCATGAATATAAGTACTGATCAACAAACCATGAATATAAGTACTGATCAACAAACCATGAATATTAGTACTGATCAACAAACGATGAATATAAGTACTGATCAACAAACCATGAGTATAAGGACTGATCAACAAACCATGCATATAAGTACTGATCAACAAACCATGCATATAAGTACTGATCAACAAACCATGCATATAAGTACTGATCAACAAACCATGCATATAAGTACAGATCAACAAACCATGAATATAAGTACTGATCAACAAACCATGAATATAAGTACTGATCAACAAACCATGAATATAAGTACTGATCAACAAACCATGAATATAAGGACTGATTAACAAACCATGAATATAAGTACTGATTAACGTCTTATTCGTAGCAAAACCATGAAAATTAATACCCATGAAAATAAACAAATTTACTGTATTCAGATTCTTCGAGGGTCTGGCAAGAACATCAATACCGGGATTTCCTTGTCCGAGTGACAAAACTACAATTTCAGTTATTTTCTCAGCCAAGTGTTCTTCAAAAAAAGAAAAGAAAAAATAATGTACTTTAACTTTTTACGACTAGGGGTAATGTAACAAAAGAAAAGACTCAAACAAGCTTTCAAGATTTAAAACACAAATATTTAATTTCCTAAAATATAATAATATTTCAACAAACAATCAAAGTGACAGAATTAAAAATAACTTAAAGTATAGAATATCCTTAAAAGTCCTAAACTGTTCTAATGTTGACTGATCCGGAAGTTAATCCAAATTATTCTGAATGAAATTACCACTGTGCTGATGTACTAACAAGAATCAGTTATATCCAAGTGTTATTAATTCCAAGTAATCCTTGTGAATATAAAATAGCACACAAGTTCTAGAGATGTTTCCGATAATTCCAACGGAGCTGTATAATTCTTAAATATCAGTAGTTAATCCCCAAAAATGTACTGTCTGGAAAATATTTCTGAAGTTGCAGTACTAAATCCAAAATGTACTGTATAATAATATCTCTGAAGCAGAATATCACATACAAAGAACCAATTTCATTAAAGACCTCTCCAGCTGATGAAACTATGTAGAATGACAAACGCTGTGATTACATCTTATTTTATAGTTTCAGTACTGCGTCATTGAAACAAACAAAATTCTTATTCCATCTCAAATCAACACCTTAATATTATGATCTTACTATCTAACTTCTGGTCAACAAAATGAATCATTCCTGAATTGCGAAATCCAGGTCAGGTCAAGTGCAAAACTCACGCGCTGAATCACGTGACATGACTAATGCTTCAAACGATAATATTGATTTTCCCAGGACCAATGTACTGAGTCACATTGAAATTACTGTATATGTGTACTCTGCAAAACGACACCTATTAGACTATAATGCAGAGGTTATAAACTAATAAAATTATACCATTATTTAAAAGAAATGATACATAATTCCGTAACAAACTGTAAAAGAGAGGGTTGTTAGTCATGTTGAATATTATAATATTATCAAAGTTACCATATTGCAGGGTTTTTTCTTATAAGTTTGGCACTTAGAATCCCAACAAGAGTCCAAATGCTATTCATATAGCAGGTTTGAAACTTGGTCTGTGGCAGGAGGGGGTCTCAAACAAACTATCTTCTGAATCAGGAACTCCTTGTTGGGTCCAGGTGAAGTATATTCTGAGTCAGGGACTCTTCTTGCTGGGTCCAGGTGAAACCCTGATAGAGATCTTTAACATATTTTATCAAAAGATTTTTCAATACAAATTTTTGATGATGATGATGAATCTTACCTTATTATGACATTCAATCATCTCAGAGTCCAAGATAAACCAACCAAGACAAATGCAGTATCGACAAACAAACTAACTGAACCAGATAAACTAAAATATGTATTGCATATTTGCAAGATTTTTCTGTCACATGGGTGAGAAATATTAACAAGTGTCACTGTTGGCATTTACATATACATTGCAGCAAGCAAGACTTGCCTGATCTTGTTTTATACATCACCCTGAGTACATCCATCCATCACACACACCTTGGTTAGGTTTTGTGTTTAGATCAGTTTTCAGGCACTGTAGTAGGCATTTGTGTTTAGATCAGTTTTCAGACACTAGTAGGCATTTGTGTTTAGATCAGTTTTCAGACACTGTAGTAGGCATTTGTGTTTAGATCAGTTTTCAGGCACTAGTAGGTATTTGTGTTTAGGTCAGTTTTCAGACACTGTAGTAGGCATTTGTGTTTATATCAGTTTTCAGGCACTGTGGTAGGCATTTGTGTTTAGGACAGTTTTCAGTCACTGTGGTAGGCATTTGTGTTTAGGTCAGTTTTCAAACACTGTGGTAGGCATTTGTGTTTATTTTCTTCTAGGACTTGCTTTTGCAAGAAAGACAAAGCATTTCAGAACCAGCATTTCAGAGTGCTATGAATATCAGATTAAAAGTTTTTGTGACACTCTTCATACAAAATTTAGTGGGAAATAACAACAAATTGTCTCATGCATCATCTTTTCCCCAGCATTGGCAAACAGCAAAAGATACCGTAATCACTGTAAGTCTTGGGACACCATAAGTCTTGGGACACCCTTAATTATTTTCAAAAGTAATTTTTTTATGACCTATAAAAGTTGGGACACGAAATTATAGCAATTTTTTCATGTACTATAAGTCTTGGGACACCTTAGAGATTTTATTTTTCCTACTAATCGATCGATGTATTTTATCGAACTCAACGACATTTTAAAAAAAAAAAAGACTTTGTTGTTGTTAAAGGGACTATCATTATGAATTATTGTCAGTTTATGCATTACTGCATTAAAATTGTTGAAAGTCATCAGTAATTAGTTTGTTTTGCCTTGAAAATGTAAATACCTAACTCATTAAAATGTGGTACCAGTATGACAACAACGAAAATAGCGTTTGATTCAACGCTCGCATTTAGTGAGCTTGTTTATACATCATGGCGTCACCACATGTACATTGAAGATTTTAACTTGCGCCGTTTGAAGTACATCCCTTGGTTTCGAATCATAGGCACCACTGCACTAAACTTCTATAATATCTCTAAAATACGATAAAGAAGTTTAGAAATAATGCTTTGAAAATAACTGTAATACCGTTTAAACTCGGCGGGAGTTTGCTTTGATGTAAGTGGCCTTAAGTACCTGTATACTCAGCTATGGTAATCGTACTAAAATTCTTGAGTAAAAGATAAATCACACATCGAAGAACTACACCAGTGATGGCTACTAATACAGTACATGATAAAGAATTTAGAAAATAATAAAATTCAAGAAAAATAATTTGACGTTAATGAAGTATGTGTATTATTCCTGCGTATGAGAGAGAGATGACGGGATTAAGAGGAGTGTGTGTGCGTGTGTTTGAGAGAGAGAGAGCAAGAGATCTGGAAATAATGAATTTGACCTTATATAATTAAACGTGTGTATCTTTTTATATAGATTACATCACTATGTAAAATCGCTTATATCACTGACAAACTGTAACTCTTTAGCGTGTGGATCATACCATATAAAATAGCAATTTGTGATCTTGAAGAAAGCGATTTGGTAAAAACTATGAATAAAGCAAAGTCTGCATACGATTTGCACTGTGTAAGTACTGTACACTATAAAACAGGTCTCAAGGTAAACCCGAAACGACCCGTGAATTGTGAAGTCTTTATTTGCCTTTATTTTATTTCATGTTGGAGAAATCGGAAAATATATACATGCAAAATAATAACATAAAAACAATCATAGTAGTTTATAACAGTTTATTGACGTGGCGATCTTGCCAATTTTGCCAATTTCGTCAGACATTTTTTGTGTCTATAATTGTTGGGACAGTGAAAATGCTATATTTTTTAAGTGTGTATAAGTCTTCGGCCACGGAAAAAAATAATTATTTTTTCGTGTCCCAAGACTTACAGTGATTACGGTATGCATCACTTTTGCAGTGGCAATAGCTTTGAGTCAGCAATGTTAAGATTTTTATTAAAGTTTTGTGTTCAAGTTTTTGAAAGTTATACAATATGCCATGCATCATATTTTTGGTTTGAAAGCAAGGCATAGTGGTCAAGGAAATCCTTGTGCATAATATTAATTTTATGTTTAATTGCATTTTGAATCCTGTTCCCTGATAGGAGGATATAACAGTTGCTGGGAGGATTAGCTGTGACTGTAATGGTAAGCTGAATGCCAAGTCTGTGCTGTTAGAGGGCTCAATTGACACCTCGGCTGGGAAGTGTGTTCCTGTAGATCTGTCACAGCTCAAAGAGTATTCCTTATTTCCAGGACAGGTGGGTCTTCACAAGTACTTACGTAACATGACTAATTTGATCACAGCATGGACATAGCATTATTTGCCCTTCTATCTGTAATTTGAACATGGAATTATTTGCAGTGGTGTACCATTGCTTTAGTCCATGGATGTATTTGCAGTGGTGTACCATTGCTTTAGTCCATGGATGTATTTGCAGTGGTGTACCATTGCTTTAGTCCATGGATGTATTTGCAGTGGTGTACCATTGCTTTAGTCCATGGATGTATTTGCAGTGGTGTACCATCGCTTTAGTCCATGGATGTATTTGCAGTGGTGTACCATCACTTTAGTCCATGGATGTATTTTGCCAGCAGACCAATGAGTATATTCAGGACTTGACATTAATTTTTGTGATCACTTACCCAGTTTGACCAGTTTCACAGAATCTGCTTGCCCTGACCAATGTACTACTTGCTCAGACCTTTTTGGAGTTAAAATGAAAAGGACAAATACTAGTAGCAAAACTTACAGATACATGATTTAACTAATAATAGTCAAATTTAAATGTAAAGTTAATAAAACAGTTATTCATTGGTCTGTCTGAATGTTGTAAAATAAGGTTACTTGAGGTTTAACAGAGAGAGTAATTAAGTTTTTTTTCCACACTAATACAGCAAAATCTGCTTGCTTGGATTACAGATCATAATTGAATTATCTAGGTTAAATAGTGTAATGTGTGAAATATATTTTATGTTATGCTTGCATGTATAATGACAAGTCTGATATGTAAGCATCTATTAGATTGAAAGGATAATGATAGACTTTTGGCAGTATGGATTACATTTGGAGTAGGTCTTCATTTCAAGTAAAGATGGAATGTTTCAGAAAAATTACTGTAATTATTATGAAGAGTACAGTATCAAAATGGTATGAAATACAAATTCACTTTATCTCATCATTTGAGTTTTAATTTGTACTTTTCTTGTTTTGTTTTTTTTGTCAGTAACATCCAAAAATCACTTGGTTCGACAAGCTTTTTTAGCTTTTACATGCCCTGACCTTAGTTTCATTTGCCACAGGCAATTGGGCAACCATTTATTTCGATCCCTGCTATTTCTTCTTCAGCTATTATAGCTGATCATAATACATTAAGAGTACATTCACTACCTTGCATATCCAGCTCTCCCAAGTTTAAAAAAATAAAGATGTTCATCATGTCTTTGCATTTGTTTTAAGGAGAAAAGTGATCAAAGATCAACTGCTTGTGTAAACGGAAGTCAGACTTAAGTTATCTCCCCATGGATAGATCGTGGCACAAAATCCCATCATTTGTCAGTTACTACTTCTGCTCACGCCTGGTCAACATGCTCTTTACAATGCCATGTAAATAATGAACTACTTTGTGCCCTTTCATTAGTTGAGCGATTTCTTGGAGTTTTCTCACCTAAGGGAAGAATACTCCATCTGATTTTCTATCAAATCTCTTCATTGTAGATGAATATTTTGCATTTCAAATGCCTAACTTCATTGTACAATAAGCTAATTGGTGCCATCTTAATTGCCTGTGCAGTGGTCTATACTACTTAACAATTCAGTTCAATACTTGACAAATTTGTAAGTTATATCAGTCAATGTCAAGAAAATAATGTATTTCATGCAGTAAAGGAACATTTCTCCATTTTTACCTGACATCTCTTTTTAATCCATACTGTCCATTTCGCAATAAGTTCAGTGTGATGCTTGAAGGTTTTTACCTGTATATGCCATAGTCTTGTTTTTCTAATTACAGATATCAGCAACAGGGGCAAGATTAGATGTGTGGGGTTTAAGCATTTCAAGTTGATGGGAATAATAACCTCACCAGTACTAATTGTATATCGTGCAATTTGAAACATTCTTGTGATGTGTGCTCACACTGCTTTGAGAAAAGAGGGGTGACCATCATAGCCAAGCATTTGACCTGAGTGAATTAGAGAGCCAAGAAACGCATATACAAGGATGCAGATGCTATCAGTATTGTTGCTGACACCTCCGTTTCCATATTTCTGATGTCTGAATCTCTTCAGGTGGAAAGATAGACCATTCAGAAGAAATTGAGCAAGACCTGTGGCTCTTGCTAGAAATAAACACTCTCCTCAAAAAGAGTGATTGAATTCCTTCACAGCACAAGCCCAAACCAACACGTTTGTACACCCGATTTCAGCAGAGATACTCCAAAAGATTGGTACCTAACACTGTTTGAGAGGGAGAACTTGCCAAAAGCACTGGATGAGCATCACCTTGTAACAAGATATGAAATCACTTGTTTTACTCTTGTTTTGTCTCAGATTCCTTGTCAGCAAGGATAAATCCTGTCTCATTCCATCCCAGCTTTTTATTCATCAAGGTATGGGGTTCAGAACTGCCTTGTTTGGAGTTTGTCTTCCCCTAGAATGTTCCTTGAGGATTACCTTTGTGGTGCCCTTCCTCTACAAGGAAGGTCAAATCTTAGCCTGGGAATCTCATTGCATCTTGGGTCTCCTCAATGCAGCTGTGAACCCACTTGTTCTGCACCACTGGTTCATAAGGCCCCCTCCCCCCTGAGCAGATCACCTTCCTATCCCAATGGTGGCAGAAACTTTGCCTACCAGACCCATTGATCAAAGTTTCAAACTATATGAGGTCCCAACTCAGCAAACGGGAGGACCTCCCTCAGCTTATGGCAGGTAGATGAAGGATCAACCACTGGAAATTACAATCTGCACAAGTCCCAGCATGCAGTGCCCAGCTCCTGCCTTCCTTTCAAGTAAGCAGGGTCTGGCCCCTTCAGGAGTGCTGAGCTCCACACATATCAGGTGTAGGTTCTAGTGAATGCCGTTTTGATCATGGCAGATGTTATCTATAATGGGAACTCATATTCTTCCTGTCACCTTTACTGTTATGGATTACTTCAGAAGGTAAGGGATAACCGAGTCTCCAGACCTCTATCTTCCCATTTGGGATTTTCTAAAGTGGTGTCCTTGTTGGCAAGTCCACATTCAAATCCACCGCATTCTATGCAGGTTCATATTCCTTGCAGACGGAATCAGCCGATCCACACTGCATGGTTCTTTCACTCCTTGGTCTTTAGTCAAATCTGTGGACCTCCTTGTGATATGGTGGAATGCTAAGCTCCTGACCCTCATCTCACGAGCCATGGATCCAAAAGCGTGAACAGCCAGTGCCCTTTCCCCCTGAATTGGAATGGTCTTGATAAACATGCTTTCCCCTTATCCATCCAATTCCCAAACTCTTGCAACAGAGATGCTGCCAGGGTGATTTTTAAAGTTTTAAAGTATATGAGATTATTGGAGCCCGGAAAGTGTTGCTGGAAATACCAGTGAGTAATTTTGAACCAGAAAATGATGTTGAATACGAATCCGATGTACATGCTGGATGGACAAAAACAGACAGTATGCCGGTCAACCCGTTATTAAGCGGTCCTTGGAAATTAAATGTCAAAAAGGGAGAATACTAAGCCTAATTTAAGTACAGGCAATTTAAAAGTAGAGTGCAATTTTTCATTTCTTTTCTTAAACAATTCTGCCTTGAGGGATCTTGTGGTACAAAACTATACAGCACTCTAAGGGTTAAGATAAATTGTATAAATAAAAATCTAAAAAGAAATTAATAAGTAAGGATATTTATTTTTAATCAGAATAACTCTGTCTGAACAAGCTGACTATGGCATTGATGGACTTAAAATCCTTATACAAAATTGTGGAACAGATCAGAAATTTGGCATATATGTAGTAGTCGGCAAAGTACTGATTCAAGAAAGTGAAACTTTGGCAGAGGTCTTGTTAGTGAAAAATATTATTTTGGAGCAGAGATATCCAAGAGACAATACCTCTGAGCTGCTGAAAATTGTACATAACAGCCATAAAGAACATTTTTCCAACTTGTTCAAGCTGGCTTAGCTAGCTATGCATATGTGAAAGGAGGTTCTCAGCACAGAACAATATTCATACACAGATAAGGCACAAATTAAGCTCAGAAATGATCAACAGATTAATGCTTATACAACTAGACAAGACATCTTTTGAGGATTTTGATTTCAATAGAGCACAAAGAAAGAAAGATATGGATAATTATGTGTTAGGTAAATACTGAACCATATCCATTTCCTCCTCCCCCCTTATTTTGGTGACAAGGGGGGAGCTCCCCCCTTTAGATACAATCCTGGAAGCATCTCTGTTGCAGAAAGCAAGGGAATCTTAGTGCCGACTAATCCCAGTTACTTTCCTCTGGCAGGAAAAATCATGGATCAACTACTTTCTCAGTATAGCAGTGGAGATTTCCAGGACACTCCTGCCTTCTTCTTGTCATATGCGCACATACAGGTTCTCTGTCCTAACCCAGAGTCACTGTACCTGCGTACACCTTTTCCCCAGCCCATCAGATTCCCAATGTCTGGCATGGAAGAGAGTCTGTAGGCCAGAACAAAAACCTCTCCAGCCTTCTTGCAAATTTTGACTTGTCTTGACTGAAGATCTAGGTCTTTTGTCCAAAATCTTCCATGGGTTCTTACTTGATTGAATAAGACACCCTTTGAACCATGGTGCATGACTTACCTCTCATACAAGACCTGCTTCCTGGTCACTTTTGCTACAGCAGATGGAATCGGTGAGATACATGCCTTATCAGTTGACCAAACTATTTGCACTTCTGCTATGATTTTTAAGTTTCTCTCATTACCATGCCCGCTGTTATTGCCAAAAACAGGCTCCAACTGATGGAGAATCGGTCCTTTGTCTTGAAAACGCTGCCTTCTTTGGACCCTTTCTCCCAGGCTCAGAAGTGAACTGTGTCAATCAGAAGAGGGATATTGCATTTGTTCTTACCAGTCAAAGAAGGAAGGGATGATATTTCCACTTAGACTCTGTTTTTTTTGGCTACAATATGTTATCCCCTAAGCATACTAGGAACTAATCCAAGACTAGATGAATTTTGTATGCACGAGCTTAGGGCATTCATCACTAACATCTAACATTGCATTCGAGCACAACTGCCCCATAACTGACATCACCCAAGCTATAGGATGGAGGTTATAGGCAATATCCTCATGCTTGTTGTCTCAGAGACTTCTCATCCCATAGGGCTCAGTTTGACCTGTTGAGACCTATATTAACAGCACAACAGGCTACAGACCTCTGAATAGATAATGTTACTAAATCTGCATTTCACTTGTACTAAGTATTCAGTTTGCATTCCATTCATCTTTGCATTTGAGCTATCATCTTGCTTTTCGTTTATGGTCTCAGAAATGCATCCAGATTTTGTGTTTATCACTTCAGTCCAGCATTTTCTTTCATTTTTGCTCCTTTGGAATGAAATGGAAATGTATTGTTACCATTGTCGTGTTTTCCATTTTCGAGAGTATTATATGGAGAGTACTATTGCTTCAGTATATTATTAAAAGTGTGCTTTAGTGAAATAGCAAATGCATAAAATGCAAAAGATAGCATGAATTTATGATAAATTAAAATATAACTGCAATAAGTGTAAAAATATATATATATTTTTTTAGTCTGCAAATGTTTTTTTTTTTTTTTTTGTTTCCTTCAAATAAAGATTGTACAGAGTCAACCACTCGTGATGATGTCATCACATCAATGGCAATTGTTGTTTATGTTTGCCTCGACAAGAACAAACTCACAGCTTGTAACGGTTGAAAAATTGTCACTAAAGAATTTGATCCTCTATTATCATACAAAGGACTATTTACAGCGGAAATTTAGCAGCAGCTTGAAAATAATGGATTTTTAAATCCATTGATGAAGTGCGTTTGCTTTTTGTTCCATTTTTATCAATCAATTTTCTGCAGTTTGCATTTGCATTATCCGTTTTCATCAAAATGCGTTCATCATGTCATTTGCACATTATGAATTTCATTTGGATTCATTCTTTATTGACTGTTTTAGTTTTACTGATAAAATTACCCATTTCAGGGTCTTTACCTTTAGGTCATTCAGCAGCTTCATAACAACATGAATTACTCTGCTTCTGCTGGATTTGCAGGAGCAAAAAAATTTTTTAAACTGCATCCATGCATAAGATGAATAAACCCTGTTCTGATATCCATGCATAAGATGAGCTAACCCTAGTCTGGGTTACTATTCTCCTGCATCCATGCGTAAGATGATGAGCTAACCCTTGACCGTATCTCACAAGAAACTTGAAATTGCTTCACTTACATTAGGAAACTGGAGACAGGGCCAATCATATGGTAAGGGGATGTAAGCCTCTTACCTATTCTCCTAGTGTATTATGATAGGTAACACAATTTACAGGATTTGGCACAAATCTCTCTAAGGGGAGATCACTCTTGTCTGATTTCCATCTAAGCAAGCATAGGACATTTGAGCACTTTTGTTTCTACAAGAAGCCAAAAGACGTGAATGACTTTTATAGTTTGGGAGGGCTGGATTTGTGAGATAGTGGATGTACTTCTAATGTATTATGATCAGGCAAGTATTATCAAAGAAACACATTTGACCTTAAAAATTGGTTTTGGAGTTTGCTATTGTCCCAACATTTTTTTAACGAAACCTATAATATGTGATCCAACTCATGTGTATGAGTGTTAATGTGTGCATTTGTAATGTTTTGCAACATCTTTTGTACTGTTTGATAGAGACTTTGTGGTTGGGTGTGGTCTTTCGATGTGTGCAGCAGTCTTTATTCCACTCCACTCCTGCACCTTGACTTATTGGGTTGGACTAGAAGTGAGGGTGGTGGAACTGGAAGGACAGAATGAATAACAGATAAAAGTGTGAGAATGCTGCAGTGTTGCTTCAGATTTGAATTCTAATGTGCCAGTTGCAAGTTCTGACTATGATGTCTTTATTTGGATATAGAGTGCTTGAAACGTGCATTAATCCAACCCATTGTTTTCTGCCTAATTGCCTTTGTAATGTGACACAGGATGATTTGTTTCGTTATGTCTCATGCTTATGACAATTAACAACCTGGTAGGTACTCCACACAATACTTATTATTACTACTCTAATCTTTACACTAATTAATGTCTCTGTAAAGTGCATGCACACATGTATACATGAATGCACAATACAGGGTTGTACATTGTATTTGTTTATCTGACAGGTGACTTAATGTGATGAATTTATATGTAACAGACTTTGTTGGATAAATTTATATGTAACAGACTTTGTTGGATAAATTTATATGTAACAGACTTTGTTGGATAAATGTGAGTAGATTATTCTAATTTATTTCTAATGTCAGTATAATTTGTATTGCCTTTCCCATTTTCATTCACAAAATTCTTCTGTAGACCCCAAGAGTTTGTTATATATGGGTTCCATTGTTTTTTGGTATAAAAATTGAGAGTCAGACCCAAGTTTTGATTGTATTCATTTGTTTTCAGATTGTTGCATTTGAGGGAAGCAATAGCACTGGACAGAAGTTTGTTGCAAAGAAGCTATATCAGGTATAGCTGGAAATTTGACTTTTATTTTCTTTGGCATCATAATTTTTCAATATGCACTTGTTTTGATAGAAATGCCTGAAATATTGGACTTTGTAAAAATGCCTCACTGAATGTATTAGGGAGAGTATACAGCCTTTGGTACTTTTTTCTCATATGTATATTCTTCCATTTAGACAAACATCAGCCTTTATATGTATATTCATCCATTTAGACAAACATCAGCCCATAAATGTATATTCATCCATTTAGACAAACATCAGCCCTTATATGTAGTCATCCATTTAGACAAACATCAGCCCTTATATGTATATTCATCCATTTAGACAAACATCGGTCCTTATATGTAGTCATTTAGACAAACATCGGCCTTTATACGTACAGTCATCCATTTAGACAAACATCGGCCTTTATACGTACAGTCATCCATTTAGACAAACATCAGCCCTTATATGTATAGTCATCCATTTAAACAAACATAAGCCTTTAAATGTATATTCATCCATTTAGACAAACATCAGTCTTTACATGTATATTCATCCATTTAGACAAACATCAGTCTTTACATGTATATTCATCCATTTAGACAAACATCAGTCTTTACATGTATATTCATCCATTTAGACAAACATGAGCCTTTAAATGTACAGTCATCCATTTAGACAAACATCAGCCCTTATATGTATATTCATCCATTTAGACAAGCATTGGCCCTTATATGTATATTCATCCATTTAGACAAACATCGGCCCTTATATGTATATTCATCCATTTAGACAAGCATTGTCCCTTATATGTATATTCATCCATTTAGACAAGCATTGGCCCTTATATGTATATTCATCCATTTAGACAAACATCAGCCCTTATATGTACAGTCATCCGTTTAGACAAGCATTGGCCCTTATATGTATATTCATCCATTTAGACAAACATTGGCCCTTATATGTACAGTCATCCGTTTAGACAAGCATTGGCCCTTATATGTATATTCATCCATTTAGACAAACATCAGTCTTTACATGTATATTCATCCATTTAGACAAACATGAGCCTTTAAATGTACAGTCATCCATTTAGACAAACATCAGCCCTTATATGTATATTCATCCATTTAGACAAGCATTGGCCCTTATATGTATATTCATCCATTTAGACAAACATCGGCCCTTATATGTATATTCATCCATTTAGACAAGCATTGGCCCTTATATGTATATTCATCCATTTAGACAAGCATTGGCCCTTATATGTATATTCATCCATTTAGACAAACATCAGCCCTTATATGTACAGTCATCCGTTTAGACAAGCATTGGCCCTTATATGTATATTCATCCATTTAGACAAACATTGGCCCTTATATGTACAGTCATCCGTTTAGACAAGCATTGGCCCTTATATGTATATTCATCCATTTAGACAAACATCAGTCTTTACATGTATATTCATCCATTTAGACAAACATGAGCCTTTAAATGTACAGTCATCCATTTAGACAAACATCAGCCCTTATATGTATATTCATCCATTTAGACAAGCATTGGCCCTTATATGTATATTCATCCATTTAGACAAACATCAGCCCTTATATGTATATTCATCCATTTAGACAAGCATTGGCCCTTATATGTATATTCATCCATTTAGACAAACATCAGCCCTTATATGTACAGTCATCCGTTTAGACAAGCATTGGCCCTTATATGTATATTCATCCATTTAGACAAACATCGGCTCTTATATGTACAGTCATCCATTTAGACAAACATCAGTCTTTATATGTATATTCATCCATTTAGACAAACATCGGCCCTTATATGTACAGTCATCCGTTTAGACAAGCATTGGCCCTTATATGTATATTCATCCATTTAGACAAACATCAGCCTTTATATGTATAGTCATCCGTTTAGACAAGCATTGGCCCTTATATGTATATTCATCCATTTAGACAAACATCAGTCTTTATATGTATATTCATCAATTTAGACAAACATCAGCCTTTATATGTATATTC
Organism: Margaritifera margaritifera; assembly: GCA_029931535.1. Classification (NCBI taxonomy): domain Eukaryota; kingdom Metazoa; phylum Mollusca; class Bivalvia; order Unionida; family Margaritiferidae; genus Margaritifera; species Margaritifera margaritifera. The sequence continues at coordinate 2,804,862 of JAQPZY010001626.1, read as the reverse complement.
ATCCATTTAGACAAACATCAGCCTTTATATGTACAGTCAAGCATTTAGACAAACGTCAGCCTTTATATGTATATTCATCCATTTAGACAAACATCAGCCCTTATATGTACAGTCATCCATTTAGACAAACATCAGCCTTTATATGTATATTCATCCATTTAGACAAACATCAGCCCTTATATGTACAGTCATCCATTTAGACAAACATCAGCCTTTATATGTATATTCATCCATTTAGACAAACATCAGCCTTTATATGTATATTCATCCATTTAGACAAACATCAGCCCTTATATGTACATTCATCTGTTAAGACAAACATCAACCGTTATATGTACAGTCATTCATTTAGACAAGCATCAGCTTTTATATGTACATTCATCCATTGAGACAGATATCAGTCCTTATCTTTTGATACTTTTAGTCTGACATCCATCCAGATTAACTCTGTGATGCATTTTCTCCTTCAAATATGTTCCCCGATCTCATTAAAGTTAGGGCATATAAGCCTGCTACCTCCCGAATCCAGCCCTACTAAAAAGACAAAAATTCATCTTTTCTGTCTATATCATATTATTCAAAGGGCAATAACTCTTGCCCATTACATCCCCTTGCTGTCACCAGGTGTCGCCAGTTTTTAAGCTTTGCTGTCACACAGTCGACATTGTATGAAAAACCTCCCATCAGTCCATGCCAATATTGATAAGAATTTTAACCATCCATCTAGAAATTATGATTTATATTGTGTTTTACTCATTCTACAGGTGGTATACATTATTTTTGAATTTTTTCCAATATTTTCATGAATTTGTTGCTCTCTCGGACTTTGTCTATTTAGACTGCTTGGTACAACATGCTATCATTGATTCACTTTTTAGCATGCACTGCCTATTATTCTCTCACTCAGTAATGGGTGTTGTTTTAACGGCTTATTTTTACATGTGTTTTTAATTTATGCATTTTTCATATTCTTGTGTTGTTTCAGTGAAACATGTCAACGAAGTGCAATAAATGCAAGAAGTTTAAAGCCAGGGAAGACACGCATGAGTCATGTCTGGCATGTACAAAATGTACTTCATCCTTACCTTGCAGTGTGTGTGCCATTTGGTATGAGGACGTATCGACTGCTGTCTTGCAGAAAGCGGTCAGAGGAAAAGAAAAGGGGGAAAAATCTCGCAAGGACAACACAGACTTATTAAGTATTCATCTGAAGACCAAATTCCTTGCGAGCCTGGTGGGGTGCATTGCTGGTGTTCCCACCCCCCACCCCCACCCCCCGCTACCATTACATCAAGGAAATGGGTGAACAAATTGGGTTTTTTTGCAGTCATCAACCTTCGAATTACAGATGCATCAACTTATTATGAGACAACAATGCAATTTTAAAATTCCGGGCAGTTTTGCCCTTGTATCGCTCTCTTTCTTCCACGGGTAATTCTGGCACATTGGGGGAGTGACCCAGGCAGTCCAGTGGGTACAAGTCCCCCTACATGTCCAAGCATGGCCTTTGGGCCTTTAAGCCCAGGCGCATAGGGTTTTTGATGGATTCATTAGATCCATCCATTACTACGGTATTGTTGCTGTCAGGAGTTGTCCCAGCCATCTAGCCAGTCCAGCTGTCTCATTTCAGGGATCTTACTGATAGTATCTCTTTACAACTACAGGAATCTTAGTGATTGATCCATCCAGCTCACCAGGCGCACAGCTATATATATCATGACAGGGATTTTAGTGATAGATCCATCCATCCTGCCATGCCTATGGCACAGCCGGTACCAGTGCCTACCAGACCGCCTTCCGCACCGCCAGCAACTGTGCCAACCACACTCCCGGCAAAACCAGCTGTCTGTACCAGTTCGACAAATTCATTCAGCAGAACCAGCTTAAAGACTAGTAATACTTGGTGGCAGCAAGGAGAGGTAATGGCCAAGAGTTATTGCCCTTTGTCTATATGATACAGACAGACAAGACAAATGTTTGGTCTTTTTAGTAGGGTTGGATTCGAGAGGTAGCAGGCTTATATTCCCAAAGCTAATATGCTCAGGTAAGTATTCTCGGAGAAACATAATTTACTTAAACTTTGCTTTCAAGGCTCTTTCAAGGTTCCAAACAATATTACGAAGTCCAACTGTAGAAAGACTGTAGTTCTGTAAAATGTTAATGAGAAAAAAGAGAAGAAAAAAAATCTATTCAAATGTAGGGTGCTATATATTTTTGAACTTCATAAGGATTTTCATTAAATCATTCTAAATTATCTATGGACCAAAAATAAAAAAAGTTTTAGTAACATTATCATAGATAAGTGATATCTTATGTTCTAAATATAGTTGCCATGCATTCGTATTTACAGATTGTGTTGTGGTGCTGTTGTTGTTTCAGGGGGCATCAATTCCAATTTAGACCTACTAGTCCGGCAAGGATGATGAAAGAAAAATAGTCTCAAAATTGTGTTCTCTATTCTGTATAAAATTGGGCTATTTACAAGAAATTTAACTTACCCAACAATGAATTTTGTACTTGTCCTGGCAAGTTGGACTATAGAACTGTCGTCACCTGTTGTTGTTGTTGTTGTTGTGCATCATTTTCATGTCCGTCAGATTTTTAGTGGTCTGAATCAGTTTTTCTCTCATTTTTAGTTCACCTGCATTAAGTGCAGGAGAGTTTATACCGTACTCCCAGCATCGTAATAGTTGATGGTGGTGGCATTAACATATGTACCTCTTTTATGTATGTGAGCTTTGCTGTCTTATGACAGCTCTATTTCTTGTTGGAAGCGACAGTAGGTCAGTTGGTAGAGCATCTAATTTGTAATCCAATTCAATACCTGCCCAGGTCGGCTGCCACATTGTGTCCTTGGGAAAGGCACTTGGCTTCCATTTCCTCAGCATGATACAGTCAATAATGTGTTAAAGTTCCATTAAAACCAACTAAAACAAAAAAAACAACACGAAACCATTTATTATTTTTTATGTACAGGCTGAGGTACTACCTTTCCCAAACATCATGGTGAAAACTGAACCAGGTGAGTGTAAAAATATATTCCATTCATTCCTTTAATCTCAATGAGGCAATACAATTAACTAAGAAGTCAAATTGAAACATGATGTTATTTATAATTTATATTTGGAATATTTTCTTTTCAAGATATACAGTTTGAGGAAAAAGGAATATAACATATATGTAACTAGCATACACAATTATGGTGGTTATAACTGAATAAGTTTCTGTAATGTAATTGAATCTTACAGTGCACCCAGTAACCATTTTTTATATGGTTTTGAAAATCATATTATATTACATTTTTACTGCTTCCAGTAATTTAATAATACTGGTTTGAAAGACTGATGAAAAACCCAGTATGATAAAGTTAAGGGAACCAGTCTACAAAGCAAAACAGCATTATGCAATCAATATAAATAGGCAGATACCATTCAGCCTTAATATAATAGCCAGCCGATAGTAAACATGCAGATGATTATTTTGGTTGGTTTGCTTGGCAGTTATGAATGCTACTTGGATTCTGTAGGGCCGATAAGTGGTCATCTACCACTATCCAATCATGACCACTAGCTGGTGACTACATTAATTAGGCACTGGGTAGTGCTGGTTTACTGCCTACTGTAAACATGCAACTGTTGAATGTGTTGAATCAACAGTGATTGATGAAGATTTCAACATCACAAACTTGGTTTTAATAGCAGTAATACAGCATCTATTACTATTGCCTTGCTTACCTTCCGAGATGCTAAGTCCCCTCATCCAAGCTCCCAAGCTCCCATTATATAGAACGTTTTAGAAATCTAGAACAGAGAACCCAGAACCAGTCTGACTACCACGTCATCGGCTTATGCAGGATACTCTTCCGTATTTCCTTGGATGCTTGCAATGCTAAGTCATGTCCAATTCACTCTCAGGAAATTGCATTCATTTTTGTGTTCAAATTCGTTTTTTTTCCAAATTATTCAACTTTTCCATTAATTGAGTGATTATCCCCTCACTAACTTTATTTCACAGATTCGGCTGTATAATTTCGAAACAAAAATATGTGCATATTATTTTCTATTTCAGGAGTACTAGCTTCGACAGAACATACTTTCATTTCAGGAATGTCACAAAATGTGGGAAAATGTTGGCATAAAAAGGCCCTGTAGGATTCTCACCCCACATGTCTATCTTGTACAAAGTGTATTTTCCGTTCTATTGTTTATGGCCTGACAATGTATGGGACCTGGCTGGGAGTCGGCGCACCGATAAAGGGAGGAAGAAAAACCCTTATTCCCTCTGTACTCCATGATCCCAGGAGAGTACTGGATCCTTATCTTCTTGATTCCAGGAGTGTATATGATCTTCCTCATCCCTAGGGAAGAGTACTGTCCCAGTGGGACAGTTTCATTATGAGTCCTGCGGGACTCGGAACATAACTTTTTGGTATGGGACCAAATAATGCACCTGAAGACTCGCAGAACAGGGTAGGCACTCCATGATTCCAGGAGGGCATGGGATCTGCGGAGCATCAATAACTGATCAGTGGGCACCAGGCACCATTCTTCGAGTACTGGTCATCAGTCAATGGAGTCCCATCAACAGAAATGGGACATGGATTGGGTCAATACACTCCATCTCCATTCTACTAATCATTCCCATTGGGGATAATGAGTCAGCGTATACTCAGTGTTTCAGCCAGGATGCGCCCTTGCGGGATTCACTCAAAATAGACACCGTGTCCCACAAAAAAGAAATTCAATGCGTCAAAAGTGGCGCAAATAAAATGGACAGGGCGTGTTTTTGTTATCAATTAATCATTAAATATCCTAATTTCTCAATGATTGTTTAATGAAAATGATTAAATTCCATCTAGCGATATTTTCCGATTGCACCTATGCTCGGTCTGCCTATTTTCTCCATTCTCTTAGTCCTCTATATGTATCACTATGGATCGTCCAAAAATAATCATGTACTTGATATCTCCCATAATATTTCCAAGCTTAGAATTAGACTGGTACCCGATCCCGACCTTAGGTGTGCCAATATATTTTTCTTTTTGATAAAGGGAACCAGTATGGGCTTAGAATTGTAATAGCCTCAATGAAAATATTAAACAATTTTTTAAAAAAACGTATCATGGTAAGTTCCACCTCTGTTTGATTAACATTTGTTATCAAAGAAAATCCGTTGTCTCAGTGATTTTTGTAAGTCTCATGCTACCAGCCACATGATGCGACCTTAACATAGTTTCATTTGCATTTGTATGGGTGACAAAGTTTTACTAAGAGGCAGATATGAAACTCAGATAACAGATTTCTTTTCCCCAGTATCATGCTTAGATCGTGACAGCAATCAGAATGACCACAGAGATGATGACTGCACTGAACAAGACGGAGAAACCTATGAAAGACTAACCGAAAATCAAACTTCCAACAAAGATTTGGATTACAAAATGAAAATAATTCATGCATGTGTTCCAAGAAGGTTGGAAACGTGAGTATAGCTGGCTAGAATATGATTCAGATGAAAATAAAATGTATTGCAACTTATGCAGAAGTTCCAAGAAAAATAACTATGATGATTGGATGTCAGAACTTTAGGACCTCAACTTCATCACACCATATCAAGTGCAGTGACCATCAGCAAGCCCTTAGAGATGATGCTTTGCACAGTAATTTTGCCATTAATGTTACAAAGAAGCTAGTTGTGTATGCACGTATGATAGACAAAGAAACTTTTGATCAGAAAACATTTTTCTTGGGAAATCTACCAGTTGTGGAGCCTCATGTAAGTGCACATCATATTTGATAATTTGAAAGCCTACACAGAATCTATCTGCCAAAACAACATTCACATACCCTCAAGAAAACTGACACATTGCAAAGACATGACCATAATGTTGGAGGGGCAGAAAATAGAAGAATGTGACTTTTCCTGGGCTGTTAGTGTATGGTCAGAGGCATCAAAGAGGAGAATCTTAAAGTAAAGAAGATAATTTATTTGGTTTTTCATGCCAATAACAGGGGGAATCTTTGTCTCCAGCCACACTTGCTGGAGGCAATTGCCAAAACTTTGAGGCGTGCTTTGTCTATGTCCATGGCGATATCGCCAGAGCTGCTCAAGATCTGCAGGGATGTTGCGCAGGACATGTTCAAGGTCTTAATGGATCACATAAGAACCTTCTTAGGGCTGCTGCTTTGGAGGTGGAGCCTCACTTTGGAGGTCTCATTCCCTTCATGGCATCTCAGGTTTTGAGGGACCTACAGAACCAGTCATCCTTACCTCCCCTTGGGGTCTTCGTCAAAGTTCTTTAAATGGATGCAGCCTCAAAAGTCTAGGCAGCAACACCTTATCAGGCCTCCCTTAGCTAGATGAGGCAGCCTGCAGGATCAAGGGAAGATAACTTTAGACTCCTCCTTTCCCAAGGGAACTGGAGGAAGGCCCAAGGGACTAAAACTCTCTCTTGCCGTGCATCCATTTTCACAGGATCCCTGTGGGCGCTCAGCTAGCTCACTTTTCAGAGGTTTGGTCAGGCATAACAGAAGATACATGGGTCCTTTCTATACTAAAGGAAGGATACCGGCTTTGTTTCCAGGAGCATCTTGAGCATCTTGCAAGGACCCACATTCTTTTTCACCAGTCAAAACTGGCTCAATTAAAGGAAGAGGTGCACACCCTTGTGTGGAAGGGTGCAGTAGAGAGGGTGACAAACGACCAGTCTCCAGCTTTCTACTCCAGGATTTTTCTGATCTCCAAAAAAGGCAGAATGTTTCGGCTTATCGATCTTTCTACTGTAAACAGGTTTCTTCAGGAGGAACCATTCAAGATGGAGACTCCCACTTCAATCAGGAACACCATAAGGCCCTGTGACTGGGCAGTCTCCATCAACCTTCAGGATGATGGGAGTAGTTGCCCCCCACTTGAGTGTTCTGGTGATCACCATCTTCCATTATTTCAGTGACTGGTTGATGCACCATGGCATCAAGGAGTCCCTCTTGCAAGATGTGTCCTGCTGCTGGTTCACAGTGACCCAGCTAGGACTCATTCCAAACTAGAGTGATCAAAACTAATCCGTCCTCAAGATTTTGTTTACATGGGAATGAATTTCCTTACCAATCTTGAGTGAGTTCGTGTTCCACTGGACAGGATAGACAGAATCCTGGCTTTTTTGGTGGCTCTTCAAGCCGAAACCTTGTCAGCTTGTCTGTATCTATTCCTCCTAAGAACCTTGAACTCTGCAGCTGACCTGTTTCCCCTAGGAAGACTGTACTTGTGCCCTCTCCAGTTTCTCCATCTGGTGAAATGGAAAACACACAAGGAACCCCTGTCGAAGTTTTACTGTCACTTGAGTTGGTGGGTCAATCCGGAACAGTTTCTGGTGGAAGTCCCAATGCACGCACTGCCGAACCCAACTCCTATCAATACACGGATTTGGGTTGGGGCACTCACTTGGAGCCAGAAGGTGTAGTTCTTCAGGACTCATGGTCCCAGGAAGAAGGTACCCTTCACATAAATAATTTGGAAATGTGTGTGGTATTTGTAGCCCTACAGGGTGTGTCAACCAAATAAGTAGTCTTTGTGTCATGTTCTCCGACAACAACATATCGGTAGTAGCATACCTTTGGTAACAAGGGGGTATACCCTGCGTGAAGGTTTGGAACCTTGAGTGTGCCTTAGGTAACAAGGAGGTTCACATACTCCTTTTCTTTGCGTGCAGGTTTGGAATCTCCAGCCTTGGAGTGGATTACCCTCAGTGTTTCAGTATATATTCTGGGCAAGACAAATATTCTGGCAGACAGTCTGCACAGGAGAGACAAAGTAGTCCTCATAGAATGGTCTCTGCACCAGTCTAGCAGAGTCCCTGTTCAGACGGGGGGGGGGGGGGGGGAAGACCCTTGGTGAACTCTTTCATAATGAGACTGAATAACAGCTCCCATTTTATGTCTTCCCAGTCCAAGATCAGAGGGCCTGGGCAGTGGAGGCCTTCAGTCTAAGGTGGGATCATCTGTTTACTTAACGCCTTCCCACCTTTCAGAATGATTTCATAAGTGCTCCTCAAAGTCAGGACCTCTGCCACTCAGCTCATTCTGATAGCAGCTCTGTGACCCCAACGATCGTGGTTCAGCGATCTGTTCAACTTGTTGGTAGACCAGCCCAGAACATTATCTCAGAGGAGGGACCTGCTGTCGCAGCACAGGGGGTCTCTTCTCCAAAGTAGCTCTCAGACTCTCCACCTTCATGCTTGGCTCATCTCAAGCAATTTTGATCCGCCAGGACAAGTTTATGAGCAAAGTTGCCAACTGCATCGTCCAGGCCAGGAGAAGATCTATGTCCAAGGTCTGCAATGCAAAGTGGAAAATCTTTTGCGATTGATGCAGTAGGAAACACATTAATCCAAACTGTCCCTCTTTAAGTGCATTGGCAGACTTTCTTCTTTTCCTGTTCGAAGACAGAGAATGTTCAGTTTCTACCATACTATAGGGCAGCCCTGTCCAACATACTCAAATTCTCTAAGGGTCTGTCTATTGGTTGGGACCCTCATCTTTATTATTTTATTAAGTATTTTGAGCTGCAGAGACCAGTATCTCACTCACTAATGCCTAGATGGAATCTCGTGCATGTTGTGGGCTTTGTCAAAACCCCCTTATGAACTGCTGTGTGTATCTTCCTTTGAGAACCTTACCCTTAAAACTGTGTTCCTACTCTCGGTGTCTGCGAGAAGGAGTGAGCTTCATGCTTTGTTTATAAAGAAAGGCTGTTTATGGTTCAATGGCAGTTATGAGTCTGTTTCTCTCTTTTGTCAACCAGGTTTTTGGTGAAAAACCAACTTCCTTCGCTATAAGCCGGACTCCTTATAGAGATCCCCAGTCTCAGTTGATCAAGATAGACTTCTCTGCCCAGTTATGCATTACAGTTCTATTTAGCTACATCAAAAGGGAGAAGAAAAGGTATCTCTTCCTACCTATTAAGGGCTCTGCTGATATCTCAGCATCCACCATTTGCATTTGGATTGTCCTCACTATTAAGAGAGCTTATCAGTCCGACACTAAGAGGGACCTTTTTTCATTCATGAGAATTAAAGCCCATGAAGTCAGGACTATTGCTACTTCATGGGCCTATTTTAATCATTCATCACTGGAGGAGACGTTTTGGTGGTCTCACACCACTTTCTTCTCCTTTTACCTTCAGTCTTTGGTACACCAGAGCTAAGGCATATTTTCCTTGGGTCCAATAGTTATGGCACAAGAAGTGGCCCAATATGCTGCCAACTTATAGTAGTGGACACCCTTACTGTAAGGGTGATTATATCATTTTTTTATATCAGGTTTCTGAGGCCATCAGCCTCCTTCTGAACTGGCAAATTTAGGAAGGCAATAGTGACAAGTAATGTATTACTGCTATTAAAATGTAGTTTTGGGATGGGAACAAAACTGATTTTAATAATGTAATACTTACTTGTTACTATTGCAAGATTCCCTCCTCAAACCCTGCTTTGCCAGCCCAAACTTAGTGTGAATCCAAGTCAAAGATGAAGAGTATCCCACATGAGCAAATGACGTGGTAGTCAGACTGGTTCTGGGTTTACTCTGTTCTAGATTTATAGAACATTTTGTATAATAGGAGGTTGGAATTATGAACTCAGATGAGGGGACTTAGTGTTCCAGAAGATAAGCAAGGCAATAGTGACAGAAAAGTCATTATTAAAATTAGTTTTACCCCTCTTAAAAACTACATTTCTACACTTGACTGTGACATCCATTTAATCACTAATGAAAGATAATTTTAAAAATCAATCATTTGCTTATATTGTTTTTAAAATGGTCTTAGCAAGGAGCCATTATCGTTTGACCAAACAGATGATATAGTCTACTAAAATTAGTATGAAATGCCAGTATTTATTTCAAGAGATGCACAATTATATTAATTGTATAAAATATATCTGTACTTAATTTTCACAGGAAATTCTAGACTAATCTCAAAAATGTAGGAAATGATCTGATCAAAAACATATATTTACTGTTATGTGATGCTATAGAAGTCATTCAGCTATAAGCGTTATCAGTGTTAACTCCACATTTGAGATCTGACAGTTGCTTTCATACAATTCTGCAGTGACTAGAATAAATCTGGCATATGTCAAAATGACAACGATTCATACTTGTTTGTAGCTGAACAATAATTAATACCATGTCTTTTTAGAAATATATAATGATATATATACATCGGTAGTTCATTAATTATTCAGCACATAAATATTTTTAGGACTTTTGTAAGTTCTACAAATGAACTGTTCCCGCCCAGATTCTAACAAAGTTATACGAAAAATGCATTACTGACACTGCAGAATAATCAAACTTTCCAAATGGAATGGAACTACCCAGTGCGATGGAGAGAGAGTATGAATAATAGCCAACCTACCGATCGTGTTGATTAGGGACCTTGCTAGGGGTAGTGTTGATAAGGGACCTAATTCTTGTATTGCAGTTGTGTTGATAAAAGGCATTACTCTTGGTGGTGGTGTTGATAAGGGACCTTACTTTTTGGATAGCGGTATTGTTGATTCGAGACCTTACTCATACACTGTTGTCATGTTCATAAGGGACTAAGATAGAGTTCATGTTGATAAGGGACCTTATTCTAGGATAGCGGTAGTGTTCATAAGGGACCTTACTCTAGGATAGCAGTAGTGATCATAAGGGAACTTACTCTTAGATAGTGGTCATGTTCATAAGGGATCTTACTCTTTGATAGCAGTAGTGTTGATAAGGAACCTTGCTCTTCAATGGTGGTAGTGGGCCATTTACTGTAAACCTACTTTTATATCCATGCTTTTATCAGAATTTTTAAGGTGAATTTATTTGCAAAATCAAACAGCCTTTTCTTTGCGAATTAGGGATTTGAGTAGTAGCTGCACAATTGTTTGCCATTAGGAGATCATGACTTAATAGATGTGAGTGCAATTAGGATAGCAGTATTTGTTATAAAGACAATTTATTTTACCAGAAAATGCTCAGAAGAAGTTGTAAGGAACTCTTTTTCATTTACAGTCGCCTCGAATCTGTCAGTGTTGTTAGCCGCAGGACCTTTCACAACCTCTGATAGTCTGTCATACGAGCCACTGACAGATTTGATTAAATCCATTCAGCAGACAAGGCCTGATGTCTGTATTTTGGTATGTATGCTGTGATAATTATTGGTATTTCCTGTACACTGTTCCACACTGCCACGATAGTACAATATGAAATATTAAGGCTTGCATACAGTTCTACACTGCTGTGATGTTATGGTACATGATCCAGGGCTGCCGTGTTTCCTGGAGGCAGTCCAGGATAAGTAGAAGATTTCAGGCAAGTATCGTTTTGATGTCACTTGCCCAAGATTTATGAATATGGAGAAGAAATCAGTTATTTTGAAATATCATGAAAAAGTCTTTGCCAGGCAATTTAATAGAATGTTTAAGGATATCTGCATCCTATTACAATATATTACATCACACTCTCTGTTTTAACATATAATGAGAGAGATGTCCAGTTTAGAATCACAATTTACTTACAACTGATTATGATTGTATTTGAACACATTTTTTTTTTTTTTCATCACTTTTTGTAGAAAAGGGAACATTAATTTGGACTGAAAATGTTGCTGATTTTACATCCTTCCATCTGTCCTTCCTTCCATCCATTTGTCACACTTTCATTTCTACACAGTAAAACCCTAATTATTATTGGATTTCAACAAATTTGCTATTCAGTTAGATATTAATGAGACCTTGACTGAGTTGAATTGTCAGTATTCTACATCATCACTTTTTGGAGTTATAGCCCCTGATTATCAGACCCACCCAATTTTGTTTGCTCACAATAACTCCCTTAATTATTATTTATTGTTGCATTTCTTCTAAATTTGGTGTGCAGTTTGCAGACCTTGGCTTAGTTTGATTTTCAACATTTTCATAATTGTTTAACAGAGTTATAGTCCCTGATTGTCAGTCCCACCCACTTTCATTTCTTCGCAATAACTCCCTTAACTATTATTATGTTTAAACTTAATTTGGTATTCTGCTTGATATAGATGGGACTTTGGCTGAATTTGATTGTCAGCATTCTGCATCATTGTTTAGTGGAGTTTTAACCATTGAAAATGTTAGCTATAACAAAAATACTTACTATAGTTCTGCCCCCCCCCCCCCCCTCTCCACCCCCCAGTGTACTGTTTTATTAGCTCTTCTCATCATAGTCCAGAAGAGTTTATGGGATGGTCTGTTGTACGTCATCTGTCCGTCAGTTAGCACAAATTTGTTCTTGCTATTTCTTCTAAACTACTTTGCTATGAAACTTGACACACATACATTCATCCTAAGGTCTGGTTGGTTGTAAATGAAATTGGTGCCACTCGGACATCCAATATGGCCACCAGTTTCCAACTTGAAAATTGTTTTATTGCTACTCATGATTGGATGGTCATATCAACATAGGATTTTCATTAAAAGACTTCTTATGGTGTCTGGTTGGTCCTAAATGAAAATGGTGCTGATCTTACATCCAATATGGCCACCAAAGTGGCCATCTTGAAAATCTTGTTATCGCTCAAGAATATCAGAAAGAATGACTTTCATTGTTCTATAGCACTGATTTTGGCCATATGCACCCACATATTTTCCAAGAAATTATGGGATATGACCAGTACTTTTTCCCATTACCCTGAGTTGTGGCTTGTAAGTTTACGGAAACTAATGATATTTTCCAGAGTCGTGAAAACTCAATTACCAGCAGTTAATTTTGTTCAAAAAATCTTAGAAGCAATTAATTTGCATCATATAGAGGTGACACAAAAATCAGTTCATTTATTTCTGATAAAAAAAATAAGCAGTATGGGAAATCACTGGCATTCTGCACATTGTTTTTTTTTCTTCTATACACCCAAGGCTGCATGAACACATCTCATCACTTACCACTAAAAGACAAAAATATACAGGTTGGGTTACATGCATTCTGCAATATTGTGAGTTCTTTGCTGTGAACTATCTCAAAATATTAAATGACTAATGTCTAGTTCATACGTTTTTATTATTCAGTTTGTGAAAGATTGCTGGGATCATAAAGTCATGGACCTAAGTGCAAGCTTGTCCAAGTCTGTATATGTGGCATTACTACTGCTATCACCAATAATTATGACAAACGTGAAAATACATTATAGCAGGGACACTCCACAGAGCTGCCAGATATTACCTGTTCCATTTTGATATGCAAATGAGGTTCCCAGTGGTAGGTTAAATTCAGTTATGAACTGATTTGAATTGAATTGAACCTACCACTGGGAACCTCTTTGTCATTTAGATCAACAATGATCCTTGCATACGTAATAATGATTAGTGCCACCATAAGAAAAGGTCTACAGTTAGTCAGCTTCTCTGAAGAAAACATGTCAATCAAATGGCACTTTTGGAAATTAAAAGAATGCAGCAGCCTGAAACCCTATTCCAATCATTGAATCTTCCAAACAAGTGCTCAGTTAAGTCACATCAACATCAGATCACTAAATCTACATGCTCAAAACTTAAAGAGATATAAATCAATACAGAATCATGCTGCACTTTGAGTTTCAGAGACACATTCTTCAGCCTTCTTCAAAACACAATTCAGGATTCCAAATGTTCTCAAAGCCTACTTTTCATGGACTTTTAATACACCAGCAGAGCTGTTTACACATGCACTGAATTATCATTTACCACTGGCAATACTATGGAAATTCTAGGGTTGATACTACAGTAAAACCTGTCATGAGAGACCGCCCCTTCTGCCAGCAAAAAGCGGTCTCTCAAGACAGGTGGTCTCTCATAACAGGTTTATACAAAAAGACCAGTTTCCAAGGTCAAAATTCAGCACTGTTTAAGAGGGAAAAATAAGCACAATCACGTACATATATTGTATTCTTTGTTCATAGTTCTTGTTAAAATATTGCATGCATTCATCTGAAAATAGTTTTAAATAGTAATAAAGATATACATCTATCATTAAACATGAATCACATTTCTATTTGAAGATTACACGTACATGTACTAGTATTAGCATATGAATTCGTTTCTGATTGACTCCTTGTCTTTTATAACACCCTAAATTTGAGTTTTACCAATGTTTCAAGTGGCTGCTATGTTGTAAACGGTCTCCCATTTTTCACTTCTTTCAATTACATTAATTCTTTCCTCCAATGTTAGAATTTGTCTCTTTTTCGTTCGAGGTTCTGCCATTGTTTTTAAGGTGCTAGGTGTTAATGTTATAAGGGATCGGTTGTAATAACGACTGTAGCGGTTTTGATCAGGCTTTGGGGAAATATGGAATACATACAATGTATATGTACCAATGAATGAAATAAAAAGACACAATTAATTTACCCAGAAACATAATAAATTTATTTAGAGACAAAAGTCAAAGGCTTAATTCACTGACGACCCAAAGGGATTAACTCTATAAACAGAGGGTATAACTGGCTGCACTAAGGTGAACAGATGACGGCTTGGTGTGTGTATTGTAATCACTGTAACATCAAAAACACCCCAACAAACAACTCAAGCCTTTCACAATGACAATCGAATCCGGAAAATGATTCTCACCTACTGGTATTAAAGACAAAGACAAAGACCTCATTCACCCCAGGCATTACGGATTAACTCCAAAGACAAATGATGTATGCTACCGCTATATTGACTTTGGCACTACAATGGCAGTTAGTGACATATACTTTAGTCTGGTGTACAGTCTACAACGGAGGAAACTACATGCATGACCTGCCAAAATTAGGAAACCTGTTGCCAGCCTAATTTTTTTTTTTTAGAACAGTCTTTACTTTGGAAGCGGTTGTTGTTACAAAGGATAAAATAAACATCAGTGGTGTTTGTCTCAGTTCTCGTGATAGGGTCGTTCATAGCAGTATTATTTTAGAACTAGCTGCCATACGCAAATCCGCGGGAAATCCTATGGATCATACTTTAGTCTCGCAGAAATAGCAAAGGTATTTCCGAATGAGCAATCTGCATGTACTCTAGTCTGGTTTACAATCTGTAACATATGACACTACATGCATGACCTGTACAATTTAAGAAACCAGTAGCCAGCCTAAATTTGTTTTTAAGTTTTTGATTTTGTTTTTAACATCTTTAGTTCTTAAGCGGTCGTGGTTACAAAGGGTTAAATAAAGGTCAGTTGCGTTTCTCTCTGTTTTTGTGATGCGGTCGTTCATAGCAGTGTCAAAATGCATATTTTGCCAAGAAATCGCGGTCGCTGGTCACGTTCTGCAGGTAGTCGCTCACAACAGTGCATTTATATAATAAAACCGATCCGTGCATTATGATTGTGGTCGCTCATGACAGGTGGTCGCTCATAGGCGAGGTCGCTCATGACAGGTTTTACTGTACTTACAGAACACTACCAGCTTCCCAAAGTATTTGTTTACAAGCCACCCAATTAGTCAGAATCACTTTTTCTCGTCCTCCTTGAAACAGGAATACAGCAGCTGTGCTCAGTATTTGAAAATTAAATCATTCTTGGGGACTTCAACATGGATGATCACAATGCTCAATTAACATCTCATCTCACACACTACTCCCTCACAGTTAAAGTGAAAAGCCCCACAAATTTGTTTGCAAAACACCTAATTTCATTATTCCTTCTCAGATCTTATTATCTACAACATTTAAGCTCCCCTGCACAGATCACCACATTGTGTTGACAGGTATGGCAATGTACTGCTCACATTTCTCCTAAGGTATGCCAAATATTTCCTAATGATACTCATATTTTTTAAATATAAAAAGGATGAAGTTAAACACCAAAAGCAACCATTTTTGTCCTTAATAGATTATTCTTCATGTTCATAGACTTAACAATGTTGTCTTCCTTTAGAGATGTTCCTTTACTCATTTACCATATCACCAATGTCAGCTACCCCCATACTCAACAACAAAAAAACTCTTCTACTTCCGACAAATTGCGGGGGACATCAGTTCCTGAAATTTGCTTGTTTGCATTGGTTTAAGCAATTAAATTTATTACTGAATTAAAAAAGTTCTGGTTGAGTTTATTTTGGATGTCTAGTTGAGGTTTATATGATGGGCATTTGTCCATCATCAGATGTTTTATCATGACTAGTCCTGAATGGTTAGTAGTATTAGTACCTGGTCTTCACAAAATCTTTTTCTGCCTGCCTTGCATGAAAATAGAGCAGATTTGATGTTCCAAAAAACCAGTATGGCAGCCATCATGAACATGTAATACCCATTCCCCCAGCAGGGTTGTTCACATTGTTGTGGAGTTCTAAGGAAAAAACTTTTGTTTTCCATTTTTTATTTGTTTTAAATGAAAATGGTGTTGTTCAGACATCAGATATGACTACCAGTTTGGTTCCTTTCTTTCTAATCATAAGGTTGATGTATGGAACATCACTTGTCCTGTTGAAGTATTTGGTTTAATTTCTTTTTTAAAAATGAATGCATTTGTTTCAGATGGGACCATTTGTTGACAGTACAAATGAAGAAATCAAGGTAATGCCTTAGGATGCTTGAAATTATTCAGCCTTCAAAGATACCAAAATTACTATTCAATGGAGAATCAGATATGTAGATTTTAAGAGGTTTAAATTATGCTGCATTTAATGCATTAAAAATAAAAATGAGTTATGGAAGATGTAAATTATTAGCAAGATCTATTCAAAGTTGTCTAACTTTGGTGGTGTCCACTTGTCAACAAATAGAGGACAAAAATTAACGTGATTTATAGACCATGTACATTAATCCAGAATAACCTTTTTACCTTTTTTTATGTACATGTTACCCTTTTACAGCACTTAACAAATTTAAACCAGTATACTTTGTAACTTAATTGTCTATTGTTCCAAAAATCATGGAAAAAAGTTTCTAAGCATCATCTGTCTAGCTTTGATAGTGTCCACTTGTCACTGAATATGAGATGTACGAACATATACACAAGTACAGAACAAATTTTGTATAATGGGGACGCCATTTTTTTGTCTTGACCTACATTTGCGAGACACGGGCATCACTTTTCTGCCAGCAGCACTGTGAACAAAATAAAGGTCATGTGTTAAAGTTTTTCAAAGTTTTTCTGTATCATTTGCTGTATTCAAAGTTCTATGTCTTCTGTGTCAGTTGCCGTATTCAAAGCTCTATGTCTTCTGTGTCAGTTGCTGGTATTCAAAGTTCTGTGTCTTTATCAGTTGCTGTATTCAAAGTTCTATGTCTTCTGTGTCAGTTCCTGGTATTCAAAGTTCTTTGTCTTCTGTATCAGTTGCTCTATTCAGAGTTCTGTGTCTTTATCAGTTGCTGTATTCAAAGTTCTGTGTCTTCTTTATCAGTTGCTGTATTCAAAGCTCCATGTCTGTATTTAAAGTTATGTCTTCTGTATCAGTTGCTGTATTCAGAGTTTTATGTCTTCTGTATCAGTTGCTGTATTCAAAGTTTTTTGTCTTCTGTATCATTTGCTGTATTCAAAGTTTTATGTCTTTATCAGTTGCTGTATTCAAATTTCTATGTCTTCTGTATCAGTTGCTGTATTCAAAGTTCTATGTCTTCTGTATCAATTGCTGTATTCAAAGTTCTATTTCTTCTGTATCAGTTGCTGTATTCAAAGTTTTATGTCTTCTGTATCAGTTGCTGTATTCAAAGTTTTATGTCTTCTGTATCAGTTGCTGTATTCAAAGTTCTCTGTTTTCTGTATCAGTTGCTGTATTCAAAGTTTTATGTCTTCTGTATCAGTTGCTGTATTCAGAGTTTTATGTCTTCTGTATCAGTTGCTGTATTCAAAGTTTTTTGTCTTCTGTATCATTTGCTGTATTCAAAGTTTTATGTCTTTATCAGTTGCTGTATTCAAATTTCTATGTCTTCTGTATCAGTTGCTGTATTCAAAGTTCTATGTCTTCTGTATCAATTGCTGTATTCAAAGTTCTATTTCTTCTGTATCAGTTGCTGTATTCAAAGTTTTATGTCTTCTGTATCAGTTGCTGTATTCAAAGTTTTATGTCTTCTGTATCAGTTGCTGTATTCAAAGTTCTGTCTTCTGTGTCAGTTGCTGTATTCAAAGTTCTCTGTTTTCTGTATCAGTTGCTGTATTCAAAGCTCTATGGCCTCATCAGATGCTGTATTCAAAGTTATTCTGAATCAGTTGCTGTATTCAGAGTTCTATCTTTGTCAGTTACTGTATTATAAGTTATTCTGTATCAGTTGCAGTATTCAAAGTTATCCTGTGTCATTTGCTGTATTCAAAGTTCTGTGTCTTCTGTATCAGTTGCTGTATTCAAAGTTCTGTGTCTTCTGTAACATTTGCTGTATTCAAAGTTCTATGTCCTTATCAGATGCTGTATTCAAAGTTATTCTGTATCAGTTGCTGTATTCAAAGTTCTATGTCTTCTGTATCATTTGCTGTATTCAGAGTTTTATGTCTTCTGTATCAGTTGCTGTATTCAAAGTTCTATGTCTTCTGTATCAGTTGCTGTATTCAAAGTTCTATGTCTTCTGTATCAGTTGCTGTATTCAAAGTTCTATGTCTTCTGTATCAGTTACTGTATTCAAAGTTTTATGTCTTCTGTATCATTTGCTGTATTCAAAGTTCTGTCTTCTGTATCAATTGCTGTATTCAAAGTTCTATGTCTTCTGTATCAGTTGCTGTATTCAAAGTTTTATGTCTTCTGTATCATTTGCTGTATTCAGAGTTTTATGTCTTCTGTATCAGTTGCTGTATTCAAAGTTCTATGTTTTCTGTATCAGTTGCTGTATTCAAAGTTTTATGTCTTCTATATCATTTGCTGTATTCAGAGTTTTATGTCTTCTGTATCAGTTGCTGTATTCAAAGTTCTATGTCTTCTGTATCAGTTGCTGTATTCAAAGTTCTGTCTTCTGTGTCAGTTGCAGTATTCAAAGTTCTCTGTTTTCTGTATCAGTTGCTGTATTCAAAGCTCTATGTCCTTATCAGATGCTGTATTCAAAGTTATTCTGTATCAGTTTCTGTATTCAGAGTTCTGTCTTTGTCAGTTGCTGTATTCAAAGTTATTTTGTATCAGTTGCAGTATTCAAAGTTATCCTGTGTCATTTGCTGTATTCAAAGTTCTGTGTCTTCTGTATCAGTTGCTGTATTCAAAGTTCTGTGTCTTCTGTAACATTTGCTGTATTCAAAGTTCTATGTCTTCTGTATCAGTTACTGTATTCAAAGTTCTATGTCTTCTGTATCATTTGCTGTATTCAAAGTTCTGTCTTATGTATCAGTTGCTGTATTCAAAGTTCTGTGTCTTCTGTAACATTTGCTGTATTCAAAGTTTTGTGTCCTTATCAGATGCTGTATTCAAAGTTATCCTGTATCATTTGCTGTATTCAAAGTTCTATGTCTTCTGTATCAGTTGCTGTATTCAAAGTTCTATGTCTTCTGTATCAGTTGCTGTATTCAAAGTTCTATGTCTTCTGTATCAGTTGCTGTATTCAAAGTTCTGTGTCTTCTGTATCAGTTGCTGTATTCAAAGTTCTGTGTCTTCTGTAACATTTGCTGTATTCAAAGTTCTATGTCTTCTGTAACATTTGCTGTATTCAAAGTTCTATGTCTTCTGTATCAGTTGCTGTATTCAAAGTTCTGTGTCTTCTGTAACATTTGCGGTATTCAAAGTTCTGTCTTTTTTATCAGTTGCTGTATTCAAAGTTATTCTGTATCATTTGCTGTATTCAGAGTTCTGTGTCAGTTGCTGTATTCAACTGAAACTTTTGGTACATTAGTAATAAATACCAAATGTTTTCATGCCATGATTCCTTCCAGTCATCATAACTCTACACATAAACCCATTAAAAGAACTTGTCAAAGACTATATTCTAGTATATTATCATATTGGATACTTCTACACTGAAATCCCTTTTCTGCATGTTATCTCACATTGAAATAGGAATTTCTGTAAAATTTAATCTTTTTAAGCAAACAATAAATTTTTACTTTCAGAAGGGGAAGTTGACTTGCACTTTTGATGTACTATTTAGAAGACAGATAGACCAAATTGCAGCTGCAACTGAGCGGTTAGTTATCTTTTTACTTAGAGTAAAACTTGGCTTATAAGACCACTTGTGGCACTTTTTGAAAGTGGTCTTATTAGCAGGATGGTCTTAATATTAGGGTTTGTCTTATAGTACCCATCATGATAGATAGATACCATATTTTTTTTATGTCTTCTGACACTGTTTGTTCAACGATACTAGGATTTTTTGCCAGAATCATATTTTCTTGCCTTGTAATGTTCAGACATCATTTCAAAAGAATTTTATTTATGTACTTATGGTTTCATACACAAATGCAGCTATACAGTGATAAGACAAGATTGACAAACAAATACAGCTGTCATAAAGTTGCGAAATAGCTTGCTTGTAATAGAAAATAGCTTTGACAAGTTACATGTATGATCCGAATTGTCAAAAAATTGGAGAACCACATTTCAGTATTCATCAGCTCGCCAACACATATGTAACGAAAAGCATTTGTTCAAAACTAAATTACTCATGTGTGGATATAAAAAATTCTAAATCGTAAATGCACTAGAAGACTGTCATCCTTTATTAAAAGAGATGAGCATTAAAGTGAAAGTCTTCATTTTTGAAGAGTGTCTATAATACCTCCATTGTGGATAACACTTAAACCTGCACCTGGGCACATACCGTTCGCATATATAAGAATTAGTTTCAGTGGATAACAACATATTTAAAAGAAATAGCAAAATACAGATCCTTTTCTCATGAGTTTTATGTATTATGAATTTTTAAGTATTTGAATGTAGTTTACTTTGCTATTAGTCTTAAAAAAGATTCTGTACTGGACTGCACAAACTGGAATTGGTATGTGACCGGGTGCAAGTTTTAGTCTTATCCACAATGGAGGTGTTAAACAAAATTTTCAAGATGGAGACTTTCACTTTAACGGTTTCCTCCTTTAATAAACGGTGGCATATTCTTCTTCTCTTTTTACTAGTGAGATTATTTATCTGCACGTGAGTAATATAGTTTTAAACAAAATGTTAGCGAGCAAATGAACAGTTAAACATGGATCTCCCAAATTTTCGACAATTTAAATCATATATGTAACTTGTCATTTGTTTTCTGTCATTGAATGTAATATTTTAAGATGTTTTCAGAGAGAAAAAAGTAATTATTGTTTGCCATCCGAGGTCATGCAGAAAATACAGTAAAATATATGATTTGATTAGATGGATTTATATTCGAGAGAAATATTGTTAGCTACTTTATATTTGACCAGTTTTAATAGAAAGCATGATTTTATTATTCTGAAATTATTTTTTTATAAATTATGTGATTTTTCAAATGATTGTTGCATTGACACTGTATCTCTAAAATACTTTGTAAATGCCCCTGAGACTTAATAACTCGAGCTTGCGGTATGTTTGAAGATACAATGACCATGCAGACATGAAAGGTTGTAACCTTTTTTGCTGGCGTGGGTCATCACTTTCGTGTCAGGTGAGCGTGTGGTGTTGTAAAGACACTATGTCAGTGATGGATTCAGTGACTTTTCTGATTGCATTAGTGGAGTAGAAAACCTATTGGAAGTATCAAATGGGTCAGGAATTACTGGTCATAATTCATAATAGTAGTGTGGTCTTAGTTTTGGGGATTGTAAAACATGAGAATACAGTAGAAAAAAAGTTCTTTAGATTTTCTTTTGTAAAGCTTGGTGGTTTTAGTTCCAGGGTAGTTGTTAGACAGTGTTTTTATGTAAATTAGTTCCTCACCTTTATGTTTCAGTTTTTTGTCATGTCAACAAATTTCATTAAAAAGCAAAGCATAGTGGTTTTCTCATCTTCCATTTGTTGTCTTCTTTTTATTGGTGCCTTATCACCTCAGTGTAGATAGTTTACTATGTGACATGAGAGATTTCAATATACGAGCCATGAAAGTCAAAGCTTAGAGTGTCAGGTTACTAATTCTATTTCTAGTGATTATTAGAAAGTTGTTTTTTTTTAAAAAAAGTACCCTTCACTGAAATGTGATTAAATTAGAAAGATCCAGTTGATGTAGAAATTATTTTCTTTTGATATTCAAGTTCTTTGCTAAGACTAAGAATGATCTCAAGTAAAGAATTAAGTATAATGGCAGACATTTTTACCACCAGACAAATCAGATTTGATCATCATTAAATACTTTAGGTATCTGGATCAGCCGTAGTACTCCAGACTTTCTGAATAGCTCAATTTCTTAAAATAGTTCATGTTTACAATATTTCAGGTTACATTGCCATCTGATAGTGCTGCCATCACAGCGAGATATGCATCATGACTTTGTCTACCCCCAGCCCCCATTCAAGATCAATAACTTTCAGTACAAGGTTAGACAATAGATACAAATTGAATAGGCTGAGTTTGGTTTGACCCCAGTCATTAATCATGTAATGCAAGTTGCAAGTGCACAGATTAAAGCACTCAGTTCAGCCCAGCAAACAAGGAGGTTTGATCAAGTTTAGTTGCAAGATAAAATGGTTTCTACTTGTGATTATGCATGGAGATGATTTATTGAATTCACATGAACTAAACCAAGTATCCACTTAACTTTGACACAAATTTGGCTGGAAAGTGTAGCAAGTTCCTATAACTAAATAAACATGGTATTCGTTTGGCAGAAAGTTTTATTGTCAAGCCTGCCTTGGAGGAAGCTCAACTTGGCAATTACCTCAATATCCACTTGCTTGTCTGTCCATATGTCTGTATGCACCCTAGATTAGGATCAGTGTTAAAATTATTTTACCTTATAGCTAAATGAAAGGCAGGATCAACAAAAAGGGAGTTACCTGTTTTGATGTATGTCTTAATATCTGAATTTTATTGAATGGTAATGCAGAGATGCTGCCAGGCCGCGGGATCGCGGGTTTCTTGCAAAAATTATAGAGTGTTACGACTCTATGGTCTAAGAAAAATGTAACAGAAAGAAAGTGAAACCAACAAATCATGTAAAAAATCAACAAGCAATTTATTACTAGATAATTAAAATGAAAAATCAAAAAGTCACTTACAGTAATGTGTTTTGAAATCATAATAATTCAATAAGAATGATTGTTCTAATCACAAGTCCTAAATATAGAATGTTCCGAATTCATGGCTGTGTCCTTGAATGTTATGATGTGCTAATGGTCTCCAAAGTCCTGATGTACTAGAAATCTTGATGTGCTGATGTCAAAATGAAGTATTCCAAAATCTCTGAATAAGTTCACATAAATTCCAAAATCATCAATTAAAAATCCAAAATCCAAAAGTTTATGAGCACTGTTATAATCCAATGAATATTTAAAATAATTCCTCTCTTAGAATTTGTAATGAATTTTCACAACTGTAATAGCTCTTTACAAGACTGATGGTAATGTCAAAACTGAATAAATGTCCACCAAACATGGCATATATAAAGATTGGTCACATGACAGAATGTTCTAGAATGTGTCATCTTAATGGAATTTTACTTGTAAACAAAATTCAACCTTGACCTTCAAATTGAGAAAACATATTGATCAAAACAACCTAATTCAAGGACACTAGTCAAACATGTTTTTCCCGATAAACATTAAGACTTAAGCAAATATCAAAGTGAAGAAACATTTATAATTTCCTAAAATATTTATAATATTATATAAACATCATACATAACAAGAGTCACGCAACTTTTAAAAGCCAATGGGGGAAAGATCGCGCAAGTTATCTGTGCTTCCCACGATTTCTCGTACCCAATGCGCGACTTTTTAATTTTTTGTTTTTTAATTAGGTTGATCAGATCGTCTTTTTTTACTTTTCTCCATGATCTCAATTAATCCTATATCTACGGAGAATATTGTTTGAATACAAGCACCTTTATGATGGAGATCTGTTGGAGTATTGCAGAAACTATGGAGGTATTCCGATTGAATTGTTTCCTGGGGCAGGGTAGTAAATTGATCCATTGATCGAAATGTCTAAAGCGCGACAGTAGTGTGTTATGTTGAAACAAAATATAACAGATTCCTTTAGGAAACTCAGCGAGATGGAAAGATCATCTGTTAAGGACGAAACTAGGGAGGATGAAATATCTGACGGTTTGTTGCCAACTGAACATAGCGCAGAAAGCTGTGATACAGAAATAACCGGCCTGATGTCATTTACTACGGTTTAGGCCATGCAGAAATTCTAATACATCAACAGAAATATCCAAGGAACAACATGCCTGAATTGTGGAAAATTGTGTTTTGGATACCTGAAAACCAGTTCCCGAATCTATTTAGACTGGTCATAATTGCAGCAGTTCTTGCCTTTACAAAAAACTGATTGTGAAATGTGATTCAGTTCTCAAAGCAAAATTCACACTACTCGGCGAAATAGGATAACCACAGACCTTTAAAACTCTATCACTGTAGTAAGAAAATGTCAGAATATCTGAGAACAAAACAAAATACAATCCTCTACAGATATATAATTTGGATTAAGTATTTTTTCCCCATTTTTTTTCTCTAAGATATTCTGACATTTTCCAACTACAGTGATAGAGTTTCAAAGGCCTGTGGGCTAACATCTGAAACAATAAATAAACTGATGACTATACAGATGTGTGTGTGGTCCAGTAAATTATTTTCAGTTTGCAAAGTCATATTTGAAGGGCAGTGATTAGAAACAAAGAAGAATATTCACCAGCTGAGCAACAATTAGGTATGCAGCTACCTTATAATTTATTGTCAAAGAAGTTATACAAAATCATTAAATGCTTGTTTTAAATTAGGTGTTTCTACACCTTATAATAATGTTGTCACCCATCATCTACCATTCGGCTTAGTTTACCCTTGCCCCCCTCCACCGATGATTCCCCTCCCCCCTCTGATGGTAGGTGTGGGGGACCTCCCCCTCTTAAGAAAATTTCTGGCAGCATCTCTGGTAATGTCATGAGACTTGCTTTAAATACACCTTGTATTCTTCAATATGAGGGGTAAGAAAATAGCTAGTATTTGTTAATACCATATTGGGGGAGTTGGTCTGATTTTTGTTACACCTGCATTAGCATGGTGAGACATAGGAATTTTTTTCTGGCAACAACAATGTTAAAGTTTTTTGTTTATATTTTGTTTTAAAGTTTTTGCAAGTCTGATACAGTGGTGATATGTCAACACACAAATGCAGGTGAGACATTGGGCTCCAGAGAATACCGTTTTACCTGCGCATGTTGAAATGAATCAGATTGCTGCATTATTGTAAAGATAAATATGGCAAATAATGGAATGAATTTTTAGCCAGAATTTGTATTTCTAGCCAGCAGAGAATGTGGTAGAAGGTAGGCACAATTATTGCATTGCATTAATTTCTTCATTTTTCAACCATCTGACAAAGTTTTAGGACTACTATCCCCATGTAATTTCCAAGAAACATTTAGATACTCTGATCCTCTCTACTTTCATGTGTGCATGTATCAGTACATACCAATTGTTATGCAGCTATCCTCCACCAGTCTTGATAGAAGCTTCAAACCATTGGATATGACTGGGTATGGTTGGTAGATTTGTAGCTCTACTGGTCATAGACCATGAGAGCTTATGGGATGGCCTGTTGTCTGTCCGTCCATTAGCACAAGTTTGTTATCACTATCTTCTTAAACTACTTTGAGGATTGCCATGAAACTTTACACACACATTCATCCCAAGGTCTAGTTGGTTCTAAATAAAAATGGTGTTGCACAGACATCCAATATGGCCACTGCAGAAGTCATTTTGAAAATCTTTTCGCTACTCCTCCTGAATGGATGGTCATATCAACATGGGGTTTTCACTAGAAGACTTCCTATGATGTTGTGTTGGTCGTAAGTGAAAATGGTGCTGATCTGACATCCAGCATGGCCACCATGGCAGCCATCTTAAAAATCTTATTATCACTACTTCTTCTGAACTGATAGTCATATCGACATAGGGTTTTCACCAGAAGACTCCTTATGATGTCTAGTTCATCATAAATGAAAGTGGTTCTGCTTGGGCATCCAATATGGCCACCACAGCAGCCATCTTGAAAATCTTACCACTGCTCAACCTGAGTGGATGGTCATATCACCATGAGGGTTTCACTAAAAGAAGTCTAGTTGGTCTTATGTGAAATTGGTGCCAATCTGACACCCAGTATGGCTGCCATAGCATCCATCTTGAAAATCTTGTTATTGCTACTCCTCCTGAATAGAAAGTCATATCAACATGGGGTTTTCACGAGAAGATTTCTTATGATGTCTAGTTGGTCCTAAATGAAAATGGTGCCACCCAGACATCACTAATTCTCCTGTAAGGATGGTCATATCAACATGGGGTTTTCACCAAAAGTCTTATAATGGTGTTCAGTTTGGCGTAAATGAAAGTGGTGCCAATCTTACAGTATTGCTGCCACAGTGGCTAATTTGAAAATCTTATTGCTGAAGAATATCAGAAATGGTTTCATAACTCAGCAGTTAAAAAAAAAAGAAATGGTCTTATCTTGAATTTCTTGAAATTATTTTTGGTCATTAGAGCGTCAGTTTCTTCAATGGACTTTTGATAGAATGGTCGTAAAATCTTGATGCATCCCTGTGGGACAGAGTTTTGAGTGGTTTGATAGGGAATGTGAATAACTGAGAAAAGATTGAGAATGATGCATTATCACTTACAGTCTTATTTTTTAGCTCACCCAGCTAAGTGAGCTTATAATATAGTCCTGCATCCATCATGTATCCATGCATCATCAGTTGATAATTGCTGTTTTCAGCTTATTAAAAACTGCTATCAAGTTTCAGTGAAACTTAACAGAGAGCACCCTGACATAAAGATCTTTCAAATTTATAGCATTCATGCTAGTCTGCCATTAAATATGGCCACATTTACTAAAACTAAAGAAACCTTAAAATGACATCTTAAAAACTACTAAACAGAATTTGACCAAGTTTGACCGAAAACATTCTGATATGAAGACCTTTCAGATTTATGCAAATTATGCTGATCCACCTTCAAATAGAGTAGCCTTTACTAAAACACAAATACCTTCAAACAACTTTGCCAAAATTACTAAACAAAATTTGACCAATTTGACAAAAAGCATCCTGACATGAAGACCTTTTAATTTGATACATTTTATGCCAATCTGCTTATCAAATCTGGCCACCACTAAAGACTTTTTAAATTTGATCAAATTATGTTAATCTGACACCAGATATGGTTGCTGTTACTAAAATAGAAAAACCTTTGAACAACTTCTAAAAAAGCATAGAACAGAATTCAATTAAATTGAGATTCTTGGCGTAAAGTTTTTTCATATTCTTACTAATGACAAATTGTGCCAATTTGCCATCAAGTGTATGGCTTCTGTTGCTAAAATTAGAAACCTTTTAAATGACATCTTCTCAAAAACTGAACAGTATTTTAACAAATTTTACAGAAAGCATCCTCTCTAGAAATCCTTTAAAGTTTTTATAAATGATGCTGATCTGCTTTCAAATACGGCTGCTGTTACTTAAAATTTTACAAAAACGTTTAAAATACTTTTTCTTCCAAACCACTGGAAAAAATTTGACCAAATTTGGCACAAAGCATCCTGGCATGAAGGCCTTTCAAATTTAGAAAAATTATGCCAATCTGTCAGCAATACAGCTACTTTAAAAAAAAAAAAAATATCAGCAAGCATCATACTAACACAGATTATTTGGCCAACTGCCCTTGCATTTGGCTTTTAGAGCAATCTCAGGCCCATTTGGGTCTCTAGTTTTAGCTGGTTTCACTATTTCATTTCATTAGCAGATTGTAATCCGACTTTACAGTGAATTTTAGTTTGGGATTGACGAGTTGCAGGCAAGGGTTCAGGGTGGTATTCCTTGAAGATTCTATTTAATTATGTTTCAGTTTTAGCACCTCATTCATTTGTTGCCAACTTATTGTTTTCCATTACATTTTCCATCCTGTGATTATCACATATCAATGTTGCATATTTTGCATGTTTAATTTTCATTTTCGTACCCATATGTGTTAGCACATTAAAGGGAGACAATCTTTTATAACTCTTTACAACAGTTGTGAGGTCATTCTTGTCAACAGTTGTACCGTATTTCATGTATTTTTTCGTACCCTTTAATTTTTCATACACCATCTAGCTTCAAACATAATAATTAATTAAATGTATCATAGTTTTTCGTACATAGCACTTCGTATTTTTTGTCAAAACCTTTAAATTTTCATACATAAAAGTGATACTGAAAAGAATTACGTTTGCAAAAAAGATCGAAAATATTGGCATTTTTGGAGGGTGCAAAAAAGAATATGAGATTAAAATCGTATATAATTAAGGTGTTTTTATTGTTGTTGTTGTTTTTTTATCTTTGTATTATTTTTTAACCTTGTATTTTGAGGTGTTAAAATTGAAGAGAAGTTCCCATTTAAAACGACTTCGAAAATATATTGAGGTATGATTTAGACACGTCCAATGACCAAAGTATTGTTTTGCTAAGTATATGTTATAAATGGTGATTACCTTTGGGTACATTCTTAACTGAGACATCGAATAATGAAACGGGAGATTAAGAAATAAAAGAATCACCATTTATAATCGTGCAGAAAGGTCATTGATCATTTCATTCTTTTATTTTTTTAACCATGTATTTTGATGTTTTTTATTTGAACCAACAAGAAAGGTTCACGTTTCAAATGGCGTAGAAAAAATACCAATGTACGATTTAGATACGTCAAACGACCAATGTATTGTTTGCTGAGTATGTTTGATATAATCCCATATGAAAAACATAAGTATTTGTTGCCTCATTTAAAAACTTGCCAGAACTATTTTGTTAACTTCGCGGAAATTTTTAATTGAGGCATCGAATCATGAAGCAGGAGATTAAGAAATAAATGAATCGCCATTTATAATCATGCAGAAAGGTCACTGATCATTTGATTATTTTATTATTATTTTTAACCGCACAGTTGATGTTGTTTATTTGAATCAAGAAGAAAAGTTAACATTTCAAACGGCTTCGAAAAAATATCGATGTAAGATTTAGATACATCAAACGACCAATGTTTTGTTTGCTGAGTATATGTATGATATAAGCCCATATGAAAAACATAACTATTTGTTGCCTCCATTAAATACTTACCCGAACTATTTGTTAACTTCGCGTAAATTTTTATTCGAGGCATCGAATAATGAAACAGAGATCAAGAAATAAAGACATAATCACCGTTTACAATCACGCAGAAAGGCTTTTGATCATCCCATTTGAAAGGGTAATTGTTTTGTTAATTGAGAATCTACTCTCATTCATTGATTCGCCCTTCTTTGTCTTCTTTATCGGCGAGAAAATATAATGATTGATGCATATGATCTCTTGTTGTCATTACAGTATCTACTGCTCTGCATTAACTGGACAATGGCCTTTACAGCATATAATCCTTAAACAATATGAGAGATCTTTATTACAATGATCACTGCAACAAAGCACAACGCACGTTTTAAAACGAGTTCAGAAGCCATTTGATGTTTGTTCCTATCCAGCAAAAATTATATCTCAGTACATGATAAAGTGAAGACCACAGACCATTGGTCAAATTAGTCTTATTGTTTCAATATAGTAATACGAAAATAAAATATAAAAGTCATGTAATTTTCTATCATAAATGCGAATGTCACTGACTCAGTGAATTCGATTTTTATATATCTTTTAGGTGCTTAAGTGCTTGTACTGTTTTTACTTGGAGATGTCTTCATTATAAAGTTGTTGTTTTCAGTCCTTAAACAATATGGTTAATGATTACTCTTTACTAAGGCCGTCACTGTCACAAAGTACCACAGTATAGCTCGCGAGTTTTAAAATAAGTGTTGTGATGCCATTTGATGTTTTCTCATCAAATTAACATTTTATTGAGAATCTATTCTACGATACATCCCTCTATTGTTATCTTTATCGGCGAGTACGAATAACAAATTATGCATGTGATCGCTGGTGATTACAATATTTACTGCTGTTCATACATGAAGCTCATTGACAGAATTTAATTTCCCTATGGTTAGCCTCATTTCCCTATTGGTAGCCTCACTAATTTGATCTCATCGGTCGAATCTTGCCCTCAGTCTGGTGTCAACTGGAATAACCTGGCCAAAGCCCTAGGCATGTTAAATTAGCATGTAAATAACACTAGCCATGTGGTTTTTGTGACAATGGATATTTTAATTAAAACAAGAATGAATTGTTTATTCAGAGGTGTTAATTGATAATGGAATATAATAGTGCCCTTTTACGTCAGGTAACTGAACAATATAGATGACACTCGCCCTGTAACCTCTCTCTTTCTCTCTCTCTTCAAAAGCTACAAATAAAAACTGCTCCGAATACATACGATCTTACACACTGACACAACATTGTTTCATCTCTCTCTCTCTCTCTCACACAAACACGTGCGCATTCGCAAAAAACAGCAAGTACTTTTGAGTTATTTTATTCTTTTTTATTGTTATTTGATAACGATGTTACTATTGCTGTAAGAATACAAGTTGCACTTATCTTTTTGACAACAGGGGCTCATATCGTTGCATATAATTTACCGATAAATAATATATGTACAGACCATCTTAATCATTTTGGGAACATAACACACGGTAACAGCTACAAATAAGTGTGATCAGAATACACATGATATTGCACACTGACAACATTGTTGTTTCAGCCATCTCTCTCTCTCTCTAATAACAACAAAAGTCTTTTTTAGTACTTGTATTTTTTTTTGTAATTGGATCCTTGAGATAAGAGCAGGATGAGACAAAAATTGTACGTTTATTTTGTACGTTAGTACTGTTAGGTCGTCGAGTATCGCGTGTCACGTAGACCTTGTTTTGGGTTCGATCCCTTTATTTTTCGTACATGGTCAGTACTCCAAAATAATTATTATTTATTTTACACATAATTTTTTGTACACTGAAATTAATAATTATTTTTTCCTGTACGAAAAAATACATGAAATACGGTAAGATTGTTTTGGTAAAGTCACATTACATACATCATTAGTGTTTTTCATCTCACATGTCGTCACATTACACACATCATTTTTGTGTCGCCAGTGTAAGTATAGTGAGGTATAAGTATCACTACTGGAAGTGAAGGTGGTGTTGACATTGACTTCAGCAATGTTAAAGTTTTTGCAGGTCAGATACAGGCGGATACATTAATGCACACATGCATGCAGGTGAAACACTGTTTTGGCAGGTGAGATGCAGAGTTCTGCAGAACACTTGTTAAGGTTAGATGTTGTGTTTTATGTATCCCTTGAATACAAGGAACTAGTTGGTTAGTGTTTCTTCAAACATCACATAACTTTGACCTTTGTTACCTCTCTATATAGCATGTACATCTGATGCCTGATCCCTGTACCATCACAATTAACAACATTGTTTTTGGAATGACTTCGACAGACTGCCTCTTCCATCTGGGTCAGCAGGAAATAGCATTGTAAGTGGAAGCAAAAGTTGTTTTTTTTAAAAATAAAAACAAGCATTATTCTGTTCATTATTTGGAATGATATCCCAGTTCATTGCTTTATTTTAGTCTCCGTAGCATGTTCAATAGTAATATTAATGTACATTGTCATTTAGAAAACAACAAGGTATGATTGTTCACTTAAACATGCTGTGTAGGGGTGGGGGATGTCGTTGACTGTTTGTATCATATAATTCAGCAATACTGATAGAATCTAAAAGCCTAATTTTAGATGTCTGGGCTTGTCACTTCTCTAGAGCGGTTTAGGGTATTTTGAAATTATCACCATCAGTCATTTAGACAATTCTGTCTAGATCTCGGCCTTAGGTAGCATTCAACAGACTATCTATAAAGTTACTAATTCTGTATGTAACCCAGAGATTAATCAGTTATTTTACATTATGTACTTATCTTTGTATGTTATTGTGCTAAATATATGCAGTATACAAAGGATAGAATAAAACATACAGAAAGCTTATTTATAAGCATCGTATAGATAATAACATTTAAGGATCAACACAGAATGTGAAATAAGGATTTACTCTTAGTTTGTTAGAGACTTGCAACCATTGGTAATTATGATATGAGAAACTGTGCCTTCATAATTTAAATTGTTTTTGAAAACAAGCTGATGCACAGATATGGCCACAACCACTACAAAAATTAACGTTGCTTTCAAATTACTTTGTCTTGAGAAACACTTAACTAATTTGCTTTGCTGCAGAATACATAAATTTACATGTAATTCTCCTTTGCAGCTCTCCTGGGTCATCTGATAGACTGGGTAGATTGGTTCAACATCTGTTAACTCAGCGAAGGTAAGTAACGCAGCTTGCAGCTTAATTGATATTTAATGGTACAGCCAACGCATATTAGACCTTATGATAATACATTCTTTGTAGTGTGGGAATATTTAAAATTCAGTATAAATTTTGGCAACTTTCTATTGATATCTAGAAATTTTTGATAATTTCAGGTAAGTTAGCACATACTGTTTTCCTCCATTTGCTTTTCCTTTGCACCATGTGTAAGTTGATGGCTTAGCATAAAGGGATAAACTTTTTTCAAGTACACCTCTCCCTCGATAACTCGCACACAGTGGGGTCCAAAAACATAGACCGCACTAAAAGCGAGGGCGCGAGTTACCGAGGGACCTCACAAAAATTAGGAAAGGGGATGCCACCCCTGCTAGACATCAAGAAAACTGCGGGGGAGGGGGTTAATGCGGCTGTTTAATGGCTGAATACTCGTTTTATAATTGACTTGTGAATAATTGTCAATAAAGAGCTCTTTTCTAATATAGTTGTTCGCTTTTTTGTATAAATTACCTTTATTATAACAACCTCTGAAAGATCGTTAGCAACATTAGTCCAAGTGGTTTCAACAACATGTGTTCGCGGAAATATTGTGTATTATATCACTGCTTTTTGTTGTTATTGATTCACAACAAAACAAGATTCCTTTTTTACAAAAACTTGGGACATTTATTTCGTGAAACAACCGTCGACGTCGAAACTCGATTTATTTATTGTTCTATTAATAAAATATGGATGCCGTGATTTCGTTGCAAGTGATAGTGAAACTTCTTCTCATCCTTGAGGAAATCTCTGAGTGGCAATTTAGAAATTTTAAGTTCAATACAAACTCTGGAACTAGCTTCTCCGTAATGAACCGTATCTGTGAAACAAAACTTTATATTCACCAAGTACTCATTTCGCTTGGTTGCCTTACAATCTTTGTGAATGAGTAGGCTAATTACAGGTAGTTTAATTATATTACTTACATAATAATATTTATAACATTGTTCGATTGATCAGTTGAAATGAGCTGTCCTGACACATGGCTGTGACCGCTAGCTCTTACGTAGGTAGGATTTGCACGCCTATTAACATTTCTTTTATTCCACCTCCTTTTTTTTATTTGATACAAAGGACGTAATTAAAGTGATAATACAAAGCAGGTCTGCTTTTAATTAGTGTAACAACACAACAAATACTTCCGCAAGTCAGAGATCTAAAAACAGTCGGCACTTAATTAGGTTCTCACGGAAACGCTTGTGGACAAAGCTGTGATTGTTGAATATTTTTCATGTTTAAATACAAGAGGGCATATTGCATTTATGATTATTACACTGAAACTGAATTAAAAATAGAACTAAAACACAAATTTCACTTGACAGAACTTATTTAATTGGTATTTATTTTTTAAATGTTGCCACCAGTAGGCATTAGTGACATTTTCATTGACTGAAATTTCTTCGAATATTGTTATTAACAGTGTACTGACAATGTTGTTTGCAAAGAAAATTGAACAAAATATATGACTTCTTTATTAAAAGCTGAAAATTTCATAATGTTGATTCAAATTTCTGGGTACTAACCACTGTTTTTGACAATAAAATGAGCGATATATCAAGGTTTTATTTGCTAATTTTAATCGCAATTTTTGTCTCATTCAACAAATAGGGGCCAATTTTTTGGGTATTTTCAAGTTTTAAAAAATGGTATCCACGCCTGACCCAGTGTTATAAGCGGGTTCGCGAGTTATCAAAGGAGCGGTGTACCATTGAAAATTACCTGTATAGTGATCACTGGCTATAGGATTATAATGAAAGTAGTGAAACCTGGCAGTAAATAAAACATTTTCATTCTTAATGACAAAATTAATAAAAGAGCTGTGTAACTTTTATCCATTATGTATCCTGTATATCAAAGTGCCTACTAAAGCATGTATCCCATATATTAAATTGCCTACTAAACCAGGTATCCTGTATATTGGTTAAAAGTTTTTCTAGCACTTCTACCTGTAGCAGTAACCCCAACCTAATTCATTTCATATGTGGAATATAATATCATCACACTCCCCTTTCTCTCACTACCACTCCTTCCATTAGGTCAAAAATTACATTTGAGATACATTTTGGTTTAAGTTTTTGGCCAGATTGCAAAGCAATTCTGGCTCATGGATTGAGGCCTAGAATTTAACAAATTTCTTTGTAGCCAAAAGGACTAGTAGGTTGAGAAATGTACTAAATCTTCACTATTCCTTCTTCACTAGCAGACTGGCAACAACTGAAACTTTACTAGCCATATAACTTATTTTCTGCAGCCTATAGAGTCATGTAACTTGGTATGTAATTGCATCATGAGGAATACTACAGCCATCATTGAAAGCTCGGTTGATGTGACCTATATTTCATGGTTTAGTGATTTTTGCTTACTCTTGGGTTGAGCTCATTTTCACTTGGTTAGGGTTTACATTTAGGTCATTTTCACATATACTATTGCTCACAGAGTCACATAAGTTGGTATTTAGAAGTGCCAGTCTGCAATTCAAATGAACAAAAATCTACAAAGACTGCTATCCCATGAATAAAAATGAATTTACCGTATTCATGGTTTGCAATCCAGTCATACTACCGTTGGGAGCTTTCATGGTTTTATTTTTTCAGCACTTACTATTCTAAAACCTCTAGCAAAATTCAGTTTTTGTTTGGAATATAACATCATCACACACTGACTTTATTAATTTTACCACTCCCATGCCTGGATCATATCCCTTGCCACAGGTTCATGAAGTACATGGAGTTTGAAAGTGTTTAGCTCACCTAGTCATAAGGCCAAGTTAGCTTATGATATGGCCCTCTGTCTGTAATGCATTGTCAGATACACACATATTAATGAGGTGATATTCCATCTGACTGGCTGAGCTTGTTAGCAATCTGAAGTCCACATTTCTGATTCAATTTTTATCAGACTTGGAATATATGCTTGTATCATCAGGATCTTGGACAAATTTGATACTGAGTGAGAGGCATGCATATTAATGAGTAATCTTGCATCTAATTGGCTAACCTTGTTACTTCTCTGGAGGTCATATTTCTGATTCGATTTTGTATAAAATTGGAATATTTGCTTGTATCATTAAACTCTTGGATGACATCCACACATACTAATGAGGAGAGCTTGTTACAACTCTGCAGGCTGTATTTCTGATCCAGTTTTGATCAGATTTGAAATATATGGTTATATCTTCAAAATCTTGGACAAGTTCACTAAAGAGTGGCATCTGTACATACAAATGATTGGCTGAGCTTGTTACTACTTTGGTGTACATATTTCAAATCCTACTTTGATCAAACTTTAAATATAGTCTTATATGGTCAAGTTCTCACATGAGTAAGATAATGTGCAGGATCCACATATATTAATAAGGTGATCTTGCTTGTGATTGGTCGAACTTGTTGCCAATCTGAGACTGTATTCTGATAAAATTTTGATCAAACTTGATAAATAGGCTTATTTTCATCAAGATCTTAGATGAGAACAATTATGAGCAAGAACCATGCATAATACTGAGGTGATTTTGCATCTGATTGGTTTAGCTTGTCAACACTCTAGCAATTCTGTTTCTGATCATATTTTTGTCCAACTTGGTAAATAGGTTTATATCTTCAAGATATAGAAAGTGTTTTAATATGAGCAAGATGTAAAATGCATATTAATGAGATGATCTTGCATATGATTGGATGAGCTCCTTACCACTTGAGAGACCAAATTTTAATCAAACTTTGTAAATAGGCTAATATTGTCAAAATGTTTGATGATATTTATTATGAGACCTATGCATATTTATGAGGTGATCTTGAATCTGATTGGATGAGCATTTTCACTAGTCTCAAAACTATTTTGATATGATTTTGATCAAACTTGGTAAAAAGGCCTGTCATCAAGATCTTGGTTGAGTATGATTGTGAGTGAAACATGCATATTGATGATGTGATCTTGCATCTGATTGACTGAGCTTGTCAACACTCTAGTAACTATATTTCTGACCAGACTTTAATCAAACTTGTTAAATTGTCTTATATTATCAAGATGTTGGATGAGTTTGATTATGAGCAAGATCTATGCATATTAATTGGGTAATATTGTGTCTGATTGGCTAAGTTTGTTACCACTCAGGAGAATTCCAGTCAGATTTTGCTCCACCAGGGTTAATAAGCTTTTATAATCAGTCATAGGTTTTTGTAATAAGTGAGATCTGCACATATTAATGAGATACCTTGTATCTGATTCGCTGACCTTGTTACCTCTCTAGATCTAGAAACTATATTTTTTATCCAGTTTATATCAGACTTGGTACATGGGTTTACAGCATCAAGATCTTGGATGACTTCGATTATGAGCAAGAGACTATGCATATTATGTCTTTATCTTTATAAAGAATTGTTATCATATAATGTTGTGTTTTTACAATATTACATTAACGGGTGAGTGATATGGACACACTTGGGCCTTTTGTTTTAAAATTATGGATAAAGGTTGCTGCAGCACATATTTTGATAATAACTGACCCAATCCACTTCCTGTATGCAATATAACATTATCACATGCTTCCTTTTCACTTAACCAGTTAATGCTTTGGGTGATGTGCCCGAGTGGGACCCAGGGGTTCTGAAGTAGGACACTTCCTGGTTACTTTTTTGTTAAATGTTTATGTTAATGTTTTACATCACTTCCACATAATTCTGTCTCAGTCCAATCCACACCCCTACTTGGAACATAACAGTATTACATACTTCCTCCCAGTGTCACGTCCTTTGGTGGGCTCGCTGGAATCAAGAAGTAGGACAGTCTTTAGTGACTTTTTAGCTAAAGTTGAGTTGGTTTCTACAGCACTTCTGTCTTTAATTAACACCATAACCAATCCGCCTCCATTTTGGAATATGCATACAACATATCACATGCTTACTTTTCATGCCTAATCAGTCCATGCCCAATTTATGTCTGTGGGAAGAGTAAAGGGGTCAAGAAAACAGCACACTTAATTGAAATTTATTTTGTCTCTTATGTCTAAATAAATCCCCTGAATAATTCATTTAATATTGAAAATATAACATCATCACATGCTTTCCTATCACTGTATACTAGTTCAGCTCGAAGAAAATTACCTTGGCCATAGCCTTAAGGTAATAGAAAACTTCTTAGTTATGTTTTTTTTCCATAAACTTGTATGTTTTTTATTATTTTGTCATCCAGTTTACACCTTGCATGGCATATAAAATCATATATAATACTTCCCTTAATTCCTGAAGCATACCTCACCTTGGGTCATAATTCTGGTTGGGTTTCATGGGGTCATGAGTTTATGTCCTGTGATATATATCAACAGCTCATCTAAGGGGCATTTTACTTAAAAACACAGTTCTTGTTTGCATTTCCATTTTTACAATAGCTGTTGTCTTCAAATTTCAGCTACTATCCACTATATCCAACTGGACCCGAGGTGAACATTGACTTTGAACAGTATGAGAAGTTTGCTACAATGAGTGTCACACCTCATGTTCTTATTGTGCCTTCAGACCTCAAGTACTTTGTGAAGGTAAGCATATTTAGTAAAATAATAAATAAAATTGTAGTCTCTTTTTCTGTATCTATATATCATTAAGTTATAAGAATTTCTGAGTTCACTGTTTAAACTGTTGCATTGGACTTTAGGAAAAATGTCAATGCAGCTTGCCTGAGCAAAAAAACCAATTGCAGAATCCAGGGGGTTATAAATGTTATCACTGTAAGGCCAAGTGAGCTTATTGTATGGCCCTGTGTCCATTGTGTGTCACAAGTCCATCAGCAATTACTATTTCCAACTTATAAAAAAACCACCATGCCAATTTCAGCTAAGCATCGTGGCATGAAGGTCTTTGAAGTTTTTATAAATTATGCCGATCCACAATCAAATATGGCTGCTATTACTAAAAATAGAAAACCTTTAAACAACTTTTTTTTTTAAAACTGCTCCTCAAAATTTGACCAAATTTGACAGAAAGTGTCCTGGCATGAAGGGCTTTCAGATTTTGTACGAATGATGCCAATCCACCATCAAATATGGCCACCATTACTAAAAGTAGAAAAGCCCTTAAATGCTTAGACAAAATTTGACCTAGTTAAGCAGTGTTTGCAAAGGTAATTTGTACTTGAAAACAAGGATGTTTTTCATATGACTATATCCTAAATAAGGAGAAGAATGGTTCATCAAAAGATATATATAATTATTTTACGAGCATTTTAATAGTATTAATTAAGAGTTCAGATCTGTAGAAACCTCAATAAACTGCCAAACAATCTACATGTGGGTACAAGTTTATGTGTGTTGTACATGCCATTAACAACAGTTTCTAGTGGGTTTTGTATGGGAATTTTTATTGAAAATTACATTGTCACCAAAATAAATACCTTTTCCCACCCAAACATGAAAATGTTAGCAATTTGAAAATGCATTTCATTTATTCGTAAAGCACAAAAACACCAAAGTATAGTGCAAACTCGCACTTTTCTGTACAATCCAATTCAAGTGGTTGCCCAAGTGCAGGCATGGCAGCTAGGAAATGGTAACATGAATCTTTCAGCATGGTTTGTACAAGCATGAAAAATCCTTAAATTTTAGGGATTGCCTTGAAAACTCCTTGAATTTCAAAAAAGTTGATTTTATCCTTGAATATCTGAGGAAATTTCAAAATGTTGAAAGTGAATAAAATATACCTGTATCATTTTTCCTCACGTTTTCCAAGAATTATAAATAAAATGGGATAAAAGTGGGTGGATCAAATTACACACAACCTGGGCAGTTACCAGATGGTGCAGCATCCCTCTGCTGTAGGGGTGCACTCATTATCTATTTTATTCTCCTCCTTTTGTACCAATGTATGCAGTGATAAACAAAGTTTGATTTCCATTTTTTTAAAATACTTATTGTAAACTTTTGGAAGTTCTTGAAAACCACTTTCAAAAGTGCTTGAAAAAACGCTCCCGGGCTGAACGAACCATTTATAGGGGCATGGTTATATCCTGTTTGCCAATTAATTATTGTGTTGTAATAAAAAAAAGTAATGCAAAGAACTAATGCATTTAAACATTTATTCCTAGGATCTTAAAAGATGAAATTCTGACAAATTTGGTGACCATTTCAGGACAGGGCACTGTTCCCTGAAAAAGGGCACTGAGCACATGGAATTAGTGAAATTCTTATTAAAGGGCACTTCATTTTGTGTAAGCAATGTACAGGAGACGATACATCCTGTTATAAAAATTTACAAATTTAAAAACTATCACATAATTGCTTGTATTTAACTTTATAAAATGTACCCATCAAAAATAATTGTAGATAGTTATTTTGCAAATAAGGATTGGACTGTTTCATTCATTGCATCATAGTAAGCTGTTGCTAAGTCAGTATATCCTTTCTGGACTTTGAATAATCCCTAAAATTCTAAAAGTGCTCAGATATCACAAGTATTTTTAATATGTTGAGACTTTTAACAAAATCCAACTCTGACTTAAATAAAACTGTCTACAGAGATTTTTCAGGATCGAGTCTTCAGCTAGATTACTTCATCATTTGCATGAAACCAATTGTTTGCCAGCCTCGTCTACTACCACATACTTTGAAAAATATAAGTTATAATCTAATGACTTATCCAACCATAAATAGCTTATTCTTTTTATTCTGGTCTTGATAAATAAAGTCATTTTTCATCTGCAAACATTTCATTTCATTGACTTTTGGGAAGTAAAAGCAATTAACATAGCATACCATATTGGGATGTACTAAAAGTCGATTACAGACTATGCACCATAAGAAACACAAATATAGAGACGACATGTTGATCTGAAAGGAGCACAGTAGTAGAAAACAAAAGATGGGGCATCAATCTCACAAGTGAAATCAAAGGCCAGAAATAAAGGCACGGTGTGTAGATTTGGGGCTGGGCACTACACCCATCAGTATCTGCCCAGCTAGGACACTGCATTTGCACTGGAGATATCTGAGAATAATAATATTCAAGCAAACCAAATGTTTTTACCCACCTGAAACAGGATTCCAGTCTTTACTTAGAATTAGTGGATAACAGTCTTGTATTTGTTAATTTGAGGACATTAATAGTAGGGGTGAAACGATTCATCGATATATCGATGCATCGATACTTTTCCCATATCGATACACGTATCGATACAAGAGGTGAAAAATTGATACAAAACTATATCTACCCTATATAAGTTACTATAATCTTCAGCAGTCATGAATAATTATTAGTCGTTTGCCTTCTTATTCTTTAAACTCAGAATCGATAATGTATCATATCGTAGGCTGTGTATCGTGAATCGTATCGATACGCGGCACAGGTGTATCATTTCACCCCTAATTAATAGTCATTTTGCTGTTGCAGATTGAGTTTACCAATAACACATAAGCATAGCTGGTAAAACATATTTTCAACAGTAAAACCACCACACACCTTTCTCACATCCTAAAACTTAAGACTGTTAACCAAATTTTGTCTAAAAATATACAGTTTTATTTTCAAAGAACTACCTCACAAAGGAAGTCATGATGCCACCATGGTGTCCAAATGACAGTATATAATTAGATTTTACTGCTACAGATTTTGACATTTTATCAATCAGAAAGCATGTTACAGTCATGTGTGTGTTAGAATCCAAATTTTTCTGTTCTTTTTCCAGGATGTCAAAGGCTGTTACTGTGTTAATCCTGGTCGAGTTGCCAAAGGTCAGGGAGGAGGGACTTATGCCAAACTTCTGATTAAGGCAAATAATGTGTCCAGTAACCCGTCTGTTGTGTCCAACATTGATGCACAGATTATAAGAATATGAACAAAGCATGATTCAAGAAAGATGTTAACAAAATGAGTAATGTAGACTCTTTAGTGAATATTTTTATAAAGTCAAAGGCAGTTTAACTTTTGAATCAACGCATATAAGATGTAAAATGTTCTTGTATATATCATTATTTTCCAACTTCAGATTCAGCAGCCAAAATTACTTTAGCTCACAATCTCCAATCATCTTCAGAAGATTGGTTCACAGTATGAGTATTTGGACAATTTTTGGAAGTAACTTGTATTATTATTGAAGGTCTGAATGACATGTCACAGTGATACTCCTTTTGGAACACCTCAGGTTTTTTTGCAGTGGCTGAAATGAACCTCTTATGTGATTGCAGTGATATGCATGAATTTCATGTAGATGCAGCTGTTTGTACAACCTCCACAGCATTATATACTGAGAAACACCATAATAATATGAAAAAATCTTGAACTTTTAAATGTGTAATATTTAACAATATGAATGAAGATAAAACCAGCACAATGAATGCAGCTTTGGTATTTAAAAACTGAACAACAACCGCTTCATGACGTGATGTCACAAGTAACATTGTGACGTATCTGCTGCATTACCTTAGAATGGTTTGCGAGGTACAGGTGAAAGGCATATTTTTGCTGTATACTGTGATAAACATTCTGTATGGACCAAAATAAAATGGTGGAATTCAGTGTATTACCAGAAGAAAATGTCCACTACTTATGTAATATGACAAGTAATTGGACAATCACATCCGAGGTGTTATTTTGTTGTCAGAAAAACCCGAAGTGTTATGAAAGAGTGATGGTCATAATAGCCTTATTCTGCTGCTTGAGCTAATAACGGGTGAGGGGATATTGTTGGTTACCATAAATTGGCATATTTATGTCGACCTCAAATGTAGTATTTTTGTACATTTAACTAATAAATAATTATCAACTGAACATTGTTTTTGTCTTTTCTTTTATCTGCATAATTCTCTATTATCCTAAAATCTTTTATCAAGCTTTTATTATTCAGTTGTGAATCTTTAGCACTGTATTGTCAGTATGTTAAACATACAGATCTTGATTTACTCACTTTTAATCAAAATAATAATAATATAAAATCTTTATTTTACGAGGATGACACAAATAGTACAAAACTAATCTCCCTTGTGGCCCTCAATTATTTATGTATGTACAGGCAAATATATAAAATACAGCTGGGAAATGAACATCACACAAAAAAGGTATTATGGATTAGTGTACACAAGAGCAACAGAGTATGGATTCAGCACACAGAGCATTGTGTACACAAATATGCCCGATTGAAAACTTTTTCATTCACACACACACACACACACACACACACAAGTAAACACCCAGAGACATTTTACATAATATATACACATACAAATATACAACAAAGTCGGCCATAACCTGTTTTAGACATTATCAAGACTGCATCCATTTCAGACATCTGTGATGAAAGGAAGGCACTGAAGGTGCTTCTTTAACATCTTTAGGTAGACATGAAAAAGCCAAACTTTTTTATACAATTCAGTTTTGGGCTTAGGAAGAAAAAAGCTATTAGATGAAATAAAGCATAGTAT
Organism: Margaritifera margaritifera; assembly: GCA_029931535.1. Taxonomy (NCBI): domain Eukaryota; kingdom Metazoa; phylum Mollusca; class Bivalvia; order Unionida; family Margaritiferidae; genus Margaritifera; species Margaritifera margaritifera. The sequence goes on along the minus strand of JAQPZY010001626.1, from coordinate 2,762,108 downwards.
TGATAGACTAGAATCTGTATTGGTATTATTTGTCCTTGTACTGAACATATCATTTTATATAGTTGGGCATAGAACTATTAGAAACTTTAAACATAAATTTAGCTTTTATTTAAACATATTCTTTCATAGATAGTCATGATCTTCAAATCATTCATAGATTCATAGACATTATCAACATTGTTGTCAAGGATAATTCTGATGGATCATATTTGAAGTCTTTCCACTTTTAACAGATTTGTTTTAAAGCATTACCCCATTTGATGCAGTAGTCCAGATGAGGTTGAATATAACATTTATGAAACATTATCCTATGGTTAAAGGTTAGGAATTCTTTAATTTTTTTATAGTAACTACCAGTATATATTCTTAGACATCTTTTTGGCAACATTACTGATATGCTTTGACCATAACATATTGTGATCAACTTGAATTCCTAAAGTTTATCTTGCTTAACATTTTTCAGTTCCGCATCATTAAAATTTATGTGGAGAATATTATTTTTAATTCTGTTACATTGCTGATGAGTGGTTATCAGCATCACTTTAGTTTTGTCTAAATGAATGACCATTCCATTATGTTTACACCATTTGGAGAGTTTTACAAGAGCATTATGTAAGTTTCTTTCGACAGTATTTTTAGATGAGCTAATATCATATAAGGTGGTGTCATCAGCATAGAGATCTGTCTCAGTATTTACTGTATGCAAATATAGATCATTTATAAACATAAAAAATAGATCCTTGAGGTACTCCACAGGTCACAAGTTTTTTATCTGACTCAACACTGTTTTTGTCAACTTTTTGTTTTCTTCCTTTCAAATACGACTTAAACCAATTTAAAGAGTTGTTGTTAAGCTTGTAAAGTTTTAATTTTTCAAGTAAAATATTATGATCAACTAAATCAAAAGCTTTCCTAAAATCAACCAGCACTCCTACTAGATCTCCATTATCTAAAGCTTTGAGCTACTTTTCAACCATACTAGCAAGAGCAGTTTCACATTAATGAGCCTGATTTTCTATCATACAACAGATTGTGTTCATCAAGAAAAATCATTAGGAAGTCATGAGAATGCTTTTCGAGAATTGTTGATAAGACAAGAAGGATTGAGATGGGTCTAAAATTAATTTTTTCATCACAAAGACTAGATTTATGAACAGGTTTCACTTTCACCTCCTTCCATTTGTTGGGAAAGGTATTAGTTTTGTACCAAGACTACATATATATGTTATACTTTCTGAAATGAAAGGTGCCTCTGTTCATAATAATCTTGGTCCAATGAAGTCGGTACCTGTGGTCTTTGTTACTTCCAAATTTTGCAGATATTTCAGTACTTTATTGTCAGTTATGAAGGGTATTTCATAAAAAGTACTGTCGGGGATTTTTTCATTACAAAGGTGTGAAAGTTCTTCATGATTATAAGGAGTAATTGGTTCTTTAATATTATCAGCAACATTAACAAAAGAATTTTTGAACTCATTGGCAATACCTTCATTGTTATTGATGCATACACCATCTTTTCTCAAGGTGCAACAATTATTAGAATATGAATGAGAATGACCTTTACCAGCTCAAAGTTCTTAAAAATTCTCCAAATGTTTCCTGGTTTCTGTTTTGATTCATCAGTCAGTTGTTGGTAATGAGATTTTTTTATAACCTTAAAAGCCTTACAACTTCATTTCTCACTTTTTTGTATTAGTCAGTGTTTCCTAGTGCCTTATATTGATCACATGTTTTTATTGCTTGTATGATTTCTGGAGTAATCCAGTTTCATACAAGTTTTATCAACTCTAACAGACTACTACAGTAACAATGACAAATTTTACCAACTCTGACAGAAAAATGTCAAGTTTTTTTTTCTTCGAACAAGCTTTAGATGTATACTAATAATTCTTCAGTACTTTATTTAGAGTTTTAATCAAAGTGTTTGCAAAAAGAATCATTGCTATCCATTTATATCCTGATCTGCAAATAAGCATGGTTAACCATTTGATATTTCTAAGACTAAGCCGTGGTAGCTAAACTTTGTAGTGTCAGACTTGTAATCCTTTGGTCTTGGGTTCAATACATGTCCTGGCCAGCCTGCATCAGTTTCCAATGTGTGTCCTTGGGGGAAAGTCACTTAGCTCTCATTTCCTCGGCATAATATAACCAGTTATGTGTTGAAAGTGCCGTTAAATATCATCCAACCATCATCATTCATGCTATTATAAATAAATACAATAGAACTCATTAATACAAATAAGGAACTTGGATGGAGCAAAGTTTTGGATAAAGCAACATATGAATTAAGATATAAATGATTGTACCATCCATATATTTTCCCCTGTTTTATACAAAGTTCTATTTGTTATTAGCATCCTTTAAGCCACATTGTTCACCTATGAGGTAAATGACTCTGGGTATCCAGGGAACATGTTGAGAATGTCGAAACTCATCAAACCATACATGAAGAGGCAGATACACGTCTACTCCTGCACACCCAAGCTAGTTGCTACATTGGGAAATAAAGTCATTCATTGGATGTGAAACAGTCAGTGCCTTTTCCAGACAGGGCAAACTTAAACGATTGAAGCCCATCCGTGCTGCTTGTACTCCAATCTGTCATGTGAATGAACTCCACTACTAGTTGTGGCACACAAAGAAAGAGGCAGTGGAATCAGGACAGCTGCCTCTATATGAAGACAGTTCACCAGCATGCTCTGAGAGCTAACTACTGAAATGCCATATGTTCATTGTCTTGTTGATTTTGTTGATTTGTGTTGTTTTAGTCATTTTTATCACTGATTTTTTAATTCCCTATATATATCATTCTAATTAGGAATTACCGCTTATACCTCATAATTAGGAATGTTATTTAAAAGCAAAATTAAATCTAATGTTAAACTCAATGTGTTTATTATGTCTTGCCTGTGAATTACACCATACACATAATGCAAAGCGATTTTAAATTTATAGCACAAAATATTCACTAAACACATATCAAAAGAAGAGTATGTAAGGTTGATGTTGAAATGTTGTCACTAACAAGTGTACTGTATGTGAGAACAAAACTCATTTCCAATCAGTTAGTAAAACTAGTGACTTGTATAGTAAACAAAAATTTATATTTTCAAGAAATCCTGCATCACTCTATGACAACACAAACCCAGATTGGCCCCCGACTGTCAGTTGGGACACGATGGAGTGAAATTGCCCATTCATAGGCATCAAAGGACTATGTGATGTCATGATAATAAGAAAGCAATTGCAACAGCAGAGGCCCTGCTGGATCTGCAAAAGGGAGGTGAAGCATCCGGAGAGAGGAAGTTGAAGAATCCCCTGTTAAAGATGAAGGGATATGGACAGAATTGACCATGCAGCTGCTACAATACATCACTGAAGAATTGAACAGGCTCGTCCTTGAAATATTTCTGCTAGGAATAGATCTCTATACGACTAGACCAACAGACCAACTCTTCTTTCAAAGGAAATGATGATCTTGTAAAATCTATACAGGACTATCTGATTACAGTATCATGAAATGTTTGTTTGAATACTTGCAACTTTTCTTGCCAACAAAAGTGACAATAACCAAAAAGAAAATGTTTTTGATGGCCTTGATAAAGTTGTGTCTGAACTTACTGCTGCAAGATTTGGCATTTTGTTTTGGTATTTATGTTTCCACAGTCGGGAGAATATTTACAGAAGTGATAGATGTCATGTGACCCTTTGTGCATTGCCCTGAGATGAGCTTAGAAAAACCGTGCCAATGACATTCTGAAAATCATTTGGGACCAAAAATGCTGTAATCATTGACTGCTTTGAAGTGTTCATAGACCGCCAGTCAAATCTGGAATTCAGATCTAAAACATGGTCATCCTATAAGTTTCACAATACTCTCAAATTTCATATAGGAATTATTCCACAGGGATTTGTGTCTTAAAAATCTAGAGAAAGTGGTGGACGTGTAAGTGACAAACACCTAACTCAAAATCCTGGTCTGCTGGAGAAACTTCTGCCTGGGGATCTAGTTCTAGCCAACAGGTTTTGACATTCAGGATCTTCTCGTTACAAGGTGCCCAATGACTGAGGTCAAAGTACCTGCCCTCACAAAGGAAAAAACCCAACTATCCCCTTTAGATCTGGAGCAAACAAGGAAGATTGCAATTATATGGATCCATGTGTAATGCGTTATTGGCTGTGTGAGACAGAAGTATACCATTTTAGGTGGACAACTACCAATTGACTTTTTTTTAACGCAGAGACATGGTAACAATACCACATTGATTGACATGATTTGTCATGTTTGTTTCAGTCTAACAAATCCGTGCAAATCTGTTGCTGATGTAGACTAAGAAGTGGATTTAAAAATTTTAGTACACTGCTTTCTGAGACTGATTACAGAGAGAGAATGAGTGGGAGATGGAGAGAATGATTTTATTTGGTTTGGTTTGGTGTTTTATGGCACAGCAACACAAGTAGGTTATTTAGTACAGAGGCAATTGGAGTAAAGTGCCTTGCCCAAGGACACACCACAGTAGCTGACCCAGGCTGGTCCAATGGTAAGATTCGAACCCAGGCTCTTTGGGTCGTGAGTCCGGCACACTAACCACTGAGTCACCGCTGCTCCTGGAGAGAATGATAGTTTTCCTTGATTATTTGTAATTTTTGGGTGGTAAACTCCTGTCTGTCTCAGAGATGTACAATAAAATGTATGCATGTGTTGTAGAAGAATGTGCTTGCTTGAGTGTGTGAGAGAGAATGTTAGTTTTCCATTGTTAAGCATGACATCATAACTTTGTTAATATTCATTTTGTACAACATAAGACAGAAAAGAAATAACTATATTCTAATGAAAAGAATTTATTTACTGATATGTTTTCTTAAAACACTTGACTCTGAGGACAAATACCCAGACTTGTCTTAAATATTACATTTTCACTGTAAATTTCATGCAAGCCATTTTGGGAAGATGGTATCTTTTTTGTTAACAAAAAATAAAACACAAATAAAAGCGGAGTAGTGAAACCTACCCCTGATCTTGTTATATTTATCCATTTCTTTTTCTCTCTCTCTTACACACACATGTGCACACACTTGGAATAACATTGTGCAAGCAAGCATATTTCTGGTAAATTCGTGCAATCAACACTTTCATAAGTGTCGAGTTGTGAAAACTCTACACATTTGGCATTTGGACTTTAAAGATCCATCAAGTTTACAAGCAAGATGAAAAATACATAAACAAAAGTAGCAAGTTTTACTGTATTTGTTTGTATGTCAAACTCCATTTGTCTGTCCTTTTTTTTTTCTTGCTCAACCTGCATCACATTTGCTCACACACAATTGCAACTGGTGACAAGCTGAAAACTCCACAGATTTTGGATGTGAAAAGTTATGGAGTTGTAAAAAAGCTGATATGTATATTTTAAAACGTATATTTGCACACAAGACATCTTGTGACTTCACAAGCTTCAAATCTTTATTATGTCCCTTTGTGTGTAAAACAAATATACCAATATAATTCAATATTCTAACAATGCACTTTCTTGCACTCACATGTAAGCATACAGTGATAATATTATAACTGGCACAACTGTAAACAGTTATGTTTCCTTCCATACCTTTGATCATTCTATTTCCTACCATACCTTTGATCATTCTATTTCCTACCATACTTTGATCATTATATTTCCTACCATACTTTGATCATTATATTTCCTACCATACTTTGATCATTATATTTCCTACCATACCTTTGATCATTATATTTCCTACCATACCTTTGATCATTAACTAAAGTTTTTTCCCCTCTTTAAAACTTGCAACAATCTGGGCAGTACCATCTACCTTTAGGTTCCTTTTTCATCTTTTGACATGTCATGTGAAACCATTCAACAGTACAATTCTGATTATCACATCCTATAAGGGAAACCATTCAACAGTACAATTCTGATTATCACATCTTATAAGAGAAACCATTCAACAGTACAATTCTGATTATCACATCCTATAAGGAAAACCATTCAACAGTACAATTCTGATTATCACATCCTATAAGGAAAACCATTCAACAGTGCAATTATGATTATCACATCCTATAAGGAAAACCATTCAACAGTGCAATTCTGATTATTACATCTTATAAGGGAAACCATTCAACCATGCAATTCTGATTATCACATCCTATAAGGGTAACCATTCAACAGTGCAATTCTGATTATCACATCCTATAAGGGAAACCATTCAACAGTACAATTCTGATTATCACATCTTATAAGGGAAACCATTCAACAGTACAATTCTGATTATCACATCCTATAAGGGAAACCATTCAACAGTACAATTCTGATTATCACATCTTATAAGGGAAACCATTCAACAGTACAATTCTGATTATCACATCTTATAAGGGAAACCATTCAACAGCACAATTCTGATTATCACATCCTATAAGGGTAACCATTCAACAGTGCAATTCTGATTATCACATCTTATAAGGGTAACCATTCAACAGTACAATTCTGATTATTACATCTTATAAGGGAAACCATTCAACAGTACAATTCTGATTATTACATCCTATAAGGGAAACCATTCAACAGTACAATTCAGATTATCACATCCTATAAGGGTAGTACTTTCAATATACTTCATACAGTAGCAATATAGTTTTTGTGTGGGTGTTCCTGTTTTCGCTCCATTGTTATGGGATATGCATGAGAAAAACTTTGCCACTAATTCTGGGAAGAAGGCAGTTTTTAAGAAATTGTTCAGCTTCAGCACAAATTTTTGTCCAGAATTCTTCATACAGTATCCTTTCAACATGCATGTCATTAGGTGTCCACAGAAATAAGTAACCGTGCTCTGGTGTTGTCGTTGCAAGCTGTGTTTGTAACTGGTAGTAATAATTGTGTTGTAGTCCGAAGCTGTGTTTGTACCTGGTAGTAATAATTATGTTGTAGTCCTAAGCTGTGTTTGTACCTGGTTGTGTTTGAGTCACAAGCTGTGTTTGTACCTGGTAGTAATAATTGTGTTGTAGTCCCAAGCTGTGTTTGTACCTGGTAGTAATAATTGTGCGATTTCTTCAACTGAGGGCATGGCTCACTATGGATCTCATTTTCTCCGATTTCCAGACAAAAGTTTTTGTCCACTGAATCTTGTAAAGCAATGGAGTTTTTTTACAAAAAGGGTACTTAATTTCAAGAATATCGGTGCCAAAACAATCAGATCGGACAATACCATCTGGTGATGACCTGACAAAGAGAAATTCTGGACTGATGTAGAAGCTACACTCTTGTACCTCCGAGTTTTCCTGGTATATTAAAGAAAAACAACTCAGGCAGTCTGCTCATGTCTAAATCCCCATTCTGTTACACTGGTAGAGAACTTGGCCTGCTCTGAGTAACAGATACCCTTGATTAGTGATTGAGACGGACTGCAGGAATCTGTTCTACAAACTATTTTCAAGCTTTTATGCTGCCTGCTCTAAAAATGTACCACAACTTTGACTCTGATCTTTGGTTGCATCTTGCACATTTGAAGCTTGTTCTTCAGTCAATGCAAACTGTACTTTTTCACAATGCTGCAGAAGTTCATGAAAAATTCATCTGGATGCATTGGTCATTTACAAGATCAGTGAAAACATGAGGAAAACTTTCTTTGCCTATTGTTGGCACATAGCTGTCAGAATATCAGTGACAGCACAGAAACTCAACAGCTCGTCAAGTGAAGGTTATGGAACCTTTTTAACGGATCTTGATTTTGGTGCGATTGGTATTGTTGGACCATATATTTTTCTGTCTAGCTGTTTCTTAGTTCTGGCAAAAGTTAAGTCCATCTCTGATAATGGACTGTAGCTTACATTTTTGAAGAAGTTGGGTAACAGTCAATATGCCTTACTCTCTGTAGAGGTCTTTGACTCCCTTATCTTTATGGCAGCTTCCACACAGAAAAGAAAGGCAGCAATGTGTGCAGACTTCTCCAAGTCCAGCCATGCACATGCAATGGGCTGCTTGTATTTTTCCATTCAGCTCTGCTGTCACCCATGGCTGAAGAGGCTTCTTTTGGAGCTTCTGGGAGTGCCTTACCTGAGAAAAAAAAACATTTGATTTGGCTAATGACTACATTTTTTAAATGTGCGTGTTCTAGCTTTTACATGTATGTATCACATAAGTGCAAGGATCAGGATGTACAAAGCAACTCAAAAGTCTAAGGGTTGAGAACATTTTAATTGCAGATAAGTATATATAGTGAAATATAAATGCATGTACTAATGGAAAAATGACAGAACTTAACTAAATATTATTACTATTTATATACCTGTCATTTATTCACTCGGGGGGGTTATCAACAGGATTTTGAAAGCTTCTTAGAAAAAAGCTGCAGTCCCCCCAGCACTAAAACTTGTAGTCCCAATAACAATACATTTTTCCCCTTGCAATAATTTAGAACATAATGAGTGTACTGTTGTATCACAAATATATATATCACCAGATTGGTAATGCTCATTCATTGTGAAATAGTTTGTATTATAATAAATGAATTAAAAATTAAGGCAAGTTGATAGCTGTGATAATTGTGATTGTTTGTGATGTTACAACTACATGTATAACAATTCTCAATGCCTTTACCTTGCCATTCTTTAATTTTGTGCGCTGCTAGAAGGAATCGAGGAAAAGATTACACTTTCTTTTTATATTAATTTATTAAATTTAATTCCTTTTCAAATCAATCAATTTTCCAAGACACTGGAAGAAACAAATGACCATAATCCATTCGCTATTTTTAATTTCATCTTTATTCAGCACGCCATACTACATTCACTTTTTCTTAAACAAACTTTAATAAATTTCTTCAAGGCAGGTTTTGGATCTAAATCCTTAAATTCTGGACCTTCCTCCATCACCCTCATCAATTTCATTATAGTTTCTTGTTTTACACATCCACAGCCTTTTATCTTGATGCAATTTTGTTGAACTTGGCAAGTTCAGTGTTCCCTGGGTCCTTCCACAGTCACAACATCATATGCATAGAGCTAATAATGTTCGATTGTTTTCTGATTTTTCAGCTCATGGGAATGTCCTATTTCATTAAATGCAGATTTTGACTGCTGAACGTACCTGGGAAATAATGAAAAATATAATATTTTAAACCAATGTAAATATCACTTTTAAATCCAAAATGAAACTTAATAATATTTCACATGGTCCGAATCAGCCTGGCATTTGGTCCGAATCGGCCCGTAATTTGGGCCGAATCAGCCCGTGATTTGGGCCAAATCAGCCAGCATTCGTTAATATACTAGCAGCTTTTATTTTCATAACATACTTTAATTTTCCTACAACATAAGAATAAATGTTATTTTACCAACATTTTTTTCACAGGGAGAATATCAGTTATTATCAAAGTCTATAAGAGGTTTTTTAAGCAGTGTATTGCCACCTATTGTAGTTTTTGTACATAGTATTGTAGCTATCCAGGCAGACGTGCAGCTGCTCGAACATACGGATAAATGGGGGTCCTGGTAAACACCGCTAAGAACTACGAAGAGGCACGAAGAAGTTTGCTTTTTAAATAATCAGTTTAGTCAATTATTGTTTTATTAGCAAAATTGTTCTTTTATGAAATACGATGCTTGTGAATAATCAATTGATTAATATGTGACCAATTCTAACAAATTTGAAAAAGATGACAAAGCCATTAAAATAACCCGCCAAACATTAAAGATTTCTTTTTAGCTTGGGCTTGTCTTTATTTTTGGCAAACAAATAAATGCTAGTGTCCACAGTTTCGAAGCCATAGTTTCAGAAGATGTTTTGAGTTATTTGTTTTGTTTCAAACAAAAACATTGGATAAATTTATCTTATGAATCCATACCTATTGCTCCGAATAACTGCAGTTGTAATTTTGGGTTGGTTTTTTGTCTAAATAGTTCCATAAACAAACTGGAAAATCTCAAACATTACATAGGTAACGGTATTCCTACCAAATATAATATTTTTTTATGATTAATTACCAGATTTATCTACGATAATGTGTTTTGGGTATGGGGATTTTTGGTATGGGTACGGGTTACACTTTTTAGTCCACACCGTAAAGGGTTGTCTTTTGTGAAATTTGCTAAAATAATATGGTTATTATTGAAATTAACAGTGATTAACATGAATTTTAATTTTATTTTCTTTAATAATTACAGTGGGACCCCGCTATAACCCGCCCCGCTATAACCCGAATTCGGATATAACCCGGTCGTGGCATGGCTCCCGAAATTTCGGGTAATTTATTACAGTTATTTTTCTCAAAGACCAAAAAAAAAAAAAAAAAAAAAAAATTTTAAGTATGAAAAAAACTAAATACGTCAAGAGTTTAATTATCATTCTCATATTCGTCTAAACAGTGCGAAAAAGAACGTGTAGAAAATGTATTATCAAATTTCTTCTATTTTTGTGCCAAAATAAACGTCGGAAATACGAACCAATTGCTGGGCCTACTGAGAACTTTGATCTTTGTTTATTGTTGAAAAATTACAGCTCATAAGTGTCAATATTATAATTACTGATTCCTGAGTAATGAAGCCATCGTTTCTACTTTGTTTGTCTTGAATGCATTCCGAATACAGTCGTTGCTCAAATAATCTCCGATATATGTTCTCTTAATTTCATACACAACTAAGCAGCAGCCAATGTGGCGGTTGATAAAAGATTCTCACCAGAATGTATAAATCAATTAATTTAAGTACATTGTTTATCATCAAAGTGAACTACCGAGCTATACTTGTTCAAATCATAGGGCAACGATTTATACAGCATCAAAGAAACAAAGCCGCCAGCATGTGCGTAAGGCTTGGCGGTGTTGTTTTATGCAATCTGTTGGCCAGTAAATAATGTCGTAAATTTACTACAAATATACCCCCATTGTTTAATGACTATTATTCTTGCTGTAGATTTTCAAACCAATAGGATTAAAAGTGTTAATTTGTATACATTTAGAATGGAAAATGGGAAACGCAAACGTAATGCTTTTACTGTTAAAGAAAAGATTGAAGCATTGGACAGGATTAAGTCCGGTGTTAAACAATCGCATGTAGCTAAAGATTTAGGTCTCGATGAATCGACAGTTCGAGGATGGAAGAAAGATGAAGCAAAATTAAGAGAGAGGGTTCTGCAACTGAGTACTATTCTTGACTTTGCCAAGAGCAGACGTGATATTAGCAGAAAGCAGCTAAAAATCACAGTTTTTTAAAAAATAATAACTACTAACAGATGAGAAATGTAGTGGTGTAAAATGTATGCGACACCGTTTATTAATCGTCGGACATACATGTACTTTTTCATCATTCATTACATACACCCGTTACGTAATTTTTGTTACTTTCTCTTCATTGTATTAGTCACATAATGATCTGTGACAAAATTATTGAATATTCTACATCCGTGTGTGGATATTTTCGATGGAAATATTTGTATTATGGATTCAATGTATGTTACAAGATTCGCTGGTGAGTACACGGTGTTGATATTCTTTTCATGCAATAGATTATACATGTATATATATAAATTAGACACGTGTATGTACCAATGCATGGTTTTCTGAATAAAGTAATATATTATATCAGCAAATGGTTTTCTCATTTAATATATATTGATCAAAAATGGTAATTGTGCCATGCATTTTCGCACCCGTCTTTATGTAACCCCCCCCCCCCCCAATTAAATCCAAAAATGTGTTGGTATTGTACATGGTTGCTTATAACACGGTTCGGCTCGTAGCCCGGTCGGATTCTATGGCTCCAAACTACCGGGTTATAGCGGGGTCCCACTGTACTGTGATGACTACTTAGTGCTTCTTAGTGCCTCTTGGTAGTTCTTTGTGGTATTTACCAGGACTGGATATAAGGTCGTACAGACATACATGGGAGAATCGACATTTTAATCAAATTGTTAAAAATGGCAATATTATACTATTTTACGTTGCATACTGTTATTGAACTAACTATATTGGACGACTGTAGATTTTAAAGCCAAAATATTGGACCTACTAATTCTGTTCAATTAATTTTATTAATTTAAGCAAACAATACTGAAACCACTTTAACATTAAATATGTTGAAGTACATTTATCATGCCGCTGCTTGGTCAATCCATTTCAACCAATCTTTTTAAGCATCAACAGTACTTTCCCCAACATTACATACCAAATTTTCAAAGCTAAAATGCTCCTTACCCCCTTTGCATGCGTGTTCCACGGAGGCCTTTAAAGTGCAAAAAATACGCTTTGCAACTGCTGTATGTGTACATGGTAGAAGTCATCTTTACTATGTCACTGTGATGCCTGCACCATCTCTTCAGCCGGCAAAGTAGGAATACGTCAAGAACACTGTTTCAGGCGAATGCTGGCTTATTCGGACCATGGCTGATTTGGACCGTGGCTGATTCGGCCCAAATCACAGGCTGATTCGGCTCAAATTTTATAATGACATTGTTATAGATAATGAAATGAAATCGTGTAAGACTCTTTATCTCATGCACCTTTGTGCAAAATTTAAATAGATTACTTTATTGTACTGTGAAATAATACATTTAATATCACCGAAAAACAATCGTCAAAACAGTGGCCATGTTGTTAATGTGTTTTCGTCTATATATATTGGTTTCAGTATGCTAATGTTTTGGTTAGATTTTTTTCGTCTCTGTATACTGGTCTGAGTATGTTAATGCCTTCTTTTAAAATTAGATTTATGTAGCATTTATCTTTATACTAAATAAACCTTATATACTAAAACAATGAGCACCGTAAGTTATTTTCAATAGCTGAATTTATAATGTATTATTTCATTGTATGCACGTTATTATTGAAATTGAATTGGCAAAACCCTTTTGATCAACGCCGCTATAATTAAAGCACTATTGATGTCATAATTGTCATTTGCCAATTTACTGAATTTAATACCATTCTAGAACACAAAATATAATGCTGACCTGAAATAACTTTGTGATCTTTGGCTACATTGAAGTGTTATTTTATTATATGTTTTTAATATAATAAATTATCTATTCAGAAATCAATATTTAATGGGTTGAATATGTGCTCTAAATAAAATATTTTCAGATGTTTCAAAGGTTAAAATGAAAATAAGTTGGTTTACTGGTTCGAGATTTTACTCAAAAGATAAAAATTTTATGATAACAGTAAAATATGTTATACTATTGTGTTACTCACCAATGACTCTTTACACAACATTTTTGGGAGCAAATATAATGCGAAAAAAGCACGATTTGCATGAAAAATCAATAAAAACCATGGGTACATTTATATTACATTTTCTTACTACGTTTTCGAAAACAGTAATAACTAATAAAATAAATCAGGTATATATATATATATATATATATATATATACACACACACAAATAAATGTTACTGCACGGGCCATGTTTTCACGATTTTTTGCAGTTAATAATTTGCATAATATTAAATCATTCATTATGAATTCACATAAACAAATAACATACTGTTATAAACAAAGATTTGTAAAAAAATATTTATTATTTTATTATCTTTTTTTTTTTTTAAATTATTTACGAGGTCCACAAGATTAGCAGAATATAGATGTATAATATTGATGTATGATATTGTATTGAATTAAATCATAAATTTGACAGAACCCCGGTTTAATTTTTTACTATAATATAAATAAACCAGAATTTCGCCCCCCCCCCCCCCAAAAAAAAATGTGCACAAAGGTAAATGAGCTGCTTTGAAAATATTTCACAATTTTTTTTGCCGCTGCAAGATAAACAGTTTTACATCATAATAACAACGCCATTATCTCACGTAAAACCGGGGGTTTTGTTTCATTAAATGCAGATTTGAACTGCTGAACGTACCTGGGAAATAATGAGAAATATCATATTTTAAAGAAATGTAAATATCACGTTTAAATTCAAGATGAAACAATAATATTTCACATGGTCCGAATCAGCCTGGCATTTGGGCCGAATCAGCCTGTTCCCGTTTCAGGTTATTTCATTCATATTTCGAAAGTTTTGAATCGAGCAGCCCCAAGATTGCTACCGGAAGTGATCACCATGTAACCACGCGGTCCAGTTCAAAGCCTCTAAAGAACTTGGTTATCATCCGGAAATTACTTTGTCTTGAAGCTAGACTATTTTTGGAGCGCTCCACGGGTTCTTCGTACTTCTGACAGAGTTACAGGTGTAAGTGAAGTTGTTTGTATTAGCAAAATACATAATGGAGAGAATGTTGGCATGTTGCGTTTCAGGTTATTTCATTCATATTTCGAAAGTTTTGCACGTTCTGCACAGCGAATCGAGCAGCCCCAAGATTGCTACCGGAAGTGATCACCATGTAACCACGCGGTCCAGTTCAAAGCCTCTAAAGAACTTGGTTATCATCCGGAAATTACTTTGTCTTGAAGCTAGACTATTTTTGGAGCGCTCCACGGGTTCTTCGTACTTCTGACAGAGTTACAGGTGTAAGTGAAGTTGTTTGCATTAGCAAAATACATAATGTTGGCATGTTTCATGTACTGTGACTGAAATTTCTTTACTTGTTGTAATTGTGGAAATCGTGCATGATTTAGACTAAGCACACATTTGATCAACAAAATGGCTGCCACAATGTCCTCGAAAAACCAGCCTGAACCAGTCCAAAGTACACTAACTTTAGCATGTATTAAAATAGTGAAAACTGAATTTGCCAGAGTAGGCAACACCAGCTTCTGAAAGCGCAATGAATGAATTACAAAATATATTAAAAAGTGAAAAACGTTATCTGCTCGTTTTTTGTACAATTTTCCTTTCAAGTTCAGGAAGTGAAAATGACCACGCGGAGTTGGCAGGTTTTTGATAGCTGCACATATGAAGTGAGGCCAAACTGTATACTCTATAACCCAAATTACATCCATTAATCATATACCAAAATAAAAGGAATTAAAAGTTCTTTTTCGATATACCTAATATATTCAAGGTTCTTTTTAAATAGCCAGGATAACCAGTGAGGAAAGCATGGGAAATTCTTTTTCTTTCAAAATTAAACCCTTATGCTAAGTACGAAACTTTAGAGCACCACTTTTAACAATTGTGACCCTAACTGTCAATTGACCAGTGTAAAAATCAGTAAACTGATGGGCAGTGCTTATGTAAAGTTTGAAAAAGATTGCTTGAATAGAACTTTTGAATGAAAATAGTCTACTTGTAGTCCTCCATTTTGTTTATGAGAGTACATATGGTTTTACACATCGTAAAGGGAAGTCACTCCGTTAACTGGCCATGAAATGGAATAAAACTATTCTCTACACATGTATTTCACGAAAGCAAATAAATTGTGGTCTAATCCATGAGTCTCTTTTTTATCATGTTGCTCTTTTATGCTAGTTTCAGTTCAATATCGATTGCATCATACGACGAAAATCACAATGAGGCATAAATTCAAAATAATTTGTGACCCCCTTCATGCATATTTTATACATTTAAAAAAACAAAAAAAACACCAGGTATACTATTTTAATTGAAGTGATGTCCAACCCTCACACACCATCATTTCTGGAATAGCCCTCAGCGATAACAGGACATTTTTGGACAGATGAGTATGGAATTCTCTGGATACATGTCTATAAAAGAATGTAACCCATTATAGCCTCATACTTGCCATATTCCCAGACAGTGCTGGGTTTTTTTTGAGACTCAAAAAGTATGTTTTTAGGTCCCAAGGGGGGTCAGTGCGTGTGACCCCCCAAAAGCAACATCAACCAAATGAGAATAAGCCATTTTTTTCAAATCAGCCTATAGCAAATGACTGGAATTTCAAATAAGAATAAAAGAAAATACCATGTTTTCTCTGAAGCATTTAATATACCTACAAATTTTTTTTTGTTTTTAAATGGTTGACTTAGCATTGTAAAATTACATCACCACAAACATGGTCACAACCTCACAGACATTAAATACAAAATACACCAAGTTACTGTCTAAAAAATTCATTGGACAGTGGAATGTAGTTTTAATTACATCCAGTCTTTGCTGCTTTCAGTAGTTGGTTTGACGGTAATGCAAGTGTCATTTGTGTTCACAAATATGCCAACACTTTTCCTTTGCGAATGTGCATCCACGTCTATTTTGGCGCAAGCAATGATCAGAGTCGCTAAAAGTGATCAAACCTGTAGGATGGCAATGAATATCCATTTCAAAACAGTGAATCTGGCAATGAAAACATTCAAGGTTTGTGACAGTCGGCTGAGTTGCAAAAGTCTTTGACCGCCAATATTGTAATGTATTTTCGAGGTTAAAGTCACAACTACGGCAGTGAAGATTTAATTTATTCTCAGGCTGAATTAATGAAAAAAGGTACTAATTTATGCAAATACACAATTTGTCATTTGATTAATGATTTAATACTTTTAAATTATTAAAATTCCAAAGTGCAGTTCATTACAGGTTAACTAGATATTCAGACATGTTGATGTTTTCACGAGTTACTTGATCACATGATAAAACATTTATTGCAATCATGTAAATGTCCAACAAAAATATGAGAAAGTTATGCTGGCAAAACTGTCGAAGCAAACAAGATTATCTCATTTTTTTTAGCACTTCTAGTGCAATATGTACTACAATTTTCCTTTGTCCCTTTAAAATGTCGTGTCCCCCAAATCTGGAGGGTGTGGGACAGTGTCCCCTAACCTTTGGATCCTAGGTGCAACACTGCATTTGAGATTGAATGGTGCTGTGGTTCAACCTCCCTAAATAATCATGTTTTGAATTTTATATATGGAGTAAAAATCCGACTTCAAAGAAACGTTGCCGTTGATCACAAACTTTAATAAAGATAGCTTCAACATTCTCATTCAGTGCAGTCAGTGATGTGTAATAACATTTGTTTTTCAACACGCATCAGTTTGATGTACTTAACTTCAGACAAATTGGGTTGTTCCACTTAGTGTACTTTACCTATGCAAATTAGCTTAATGGGGCTCTCCCTCAGCAGTGCTCTAAGGATTTGACATGACATCATCACTCTTACTATTGTGAGCCAATTCAGTAAATCTCTCAAAGGTATCTGTTGATCTCTGACCGCCTTACCTTTTAATTGTCTCTAAAACAGTTGTATAAATTGCCCCGAGGATAGTTTTACATGAGTTCTGAGCAAGACTGTTCACAGACAGATTATGGGCATATATCAATGTGATCAAGAAATGTATATTTTCGGGGAGGGGGTTTTGTAGGAAAAAAATTTCTGCTAAGATTGCTGAAAATCATGTTTTTCGAAGCGCGACCATGTCGGGGGTTTAGGGGTCTAAAATTGTTTTTCCGCATGACATGTCGTGTTATGGCATGTATATATCCTCAATCCTCATTTGACTGAGAGGACTATTTTTCCACCAGGTTTTATTTTGCAGTAAATCTCCAAATAGCACTTGAAATTTAAAGATCAATTTTCATGAGGCTGCATAGAGTACAGTTTTCAGTTACTTCCTTACTGCTGAGGAAGTCGAAGTCTGAACAAAATAAATTGTGCAAATGATCAGCTATATAGGGTAGTTTCTACTGTTACATTGTAAAATATAATACCATCTTGTTGTATTGATTTTTGTTAGAGCTCATTCATTTGCTGCCTGTGCTGCATTCCGGGACTGCTTGGCTCATAGCACAATTGGTCATTAATGTTCTCGACTTGTACCGAAATTGGTCTACCCAAATTGGTCCATTATGTACTCGACCTATTGCTAGGTCAGTCCATGATTTATATATTAGTAATTATATATTAGTAATGTGGATATAATGTCCCCTGTCAACTGTTGTGTTGTTTTTGCATCTTTATAGGTTTCTTTATGTTCAGTGCATCTGTGTGATTTTTACTATCCAGTTAAAGTACAAGTCATACAGGTCATGTAGGCATTCACTACCAACTATTTCATTAATGGGTGTAATTTTCTAGCATTTGATTACACATACCTTTAAATGGCGATTGTTTACTTTATTTCGATCCTTATATAGCCATATTCCTTCAAAGGTCATTATATACATGCTCTAAGAAATATATATGGAAAAAATCAATGCTAAAGTACGTGGACATTTTTGGAAGTTTATCACCTGATGCGCCAAAGCCAGTTAAACAGTAGTGGTCGTTTAAATAACAAAGGCGACGGGTAACAAAAGCGTGATAATCACACCTGATTCATAGTGGTTAAATAACAAAAGCACATGGTTACAAAGGCATGATAATCACACCTCATTCGTAACCAGTACTTTCGAATCGTGTGTGGCTGGTTCAATGCAAATAAAGCATGAAAATAAATGTTTTTGTTTTGTTCTTTTCTGGATAAGTAATTTAGAAATATCCTTTAGCTATCATTCTATACATGTATGTTGATTAGTTGAGTACAGCTGGAAGTAAATCATGTTCATTTTAAATTCTGACTGTTGTGAAAATGCTGAAAATTTGCTGGTCAGAAAAAGAAAAAAAGTCTCTTTGGACGTAAAGAAAGGCGTATGGTTCTTGCTTGTGCAAACATGGTTGGGGTCAAAAAAGTTAAACTTTTGGTTATCTGCAAATTTAAAAATCCACATTGTTTTAAAAATGTGAAGTCATTACAGTTGATATCATGCAATCAATCGTACATGGATAACAGCAGAAATATTTAAAGAGTGGGTCTCAATCTCAGATTAATAAATAACATATGACTATTGACAATTTCTTTCCATCCAATAAAATAAATACCTAATTTACTAGTCATTAGGTTATTGAACAAAGGCATTTTCACATAAAAGTGATTTATATGATTCACTGGCTGGTACATGTACACATATGTTGACTCTTTCATCGGATGGTAAAACTTCCTGGTTTATCTTTTTTTTTTTCATGACAACATGTACAGTATTTATACAAATGCATGCCGTTTGAAAATGCTATTACCACTCGATATGATTTCTGACAGTAATCATACCAGAGTCAATGGTTTACTACATGTATGTCCAATGTCATTGACATGGACAAGTACATAAACATTTTGAAAAATAAACCATGAATTTGGATATAATGTTTCATGGTTAGAACATTCTAATAATCCCAGTCTCCAGCGAAACATTATAAACAATCTTTACTGTATATTGGAGTTACCTTTCCAAGGTAAGATCAAAGGGTGGTGAGGGTATGTGGAATTGTTTACAACTGCCTCTAATGATACAAATGTCCAACAACAGTCTAGCTATGATCTATGCAGCTTTTAGCCTGCTGTGCAATCCTTTCAGCAGAAATATACATGTATTGATTTGTTGAAATTTGTATTGCATTTTCTTGCCAATAAAATATTATTTCCACATGAATCATGGGTAAAGAGAGTTAAAATTACTGTATATTGCATGGTAAAGACTAATAAATCTGAACAGTTGAGTTGTATCTAAAATATCAGTTCTGTGTTTGGGAGCATAACGTCCAATTTATTTTTAAGCAGTTTTTAAAAGAAAATAATCTCTTTAATAGGTTTGAAACACTTGATGTAAATTTATATTTAAAACTTGTTACCTTTTTTCTCTTGTACATGTAAATCATAAAATTTAAACATGTCGAAGTGAATATTTCCTGATTTCTTGGCAATGAAGTATGAATGCAGATTGGATGCTACTTGTGACTTGACAATTAGCACCCTTGCTACAGCAGGGGTGGTAAGAGCCAATAACAGCATAATTATACCATGCAGTTGTTTGGCGATTATGTTTTCCCAATTGTTTAAAAACTCCACAGCCATAAAGCACAAAACAAAATCGGTGTGACAGATTATTTCCTAGACTTGTGCGCTTAATCTGTGCTTTTGGATGGATGTATTAATGGACATGCACATAGAGATGCACAAGTTATTGCTGTGTTGAGCTTCCGCCAAGGCAGGCAATAACAGGTGTAATGAAGTGTGCATAGGATGAAGGTGATGAAATACTATAATGTAGAAGTAAATAGACTGAACTCCTGTGTTTAAATGGAATTTCAACCAGGTTTAACAAATATGGCTATAATAAAATTTAAAAAATGCTTGCTTAATCTATTATTCAAGTTAAAGGATATGGATGAGTAAAATACAACTGTATGCATCTTTTAATCCATTTTTTTTTTCTTTCTTTTTGCAAAGTGTAGATTCACTCACATAAAACTTGTGGTTACAATTATGGGACTGTTAACATATGCAGGTACAACATTGTTATGTACTTTGACTTGGTTTCAGTCAGTGTTGTATATTTTTTAAAAGATTTAATAAAATTAGATTATTATTTTGGTCTTATTTTAACTTTCAGGATTTTAAAAGTCTCTTTTCTGCAAAACCTTGAGCAACATGGATGATTTAAGGACAGGGGAACATCTGACAGGAAAAGTGAAAAATGTTACACATTTTGGGGCTTTTGTCGACATTGGAGTTGGTACAAATGGTCTAATCCACACCAGTCAAATGAGATTCGACCCTTCATCTGGTAAACAAAGTGTTGAGATGGGAGATAGAGTAGAGGTGGAAGTTATCAGCCTCGACTGTGCAAGAAACCGGATTGGACTTAGGCTGGTGCAGTTTCTGTGAGGAATCTTGCAGTTTTGTTCTTTCATGATACCAATGAAATAAAATGACCTATGTCTGACAACTAATCAGCATTACATTTTTTTATTGAAAGTCTCATCATAGCACTGTTCATGGGCAAGATATAGCATTTCATAGAATCCTTGTATTGAATTAGAGCAGCTCAGACTTGTGTCTGCTTGATATAGACCTTGAAACGTCATTGTACACAGAGATAATAGCCCAACTGATATGAAATGGGAATGCAAGCTTTACAAAATCAAAATCTGAACATAAAAATAATACTTAAACAATTTATGTCATGGGTCATTCCAGAGTGGTTTGGGATTTGCACCAGCTCAACAGGTATGTTGGGTTTACTTGATTTATTACCCAGGAAACAATAGTATCCTTGTGAACATAATATATATTATAATGCCATGTAACATGCAATATATAAATATAGAAGTATCACATTTTTATTTTATGCCCAGCTGTGAATTACTGGATTTTCCAAGTAAATTAATATTGATATTTCACTGGAGTGAAATAAAATAAATAATTTTTCACTGCCCATCAATAGATATTGATAACATTATGACTCAGAAATTTTAAACTATTTTAAGACACTTGCATGGTCCGGAGGTAAGTATGGCCACCTCGCATCCAGATGAACCGAGTTCAAATCCAATAATGGGCAAATATTTTCTTTTTCTTCATTTATTTTTTTTATCTGCTGTTTAAGCTTGAATTGGGTTGGAGCATTATGTTACTAATGATATTTTCTGTGCGAATATACACAAAATATGGCAGAACATAAACAGTAAACCGCCGAGATTATCGCACGTGACACGGTAAGAAATCAGCTACTTCAGTCTGTTATACAAATTGCTAGCATAAAATAAAAAGAAAATCTGCTTGCTCCAAGTGAATAAAATATTTCATCTCGTGGGTGAAAAACTTGAGTATTTTCACTCTTGCCTTTGCCACTCGTGAAAATACTTAGTTTTTCACCCACTCAGTGAAATATATCCATTATTCACTTTCAAGTAAATATCCTCTCTATATGTGGTCTTTACAGACAAGTGTCACCTAAATATCACATGTACAAGTGGTCGTTACAGACAAGTGTCACATAAATGTCGCATTCTGACACTGACATATATTTCAAGAAAAAGATAATATGATTATATTATGTGATAGTTTAACTTGCTGTACACAAACCTGCTCAATATTTTTTCCAAGATTCTATGATGGAGGGGAAATTTTGCCATGGGGGTGGGGGGTGGGCAGTTTTGATGAGATTGTCGGACCAGTTATGTCTTGCCTAATTTATTTAGTAACGGTTAAAATAAAAAATTCCAAATTGAGCTGTTTTACAGTTTATTACCAACCAACAAAAGGATACGGGGTAATTCCAAAAGAATTCATACTTGTCTGTCGTGATCTGTTCCTTAGCAAACCAATAAACTGATTGAAATGCAGCTAATAGTGACTCTTCACCAATAATTACATTAGAAACAGCAGCTTTAAAATTGCCCCAGAGAGCCCTCGCCTGTTGGGCTTCCCTATGTTGTAAAGGATTTGCATGTCTCACTGGAATTGATGTTCGAAAATTTGTTAAACCTTTGCCAACTGTGAAGGGGTTCTCTTTACCAGCTTCCTTGCATTTGGAACATTTCATACCCAGTTACTCACCAACAACATTGAAACATGGCCAATCTTTCAACCATCTGTCCTGAAATGTACTTGTTTTAGATTGTTTTGATGTTGATGGGCCCACAATATCTTCGTAAGCATCTTCATTATCTCTAAAGTTTATCAAATTAAAAAAAGGTGATTTACCAGATGACATGATGCTAATTGGAATACTAATGCACATTTCATTATGTCGGGTGCAGTTGATAAAAATGAATTTTTGGTGTTTTTATAAAGGAAAGCATTGCATCTGATCGATCCCATGTAAAGTCCATGTTATCAAAATGCTCAATTTTGCCGCTTAATGAAACAATCAAGTACTTAAAAGATCGTATGAGCCCTAGATAATAATGAATAGATTTCAAGGATTTTGTTAGTATGAAGAACAAATTATCTCGGTGTGCAATACTGAACAGTGACGTTTCTATTACAGCTCCATAGTACAGGTTGAAGTATTAGATAAACTCGGCTCTATTTGAGTTCTGAGGTTAATTTAATCAACATGTACCATCTATACTTATCAGTCAAGTCCAACTGTAAACAACAAAGACCCTGATCTGCCATTGCATAATGCACCAGCAGATCTGGGTCTGTGCAGTTTACAGTTGATTTTTACTTGTAAGCAAGTATAGATGGCAATCGCAATCAGAAGTGTATTTACACACAACAAAAATGTAAAAATACAGATATTTACATATTATGTTCAAGTTCAGTCAACAATTACTCCCAAAATCTCTGAAGCAACTGCATGAACTACCGTGCATTTCCCCTTGCCCAGTCTGTGTACTGGTGACCAAACCTCCCCAGTGAATTACAATCAGACATTACAATCATTTTAGTGATCAAAGACGTACAGGTGTTAAAGTTGCAGTTTGCCTACATAAAATAGTATCTGACCAAAAAAATCTGAATCTGACAAATTGTCATAATGGCATGATTTCAGGTTCAAAATAGGAATTATTTCACCTAAATTTGAATGGTTGGCATCTCTGCATACAAGTGTAGAAAATCAGATATTGTCTTTGAGGAATGCCATTTGTTTGTTGCTGTTCTAATGAAATATAAAGGTACATTAGGCCTGGTTTACCATTACATAATGCAAATGGTGTTAGCTCACCTGGTCTTAAGGCTGAGTGAGCTTTTGGCATGGCCCTGCATTCACGGTGTGACCATCAAAAATTGCTGTTTTAAACTTCTCAAAAACCAATGGACCAATTTTGACTACAGCACATCTGGGCATGAAGAACTTTCAGATTTCTACAAATTATGCCTATCTGCCATTAAATATGGCTGCTGTTTTTTTAAAAAAGTTGAAGCCATTTAAAGTACTTGTTCTCAAAAACTGAACAGAATTTGATCAAGTTTGACAGAAGGCATCTTGGCAGGAAGACCTTTTGATTTTATACTAATGATGCAATTTGCAAAGAAATATGGCATAGTAGGGGTGCATGCTCTTGAATTTTCTTCCAATTCTGTTAATTGCATATGTTATGAAAAAAGTTGTTTCAGGGTTTCTCAAGTTTTTCTATCTTCATCCATATTTGATGCCCAAAAATTAAAAGGCCCCTATGCCAGGATGCTTTGTGTCAAAGTTAGTCAAATTCTGTTAAGCAGTGTTTGTGATAAGATTGTGTAAATATTTTTGTACTTTAGTGGTGGATTGGCATCATTTGTACATATTTGAAAGCCAGGGATGCTTTCTGTAAAGTTTTTTTTAGCAGTAGTCACCAGATTTGACAGTGGATTGGCATCATTTGTATAAAATCGAAGGACCTCTATGCCATGATGCTTTCAGTAACATTTGCTCCAATTCTGTTAAGCGTTTTTTGTGAAGAAGTCGTTGAAAGATTTTTCTATTTTTGATAATGATAGCCATATTTGATGGTCAATTGGCATCAGTTGTACAAAATTGAAAGCCCTCTATGCCAGGATTCTTTCTGTCAAATTTGTCAAATTTATTTTATCGGTTTTTGAGAAGTGGTTTAAATGTTTTTTCTGTTTTTAGTAACAGGGGTCATATTTGATGGTGGCACAGCATTATTTGTATCAATTTGAAAGGTCTTCATGCCAGGATGTTTTCTATCAAGATGGATCAAATTTCATGCAGCCGGTTTGAAGAAGACGTTGAAAGGTTTTTCTGTTTTAAGTAGTGGCAACCATATTTGATGGTGGATCGGCATTATTTGTACAGACTTGAAAGGTCTTCAGGATGCTTTGTATCAAATTTGGTCAAAGTCTATTAGGTGGTTTTGGAGAAGACATCGTTTAAAGGTTTATCTATACCGTATTTAGCTGTGTATAATGCACACTTTTTTCCACCTAATTATCTTATTTTAAGTCGGGGGTGCGCGTTTTATAGAAGAACTAAAAAAGAAGTTTTTTTCCAGGTCGATCTGACAAAAGGATGGAGGCACTATAACTGCCTACATGTGTCACATTCACTCTTTGTAAAATATTAAATCCGTTGTACTTTGCATTGTAATCAATTTGTTTACCGGTACTAGCCTTATTAATGAAATAAATAATGCTTACAAACCTTGATAGTCTTGTTCTTTGATTGCTTATGTTAATAAGCTCATTTCATTTCACATCAATGTGTAGCGTTTTGCTCTGTGCCTCGACCGGAAATACATGTACATAACGACTGGTAACTTGTTGTTCTAAAGCTGTGCAAGGCACCGCATTGCAGCAGAACGAATATGATTACCGTAACTACCGTTAATATTCAGTATTCCATAACTGTGGATCTAATACATTTTGTCTTCATTTATTCTTGTTTGAACTGAAATATAATATTTATAATTCAAGCAGTGTTAATGTTCTCATGATAGGCACCTTTAGGGGACATGTTTTTTGCGACTACAGTTTGTCTGTTATGGTAACACTGACATATTGTGAAATAAAATAATTAATGTATGAAGTTGGAAAACATTTTTTTTTTTTCATTTGGAAAATAAATTTAGTTCTTAGTTTTATTTCTCATCTTAAATGATAGTATTTTATATTTCTTTGTGACTATACAGTGATCAGTGCTTCACGGACTCGGTGTGGTCTTTTCATGGTTATCAACGGAGCTAATATATGATTACCATACCAGTAAATGTTCAATATTCGATAACTGGATCAAATTATTGTTTTCATAATTTATTCTTGTTTGAATTTAAAAATAATATTTAGAATTAAAGCAGTGTTAATTTTCTCATCAGAGGCACATTTAGGGTACATCTTTTTCCTGACTACAGTTAGTCTGTTACTGTAACACTGACACATCGTGAAACAAAATAATCAATTAATGTATGAAGTCAGAAAACATTCTTTTTTTTCCTTTAGAAAATAAGCTTGGTTCTTAGTTTTATTTCTCATCTTAAATCATAGTATTTGATCTATTTTTGTAACTATACAGTGATCAATGCTTCATTGACTCAGTGTGATCTTTTCACAGTAATCGGCACCGGCTAAGCATTGATGTGCTGAACATAGTTACAATGCTTTGTCTAGGTACATTTCCAATTTATTTACTTTTCTTCGGAAAATAACCTTGGTTCTTTGTTTTATTTCTCCTCTTAAATCATAGTATTTGATATATCTTTGCGACTATAGTGATCAATGCTTCATTGACTCATTATGATCTTTTCACGGTAATCAGCGCCGGCTTAGCTTTGATGTGCTGAACATAGTTATAATGGTTTGTCTAGGTAAACTTGCAATTTATTTCCTTTTCTTCGGAAAATAAGCTTTGTTCTTTGTTTTATTTCTAATCTTAAACCACAGCATTTGATCCTTCTTTGTTACAATAGAGTGAGTAATATTTAATTGACTCAGCATGGTGTTTTTAAAGGTAATCGGCGCCGGCTAAAGTTTTGATGTGCCAAACATAATTACAAAGTATTGTCTTGGTAAATTCTATCTAGGGCACCGAGATATATTATAGAAGTGTCATGATAGTCCAAATAAGTGTAAATACTGGAGCTGAACTTTCATATTTCATATTCGATCAAACGCAAGGAATGATGACAGGCGAGGACATACGGCGGCTTTTCGAGAGTGATGACGATTAAGAGGAATTTGAGGGATTTGATGCAATAGACTGAACTCCATCAACGAACAAAACCTTATAACAGCCCTTTTTAAGGGCCAACCATAAAATTGGAAAGATATACTTTAAAGTTTGACACTTTTTCATTCATCTTTTTCTATATCTGTACAAACAAAAAAAATTATTGGTTATAATTGGGTGCCGTATACCGACAGAAAAGACCAGAGAAACAGTCAGGCGCTAGTTTATTGTAAAGAATTCAAACGTCGTGTAATAAATTATGATCTGTGCACTATCCAAAACAGGTGACTGTTGTCGCTACGAAATGGAGCAAAATTATTACGATTTTAAAATGTATTATATCACATGCGTGTTATATGGCAGAACTACGTTTTTCCCCCTCATTCTGGGTTGAAATTCAGGGTGCGCGTTGTACACCAGTGCATGTTATACACACCAAAATACGGTATTTAGTAATGATAGCCATATTTGATGGCACACTGGCATAATTTTTTATAAATTTTAAAGGGTTTCATGCCAGAATGCTTCTGTCCAATATCAGTGGTTTTGGAGTTGTTTAAAGGTTTGCTATTTTTAGTAATGGTGACCATATTTTATGGTGGATCAGCATTAGTTGAACAAACTTGAAAGCCATCTATCCCAGGATGCTTTCTGTCAAATTTGGTCAAATTCTGTTGAGCAGTTTTTGAGAATTTATTTAAAGGTCTTTCTGTTTTTAGCAACATTGGCCATGTTTGATGCCAGATTGGCATCTTTTGTACAAATTTGAAAGGTCTTCATGCCTGGATGCTTTCTATCATTTAAAGGTTTTGTCTATGTTTAGTAAAGGTGGGGATATTTGATGGCAGATCGACATCATTTGTAAAAATTTGAAAGCTCTTCATCTCCGGATGTTTTCTGTCAAGTTTGGTCAAATTCTTTGCAACAGTTTTGGAGACGTCATTTAAAGTTTTTTTTATTTTTTAGTAATGGCAGCCATATTTGATGGATCAGCATCATTTGTACAGATTGAAAAGTCTTCATGCCAGGATGCTTTCTGTCAAATGTGATCAAATTGTGCTTAGCAGTTTTGGAAAAGAATTTGTTTTTAAAAAATTTCTATTTTTAATAACAGTGACTATATTTGATGGTGGATCAGCATCAGAATTGACCTGCCAACCCTTACAATCTGACTGCAAGTTTTACTAAAATTACGGTAACAATGGAATAATAGCAAAAAATAAGAAAATACGATCGGTGTGGTAAATGCAGATATTTACTTGCCCAGCTTTGGTCCGGATCCAAGTTTTCATATTAGATTCGGTGTAATTGGTCAGGAGTACCATGGATACTTTAATCTGCCCTTGTTTTTCATGCTTTTACTTTAAAGTATTATTGACAAATGACGTCCAACAAATGAAAACATGTTGAATGTGAAAGAGAGACATATTATTAACAAATGATGTCCAACAAATGAAAACGTGTTGAATGTGAAAGAGACAATCAGTCTCTTAAAAAGTTCAAACTATCCGCACAGAAGTCTTCAGATTCTTGGCCATGCTTGGAAAAAAGCAGAAAGGCAACAATTGCATTTATTGAACAACATGTTGTGTTGATTTGAGTATTGGTCATGGCCAGAGAGGTAATTTCCACTGGTACATGAAAATTTAAAAAAAAAAAAACCAAAGATTACATCAAGTTGAGAGAGCTAACAAAAAAGTCATTGACCTCCATAGGGTTTTGAACTGCAATTTCTGAAATTGAACTGGAGGTCATTAAGGTCTAAGTGTACTTTGCAAACCATTTAGTTGAACATAATGTTGCCTTCACTGCATCAGATCACACTTCTGAAGTTTTCAAATGCATGTTTTCCAAGTCAACAATAGCAGTGCAAGATATTTTGTTACACCTTAAAGAAAATTGGTCTTGCAGAAAAAAATATTGATTGCCTTATGGAGAAGGTCTTCATGGGGTTGGCAGGTCTGCATCAGTTGTACCAGTTTGAAAGTTCTCAATGCCAGGATGTTTTTCTGTCGTATTTGGTCAAATTGTCTTGCACAGTTTTTGAAAAGAAGTTGTTTTAATGGTTTTTATTGGTAGCTATATTTGAGAACAGATTGGCATGATGTGTATAAACTTGAAATGTCTTCATGCCAGGATGCATTCTCTAATGTTTGGTAAAATTCTGTTCAGTGGTTTTGGAGCAGAAGTTGTTTAAATGTTTTTTTTCTTTTGTTTTGAGTAACACTGGTCATATGTGAAGGCAGATCAGCATAATTTGTACAAACTTGAAAGGTCTCCCTGGCAGGATTCTTTCCATTAAATTTGATCAAATTCTGTTGAGCGGTTTTTGAGAAGAAGTCGTTTAAAGGGTTTCAACTTTTTTTAGTAGTGGTAGTCATATCTGATGGTAGATAGGCATCATTTGTACATATTTGGAAGTCCTTTATGCCAGAATGCACTGTGCAAAATTTGATCAACGGGGTTTGATCCGGTGGTTTTTGAGAATAAGATTAAAGCGGCAATTGTTGACAAACACGTGATCGACGCAGGGTCATACCATAAACTCGTTTGGCCTTGAGGCCAGATGAGATAAAAATCATTCTTTGCAAAGAATTGTATATATGTTTTATTAAAGCACAGTTGTAAAACAAGCATCAGGAAATCATAGATTTGAATAATATAAAGTGTTCCTCGTAGGATATGATCACAAATATATACTCTTCAAATATTTTATGTAAGTGGGGATTGGACATTTTTATCGTGGCATGAGAGTAAATATTTATTAATCCAATATGATGGACATGTGCTTTGTCTTGGGGTCAAGTAATTTGTTCCCCCACACTCAAAACGTATTTGTATCTGTATGTCTTTACATTCATGATCACTAATAGTCAATTAAATTCAACACAGGCTGAAATAGTTTAATTTTATGAATTTATGTCATACTATTTTCTATGATCAAAATATAAAGATTATTAGAAAG
The DNA here is from genome assembly GCA_029931535.1 of Margaritifera margaritifera. NCBI lineage: Eukaryota > Metazoa > Mollusca > Bivalvia > Unionida > Margaritiferidae > Margaritifera > Margaritifera margaritifera. The sequence continues at coordinate 2,732,852 of JAQPZY010001626.1, read as the reverse complement.
AAATGTAACTAGAGATGCCCCCATTTTGTCAACCCCGCCTTTTATTTGGGAAGAAAGTTTTAAAAAAAAGCTTTAACATTGAGCTTAATCTAAAAAACTTTAACATTGGACCTAATATAGTGTGTGGGGATGTACAAATGGATAGACCTAATATAGTGTGTGGGGATGTACAGATGGATAGACGTACTCGTGGTCACCAATTGCTGTGTTGAGCTTCCACCAAGTCGGGCTCAAGATAATTGCCTTACTCTATGGTGAATGTGTGACCACGTTACAGTGTGTATCAATACAGTTTATGTGTCTGTCCTAAGAAATTGAATTAGAAACAGTTAAAGTGTCTGAGTTGGAATATAAAAACCCCAAAGCCGTTTCAGCTGTAAGCCTGCTGCATATATTGGACTCGAGAGAAACAAGAGACAAGCCTCTATCTGCTGGGGAGCTGGTACTGGGAGTCGGTGACTTCAAGTATTCCATAACATATCTGTATCACTAATATCAGCAGCATCATTATCTTCGTTGATCATGTTGGCCTAATGATTTTCATTATATCTTCTTGCCATACAAATTCTGTAGTGCATTTTAATAGTCGTAATACAATATCTGCCATTATTGCATCGCTATATCTTCCTGGCGCTAGTCCCCAGTCCAAGTACATTATTTAATCCTCCAAATACAAATTGGAAGTCAAGAATAAAAAAATAACATGATCCCAGTCTGATACCTTAGTCCGCTTCCAACAATTGGAATATCTCTCTTCTTTTCCTTGGATTTCATGCATTTATAAATGTGTCTTGGGTGCTTATCACTTCGTCAATTTAGACATCTGTTGGCATTTCTTTCAAGGACCCCCCTTCTGTTCCACTAGTCTCGGCTAGTATTTTTGCATGAGGAGGCATACTCCCTTTTGAGGAAGGGTGCAGTAGAGACATTAAAGAACCTAAGAAGTCCGGGACTTAAATCCCCAGATTTTCTTAGTTTCAAGAAGAGGGGGAAAGTTTTTTTGACTGGTCATCAATATTTCCCCTTTGAACAGGTTTCATCTGGAAGAGTGGATGAAGATCGAGACAACTGCCTCGGTCAGGAATGCCATCAGGAAAAATGACTGGGTGGTCTCCATAGATCTCCGGGATGAGGATCTTCACATTCCCTTCTTCCGAGTCCACAGGAAATTTCTGCAGTTTTGTCTTGGACAAGAAATCTTTCAATTTTGGGCTCTTCCCTTTGGCCTAGCTTCCATTCCCAGAGCCTTCACCCAAGTGATAGTGGCTTATTTAATGTCCTTAGGGGTTGTCATCCTCCAGTACTTAAATGACTGGTCATCAGATGTGCCCTCTTGAGGGATCTATCTCTCTGTTGGAAGACTGACTTGACTAGGCCTAATCCCGTATCAAGAGAAGTCAGATCTTATCCCTTCTCAGAATTTTGTTTACGTGGGGATGAATTTTCTGACCTGTAAGGAACAGTCTGTGTTTTTCCCGCAGGATCTCACAAATACTTGCTCTATTAGCAGGACTGGATGTGAAGACATCATTGTTGCCTTGTCTTTACCTATCTTTCTTGGGGACTAAAGTCGGTAGCAGATATACTTTTTCATCTCTGAGGAAGACCATTGGTAGATTTGTTTGCAATGACCAGAGGGCATTGGCGGTGGATGCCTTCAGTCTACAGTGGGATTGACTGTACGCATACACATTCCCACCTTTCAGAATAATCCCTCAGGTTCTTCACAGAGTCAGGGCTTCCAAGTCGTGGCTCATCCTTATAACTGCCCTGTGGGCCTAGAGATCATGGTTCAACGATATCATCGACCTGTTGGTCTACGATCCGAGAGAATTACTGTTGTAGAAGGATCTGCTGCCGCAGCACATAAGGTCCCTCTTGCACAGCACTCCTCGAATCCTCCACCTTCATGCCTGGCTCATAAAACAATCAGTCTACCAGAACCTGTTTTCGAGCAAGGTTGCCAAATGCATCTCTCGGGCTAGAAGACTATCAACCTGCCAAGCCGATAATTTTCTGTAATTGGTGTAGTAGGAAATGCGTTGATCCTATCTGCTTCCCTTTAACTGCAGTTGCTTATTTTCTTCTTTTTCTCTTCGAAGAAAAAGATTGCTCAGTATCCACCATTAAGGGATAGAGAGCAGCCCTCTATAACACTCTTAACTTCTCTATGGGCTCCACTATAGGGTCAGACCCACATCTTTCAGAACTGATCAGATACTTTGAGCTCTAGAGACCAGTCTCTCACTTGTTAATGCCATGGTGGAACCTCTCGCGTGTTCTTTGGTTGCTATCTAAACCCTATGAACCTTTTGAGTGAAGCTTCCTTCAAGAATCTTACTCTTAAAACAGTCTTCCTCCTCTCCATTGCATCAGCAAGGAGAAGGAGTGAAATTCATGCTTTGTCAATGGAAAAGGATTGTTTAAATGGTAATTATGATTCAGTCTCTCTTCTCTGCCAACCGGGATTTCAAAGCCCTTAAGGTCAGGGCTTTTGCTGCATCTTGGGCCTTCTTTGGATGATGTCAGGAAAGCTGCCTTCTGGCATTCTTACTTAACCTTTTCTTCATTTAATTTTCGTTCATTGGCGCACCTGATTGAGGGTATTTGTGCTTTGGGTCCAGTTGTGTCAGTGCAACAAGTTGTCAGACCATCCTCAAATTGGCAGTAGAACATCCTACTGACAACAACGGTAAATTCACTTGACAGCTTATCTTAGGCCAGCATCCTCCCGCTGGACTGGCAAATTCAGTAAAGCAAATATAGCAGATAATGTATTAAACTTGTAGTGTTTTTGTTTTTGGGGGGTTGGGGGGCTAAAACTAATTTTAATGATGTAATACTTACCTGCTATTATTGCACAATTCCCTCCCTCCTCACTGATGTCCTCAAGTCTTGGTCCAGGTAAAAGAAGTAAGATATTCCCATAGTCAGAAGTGGGCTAAGGTATCAGAATGGGATCGTGTTTTTTTCATTCTAGACCAATTACTAATTGGAGGAGGAAATTAATATCCTTGGACTGGGGACTATCACCAGAAAAAGATATAGCAATGCAATAATAGCTGGTAAGTGTTACATAATTAAAATTAGTTTTACCACCCCAAACATTTTAAATGTTCATGTTAATTACAATCATTGTTTGAATATGAAAATGTTTTGTATTGATCTCGTGATCAATTGACATGTTATATGTAAATCGTGTTAGTGCTGTGAATACCCAATATGCATGTTATATGTACATCGTGTTAGTGCTGTGGATTCCCAATATGCATGTTATATGTAGATAGTGTTAGTGCTGTGGATACCCAATATGCATGTTATATGTAGATCATGTTAGTGTTGTGGATACCCAATATGCATGTTATATGTAGATCGTGTTAGTGCTGTGGATACTCAATATTAGGGGTGAAACGATTATTCAATATATCAATATATCGATATTTTTTCTATATCGATACCCATAAGAGGGGAAGAATCTATACAAAATGATACTTACTTTATGCAAGTTACTTTAATCTTCAGCAGTCGTGAATATTTATTAGTCATTTGCCTTTTCATTTTTTTAATTGAGAATTCATCTGAGACGGCCGTAGCAAGTACATGCACCAATTTCTATCAGAAAAAATTAAAAGCAATTGACAACACCCACTCGCCTTCTACAAATTACCACGAGGTGACTAACTCGCGTGGTTCGAATTCTGCCCACTTCTCCTGCCCCAATTCCACGTGAATTAGTTCATCTCGTCTGCATCTTCAACCACTGATAACATATATCAACGGAAAGAAGACGTTGCAGATTTCTTCCCTATGTATGATTTAAGTACTTTACTGGTCATTTAATTACAAATTTTACGCGAAATTTATCTGTTCCATCGCATCTTGTCTACTTGGATCGAATTGAAGGCTACATATCCGGTGAATCAGGGACGTTTCGCCCCATGGACGTTTCGGCCCAAGACATTTCGCCCCACTTCAATGGTTATTTCGCCCCTCATCAATGGTCATTTCGCCCCACTTCAATGGACATTTCGCCCCACTAAAAAAAAAGAATGGACATTTCGCCTCACTTGAATGGTCGTTTCGGACCATGACATCGTTTAATAATTATGTTCGTTTAAAACGGTGTTCTTTTGAAATTATAATTATGTTTGAAACAAGTCTTTTCTCCATGTATCGTGATGAAGAGTATAGAAAATAAGAGATAGTAAGACAAGTTATCCTCATATCAGAATAAGATAGTAATAATGATAATAATACTAAGAAGATGAAGAAGAATAGGCTTATACGTAGACTATTTGACAGACCCATTTCAATTTGTTAGATTTACATTCAGCCTGTCATTATATCTGACAATATTTTCCCCTTTTTCTTCGTTTATGTACTAAGACTGATCAGAAAATGAATCTATCGTTTACAGTGATCATTATTTTCTATACTGCGATATTTTTATTTTCGCAGTTACGAAAACTGATGAAAGTCCATTTTTGGTGATGGTCATTTGCAAAAAAGGAGTTCAATGTTTTCTTATTTGTTTGATTTACAATTCTGATATTATTGTTTAAAATATGTCCAGAAGAGTTCAAAGGCATCATCTTTTATTCAAGAAAGAAACAAATGGCATGTACTTGGTGTGTAATAGAAAAAGATGAGGTCTCAGTCCAGCTTTAATGTTGATCGGTCTAACATGGGCCATACATTCTGGCACAGCATTTCAGTAAGGTGTTGGTGCTGAATTTCAAAAACAAACTTCAAGGAAATGCCTGGTGCTTACGCGAGTAAGTTTCTCAACCAGCGACACTTTCTTTAATCTCGCCGACAGAAGTCTCAGAATAATTCAAGATGACAACTAGTATGAGCAAAGATCAAACGAAATGCCGCTTAACTACGTGCATTTTAATATGAAGGGTAAACATATTTGTTGGGAATGATAGTTAAGAAATGTAGAAATGTACACTGAATGTGGGGCGAAATGTCTTGGGCCGAAACGTCCATTGAAGTGGGGCGAAATGTCTTGGGCCGAAACGTCCATGGGGCGAAACGTCCAGGTACGTCCATGAAGTGGGGCGAAATGTCTTGGGCCGAAACGTCCATGGGGCGAAACGTCTCGGTACCATATCCGGTGTGTCACGCAATTTTGATTAGTGGTTATTGTTTGTTCAAGTCCAGGGTAAAACAAGAACCACCAATCATAACTAACTGTAGCGTGTTCACTGCGTTACACACCGGAAATATTGGCATCCAAACTCTAAATAGATACAAAGCAACATATAAACTTCACACAAAAGTGACTATTAATTGATATGTGTAAAGTACTTAAATCGTACATGGGGAATAAGTTTGGAATATCTCCTTTTACATTGATATATGTAACACTGGTCTACAGCCAAAATGCTTCCGCAATAAATGTTGTCAAACTTTACTAATTCTGGGTCACTGAGAACGAAAATGATGCTTAAAATTGTTGATTGGCTCTAGTTTTAAAGATATTATACTGGGTCAGTATATACGACCCTTGACTTGTGAATGGCGGAGGATAAGTGAGTTATAATGGGAAAGGATCTCAATTTAAACCAGAAATGACTAAAATACATCTTTGACTGGATCTATGAATAAATCTATGATTGGGTTTGGACAGTACTTGCTTTTTAGTCCAAACAATGAATGATGCAATCTGAAGCTGGTATTGCATCATACATGATATGAATTGCATCATGTTATTCTAGAAGTCATGGATGATGCAATCATAACTAAGCTTACATCACTCTGCTGAAGAAATTGCCCTATATCAGCTCTACAAATCATACAGTGTCGTGCTTTCTTATTTGTCAGTGTTTGATTTTGCAATGGGACACATGTCTGTTTAGCCAAAGTGAGCAGAGATGCCTTGTACTTGTGTGAACAATGCAGATAACTTCTGCTATGTTTGTGGTGAAGTAACTTTTACATCACAAAAGCGCAGTATAACCACTATGGTTAAGAAAGCCTATCACCTTTTTTGGGCTGCAAAATTGGAGATCAGGACAAGAGGTGGGCCCCAGACATATGTTGCAACACTTGTGCAACAAATCTTCGCCAGTGGTTGAACAGGAAAAGGAAATCTATGCCTTTTGCAGTGCCAATGATTTGGAGAGAGCCAACAGATCATATCAGCAATTGTTACTTCTGCATGTTGCCTCCAGTTGGGAAATGTGTGTCAAAGAAGAAAAAGTGGACTGTGCATTATACAAACATTCCGTCAGCTATACGCCCAGTACTCCACGGAGAAGGACCGCCGGTTTCTGGTGCACCAGAATCATTCTCACTTGAGTCAGACGAGGAAGAGGATGAAACTTCTACTCCTGAACCATCAATGTCACATGACCCATATTTTCTCCCATCCTCCTCCTCTGAACCACACCTCATAACACGAGGTGAACTGAATGACCTTGTCAGGGATTTGGAACTACCCAAGAGTAAGGCAGAGCTGTTGGACTCCAGACTACAGCAGTGGAATCTCCTGGCAGGTGATGTTAGGGTTTCCATGTTCCGTGACCGTCAAAAGGATCTTGTCTTATTCTTCGTCATGGAAGGTGATCATGTAGCTTGCAACAACATCAATGGTGTGATTGCAGCCCTCAACATCGTTCATGATCCAGATGAGTGGAGACTGTTCATTGATTCATCGAAGACAAGTCTTAAAGTTGTTTTGCTGCATAATGGCAGTGTTTTGCCATCAATTCCAGTTGGTCATGCAGTCCATATGAAGGAAACCTATGAAAACATGAAACAACTTTTGAGGTGCATAAACTATGACCAACATCAGTGGCAGCTTGTGGCAATTTCAAGGTTCTTGCTCTCTTGCTTGGTCTGCAGACTGGATACACAAAGTGCTGCTGTTTTCTCTGCGAATGGGATAGTCGTGCGAGAGATTCCCACTACATCAAGAGATATTGGCCACTCCGACAGTCATTGGAGCCTGGGATGAAAAGTGTTCAGCATCCACCACTTGTTGAATCAAGTACCTCAGTGGAAAATTTCCAAGGTTAAGTGAAGCTAAGATAAAGGAAGGTGTTTTTGTTGGTCCTCAGATTTGTGAACTTATTCGAGATGATGCATTTCACCGTGCACTGCGTGGCAAGGAAAAGACGGCATGGAAAGCCTTCCAGTTAGGGGCAACAAATTTTCTCGGGGAAAAAACAAGGCAGACAACTACAGGGAGTTGGTGGAAAACCTTTTGAAGGCGTACAAAAGCCTTGGTTGCAATATGTCACTAAAGATACATTTTTTGCACTCTCATCAAGATTTTTTTCCACCGAATTGCAGAGTAGTGAGCGACGAGCACGGCGAGCGATTTCACCAGGACATTGCAACAATGGAGAAATGCTATCAGGGTATATGGAGCCCATCAATGCTTGCAGACTATTGCTTGACAGTGACAAGAGATGCTCCATTTAATGAATACAAGAGACAAAGCAAGAAGAGCGTAGACACTGAATAAAGACTAAACTATGTACTTATATATACATAATAGTTTTTTTTACTTTTGTTTCAATACATTTTTTATTTATATAACCCTTTTGCTGTTTTTTAAAGTGTTACATAAACAGGACAGGTGAAATATTATCATATAAAGTAACCATAAACCCATGAAAAGACCTAGGTTTACAATTTATGATTAAAACTCTACCATGTACACAATATACATAGACGTAAAAGGTAAAAACTTAAATATCTTGGAAACAGTAGCCAATCAGTTGTTTTAAATGTCATATTTGAATTCAGCACATCAAAATCCCTAATAAATAGCACATTTTATCTCTGAAGCAGACGACTTAGAGAAAATTGTAGACCAGTGATAATCAGCGACCAAACCTGTCAATGGGATAAAAAAAAATAGCACAGAATCGGCAAGGGGACAGATTCCAAACCGCACAAGTTATAGCCACCTCGTCAATTTGTAGAAAGGGAGTGGGTGTTGTCAATAATTTCCTTTTTCACTGACAGAAACAAATGTCTGTGCCCGCGGAAGTTGATTTGCATCTGCAGGAAGTACAATGTGAAGGATTTGGCTATTAGTCATCTTCGCTCCCACACTCGGACTTGTTCTAGATAAGAATTTCCTTGCACAAGGAAATTGCACTGTTTCTTCTGTTTTGAAGATAACACCATAATCTCTTCAAAATTTAAGTGAAGACATGAAACTGGCAATAAGATGTTTTAAAACGTTCATTCAATGTACAACAAATGGCGTGGTGACCAGGATGAGTCATGCATATGATCCAATGGAGCAGCCTAAAATGTCATAAAATGGTAAATAAAAATCACTAACAGCTAGTCTGTTTAGAAGTATATTTTTTAAAATCTTGTCAAGGATGAGAATGGCATATGAACAGATGATAAGTCTATGTTTGTTTGTAATCTGCATACTGGAAATACACCCAATATGTCAACATATAAAAAATGGCACCACCCTACCATTGACAGACATTCTAAAGATGAAAAGACCATCAAGTTGATATGTGTATCAATAATGTATCGTATCGTAGGTTGTGTATCGAGAATCGTATCGATGCGTGGCAGAGGTGTATCGTTTCACCCCTACCCAATATGCATCATGTTAGTGCTGTGGATACCCAATATGCATCGTGTTAGTGCTTTGGATACCCAATATGCATCATGTTAGTGCTGTGGATACCCAATATGAATCGTGTTAGTGCTGTGGATACCCAATATGCATATTTCTCAGCAAAAGTTCTGTGAACAGCAGAGACTCCTCCGTGAAAACAAAATCCAGGATGGCATAATGAGAAGGCTTTTTTCTTTTCTTTTTTTAAGCAGAGATGACTATAAAACTTAAAGAGTGTGATATCAATGCCAAAATAATGCTCCCCATGTCACACTGGCCTTCACAAGTATGACAGAATTCATCATGTGTTCATCATTTGCGTAATCTGGTTCATTGCATAAATAAATAATTTCAGTCCTCAGGTTGATTTATTCTATTACAAAATTTTGTCATGAATGATTAGTTAAGGTAAAATATTTGTTGCTATCTGATAGCTTTATTTTGTGTCAGGTTTTGTAGTTATATCCATTTTTGGGATACAGTTTCTCATATGTCATGATTTATAACTCCAGCTGAAGACTGTCATGTACCATCATCATTCAGTCACTGTAACCTACTTTTCACACCAAAAGATATGAATTTTATTGCGGACAGCTCACTACTGCCTGCAGTCACAAGAGTCAACATCTGCATGCACTGTGAAGAATATTACGTACAAGTAACCAAAGTTACAGACTTTACTTGTGTAATGACAGCATTTCCTTGGACCTGTCAATAACCTTTTTAAAATATCATTCAAGGTTCTGATAACAAGATCATAATTCCTTACTAGACGGAGTTCAGAGCTGTTTTATGATGAATAATTCAGATATTTGTCGCAACATGTGTAAATACTATTCAGGTGACAAAAAAAAAGAACAAAATGTTTGTTAAATGAATAACAATGTTTATTAAATGAAGAACAATGTTTATTCTAAGATTAAAGATGCTCTTAAGTTGCTTTGTTCATCAGTCACTGCAAACTACTTTTTCACAATGTTGCAGAAGGTCATGAAAATTCATTTGGATGCATTGGTCATTCACTAGATCAGTGAGAACTTGAGGAAAATTTTCTTTGACTATTGTTGGCACATAGCTGTCTGAATATGGGGGCATCAGTGACAGCAGCACTGGTTTTGAATTTGTGGCATTCCGTTTTGAACAGAAACTTCACAACTCGTCGGGTGAAGGTTCTGGAATCTTTTTAACTTGATTTTGGTGTGATTGGTATTGATGGACCATACATTTTTCTGCCAAGCTGTTTCTTAGTTCTGGCAAAAGTGAAGTCCATCTCTGATAATGGACTGTACCTTACATTTTTGAAGAAGCTGGGTAACAACCAATTTGCCTTACTCTCGGTAGAGGTCTTTGACTCCCTTATCTTTATGGCAGCTTCCACATAGAAAAGAAAGGCAGCAATGTGTGCAGACTTCTCCAAGTCCAGCCATGCACATGCAATGGGCTGCTTGTATTTTTCCATTCAGCTCTGCTGTCACCCATGGCTGAAGAGGCTTCTTTTGGAGCTTCTGGGAGTGCCTTACCTGAGAAAAAAAAACATTTGATTTGGCTAATGACTACATTTTTTAAATGTGCGTGTTCTAGCTTTTACATGTATGTATCACATAAGTGCAAGGATCAGGATGTACAAAGCAACTCAAAAGTCTAAGGGTTGAGAACATTTTAATTGCAGATAAGTATATATAGTGAAATATAAATGCATGTACTAATGGAAAAATGACAGAACTTAACTAAATATTATTACTATTTATATACCTGTCATTTATTCACTCATGATTATTATTATCATTATTATTACTGCAATAACTGTAAACTTAGCATATCCATAATGAGCTATTGTCCATGTTGCATTTGTTCTGTGGAATATATAAGTAGTATGCAAGAAGTAAACATGATAGGGGATTGGAAGGTGTATTAAAATTCTGTTAGTGGTTCAACATTCTAAAACAATTTCCTGATATGTATGCAGTGTTCTACATTAAAGTTTGATGTTTCTGATGTAATAAACTATCAAAAATTTACTACTGGAATGACTTCTATTACATCCATCACTCTCTCTCTCTCTCTCTCTCTCTCTCTCTCTCTCTCTCTCTCTCTCTCTTTCTCTACAAACACATCAAAGTACAATAATAAACCATTTTTGTGTACATGTCTGCTGTGCACTTCATATTAAAAGCAACAGTTACGAGCTGATATATAACCTCATTACTTGTCAAAAAGTGGGTAGAGTGCAAAATGCCATTTAGCTTGGTGATCATTAAATGTAGATCTAATGTAAATAAACTGATGTAGAGGAAGTAACCAAAAAGCATGTACATGAACCAGAAAGCAGGGACATTTTACATCCTACTGTTTTCATTAAACAACAAGCAATGCAACTTTCTATACAATTTCATAAAGTTTCAGGTCTACCCTTTCATAATTAATACAATAAGTAAATTTACCACACAAGTCACTGGCAAACAGACCATGCAAACAAGACACTATTTCTTCTGAATATCTTCCTGAACTTGGTCAACCTTGAGGGGGGGATAATTTTGGACCAAGGCCTGTCAGTTTACACTTTTTGCAGCAAATCCCAGTCAAACTCAAATGTCTTGAAGAAAGGCATATGTTAAACTTGCTCAGTAAATATTATCAAGTTTCATGCACAATTAACAAATTTCTAGCCATTTGAAATTTTGGCAAGGTGCAATTTTGAGGCTTGATGTGCATACAAGTGAGAAATTCAGTTTGTAAAAACTTTTTTATATATTGGAATTTTTCATGCAGTAAATTTTAATATGAAATTTGGAATAATCTCTATCAGAAAATTTGATTAAAAAGTGCTCATGACAGTAATGTAATTTTTAAAAAAAATTTAAAAAAAGTTAGTAATTTTTATTTTTGAAAATGCAATTTACATTTTTAATTACAATAAAAATCAAAAGTCAGAAACTGCTAAATTTTAGATAGCAAAGTTGACACAAATCTGCTGAGCACAATAAGCGGTCACTCATGCACTGGTTAGATATGGTATTCAATCTATGACAGCTCCCTGCAGAATGCCAGAGAATACACATACACCTAAGTCATCAGGTACTGGACTTGACAATAAAAAAATACTGACACTTGCCATGTGGTAGTTGCAATGTCCAGATGGTCACCCAGTGTACAGCAAATTTATCGTCCTTTGCACCACTGTCAGAGTATGATATGGAAAAGGAAATTGGTAGTCAGCTTGTTCTACAAGGTGCCCTTATAAAATATTCCACCACAGATGGAGATGCAAGATCAGATCAAGGAATAGATCATGCCCTCCGAGCTCTTGATCCCATGTGGAAAGTGCAGCAGCAAGCTGACCCAGTTCATTTGGGACAAACTCAATTTCGACATTGTAACAAGGCAAATTTTAACTCAGACATGTTTCCTGGCACAACTCGTGCAGAAAAACAGGAAGCACAGAGGGCTCTAAGCCAGGATGTAAAATCTAGATGTAGTATGTTTCTAAAGGAGCAAATGAAAGTACATGCCAGTGATATGACTACTCTTAGTAAACACTTAGCAAAATTTCTTGAATCCACTCTGCTGTGCTATAGTGGAGAATGTTTACTGTGTGCAATTTACTCTGCCGTGTGTGGTGGAGGAGTGACCAGTAATTGGTGGCATCGTTCCAAGTATATCAGATCACACAAAATCACTGACCTAAACATGCATGACAGTGACAAAGTGTTACTTCTTTAAATTTTTAAAATGAAACTGTATCAACAATTGAAGAAATGAAACTGTATAGTGATACTCAGAAATGTGAAGCAGTTAAGAGATCACTGAGTGTTTCACTACCAAAATATGTGAACTATTCTAGAAATATGGTTGGTAGAGCTTCTTTAACCATTCACAGATTGAATAACAACCCTGGAACATCAGCTATTACAAAATGTGAGGATTCTGGCGTGGAACTTTCATCGTGTGCAAAACATGCACTATATCAAAAGGACAGGGAAGCTGAATATCAAAAGACTTATCAAAAGAAAACAGATATTGTGAAAAAGAAAGTTATTCAGCAGGGAAATAAGATATCTGAACATTTGAAATATAATCAGTTAAATAGGTACCAATCAGATTACAGTAATGGACAGTTGGATCCAAAACCCTCAACAAGTTCTCGAGGAATTCACAATTCAGATCACACCTATTCAATGTGACGATGGGCAATTCTGTGGACAGAACATTTATTTATGGACTATTGTCAACAAACTCTTGAAGTAAAATACCTTAAGTTGAAATTCATCAATTTATGTGTTTCGGTGTGATGATAATTCAAATATTTATTAATTTTATATGCTGCATGAAAAGTAATATCATTATTAACTAATGTTTTTAATTGAATAAGGTACCTTTGTTATTTTTTCTACATCTTTCTATGAAGTAGGCATCGAACATATTCTCCATGCCCCTTGCAAACACCTCTGTTCACACATTTAATTCCCTTTGCATTCACTACATGTGGCTCGGCAAACAAGTGATCTTTGTTACGACTAGGGGTTGAAATGTAACAAAAGAAAGAAAGACTCAAACAAGCTTTCACAATTTCTAAAATACAAATTTAATTTCCTAAAATATAAAATATTTTAAACAAACAAAGTGAAAGAATTAAAAATAACTTACAGTTTAGAAATTCCTTAAATAGTCCTAAATTGTTCTATAGAATTCACTAATTCGGAAACTGTCCAAAGGTATTCCCAATGAGGACACTAATGTGCTTATGTGCTAACAAGAATCAGTTCTAAATCCAAATGTTTTTAATTCCAGGTCAATTCCTGTGAACGTAGAATATCCCAAAAGTTCTTGAAATGTTTCCGTTAATTCCAATGGAGTTAAATAATGTTCAGATCTTCAAATAAGTAATTCTAAAAGTATTAGTTAGAAATAAGAATTCAGAAGCTAAATATCTCAAACAATAAACAAATTCCTCTATGACTTTTACGAGCTGAAGTAACTATTAGGAATGCCCAAGCAGTGACTAAAATCTAGTTTTATAGTCTCTTACTGCATAAAACAGAATTTAAAACCCTTAACTGCATTCTAAAACAATTCAATCTTTCCTTGTAAACAACTTTTACTGGTCCAATCAGAAACCAGAAACTAGGTCACCCATGTCACTGCTAAAAGTACTTTCACACTGCTATTTCATGTCTTATTTCAAATCAACAGTTGTTGACTTCTTATTGAGACATGGGATCCAGGTCACAAATCACCATGCGCTAATCACGTGACTCACCATGTTGTTAAGCTAACCAACATAATCATTGATTTCCTTGGACAGAAACAATGACTCATGTACTCAATAATAATAGCGTTTCCTACTGAAGAAAAAAAAAATTATAATACAAAGGTCATAAACCAAATGAAACTATATTATAATTTAAAAGATGATACATAATTCCGTAACATCTTTAAAAATGCAGTTATGACAGATGACTCACTTCCAGCCTCTCATTAAAGATCATATAACTAAGTCTTTGAGCATTTACTGTATGCTATTTGCCAGATATTGGTGACTTCAACTTTATAGCACCATAACCACTAGACTTGACAGCCCTGGTCCACATCAAACATTGCAAATTGGGGTACACTGTGTGCCAAAATTAGTTTCCTATATTTCTTGAAAAAGCCATTCAATTTGTACTTTTAGCAGGATAAAAAGATGAAAATGAGGCTAAAGATGCAGAGTAAGAATATAACTATGATCTCTGACTTCATGATACAAGTTGACTAATACAATGCTGAAAATTAAATTTTTTTTTTTTTTAATTAGTCCAATTTTCTAAAGTATGGACCACAACTGTATGAAATTTCATCTCTGTATCATAAGTACTTGTCTCAAAATGAGAGATCAAAGAGACGTACCCCCTTGAAATAACAACTTTTATACAGGCCTCAGACCGCAATTATTTTTCTTCTATTTTATGTATAAGCATTCAAAATTATGCCACTTTTACCATAACTGATAGACCTCTATCGCTTTTTGTTACACATTAACCCACCTTAGTTCAATAAACCCTGCAAGGTTTCATCAAAGGTTGACCGGCTCCTTTTTGTGTATTACTAATGTAAACAAACTGATGTAGAGGAAGTAACCAAAAAGCATCTGCATGACCCAGAAAGCAGGAACATTTTACATCCTACTGTTTTCATTAAACAATAAGCAAACGCAATTTTCTATACAATTTCATAAAGTTTCAGGTCTACCCTTTCATAATTATTATAATAAGTAACTTTACCACATAATCACTGGCAAACAGACCATGCAAACAAGGCACTATTTCTTTGGAATAGCTTCCTGATTTTGGTCAACCATAAAGGGGGGGGGGGTAAAATTGTGGTCAGAGACCTATTTGCAGTCTGCCATTTTAGTTATGAGAGTAGGTCTGCGCTTGCGCATCGTAAAGGGAAGTCACTCCGATAACTGGCCACAACAGAGAATAAAACGATCTTCTTTACGCATGTATTACGCGAAATCAAATAAATTGTGGTCAAATGCGTAAGCTTTTTATCTTTTTTTTTTTATCATGTTGCTCATTTATGCCAGTTTCAGTTCAATATAAAATGCATCATATGACAAAAACCACCACCAGGCTTAAATTTTAAAAAATATTAAAAACCCACCACAGGTATAATATTTCAATTGTAATGCCGTCCAACCCTCCCACACCATCATTTCTGGAATAGCCCTAAGTACATTAAGACACCAGTTAGCAGGACAAAATAATGTAGCATATATTATTGGCAATATTTCTACAGAAATGCGGAAAAGATTTTATCTCTATCTTTTCAAAGTATGAGAGAACCAAATTAAGAAACTTTCAGATCAAATTTCTGCACAGAATTTTACAAAACAACAAAATTTTCCATAAAGATACTCAAATGAACTGTTATGAGAAAAGTTTTAAGTATTCCTAAGAGCCCAATATGATCCAGGAATTAATTTTAACTCGTACAAATGTGTGCCTGTTTTCAAGCAGGTATTAAAAAACTTTTGAACCACAAGTATTGCAGCCAAATTTTACATTTTATTTACATTGTGTTCAAAAGATAGCAACTAACATTGATTTCTGATACTTTAAATAAAATATGAAATAGTGGCAATGTTTGGCACTTTAGAATGATGAACTTCAAGCCTAAATGGAAAAATCGAGTAATTTTCTCTATTAACAATTTAGAGGAATGGGGGTCACTCTTTTATCTCATCTTTTTTAGTTTGGTTTTATATATTTTATAAGAAACAAAAAAAAATTTTAAAAAATAGGGGAATAAATATCATCTCTGGTATGTTGCCATTGTAAATATTAATGATTGGCATTATCAAGAATCCAGAAGAAATAAATGACTCCCAACGAGTCCAGGCCTAAATTCACTCAGAATCAAGAATTTTCTTCTTAAAATTTAGACTTTTGAATACATCTCATATTGCTTTGTTCTAAAATTGAAATTTGCCTAAAACACTTGTCAGACAGAATTTTAGTAGAATTCTTTGATCTTGAATTTGTCAGAGAACTGTTGATTCTCTTCTAAAAAGTTTAGTCATTTCTCTGCATTCCCTTATGCCCAATCTGCTAGGAAAATAAGCAACTGTGCAAATGCCATCTCAACTATACTGCCCCTACACAATCCTAAAATAAAAGTTACTAAACCTAAGTAGTAGGTCACTTGTCTACTTTTTTATGGTTATGAGCAATATAATTAGAAAATTATGCATTTTTCTTTGTTCATTACAGTTTCCAGCCAGGTCCTATTGAGTTTATTTTATTTATACCTGTATAAACTAAGAAAACAATTAATTTAGCCCTGATAACTAGCACTACTTTTTGTGACATTCACATAGAATTGTGTACAATATTTACAGGTTATATCAACAACAAGGGCAATATGATCATACCATGTTTATGGTGTATAATGTGCGAATGAAAAAACAACAAAACAAATTCAACCTTAAAAGACTGAAATTATATAGCTGAAAGTTGGATTTGATCAAAACTGTAGATAATCTGTGGAGAGAGAGTAGTGGGCCCTGACATTCCAAATGTTCTTCCAAGTTATATTCTTATGTGTACATTTTAACACCAACATCTAGTAAGGCCAAGATGAGTTGATTATTCAGGCGGGACTGAATAGTTGATTTTGCCTCACAATTAGACAAGCTTTAGGCCTATAGTCATATTTTCATGCTTTGAATGAAAATATGGCCTAAACGAAAAACTGAAAGAAGTTAGCATTCTCTTCAGTTCTAATTCCAATTTAAATAAACAGACATATGGAATAATAGCAACAAATATGAAAATACGATTGCTGCAGTTTGAATCCAGATATTAGCTTATCCGGGTTTGATCCAGATCCGTGTTTTCATGTCAGATTCAGTGGAGTTGGTCAGTGAACCAGACCATCTTTAGAGGAATACCTCAGACGCTTTATCCTGCCCAGATATTTCATGCAAAACTCCTACATGATGAAGCTTTTACTTTTCCATTCTGTCATTATCTAGAAATGTTGTGCAACAAACAAAAACACATTGTAGGCAAAAAGGGCAATCAGCCTCTTAATGAGTTCAAACATTTAGCACAGAAGTATGAAAAGGAGTATTGAGATTCTTGCCATGCTGGAAAAAAAGCAGGATAGGCAGCAATTACATTTATTGGATATCATGTGACATTTGAGTTTGCTTGCTGCAGGAGAGATGATTGTCACTGCCTCAAAAGAACCCAAAGATTTCGTCCAGCTGATAAATCTAGCAAGAAGCCATTGACCTCCATGGGTTTGGAACTGCAATTTCTGAAACTGGACTGGAGGCCATTAATTTGCAAGTGTACTTTATGAACATTTTATTTAAGTATAATGTTGTTTTTGCTACATCTGATCACACTTGTGAACTTTTCAAATGTATGTTTTCCAAGTCAACTATAGTGGTACATGATATTTTGTTACACCTCACTGAAAATTGGTCTGACTTGCAAAAAAATAATGACTGCCTTACTGAGAAGGTCTTGTTAGGGTTGGCAGGTCTTGTATATAAAAATTTATACTATGGCAACAATAACAAAACTATAGGAAAACTTCCAGAAGACTCCTTAAAGTAAAATTCAACA
Organism: Margaritifera margaritifera; assembly: GCA_029931535.1. NCBI lineage: Eukaryota > Metazoa > Mollusca > Bivalvia > Unionida > Margaritiferidae > Margaritifera > Margaritifera margaritifera. Next base: position 2,715,128 of record JAQPZY010001626.1, on the reverse strand, counting down.
ATTTTTAATATCTACTTCAATTTTAAAGGAAAATCCTAATGTTGCCAGGCATATCAAAAGCAAAATAATGTAAAATCTCAGTTTTTGAGAAATAGAAATTTAGTGAAACTGGGGCCAAATAAATGATGTTTTACAAAATTAGGTTAAATAATATATTTAGATCAATATGGGAACTTTTCACTATTATGAAGTTTGCGTGTGTGTATTGGAGGGGGGGGGGGGGGGTAACACTAATTTTAATTATGTGGTACTTACCTTCTACTATTGCATTGCCGGAACTCCTAGTCCCCAGTCCAAGCTAAATATTCCCTCCTCCAATTAGTATTGGAGGGCCAGAATTTAAAAGAATATATTCCAAGTTGGACTCCTTAGTCACAGCTAACATACAGAATATCTTCCTCTTTTGACTTGGGGTGAGACTACAGGACATTAGAGCAGGGTGGGAGGAGGGAATCTTTGCAATAGTAGCAGGTAAATATTATGCAATTAAAATTAGTTTTACCCTGCAAAAAATACATTATAATAGAAGTAATACATTATCTGCTACTATTGCATTGCTGAATTTACCAGTTAGGATTGGAGGTAAAAGGAAGACCGCCAAAAGGCAGCTCTCAATATCATCCAAAGAGGTGTGATTCAAGTAGGTCCAAGATGTAGCAATAGCCCTAATTCTCATGAAAGAAAAGTCCCTCTCAGTGAGGGATTCATAAGCTCTATTGATAGTGTGGACAATCCACCTGGAAATGATGGCTGCCAAAATATCAAAGAAGATTCTGACCCTTTCTTCTCCCTTTAGAGGAAACCAAATAAAACTTAAAAGCCCTAACTGGGTAAAGTAGTCTATCATTATCATCCCCATCACATATATGACTGAGACTGGGATCTCAGAAGGAAGTGGAGCTACTGAAGGTAGCTAATACTTGGCCAGAAACCCAGGTTGGTAAAGACGAGAAACCAAATCATAGTTACCATTGAACCATAAACAACCCATTTCCACTGACCGGGCAAGAAGCTCACTCTTTCTCACTGATGCTATGGAGAGCAGGAAAACAGTCGTACTGGTAAGGTATTCAAAGAAAGCTCCACTCAGAGATTCATAAAATGGTTTATATAACGACCAAAGAACACATGAAAGATTCCATCTAGGCATTAGTGAGTGAGATATCAGTCTCTGAAGATCAAAATAACTGATGAGATCAGACTGATGAGAGCTCAACCCAATAGCAGAACCCCTAGAGAACTTGAGAGCGTTTGAAAGGGCTGCATTATAGCCCTCAATAGTGCACACACAACATTATCTTTCCTAAAAAAAGAAGAGAAGTCTGCAGCCAGGATCAACGCGTTTCCAATTACAGAAGATTCTCCACTTTGCATCATAAACCCTGGAAGCAGATTGCCTCCTAGCCTAAATGATGCATTTTGCAACCTTGCTTAAATTGCAACCTTGCTTGAAAACTGGTCCTGGCAGATCGATTGCTTGAGATGAGCCAAGCATGAAGGTGAAGAATCTGCGGGATGTTGTAGAGGAGAGATCCCCTGTGCTGTGACAAAAGATCCCTCCTATGGAGTGGGCACAAGTAAGGTCTCCCTAGGGGAACTAAGTCCATAGCTGTGTTGAGAGTTCCCAGGAGAGAGAGAGAGAGGTAAAGGTGAGCCAACAATGAGGTCTTGACCAGAATACCCATTATGAGGGACAAGATTTGGTTGATGTTGTTGTTGTTGTGGGTTTAACACCATTTTTCAGCACATGATAGGCTATACATGGCGGCCAGTTTTATCTGGTGGAGGAAGAACTCGGGGAAAACCCCGGGAAGAAAGACCGACCCACGGGAAGCTACTGGCAAGCTTCTCACATATCCACATTGGCCGAGCCCGAGACTCGAACCCACGCGGACAGAGGTGAAATGGCAGTGATCGGTAAAGGCGAGCGCCTTAGACCACTCGGCCACCCGGGGCCCCCTGATTTGGTTGATACTGCCCAGAAGAAAACAAATCCTCCCAAGGCTGGTGAGGAAATTAATCTTCAAATATACAAAGTCCTGAGAAGGGATGGTCCTGAGAAGGGATGAGATCCAACTTCTCTATGTTGGGGATAAGACCAAGACAAGTCAGCGTCGACCAACAGAGGAACAGGTCCTTCAGAAAAGAATCAAGATACTGGAGGATGGGGATCCCTAAAGACCTCAAGTGGGCTGCTACAAACCCCATCACCCTGGTAAAGGCTCTAGGGCAGAGGCAAGCCCAAATGGAAGAGCTAAAAATTGAAATACCTCTTGGTTGAGGCACAAAACCAGAGGTATTTTCTGTGTGGTGTGAAGATGGGGATGTGAAAGTATGCATAAAGAAGATTGATGGAGACCGCCTAGGCGCAGGCCTCGTGGCGTATGCGACCAAGGCAGTAGTCTCCATCTTGAAGCATTCTTCCCTAAGAAATCTATGACAGAAATGTCATTTTTGAGCGAAAAAAATTTCCACCTTTTTTCGACACAAGAAAGATCTGGGAATATAAACCCTTAGTTTGTTTTCCATCCTCTCAACTAAAAGGGGTATCTATCTCTTCCCTTAATTGAGCCAATTTAGACTGGTGAAAGATGGGGGTACATGATAGAGGAGGATGTTCCTGCAAACGAAGCCAGTATCCGTTCTTTAAAATGGAACTGACCCACATATCGTCCGTGATGCCCAACCAAATCCCTGAAAAGAGGGCTAGATGAGCGCCTAATGGTATGCTGGGAAAAGGAAGATGCTGCAGGAGATGGTGCAATTGCCTAGGGCTGACCCCTCCCTCTTTGGGGAAGGTGGAGGAGTCTGAAGACTTTCTCCTTGGACCTTTCTGACCACCTTGCCTAGCGAATGACAGGCAGGAGGGAACACTGAACTGAGGCTGCTTGAGAGACTGTTGAGGCTGCACCTGCTTGAAGAACTTCAGAAAAGGTCCCATAGGGCAGTCAGGGTGGGTACGCTTCTTGGCCACTTTCAATGGACCTGGAGTCAAACTCCTGGCCCCAGACAAACTTATGTGTTAGCTCCTAGACCATCGCAGAGTGTGGGAGCAGCTGAGACAGGACTGTATTTCCCGGTATCTCTCTCTGGGGAGGGAGATATCGAAGTGCGGTTTTCATCATCTCACAACCACTCGCCAGGGTCAGTAGTGGAGTGGGAGTCGGTGGGCCACACCCCTCTCCTTTTTGTTGAACAAGGCCAAAGGCAACTGAGCAGGTCCACTGCCTGTCATGTCCACCATACCTTGAAACCAATACAGGGTCATCAATGACATGGGGGTGGGTCAGGAAGACTCACTGCCTGGTAAGGGGGGGGGGGGGGGGGGGGGCAACCCATAGGGAATAAACGGGAAAATAGGAAAGGGGGGGGGGGCCAATCCAATCCCCATAACTAGCCCTAGTCAGGTGAGTACAACTCGACTCTCTATCCCCATAGGGACTAAATGGTAAGGTAAGTTCAGGAGTGTGGGGAGAGATATCAACACAATCTCTGAACCAATAACCAAAACCCAGTGACCGGTGCTCAATATGATTGGCCTAAAAGACAACAATGAAGGCAAATTTTGATGAGCAATCCAGCACTCGTGTACTACACACGTAGTCCAAGGAAAAAAGAGGAAGATATTCTATATGTTGGCTACGACTAAAGAGTCAGATTGGGATCAAATTCTTTTCAATTCTGGCCCTCCAATACTAAATGGAGGAGGGAATATTTAGCTTGGACTGGAGACAAGAAATCTTGGAAAGGAAAGCAATGCAATAGTAGAAGGTATTGTATTACTGCTATTAAAAATGCATTCAATATAATATTAATGGTATATCTGATATATTCAATGCTCTCTAAAATTACAAATACTGTGTACATTTCAAGTATTTTATTCAAATTTCCCATTAAAGCAAGACATGTGCATTGCATTATCTTACAGAAATGCTCAGCAAATTTGTTTTAATATTACTTCAATAAATTTTCCACAGTACAATCAATTGTCCACATATTGGACTGACTTAAGACATCGTAGATCAACAAACGACACCAAACTAGATATGTGTATCTGTGTGTGTATATCTTAAATGTATTTTTGGTTCAAGTTATTTACCTATAATGAGCAACAAAAAGAGACAGACTGCAAAGGACATCAATGATACATACACACTCTTGCAGTACATTAATCTTTGAAGATGCACAGATATGGGCTTACTTATGAAGGTGCACACATTCCAGTATGTTTTTCTGTTTGAGATAAGGCACCGGTAAACAACTGTACGTATATTTGTCCACTATTTCTAAAGAATAATTCAATAATCAAAGATATGAAACTGTATCCACAAAAGAAAACAACATCTGCTTTCTGGAAGATACTCGGCTTTTCAAGCTTAGTATGTATTCACAAAGTAGTTTTTAGTCTTTTTCAGTACATAATTTCCTCCAAGAAAAAGATGCTTTTTACACAGAAGTCACAGAACAGCATGAGATACAACTTCTTGCATTTCAAATCTCCAAATTTCAGTCTTTGGCATCACCTATACCATCTGCATTAATGGCAAACATGGCCTCTGCTTCGGGTAAACAGGGAGAGTCATAGATTTTACATATCCTGGTTTCTCCACGTCCTTTCCTTAGGTACAACCTGCCAAAAGAAAAACAAGAGTCATAAAAAGATGACATTTCCCCCATGTCCGCTACTTACACAGACTCTTACTGAATGTACCATATGATACAAAACTCTAAATTTTTATACACTTGTCTTAAGTCTCACATATTATGTTATGGATCTGTCCATGCATTAACATTTCCAAGTGCAGCCCATTGTTACGACTAGGGGTAAATGTAACAAAAGAAAAGACTCGAACAAGCTTTCAAAATTTAAAATACAAATATTTAATTTCCTAAAATATTGAAATACTTCAACAAACAATCAAAGTCAAAGAATTAAAAATAACTTACAATATAGAATATCCTTAAAAGTCCTAAATTGTTCTAAAGTTCACTGATCCGGAAGTTAATCCAAATATTCCGAATGAAGTAGGTTCCGAATGAAACCTTCACTGTACTGATTTACAAACAAGAATCAGTTATATCCAAGTGTTATAAATTCCAAATAGTCCTTGTGAATATGGAATATCACAAGTTCTAGAAATGTTTCCGATAATTCCACGGAGCTGTATAATTATTAAAGTTTAAGAAGCAGTACTAAATCCTAAATGTACTGTATTATAATATATATATATATATATATATATATATATATATATATATATATATATATATATATATATATATATATATATATATATATATATATATCAATGAAGTAGAATATCCACACACAAAATGAACCAATCTCGTTTATGACCTCTCAGGCTGACAAACTATGCTAGGAATCCCAAACACAGCAATACATCTCATTATATAGCTTCTGAGCTGCGTAGAACAGAATAGGAAAAACCAATTTAAACTGTATTGCGACTTAAAAACAATTTAATCCTTCTAGAAAACAACCTTCTCCGAACCAATCAGAAACTAGGTTATGCGTGACACCACTAAAGTACTTGTGCACTGATGTTATTATCAGTCAACCAAATATTGACTCTAAATTGAACTTAGAATCAAGGTCAGAAGTTCAACAAATTCTCACGCTGAAAACAAAACAGTGCATAATAGATGGATGGATGGAAAGAATGGACAAAAACAAACAACATTAAAACTGAAGAACTGTAAATAGCAGGATCTATTCTAGAATGCACAATTGCAGAACTCGCACAAATTTATCAAAATGCCAAAAAAATCAAGAGAATGCACAAGAATCACACATCATATTTTAAAGTCCTACCATTACTACTTCATTAAATCCCTCTATATTCAGAAAATTACCACTGGAGGGGCGAATTTCCCCCCTACATTTTCAAATCTAGAATAACAAAAGGCACATCAAGAAAGCTAGTCTAATACCAAAATTCAAAGATATGTCCCAAATGGTTTTTGAGTTTGTGGTGGATTGATGGATGGATGAACAAATGGATGAAAACATTACAAATATTTACATTGAAGAACTGTGAATAGCAAATGGCATAGCTGCACCACCAGCCTAATATATGTACCAAATTGTATAGGGATATCTTGATTGGTTTGAAAGTTAAGCTCTGGAAAAGAAAAAAACCCATTTACAGACAGGCACATGTAATGACAGCTATATCTCTATATCTCCCCACCCCCACCCCAGCGCGTATGCAACCTGGGACATGCCAATTGTAAACATTTACACAACTGTAGAATGCAGGTATACTGACTCCTAAAAATCTAAATAAAAGAGGACTTAGTAAGCACTAACAATTGTGAAAAATAAAGGTTGAAAGTATCCAAAATTTAGGAATCAGATGCCAATTTTCTAAAATATTGTGTTTTAATAGCATCCTATAGTTTTTCTAGGAATTATATGAATATAATCCATGGTTGTGTCTTAGAGACATTTGTGTAGTTTCCAAAATATCTGATGACTGGACAAGGTCAGATTGAGACTTGCATACACCCAATTGACCTATACAGCCATAGTACATCACCTAACTGAGGAATTTCATAATTTCTGAAAACTGGTGATTTAAGTCATTAATTTAAACTCACAATAAGTTAAAATATCATTTTTGACATTTTTTTTCTGCAACTGTCTATTTATAAGTAGCAGCTGAAAATGTCTTCCAAAACTCTGATCAATTTTTACAAAAATACAGGGCTTTTCAGTCAAGAACAAACCCATTCTTACTTACAACCTTTTCCTGTTTACCCAGTCACATGGGAACTCTGCTGAAAAGAAGGGCAAAGTGAAGCGATTTAGTTTCTTCACTAAACACTAAACCCATATACAACAAAGAGTAGCACAAATGGCACATGACGCATCCATCTTGTCACCTTTTCCCAACAAATGACCTTGATCTTTGAGCTAGATGTGTGGATCTGGGTAAAGTTTCATCAAAATATCTGTAGGGTTTAAAAATAGACAGCCTGGATAAGGAAACAGGTCACTGACTTACATTATCCCTTGTTGTGACCTTGAAGCAGTGGGAATGACTGAATATGTGAGAGACTGTCAAGTCAAGATATATAACATGCTAAAATTCGTAAGTTATATCCATACATAGAACACTGATTTATGTTTTCCCTTGCTGTGACCTTGACCTTTAGGCAATGGCTATGGTATGTGAAACATCACCTAGTTGTGGTATCTGATTAAAATTTAATTTTAATAATCTTAAGTGGTTCAAAAGCTATATTCTGAACAAAGATACAAGTCACAAAATTACATTGTACCTTGCTATGACCTTGAATCGGAGGAAAGGGGCAAGGCTATGGTATGCGACAATGTCTAGTCATGTTATATACTTGAGAAGTTTCATTAAAATATCTCCTGTGGTTCAAAAGTTGGATAAGAAAACAAATCAGAAATTTACATTTTCACTTGCTGTGACCTTGACCTTCAAGCACAGGTCATGGCTATGGTATGCAATACATCATGTATCCATGAGATATAGCTGGCTAGAGTTTCATTCAAGTATCTTCAATGGATCAAAAGTTGTACTCTGGACAAGGATACAAGTGTCAGAATTACATTTTCATTTGCCATGACCTTGACATTGAGGTAGGGGGTGTATCTATGATATGTGTCACACTGTTTTGTCATGATATATACTCGGGCAAAGTTTCATTACAATATCTTCAGTGGCTCAAAAGTTATACTCCGGACATGGTTACAGGTCACAGAATTACATTTTCCCTTGATGTAACCTTGACCTTGAGGCAGAGGGCATGACTATAGTATCGTACACACCATCTAGTCATGATGTATATCTGGACAAATTTTCATTCAAATATCTTCCTTGGTTCAAAAGTTATACTCCAGACAAGAATATAAGTCACAGATTTATGTTTTCCCTTGTCATGACCTTGACCCTGAGGAAGAGGGTATGGCTATGGTATGAAATACACCATCTATCCATGATATATAACTGGGAAATGCTTCATTCATATATCTTCAATGGTTCAAAAACTACTCCAGGCAAGGATGCAAGTCACAGAATTCCATTTTCCTGTGTCATGACCTTGACCTTGAGGCGGGTGGGGGGGGGGGCATGGTTATGGAGTACAACACATCATATAGTCACAATATATACATGGGCAAAGTTTGATGAAAGTCTCTACCATTACAAAGTTGTGGGCTAGATATGCAAATGTAAACAGACACACAGATGCCATAACATAAATATGCCTGACTTAAAAAGAGGTTTCCATTATAAGCATGTCTGTCAGCTCAAAATAAGCAACTTTATTCTTTTGGCCAGGATTCATGCAACCCAACCCCATCCCCCCTGCAAACAGACAAACATACAAACAGTCCAATAAATGGTAGCATCAGATATTAACCTTGTTGTTGAAGCATGAGCAATAATGTTTCCTCCGATAGGTTTCTTTGGATCTGCTGAGAACATGGCTGCCCCATCCACCTGAGCCACAACTTGATTGGTGATCACCACAGCAACTCCAAACTGTAAAATATGAGAGCATGAAGAATGGAACTACGTATATCATCCGTGTAATAGCTCAACATCGGTTCTCCAAAATGACCCAGGCAAGGAAAAAACAAGTTATCTAGAGATGACATATCACCCTGGTTCCCCCCTCCCCTTATGTAAAGACTGAAAGTACCCAATGGTTCAAAACTCCCAATTTATATATACTACTTATGCTACACTTTGTTTCCATGGTAACATAAAAAATATTGAATGCAGAAAATTCTAAGTGTCAAAAGACCTCTACGCAACTTGCTTGACATGTGTACCAAGTCTGGTTGAAATATCTTGAATGGTTAGAGTTATGCACTGGAAATGAAGATGTTCACAGACATACAGATGGACACAGCAATAACTATATATAACCCGACCCCCATTACATCCCAGGGGATAAAAAAAAACCCACAAGAAGATAGTCATCTACATTCCCCATTCTGTAAAAATGTCTGCTAGGAAACAGAATGATCTGTCAAAGATTTCCTATATAGGAAGTTCATATGTACAAAGATTACAGGGAAGTGATAGGCATCACGAGTTTTGCCCCAGAAATTGAAGTGTGGATAGACGATGAAAACTGACTATGTTTAAATGGAAAAGCCCTAAATGGTTTTGGAGTTTTGCCCTGAAACAAAAGTGTGGATAATGAATGGATGGATGGACAGAAAACTGGACAAAAACAGCAAATATTAAAACTGTGAATAGCAAAAGATGTATGTAGACCACTAGTCCATTATATCCATGAACTTTCACAGAAATACTTTTAAAGGTTTGAGAGTTATGCTCCAGAAACAAATGTGGATAATGGATGGATGGATGGATGGACAGAAAAATGGACAAAACTTGACCAAAAATATTGAAACTGAAGAATTGTGAATAAAAAGCACATCTGGACCACTAGACCAGTATGTACACCAAGATTTATAGAGATACCTTGAAAGGTTTGAGAGTTATGCTCCGGATACAAAAGTGTGGATAATGGATGGATGGATGGACAGAAAAATAGACAAAAAAAACAAATACTGAAACTGAAGAACTTTGAATAGCAAAATGTACATCTGATACACTATTCCAATATGTGTATCCAGTTTCATTGTGATACCTTGAACAGTTTGTTAGTTATTCCCTTGAAAATTTGTTTTTACAGACATTCGGACACAGCGAGCTACATTCCACAATGTAATGCATACTAAGGGGATTAAAAAAAGTGAAATTTAAAAAGTGCAGTCTTAAATCCTGACAGATCAAGAATGTTGACTCATTCCCTTGCATACAGCGTAACAGTCATTTGTCAGAGCTGAAACAAAATTTCAGGGAATTCAGATGTAACTTTGCAGAGGTGATTAAAAGGGAAGCAGACTTAAGAGAATCAAGGCACCCTTAAATAGTGCTATAAAAGTAGTGAATTCATTTATTTCATGAGTAACAAATTTTGTGGATTTTGTGATTGCTACATACCATAAATTTAAAGACCTGACAAAAAAAAATTTGCAAGTCAAAACAAAAGAACACCTTCCCTGTTCCACAATTTATGTAACAATGGAAATGCCATTTTTCACAAAACCACCAAAATTTATATCCACAAAAATAAAATAATAATGAATTCACAGGATACAACCAAGCAAAGTTAAGAAATGGACATTAAAGGCCACTTTCTTGACAATCCTGTGAATGCAGTTTTGTTTATGGGACCAAACATAAAGCTTGAAAAAGATCAAAAAAACTCATAAACATACCAATGTGATAGACATTAAACTCCCCAAACTGAACCCCAGGTATACCAAAATCCCCATAATATTGAAATATTTGTTTGGTCCGGAATTTTTCCTTCTTTAATATCATCATTTTTTCCCACAGTAAACCAGAACTCTTCTTCTCTGAAAACCAAAACAAATTTTCAGTCCAAAATTTCAATTTTACACTTAAAAACAAATCCAAAACTCTGATCAAACATGGAATGTATTTTAGCTGCTACAGTCCATAAATCATTGACATTTATGGTCCAAAAATAGCCTATAGTCATGTGTCAAGTAAAACACACACCTGACACATGCTGGGCCAGATTATTTACAGTTAGTGAATACTATAGTATGCTTATCTGTGAGTAAATTACCCAGAAATGTCCCAAGGGCACACAAGGTAAATAAAATACTCAACATGTGAGCAGACACAGATAAGGGCAGACAACAGACTAATCCTAAGTCTTTGCACCTTAAAGGGCCAAATTTTAATGTAAATTGTTAATAACTAAATGCTTTTTGATAAGCCAATTAAGATTCTGTTTTCCTGCTTGTAATCTAATTATGACTGATGTTATTCAGCTGTATAAATGATCATTAGAATGTTTCTTTTAAAATTAATAACCAGACCTGAGGCCTTGTTTTTGTTACTTTCCCCAAGAAGACTGACAAAACAGTATTCGATGATGATGTTCTTGTACATCTAAGTATATATATATATATATAAAAAACATTTTTTTCACAAGGGTTTTTGCTTTTGAGGGGTTTCACTGCACTAAATAATGGTTGTAATGTTTGAAAATGTTACTGCATTTCCTCATATATTCTCACTAACCTCATCTGCAAGCCTCAGCAACATTCTCAGGAACCTTGCTAGGTGCATCTGTCTTGGCGCAAGCTCTGCTCGACCAGAGTAATCTGTCCTATACAGGGCTGTTGCACTGTCCACTATCAACAAAGCATACCTAGAGAACAAAGTAACAAAGCCTTCAGAATATGCTGGGCTGTATATAGAACAAGGCCATCTTCCAGAACCTCTAGTCTGGTTCTGGCCTGGACTTTATAAAAACATTCTCATGATCAAATTCAGACTCAATGAAAGTTCTTTCATCTGATTGGTTCATGTCCCAGCACCTATCAACCAGACATCAAACTTTTGCATTGAGTCTAAGTTTAAGGATGGGAATGTCTTTGCAACCTTGAGGCCTGACCATGCATTCACTAAACTCCTCAACCTCAGTGAACACTCAAACTCAAAGATTGCTTCTACTAATGCAGTGGTTCCCAAACCTTGGGTCGCGACCCAAATGAGGATCACAAAGACCCTCGCAACCCTAAACCAGTACTGCATTTTGGGTCGCAAAAGATAGTATTTAGGGTTGCAATAAAAAAAATGTGGGAACCACTGTTTTAAAATATACTGTATTAGTTCAACTCTTTCAAAATAACTCTCCATATTTATTAACAGTTACATTTTTTAAAAAAAAAGTAATATGCAGCTTTCAAATGTCTTGACTGAATATTTAAATTAAAGTGTGAACTCAAGTTGAGAATTTTTGCGAGTACAGTGTATGGACTCTTCAGTTTTTAAATTGGGTCTAGCATATTCTATATACTAGACTCGTGCAGAAATGTGGCCCATATCTTGCATTTCAAAGTCCTATTTAGTAATCGGACATTATGAGATGGCTGAAAAATTTAATTTAAAAAATATAACTGTTTTGTCTTTCTACATATCCTCTTTGTGTCACCTTGACCTTGGATGCCATGAGGCACTAACCACAAGATCATGAGGGGAGTGTTTGAGTGGACCAAATTTTGCTACAACACAGCAGAAAATTCCAATCAAATGTGGAGAACATTTGAGTTTAATAAATAAGACAAGAACACACTCTATTTTCTAAAATGGCACAAGCAAGATATCTGGATATAAGGCAACACAAAGGCAACTTATGATTACTATCCTAATTTCTACATCTTCATTTGTAAAGAATCATACAGGGAGATAATATTGTGTACCAAGCAAACTTCAATGCTAACATAACACCTACAGGCAATATGGAATGTTGGCATTTAAATACCCTTGTTTTGTGTTCTCATCATTCTATTCAACTGTATAATTTTGTATTCATTCTGTGAAGCTGCACTGGTTAAAAGAACAACTCACCTGGATTCAGACATCATAGCAGCAGCTTGGATGAGCAACTGGGACTGGTGATCACTGTTGTAGGCACGGGCATAGGCAACATTGTCCAGAACATCACTTCCTGATAAGCCATACCTAAAAATCACAAAATAAAAGGCGCATCAATATCTAGTAAAACACGATAAAGCTGAGCATCAAACAAGATGCTGACTTTGACACCTTGAATGAGCAAAATGCAATGTGGGTATCATAACAGCCTGACTTTGACAAATTGAATGAGTAAAATGCAATGTGGATATCATAACAGCCTGACTTTGACACCTTGAATGAGTAAACTGCAATGTGGGTATCATAACAGCCCGACTTTGACACCTTGAATGAGTAAAATGCAATGTGAGTATCATAACAGCCTGACTTTGACACATTGAATGAGTAAAATGCAATGTGGGTATCATAACAGCCTGACTCTGACACCTTGAATGAGCAAAATGTAATGTGGGTATCATAACAGCCTGACTCTGACACCTTGAATGAGTAAAATGCAATGTGGGTATCATAACAGCCTGACTCTGACACCTTGAATGAGTAAAATGCAATGTGGGTGTCTTAACAGCCTGACTCTGACACCTTGAATGAGTAAAATGCAATGTGGGTATCATAACAGCTTGACTCTGACACCTTGAATGAGTAAAATACAATGTGGGTGTCATAACAGAGAGACTCTGACACCTTGAATGAGTAAAATACAATGTGGGTATCATAACAGCCTCAAAAAACAAGGGATGAAGCTATTAAAAACTTTAGCCAACAGTCGACTCGGTACAGATAAGACAGGTATGTCATTTGTGCTGCTATGTCCTCACTTAACATTGTGGCAGATATTTATTTTGGGAAAGTAGGTACTAACATCTACCCAACCAAAAGGGCAAGTACTTGTACCTTTGTAAGTTAATGTCAAGTTTGGTAGGAGAGTGTTGAAGAAGCACCCAAACATATAAGGTCAATGCAAACAGTTCATATTGTTAAAATGCAAACTGTTCATATTGTTAACACAAACACAGACCACAATATATTGCATGAAGTTGTTCTCATCCAATATACAGACAACCTTAAGCCTTTCTGCACTTTAAAAAAATGCAAGACTCATTTTTTAATGTGACTTTAAAGTGACATCAGAGGAGAATCATGCTATTACCTTTGAGAAATTAATAATACAAACAAAAAATGCTTAACAGAAATAAACAGACTATTGCATCTGTTAGAACAGTGTGTGCAAAATTAGTATGTGGAATTTTAGGAATTTTTGTTGCCAACATACTTTAAAACTAAGAGAATCCTACAACTCTGGACCCTAGAAAAAATACTGCTTTAATCCACAAATAGTTTGAGATGGGATAGTCAACTCAATTCGATTGAATGGTAGGAGTTGTTTCCCCATTTGTTTTTTATACATATTTTACTTGTTTAAAGTAAATCTAAAGTATTTAATGGATCATAAGAAAATTTAACATACTTATTCCTCCAGTACCAACCCCTAGGTGGCATTTACTCTAAAAAAAATAAGTAAAAGCCACTGTGAAATTTGCACTTCAGTGCATATACGTATATTAAAAAGATAAGGTGAGAAATAAATATAATAAGGTACCGGGTAACTGTTGTATTTCGTGACTTAAATTCACAACACAAATAAACCGTGCAGATATAAAAAATAGGCCTCAAAGAAAAATAGTTTTGTTCCTGCTAACCAGATCAACCCTATTTTTGCCAACCAACTCTATGCATTTTTCCACACACACACACCCCGTCCAGATTTAATTTGATTCATACACAACAATATTAGACATCACAATGATTAAGATGCTTGTTATTTTTCCAAATATTTTTAAGTACCTAACTGACAGACTAGAAAGCATGATTCCATTATGGCTACCTTTGCACACTGCTCACTAATTGTGGTCAGCTACAAATTTACATAAAGTTATATCACACAAATGCAAATTATTTATTGTAATTTTAAAGAAAGCATACATCTAACCATCATATAACAATGTATTTATGAGTAATACTGACAAAGTCTTTTCCAAAGGAATACAATTATAACATGCAACCATTGTTCACTTCTAGTAAATGGGGGGGATGGGGATAACAGGAGTTTGTGCCATAATGGGAGGGATTGGTGGTGGAGTGGAGGCTAGGAGGATTTTTAGAAATAACACCAAGCCACTCTACCCTCCACTTCACCACCAATTCCTTCTTTTATAGCCCAAATCCCTGTAGACAAAATGAGGGGGAAAAATCTTTTCTGACTAAGCAACCCTATTTTTTTTAACCATGAAACCAGAAACATATTTTTTAAAGCCTAAACATGTCGTTTATCTACCTATGATAATTACAAGTGATGTGCATGTATGATGTATGCATTAAGTTTCACTAAACTAAATTTTCAAGTAAAATGTTTCTTCAATAATACTTACCCAATCATAATACCTTAGGAGAACTACCACAACCTTGCAAATCCCTCCCTCCCAACTCACATAGCTAACATTTTTAGCTATGTGAGCTAAATGCTGTCTGACCACATGTGGCAGTCAGACAGAGTGATCTTCCCTTGATATAGGATTGGTGCCAAATCCTATGTGTACCTCAGTTACTACGGGAGCAGAATGCATCCTTCATTATAGGATGTAACTGAAGGCAGGGTGGTAGGGTGTATCCGTATTATGATTGGGTAGGTATTATCAAAGAAACATATTATAATAGAAAAATTTGTTTCTTCTTCAAATATGTTACCCAATTATAATACTTTAGGAGAATAGGTAAGAGGTGGAGGAAGTTGCATTCCTTGCCCTGGAGAAAACATCAATGCCCAATAACAGAGTCTTCTCGTCATCAGTTACAACTAGCAAAGACAATGGAGCTTGTGAACGTACTTCATCATCTCTAGAAGAATGTGACAATGCTGATGCCTCTTGTACAATCTGAGATGTAGCTAGTGAAGACTGTCTAAAGCCTGTGCCAACCATACTAACAGATTATCCCGATTTGGATATGGTAACTTCCAGACTATCACTAAGTAAGTCCTCCCCTAGAATAGCATGTGAATGAGTTGATTCCATATCACT
Source organism: Margaritifera margaritifera (assembly GCA_029931535.1). NCBI lineage: Eukaryota > Metazoa > Mollusca > Bivalvia > Unionida > Margaritiferidae > Margaritifera > Margaritifera margaritifera. The sequence continues at coordinate 2,699,563 of JAQPZY010001626.1, read as the reverse complement.
TGGGTACTTGGGCACTAAAATGGGCATAGAGTGCCCCGAGTGTCTTGTGTCACTATAATTGGTATGCTGATCCATGAGAGTGCCAGTGTTCTGTTGTCGGGTAGGAATACCGGACAAAGACATTCCCTCCTTTGACTTTAAGATTAAGATCGACTATGATGTTGACCTGTTGCAATCTGATAGGTATGGCACAGTCCGACTGTGGTGGAACAGTGCCATTTTATGTTCCATGACTTTGTCCAGTTCTTTATGCTGAGGCAGGGTTATGGAATATTTGACCCAAAGAACAAGTCCTTACTTGCATCATGCGAGATAGTATCTGAGCTGCCTTGATTTGATCTTACTCATATGTAGCCAGTCGAACCCATGTGGTATCAGGCCTACTGGTTCCGCCTAAAATAGTTTGTCAAGTTCAGATGGCAATGGTGGAGCTGGGGCTGTAGCTGTTGCCAAAAGGGATCTGCTGGATCACTTATTGGGTGGTCAGCTCTCTGGTTGCGATACTCATTCAATGGGAAATTATTTACAGAAGTGACGTCAGCATCAATGCTAATTGCGTCCTTGTCTCTCAGAGTGTGTTTCTACACTTTTTCTTCTGTTTAGCTTGTGCTCCCTGTACTGAAGCCAATCGACTTCCAGTCCAACAGTGCTTATCGACATGTATTTTGGCAACCCATGCATAACAGACATGTACTATGGTTGTCATCCACAGCATTCCACTGTTTACATTTTTTGCACTAGTCCTGCCCATGGTCTAAATCTGTAACAAGAATTAGAACAGACAATATTATACAGGTGTAGTCAGCCATGCATCCTGCTTTATAAACCCAAGGAGTGGATGTCACTGGGCTACTACACTATATTGTGTGAACTTACCTGTGAGAAAGGGCCCACCTGGCAGATAAAGATATTGAAGCGTCACTTTCAATAACTATGAAGTGGACGCTATTATATAAAATATAAGTAAACTTACATGTAAGAAAAGCCCAAGTGACTGCCTATACAGTTAAAGTTACTGAAGCATTGCTTTTAGTAACTGCATTGTGGATGATATTATATAAAATACATGATGTAAACTTACCTGTAAGAAAGGACCAAGAGACTGCCCATACAAGAAAAATCAATGAAGTGTTTCTTTTAATAACCATGAAGTGGACGCAATGACTATAAAATATCTAAGGAAAACTTACCTGTATGTATCCAACCAAAGTGGAAATTATACAACGATAAGTGTACAATGTGAACGTAAATAACTGCTGCAACCCTGAGTTTTCATAGCACAAACATTACTTGCACAACACAATAACGCTATTAATCATAGTACAAATGCCCCAAGCCAAGAGCCACACTAGCAACCCAAGCAGGTAAGTACAGACAGGCACCTATGTTTACAACAAAGTTGTAATTCCACAATGGATAAAAAAAACTTTGTCCATGAAAGAAAGGAGCAAGAAATTTTTTTAAATATAGATGGAGTATCCTCCCTGAGAAAAGAAAACTCCTCCAACTTGCTCTAATGTTGAATATCTTCCAAAATTCTTGAAGATAGTTTTGTGAGGTCTCTCAACAGGAGAGAGCGTGCTACTCGGCACAAGCTAAAGTAGTAATTGCGTTACAAACGGGATTTGGTGCCAATCCCTGCATCAAAGGGAGATCACTCTGACTGCCACATATGTGGCCAGACAGCATTTAGCACTTATACCTAAAAAAAGTTAGCTGGGAGGGTTGGATCTGTGAGGCAGTGGTAGTACTCCTAAGGTATTATGATTGGGTAACATATAATAGTATGCCACTCCCAGGAAAAACAAAAGCAGAGGTCAAAAGTTCATGCAATCCAGCAAGTGATTGAATTGGTCAGTAACAAAATTACACAAGGTTCAATTTATGAATGGTAGCTATGGTAAAAACACAACCGAATCAAAGGTGTTAAATTGAAATATGAATACTGTGGTATCACTAATTTTCGTGGGGTACCAATGTTCATGGATTTTGTTGTTGCCCCAAACCACGAAATTAGAGTCCCAACGAAAAATTAGCCACATATGATGAAGAAGCCCACCCCCAGCCCATTTTCTTAATGTGCTTCATTCCTAGATATCAACAAAGCTATTTTAAAAATAAACATTATTTATGTAATCTGGTAATCAAATATTAGCTTTTACATTAGTGTTTTATTTTAACCCTTAAAAAAAAAAGAATTATAAAGCATTTTCTCTTGTTTCAGTTCACACATATCTATGTGGTATCCAGTAGCTGTAATTTCTAATCGCTGCCTTAAATCGATAATATGTTGCGAGGTAAGTAAGAATAGAGAAAGAGCATAAGGTATTCAAAGAATAGTATAACTGAAAATGAAAGAAAGAATACAAAATGTAGTATATGAAACTTAGATTTAATACTTATTCAAACCAATTATTCATTTAAGTGAAACTGTTGACAAAAAAATTTAAATCCTTATGGAAACACGTCTTATTTTGACATGGCTTTAAAACACAGGGAATTATTGCCTGATGCACAATTAATAATGAAACACTATGTATAGACACTAATTACAGCAGAGTATTGAAGCTCACACTTCATTGATTTTTGGACAAAACCACCAAATCAACATTGTGTCAATCAAGTCTGCTGGTACACACAAATGTTTGTCAGGTAAATAATCCTGAAATTGTTGAATTAAATAAGTCCAGCATTATCAAAGCCACGGATAATTAGGTCCAATCTTTCACACATTTTCACCTGAGCTGCAATTATCATTCAACATGAATCAGCTTGATTGACGAGGTTTTAAGGTCTCCATGACCTATTTAGCATACCAGTTGTGGAAATGTGATTTTAATTCTTCTTTGTAGTCTTTATTTATTGTAAAGTCTAATGCTGACACTGCTTGCTAACTGCACTAAGCAAGGGGCAGCTGGTCATGTGTTTGATTCACATGTGGAATGATGACATTATCTAAACCGACAAGGATCTAAGTTGAATTTTACCACTCTAAAGCCACTGTGTTAATGCCATGGTCATCAGAAAGTACTTATGGTGCAACTTTATGGACAGTGTTTTGAGGAAGAAATCATACACATGTATTTAAATAAAAGTTTGGTTATACAGTTGTGTACAGCAATAGATAGAACAGTAGATGTCTCATTTTACTGCCTTAATTGTTAAATCATGCAGCATATTGGTTTTGAAATTTACAACTAAATGAAATAATTGTTTCACACATTTATTTTCTGAAATTTTTCACTTATTTATTTATTATTCATATTTCAAAAATGCAGGAGAATATAAAATAATCTGTCTTCATTTTATTTGGAACTGCAGGAGTTTGAGTCCAAATTTGATAGACAGCACTCTGATGTGATGGAATTAAAGGGAGATCTTGACCACCCTAGTCGATGATCTTATCATCTACATTGATTGAAGGTATGCATTTATCACCTTTATCACAACTAACACCTCCACACAACAACCTTATCATCTACTTATCTCAAGATCAAAGCTGCAAGTTTGTTGCATTGATACATAATGTTACCTGGTAAATTATGTGTATGAAAAATGTTATAAAACACTGGTCACTTTGATTGATGGATATATAGTCTAGTCTAGTAATAATTTTGACATAGAAATTGTATTTTTCTGCAATAGAATATAAAGATTTGCATGGAATATATAGTCAGAAATTATTTGAAATATTTTGGAGTTGTCATTTCCAGGTACAGTATTTATTTATTTAGTTATTAATTATATGATGAATCTGTTGCAGGTATGAAAACTTCAATCAGAGCCCCCTGAACTCTTTTCAAGCCTTTAACTACAAGGAGTTTCCAGAGGAGAGGTGTAAACTGTCTACTTATGGGAAAGATGAAGTTCAGCAGCTGTTGGATCACTTTGCCCCACTCTTCTCTACAGATCATGATACAATCCACAAACAGTACATCAATTTAAAGGCAAAGCTGAAGACCTACAAAAATTCAGAGATCCCAAAAGCAAAGGTGTATGCCACAATCATCAGAAATTCCACACCTGAATATGATGAAATTGTAAAGTTGCTGGAAATAATGCAAGTTGTGAGCCCCCCTACAGCAGAATGTGAAAGAGGGTTCAGCCTTATGAACAACATCAAAAGTATAAAGAGAAATCACATAAAGCAGGACACACTTCAGATGCTAATGAACATCAACACTGCTGATCCAATGAATAAAAAGGACATTGAGAGAGCAATTGGACAATGGTTGACATCTGGACCTGGAGGAAAACATTGTTTTACATGAATATTTTGAGATCTGAATAAACATACAAGTCAATTTAATATGATTTTGTTTATTTTTCATATTTAAAGAACAGCAATTGCAATGTGCAACGTCGAGTGAAAAATAATATTAAAAAATAGGGTTCTTTTGGGCACATGATATTGGAGTCAGGGCTTGTGGATTTTGAGTCAGGGCTTGTGAATTTTTTCAAGGCACCAGCCCTAGGTCTGTGTCTGAAATTTTTTTTCTTTGAACACTGTTCACCATGCACAATTTTGTGGCTATTTCACAAAAATAACACAAAACAAGAAGGCCCAAGTCATCCTGAGATCACTCACCTGAATGACCTAGACAATAAAGCCAAATGCATACCTGCCAACCCCTACAGAGGTATAAGCGTAACTTGACTGGCAAAAAAGCGTAATCTGAGCAGAAAAAGCGTAATCTATATATTAAATGCCATAATTACAATAAACTGTATGAAAAAGGTACGTTTAGTTTTGCTACTAACCTGGATCTGCATCTGGTTAAAGTTCTTGTCACAAATGGGCAAAATCCACGTGATTTAGGATCAGAACACAAACCACAAAACATATTGGCAAATTATATATACACAACACTCACTTTAACTAGTCCACGTGTCTAACTTTCCCTGAGTGATCGTAAAATCAACTCCACAAATTCTGGAACGATCATTATCATGTGCTCAACCCGAGTGTTGTATTACTCTCTCATGTTAATCTTTCTAAATTTGTAAAGCACTATTGATTTGTCTTTTTTTCTGATCCGACATGATTTAAAGTTTAAAAAGATCCATCTTCTCTAAATTTTTCCAGTCATATATAATATCCGCGAGTCCTGTCGATAAAGCCTGTTTCACTTTACATCTACCGCCATTTCTGTAAAAAGTATAGACTGGACCGCTAACATATTCAGTATATTAATATAATGAATCTGTGAAACAATTTTATAATGAAAAAACCCATCTGTTTTCTTGGAAATGGGTCACATACAGCTGCTATAAATGGAAAATAAGGAAAGTACACAGAAGATCTATAACAAATGTATTCTTACGCTATTCTTAAGCAGCAATCTTCTTTTTTTTTTTTAGAATATTCTCAGATTTATATAATGTGTGAGATTAAAGAGATGACAATAAAAATGACAAACACAACTGTTTATTGCTTTATTATTTTTTTTTTAATGTTCCAGAAAAGCGTAATCCATACACAGGCAACGTAAGATGTAATTAGGTGAAAAAAACTTAATGATTACGCCAAAAGCGTAATTGTTGGCAGGTATGCATATGTAATAATAACTGGTCTGACAATCAGGATTGAAAAATCTCAAGAAAGTTTATCCCCATAAAAATTGGTAAAAAGTGGCACTTTCTTTGGTCTTTTCTTTGTTTTGAAGATTCATGTAAAGATTTGTCTGCTTTTACTAACTGCAGGGAAATCTCCAAGTGAACTGACATACACTGAATGGTAAAAGACAAAAAATGAAAGACTGTGATGTCATGATGCTCACTGAATGGTAAAAGACAAAAAAATGGAAGATGTTGATGTCATGAATCTCTCCGCAGAATTTGGTCAAATTATGTTCAGTGTTTTCTGCGAAAAAGTTATGTGAAGATTGTTTCTATATTTGGAAATGGTGGCCATATTTTGAGGATGGATCAGCATTATTTTTACTGAACAGCCTCGATGCCAGAAAGCAGAATTAAATATAGCATCATTTGTACAAACTTGAATAGCCTTGATGCCCGAATGGAGAATTAAATGTGGTATAAATCTGATTTGCCATTTTTAAGTCATGTGAAGGTTTCCTGAGTTTAGATAACTAAGGCCATATTTTATATCAGATCATAATTTGTACCAACCTGACAGAACTTGATACCAGGATGCTGTCAAATTCTGTCAAGCGGTTTCTGATAACAAGTCAGTCGTTTTATGTTTTTCTATTGTTAGTCATGGTGCTATATTCAATAGCAGATTGGCATCATTTGCACATAATTGAAAGGTAATAATGCCATGATGGTGATGAATCTGGTCAAATTTCATTGAGCAGTTTTGGAGCAGCTGAAAATAAAAAGTATTGACAGACACACAAGGCAAAACTGACACAGGATCATATGATAAGCTCATCTTGACTTAGAGCCTGTTAAGCTAAGAATGCACACATATATTAAGTCTGACCTTTCAGCAACTGCCAGCAGTCTCTCTGGTCTAAATGTACCCTCAGTATCTATGTACAAAGCCTTCCCCTCTCCACCTCCCATATCTATTGGAAGCTGGAAACATGTAAATGAATAGTGATTGTACAATTCAAGCAGAAACTTTTTTTTTTTTAAAAACAAACATACAGATATGTGTAATTATGCTTCAAATTTTGTATAAATGGTGGTTACATAGTATAATATCAAAGAAGTATGATTATTAAAGTTTTATACATAAGCTTCAAAAATTCATAATTGTTTTAATATCCAGACTTAATGTCAAGTGAGCAACAAAATCTGATGTGTAAATCAAATTTGGAAACACAGGTACCATTTACTACTAAGAATTTTCTCATACAACCTCAGAGATGCTGCCCAGATTTTATCTAAAGGGGAGAGCTCCCACCTTGTCACCAAAATAAGCGGGAAGCAGGAAAAGAAAAGGGGGGGGGGTCAGACATATTCACCTAACACTTAAATATCCGTCTCTCTTTCTTCCTGCTCCAATCTGTTCAAGCTCTATTGAAATCAAAATCCTCAAAAGTTGTCTCCTCAAGTTGTATAAGCATTAATCTGCTGTTTTGAGCTTAATCTGTTCCTTATCTGTTTATGAATATTGTTCTGTGCTGAGAACTCCCATTCACAGTCTTCTGTCTGAAGGGGCATATGCATAACTAGCTTAGCCAGCTTGAACAAGTTGGGAAACTGTTCTTTATGGTTATGTACAATTTTCCACAGCTCATAGGTATTGTTTCTTGAATATCTCTGCTCAAATTTTTTTTTCACTAACATGAGCTCTGCCAAAGTTCACTTTCTTGAATCAGTGCTTTGCTTTGCCGACTACTATGCTAGATTTCTTATCTGTTCCATAATGCTGTATTAGGGTTTTAAATCCATCAATGCCATAGTCTGCTTGTTCAGACAAATGTATTTGATCCAATAAATATCCTTACTTTTTAATTTCTTTTCAGATTCTTATTTATTCACTTTATTTTAACCCTTAGAGTGCTATATAGTTTTGTAGCACAAGATCCCTCAGAGCTGAATTGTATGATTAAAAAAATGAAAATTGTACTCTACTTTAAATTGCCTGTATTTTAATTAGGTTTGATATTCTGCTTTTCTACATTTAATTTCACAATACCGCTGAATAAGGGGTTGACCGGCATGCTGTTTTTTGTCATCCAGCATGTACATCAGACTCATATTCACATCATTTTTGAGTTCAAAATCACTCACTGGTATTTCCAGTAGCACTTTCTCAGCTCCAATAATCTGATATGCTTCAAAACTTTCAAAATCATCATCATCATCATCACTATCATCAGTCAGTATTTGCCAAACAAAATCGTCATCTGAAGATAAACTACGTCAGGAGTCAGCCATTTGGGGTTTTCTAGTTAGCCCGTAATTTAAACAAGCATTTGTAAAACTTCCTTGATGAATGAAAAACTACAACAGAATGCTTGTTCCAGGGCCCAATGTGATAATCAAATTTAGTTTAACAATACTTCATGTCAAGCCGAAGTACCCAGATGTGTAAACAGTTGCCTATCTGAAAAAAAGACGTATGTTGCAACAAGCAATATGAGACCTCTACCGGTGGTGCAACTTATGTCACGACAAGCACTTTACAGGTTAACAGTTAAATAAAAAATTATATACTGGTCAGAGTACATTTTTATATGCACAACTTGAAACTAATTTAAGGGAGTTCTTGTGCATCACTGCTCTCCAAGTGCACTAATTCTTACAAATTTTGCATGATTCATGCTCTCATGTGTCCTGGCAGCATTTCTGTACCTACACCAGAAACATCAGTGTTTAGTATTTTATCCTTACCACCAGGAAGCAATGTATCGATAATTTGATCATTCAATAGATGAACCAATCAGAAGTTGATATTAAATTATTTGAAAACTTGACTGACTTGGTATCTATCCCTACAGCCTCTCTTAACTTTAATGATGAACACAATCTTGAAACAGCGATAGCTTTTTGCTCTTGGGTTTGGTTTGGTTTAGTTTGATATTTTATAGCACAGCAACACAAGTAAGTTATTTAGTGCTAAGGCAACTAGAATCAAGTGCCTTGCCCAAGGACACGCCAAAGTAGCCAACACAGGCTAATCTGATGGTGGGATTCTAACCAGCACCCCTTTTGGTCATGAGTCTCTTACAATCATCTCTTACAACATGCAGGACGGTGCATGGGGCCTATTCTACATCCCAAGTCTGAGAAATTCCTGTCACAAACAGCATGAAAGCATTTATTTTATTTACATGAATACTGCATTATTTAGGTTCATATACCTATATAACTTTTCTATATGTAACACATAAAATAACCTCATGATGTCACAAACAAAATTGTGATGTTATGCAAGGCAAAGACATAATGACCAAGGCATCTGAATGTATTTCAACATCATTTCACAACACAATTCATCAGTTTGTAAAGAAAAAAATAAATAAAACAGAATCTTACATTGCTGCTTATTTCAAATGAAATTTATGAAACTCCTCTAATAATTTTAATTTTTTGCTTATAGTCTTGCAAAAGACAAATCATTTAACTTGTTTCATAAATTTATTTCGAAATGAAGACTTGTGTAAGCTCTTATATTTCCTGATGTTATTAACTTTACGTAAAATAAATAGGAAATTAACGAGTTTAGAATTTTAATGCAAAACTGTGGACAATGTCCAAGAAAAATGTAGTATTTTTTGGGTGGTGGTGGTGAGGGTAAACTATTTTAATAATGTAATACTTACCTGTCACTATTGCCTTGCTTACCTTTCAGGATAGTAAGTCCCCTCATCTGAGCTCATAATTCCAATCTCTCATTATGAACGTTCTATAAATCTAGAATAGAGAGAACCTGGAATCAGTCTGACTACCATGTCATCAGCTCATGTGGGATACTCTTCCTCTCCGACTCGGATCCAAACTAAGCTTTGGTCATCAAAGCAGGGTAAGAGGAAAGACAGGTAAGTATTACATTATTAAAATTAGTTTACCCCCCCCCCCCCATTTTACATTTTAATAGCAGTACAACAGTACCTGTCACTATTGTCTTGCCAAATTTGTCAGTTTCAAGGAAGGCTGATGGCCTCAAAAAAACTAACAAAACTAATATACTTACCATTACAGTAGGTGTGTCCACTACTGGAAATTGGCAGCAGATTGGGCCACTTTTGTGCCATAACTATTGGACCCAGGGAAAATATTCCTTAGGTATGGTGCACCAAAGAATGAAGGCTTAAGTAGGAGAAGTGGTATGAGACTGCCAAAACTTGGCTCTCGTAACATCCTCCAATGACAAATGTTTAAAACAGGCAAATGAAGTAGCAAAAGCCCTGACTTCATTAGCTTTAATTTTCATGAACAAAAGGTCCCTCAGAGTGACTAATAAGCCCTCTTTATAGTGAGAACAATTCACCTGGCAATGGTGGATACTGACATATCATCGGAACCCTTAATAGGTAGGAAGAGAAGTGGTGTTGAAATTCTGACCACAATGCAATCCAAGCAGACAGGGGATCCTTGTGCGTTTTTCCAGTTTTCCAGAAGGAGAAACTGGAGAGGGCGCATATACAGTCTTTATAGGGGAACCACGCCCGCCAGAGTTCAAGATCCCTAGACAGGATAGATACAGGCCAGCCAATGAGGTCTTGGCTTGAAGCGCTGCCAAAGGGGCCAGGATTCTGTCTACCCTGACCAGTGGTTGTCGAGGAAATTCATCCCCACATAAACGTAATCTTGAGAAGGGAATAGCTCCAATTTCTCTAGGTTCAGAACGAGTCCTAGCTGGGTCAATGTGGACCAGCAGCAGACAGATCTCGCATGAGGGACCATTGTGCATTACCCAGTAGTCGAAATACTGGAGGAAGGGGATCCCCAGAGCTCTCAGATCACGGCAACTACTCCCAAAGTTCTGAAAGCAGAAACTAGGCCAAATGGCAAAGCTCAAAACTGTAAACCTCCTGGTCCAGGCAAAACCAGAGGTATTTCATGTGAGGAGGAAAAATTGGGATGTGCAGGCACACATATTGAAGGTCAATGGAGACTGCCCATTTACAGGGCCTTGTAGCATTCCTGACTGAGGTGGTAGTCTCCATCTTGAATGGTTCCTCCTGAAGAAACATGCATAGGGTAGAAAGATCAACGATAAACTGAAACTTTCCATTTCTTTTTTAGAGACCAGGAAACGCCGGGAGTAGAAAGCCAGAGACTGGTCATTTGCCACCCTCTCTACTGCGCCCTTCTACAGAAGGGTATGCACCTCTTGAACGGGGGTCCTTGCTAGGAAAGGATGTTCCCGGAAATGAAGCCTGTATCCTTCCTTTAGTATAGAAAGGACTTCTGTTATGCCCAACCTAACTTCTGAACAGTGTGCTAGCCGAGTGCTAACGGGGATTCCGGGAATAGGGATGCATGGCAGGAGAGGGTTCAAGTCCCTAGGGCCACCCCCAGTTCCTTGGTAAAGTGGGAGGAGTCCATAGGCTTCCTTCATTGACCCTTCCTGCCTTCATCTAGCAAAAAAAAGGCAAGAGGGAGGCTTGAATTGGTGTTACTGCCTGGAATGTTGAGGCTGCATCCTTTAAAGAACTTTGAGGAAGACCCCATGTGGGGTGGTCAGGATGGGAATGCTTTCTGGCAGGTTTCAATGGGCCAGGAGCAGTTGCAAGGGACTGGTGCTGTTGATTCCTCAGGTCCTGAGATGTCATGGAGTGAATGAGACCTCAGAAGAGAGTCTATGCCTCCAACAGAGCAGCCCTAAGACGGTTCTTACTGTGATCCAGTAAGACCTTTAATATGTCCAGTGCAACATCCCTGCGGAGGTGGAGCAGCTGCAGTGATAGTGCCATGAACATTGGAAACTGCCTCCAGCAAGCACTGCAGCGTGGCTGGAGACAAAGATTCCTTCTTCAGAAGACTGAAGGAAGCTGCTGAAAAAAGATTGAAATGCAAGGGTATGGTTACTAGCATGCAAGGTTTAAGCTGGAAGGTGCCCCAGCATCCAGAAGGGGGGGGGGGGGGGGCGTGGGCTTAAGAGGTCAAGCAGGAGAGCAAACACTGAAGCTGGATGCTGAAACCAGTGCTTGCAGTGAAGCGGGTGGAACAGACCACTACTTTCATATTCTGAAGAATTCCTGGACATTCAGAAACCTTTGTGAAAGCTCTGTCACCATGGTCACCGGGGTGAGTAAAAGGAGACTTGGTTGCGATGCAGCTCCCAAGAGTATCTCCAAACTGGAGGAATTTCTTCTCCTTCTTGCCCGAAGGCTTGGGACACAAATCTGGGTGGAGAAGATGGTAAACTTCATTTACTGCTTTATCAAAAGATCAGATCTCTTCCTCCTCCTCCACCTTCACCGACAGGTGGGACGAGAAAGGGGCTCAAAGGAAGGAGGAGGGACCATCTTAGCCTGTTCCTCGGTGAAATCATTCGAGTCCACCAAAAACCAAAAGTATGTCATCATTATGCTTCCATCCTGCAACTCCTCATGGGGAGTGGTGGGACTACCCATACTAACAGGCTTTTTAGGAGGATGGTAAATGTTTCCTGTCCATCCTACAGTCGTATCCATATTCCACAACTGCTCATGGGGAGTGGCAGGACCGCCCTTACCTTTAAAGATGACGTGAGGGGAGGACCCCTCCTTTTTGTATGGCTCTACAAGAGCAGAAGATATAGTTTCGTGATCTGCCACATCTGAACTGCTCTGAGGCCAAGGAATGGGCATCCATGGCGCCAATAATGGGAAGGAAGATTCGCTTCTCTGTAATGAATGTCCCCACATCCTGTAGGGATTGAAAGGGAACATAGGAAAGTTGGACAAGTATGCGCTGACTCCCTATCCCCATTCCGCTGATTGGATAACATTGACCGGTGACTGGTGCCCCATTCAGGCAATGATGCTTTGATGGATGAGCCTCCATTGGACAAACCAGAGTAATATTGCTGCTTTCCCTTCTCAGGGATGCACGACCTGGTCTCTGTTGGCTTGACAGGGCATCTGCCCCTGCCCCCCCCCCCCCCGCTTCCGGATAAAGTACTGCGATACTTCACGGGCATTACGTCTTTCGACTTCGTGAGAGACAGTTCCCATATCCTCATGGGATTGAGGAGTGATTGGTCCCACACTCTCCTGGGAGCAAGATCTCATACCCTCCTGGGATCAAGGAGATGAGGATCCCATATTCTCCAGCAATCAAGGAGGATAGGGGGAAGAGGGGCATTTCTTCCTACCTTTATAGAATTTCTGACTCTTGGCCAGGTCCCAAATATCATCTGGCCATAAAGATGCACTTGGTACAAGATAAACATAAGGGGTAAGAATCCCACAAGACTTTTCTGTGCCCACATTTTGTGACATTCCTGAAAAGAAAAGTATGTACTGTAGAAGCTAGTACTCTCTAAAAGAAAAAATATGATACAAATATCTGATTTCGATATTTATACTGCTGACGCAGAAAAATCAAGTTATTTTAACACGACTGTTAAAATCATACTGCCTAAGCTAGTAACTATTTGCAGCAGTGCAATAAAAAAATTTGATGCAACAATAAAAAATGTACCACTTAAGTGAGTACTTATTCGAAGCAGTACAATAAAATTATCTGATGGAACAATTGAGTACTGCCTAAGTGAGTACTTATTAGAAAATGTACTGACGAAGCAGCGCTATAAAATTATTTCAATGCAGTAAATGAGCATACTGCCTATAGCAAGTACTTATCAATCATTCAATTTCCAGAATTGATCCACAAAACAATCAAGGTTATTAATTATTAAATTGCCACATTTGATGAACAAAGGAAACTAAGATTCCAGAGCCACAAAAGGGTAGTGATACTTAACCTAGGCAAAAAATGAGTACCACCAAAGCAAATGCTAAATAAGATTCCGGAACTACCACACAGGAGGAATTGCTTACTCTAGCAGCAGGTAAGGGAAGGGAAAGGACAGAGAAGAGTTCCACTAGACAAACAAGGTGCAATAAAGTCCCCTAAACTATCACGAAAGCTAAAAACACAATCCAATAATGCAAGGACTGAGGGGATAATCACTCAATTAAAACAGAAACTTTGAATAATTTGCGTACAAATGTATTTAACATGTAAACAAAGGCAATTTTCTGACAACAAATTGCACATGACTTAGCATTACATGCGTCCAGGGAAAAAAGGAAGAGTATACTGCATGAGCCTATGACATGGTAGTGTCTGGTTCTGGGTTCTCTTTGTTCTAGATTTATAAAAAAGTTCCATACATTGGGAGATTGGAATTATGAGCTCGGGTTAAGGGACTTGGCATCATGGAAGGTAAGCAAGACAATAGTGATCAGTGTTGTATTACTGCTATTAATATTAATGTTTTCACCTACCAGAGATGAGGTTTTGACCTGTATGGTAAAAACTTGGACAAGATTTAAAAAAAAAAAAAAAAAAAAAAATTTATAGATTTTTTCTGTTCAAAGATGCTCATGATGAATTCTACACCCCCCCCCCAAAAAAAAACTCACCTGACATGTTACTGCTAATGTATGACACAACTGTGTTTTTCCTGTTCTGAACTCTCCAAACATCTCTGTGATTGATCCTGTCTCAATCCCACCTGATCATAAAAATAAGACAAAAATTACTGTTATACATCAATATTTAATTCCTTATTACAAAATTTGCAACCAAAGATTGTTAATGGACTGAATCTGTATATAGAAATAACAAAAAATCTGACATACAAAACTCTGGTAATTTGTATGACCATGTGGAAGAAATATATTTGAAAGAACATACTTCAGGATCTTTTAACTGCCTAAATGAAAACTTTTAACTTTGTTAATGCAATGTCATTCAACCAAATAAGGTAGGTCACTGGGCCCCCATTTTTTCTGAAGCAGTTAAGAATGATCAAAGTGAAACTGTAATAAAGTTCTACAGTCGCACTATGCACACAACATAAGATGCAAGAAGTAAATATTTCTGCACAAGAGAAATCTTGAGAATAATGCCAAAATGCATAAGTGTATCTGTACTTCTTAACTGAGGTGCAAGTAAACAAAACAGTCTAAAATTTAACCAAACTTTATTGGAAAATATGAAGGAAAAAAACCCAGCCTTTTTATGGAAATAACTATTAGAGTGGAAAATGTTCATAATTTTTTAATCTCTAATAAGAAGACTTACCTTGGAGAAGCTTGTCCAGCTCTTTGGATCCTGTGGTTAGCTGAATTATCTCCGATCTCTTTTGGTGGAACTCTGTAGCTGTTGTAAATCCCATGGGTACCAGTTTGGCTGCTTCAGCCTAGGGGATGTAAAAGAGAACTATGCATTGCAAATCATGTTGATAATGAAACTAGTTATAAAAATATATTTGGATGAGAGCCTTCCTGATCCAACACAAACTGCACTTACTGAAAATGTCACATCACATTGGCTGTATAGTTGGATAAATTAATTTAACATTACATATAATCACTGATAAACTGTCCTATGTATGACTGTAGTAAGAACAGTTGGCCATGGCCTGCATGTCAAGTCCACCCCCAAGCTAAATTCTAAAATCTGAAGAGCGTGCAATAAACTGGTACTAAAAGAAAATTAAGTAAACAACTTTAACATTTAGGTTAATCTAGGTTGTGGATGGATGAATGGATGGACACGCAAACTGATGCCAAAGTGATTGCTATATCGAGCTTCCACGAATGCTGGCTCAACTAAAATATGTCTAATCCTTGTGTTCCTTGTAATTAATAAATTCTGCCATAAACAAATGCATTTTACCGATCCCAACTTAAATTTTATAAACATTTGTCACTGGATAAGAACAACATCAGTATTCATACTATAAATATTTTGAAATTTCTATTCCACCATTCAAGACATCTGGTCACCAAATCCCTCAACATATACTTCATATTTGTTTCCATGAGATGATATATATGCTCTTTCATACATTGATATTTTTGGCCTTGAACAAGTAGATCTAACTTTCATTGTCCAACTGACTTGGTTAATCTCTTTCACTCCTTGATTGAACATAATTAAGGTACTTAATCCTGCTTTACATAACTGCCAAGAAAAGTTGATGGCAGGATGCGCCTTATTCCATCAAATAAGGACAGGATAAGTGTACCTGCTGTTTCTATGGAAAAAGAAAAGGAAAAGTAATTAACATATACACAATCATAAATTAATTGCTCCTCATCAATGATCCAAATGGTTTGGTTTGGTGTTTTCACAACACATCAACACTTTGAAGGTTATATGGTGTCGAGGTAAGTAGAGTAAGGTGTCTTGCCCAAGGACACATGGTAGCCGATCCAGGTTGATCGAATGGTGGGAATCAAACCCAGACAATTCTGACGACGAGCTCAATGCTTTGACCACTGAGCCACAGTGGCTCCAATCCAAATGGAAAACTTACCAATCTTTATCTGAAAACTATGTGTATATCACTTTGTTAATTACTTTTGTACCAGCTGTTTGTCAGAGCCCTAGCTGAGGGAGGTGTTTGTCACTACATGACATACTGTAAATCTGAAATATCAGTTGTTACAACTAGTGGTTGAATGTAACAAAAGAAAGAACGACTCAAACAAGCTTTCACAATTTCTCAAATACAAATTTAATTTCCTAAAATATAATATATTTTAAACAAACAAAGTGAAAGAATTAAAAATAACTTACAGTTAAGAATCTCCTTAATTAGTCCTAAATTGTTCTAATTCACTAATCCGGAAGTTAATCCAAAGTATTCCGAATGAGAACAATAGTGTGCTTGTACCAACAATTTTCAGTTCTAAAGCCAAAATATTAATTCCAGGTAAATTCCAACAGAGTTGAATAATGTTCAGATCTTTAGTACATAATCCAAAAAGTACTATTTAGAAATAGGATTTTCCACTAAGCTGAATCACAAACAATAAATAAGCCTCCTCTCTCTTTTCTATCTGAAGTAATAATGAAGAATGAAGGAGCAGTGAATAAAATCTAGTTTTATAGCCTGTTACTGTGTAAAAGAGAATAACCCTTAACTCTGAAACTACGTTCTAAAACAATTCCATCTTCCTGTAAACATCTTTTACTGAACCAATCAGAAACTAGGTCGCGCATGTTACTGCTAAAAGTGCCTTCGCACTACAATTATAATACCTTATTCCAAATCAACAAGACGTTGACATGGGATCCAGGTCATGAATCAGCACACGCTACTCACAATTGTTGTGTTAAGTTGACCGACATAATTATTGATTTTCTTAGAGAGAAGCGATGACTCATGTGGCATTTCGTAAACAATGTATACAATAGCATAGACTACTGAATTAAAGAATTATAATACAAAATGTCATAAACTAAATGAAAACTATATTATAATTTAAAGATGATACATAATTCTGTAACACAGTTGAGAAATTAATTATGTTGTTTAATGAACATCCATAAAATTAAATCCACCACAAAAACAGTATTGTACATTGGGTGCTATGGTAACATTTTAACCTCACAAAATCATCTGTGTACTACCAAACTACAAAATTGTATTCCTACAAATATCTATGATTTGACAGTATGCAAATCCACGTTTATATAACTTAATCATTTACGGTCAAACCTTGCAAGTATCTTCAGTATATAGACCATGCTGTTTAAGTATGTCTGCAATTTTTTAACGCACATTTTCATATTTATAAAAGTTGGTATGATAGTACATAGAAGAAGCATAGTCAGTAAGTCAACTGGGAAAACAGATGATAAAAATGTGAAATGTGCTGGTACTAAAATCAGCCATCCTGAACCTACCATTATTTTGTCAGCTTTAGCCTCACTGATCCCCTTCACAGCTAGCAAGTTCTTTTTGGGAGCATAGGCTACAGCTTCTACTGTATAGAACCCTGCCTCTTCCAACTTTTTGATATCTGTGGCACTGATCCCATTAGCCTGAAAACATCAACAAATTACAATTGTTGTATGTACTGGATATTTGTGTACATGTTAAACACATTTTGCAAAATAAACAACTGGAGTCTTTAACGTCTATTTCAACAAGAGGTAGAAGTGAGCCTAAGCTCACTCTCCTGGCTGAAATCTACCTAAAAGTCAAATGCAGGGCAGTCAATCATAAAATCTGGGTTTGTATGATGCTTCAGCATTCTGATTAGCAGCCACCTGCCAGCTGAAAAACCTACTTTTACAGACTGTAACTATGTAGCCATTTTTTTTTATAGAAGAGTAACAATTTTACACAGTTGCACTGATACAGTCAAGTACTTTTGAATTGAGACAGATATATTCTAAAGATTTGTTTTTATTGGTCTTAAGAGCACTTTTAACACATTATTGACTATATCATGCCAAGGAAATGGGAGTTAACTGACATCCCCAGGAACACACGAAGGCAGCTGACCCAGACTGGCCTGGGTGGGTATCGAACCTGCAATGCTTGGATTACAAGTCTGTTGCTCTACCAACTGAGCTACTGCAAAAGATGAGAAGGCTGATGCTCAGTGATATTTAAAGATATTTCTTTTTTTTAGTAACAGCAGCAATACTTGAAGATGGATTGGCATTTGTACCAACCTGAAAGGCCTTCATGCCAGGATGCTTTGTGTGCCAAATTCTGTTCAGTAGTTTATGAAAATAAGTCATTCAAAATTACTTCTTTTTATACAGAAACAGCCATATTTGATCACAGATTTGCATCATTGTACAAACTTAAAAGGGCTTTTATACCAAAATGGTTTGTCAAATTCTACTCTGTCTTATTTTTTAAAGAAGTGATTGAAACGTTTTTCAAGTTTTAGTAAAGCACTCATTTAAAGGCAGATCAGCATAATTTGTATAAAATTAAAAGGACTTTAAACTTTCCGTCAAATTGATCAAATTCTGTTAAGTGATTTTGAGAGGTCATTTAAAGGTTTTTCTACTTTTAGTAACAGTGGCCATATTTGATCAAGGCTGTACAAACTGGATTCCAGCAACATCAGGGACCAGTTGATTTTTTCACCAGACAAGTGCCTCAAGGCAAGCATTTACTCCTGGGTAAATTCTATTTGTCAAAAACAAAAAGTCCTAATATAATTTGCCAGATTTACACACTGCTCTTTCTAGTTTAGTCATCTTCTGGCTTAGCATTTTCCCTCTCAACCATGCTCTTATTAGCACAGCGTCTGGAATCGACTCTTAGTATGTGCCAATATGGCACAATGAAATCAATCAGAATACCACTCTGCCATTTTTGCCAAACTTGAGAATAATTATTTTTGGCTCATGGAAAGGGATGAGCGATGTTCTTACAGTGCTGAAATGTGACTTTCCAAATATTGACGAAAGACAGGTTTACAAAGAATGACTTTAGTTAGTGAAATTGGAATAAAATAAATATTTTACCAAGCCAGTCAAGTCAGCCAATAATTAGTGATATGTTTGGGGTCAGATTTCATGTAAACTGCAGGCAAACATACTGTAGTATCATTTATTTTCATAGGTCTCAATTTTTCGTGGTTTTGTACAAAAAAACAACACAACAAAAAAAGACTTTCATGGGTACTTAAATTCAAGGTTTTGCCTGTCAAAGTTTGCATATTGTTAGGTATTCAATTTCATGGATTAACCTTTACAAATACCCCAAATAAAGAATACAAAAGAACAAAACTATGATGACAACCAGCAGCAGTTGCTTTGATGGTTAAATCAATACTACAACTTGTATGAGCACAAATCAAACACGTCAAGATCAATCACTTACACTCAACATCAAAGAGAGCCGACACTACCAACAACACTAAGCTAATCAGTTATTAAAGTACATGTGTATGATCTCTTCCTTAAAACACTGTTCATAAAGTTGCACCATCAATTACTTTCTGACCACCATGACATTAACACAGTGACTTGAGAGGTAAAATTCAACTTAGATCACTGTCGATTTGGATAATGTCATCATTCCACATGTGAACCAAACACATTACCAGCTGCCCCTTGCACAATGCAATTAGCAAACAGTGGCAACATTTGATGTTTTTAGAGTCCATCAAAGTGCAAAGATGCCAACTAAATTGAAATACAATGGAATCACCCCTTTTTTTGAGCCCACCTTATGTACGAACCAACTTCAACCACTAGACTTTACTTAAAACCTCGTCAATCAAGCTGATTCATGCTAGATGGATAATTTGCAGCTTACACGAAAATGTGTGAAAGATCGGACCTAATTATCCATGGCTTTGAGAATGCTGGACTTGTTCAATTCAACAATTTCATGATTATTTTCCTGACAAATGTTTGTGTGTATCAGCAGACTTGATTGACATGATGTTGATTCAGTGATTTTGTCAGAAAATCAGTGAAGTGTGAACTTCAATACTCTGTGGTAATTAGTGTATATACATAGTGCTTCATTGGTAATTGTGCTTCAAGCTTCTATTTTTAGTAATGGAGCCCATATTTTATGGTGGCTCGACATTATTTGTATAAACTTGAATGGCCTCTATGCGAGGATGCTCTCTGCCAAGTTTGGTTGAAATTGGTCTAGCAATTTTTGAGAATAAGTTGAAAATATGAATCATTGGTGGACAATGGACAAAGGGCAATACCATAAGCTAACTTGGACTTATTAGGATCAATTTACCACATTTGATCAAAACCAGATCAGAATTAGTCTTGAGAGAAGGGGCCATGCAAAGGGGGCGATTAGGGCTAAAGTTTCCCTCAAGTCTGTCATTTTGCCTAAAAATGCCCAAAAAGGTTCACTTCATCGTGCCTCTATTTCACACCATTCCCACACCAACCCCATTCTGTTTTAATACAATACATTAATAATCAAAGTAAAACATCAACTTTCACATCAATTTATCATTCAGACAGGAAAGTGGAAAATTAGAAAGAGAGTTTTATGTTTGTTGTCAATTCTGGTTCTAATTTGATGATCACAAATGCCAGAAATTACACTGGTTATCTAAGCAATTCCTGCCAAAATTCACACATGATCTTTGAAAAAATGAGTGACAAATTTAATTATTATAGCCCAATCAGAAGCAATTATGACTCGGTGAACATACCCAAATCCATTAGTAATAAAATGAATCATTTTATCCAATATTTCATACTATAAACATAAATGAAAAATGGACTTCTACATCGGAAAGATTTTCGACTGTAATCCATTTTTGAGGCTGCCGTTTTATACAATAACTTTGCTATACAACAACTGTGGTGAAGTACAATAAGAAATGTTTTAATATTTTTTTAATTGTATTTCATCAGTATTCTAATCATCTGACATGACAATATGCAAAAACTTAAGTTTACAGTGTCTATTTTTGAACATTATACATTTTAAATTCTACATTCACCTCTCCATATTTCTCCAACTTTGCCCTATTCTGTTTGGAGAGGTAATTTAAGACAAATATGGACCCTGTTGAGTGGTATCAAGCTCAGCCAATCAGATGCAAGGTCACCTTATCAATATACATGGCTCTTACTCATTATCAAACTCAAGCAAGATCTTGATGATATAAGCACATATTCCAAGTCTGATGAAAATTAGATGAGAAACATAGCCGCCAGAGTTGAGGCATAACAATTCATCAACGCATATTGGCATAGTGGTATTTTCTGTGATGATATACTACACAGATATATGAACTATTGCAGTAATATACTAAGACATATTCCACTGCCGGTATGACAATACATCAATGCAGTTACATTTGAAAGTGAATATCACAACATACATGAATTAAAGTTGAGAAAATAAAGAAAAACAAATACTTTATGTTTCTCGTAAAAAAAAGTATTAAAGATCTCCATGCTGTTCTTTTTATTATTATTAATATTAATATTATTATTATTATTATTATCCATCCACCAGACTGGGTCCCATTTACAGCAAAAGTAACTGCCAGTCCCCATAACCAAATTCAGAACATTTGTTAAAGGTAGATATGGTTATGTAAAATGATAAATGAATCATATGTTTAACAGTTCTATTGTTGTTTATTTTAAATTAAAAATTCAGGTATGAAAGATAATTTAGAGAGTTAATGTCAAAACAAAACAAGTAACTTCCGATCCCATAAAGCTTTGTGAAGAACAAAATGGTAGATGAAATCTTAAACGTAAAACCCTCTTCTAGAAATATTTTGGGTTTCAGCAGATAAAATAAGTACACAGGTATTAAACCATCACTAGCAAAATAAACTATATAGAATCTGCAAAATAGTCAGGATATATTCAGGAAATTCTAGCAACCTTAATGCACACTTACAATGCTACTGGAACAATATAGATATTACATACAACGACAAATGGAAAAGGGAGGAGTCTGTATCATGATATGTATTGTATCACACTTGTACTTCAATATGTATAGTATCACACTTGTACTTCAATATGTATTGTATCACACTTGTACTTCAATATGTATTGTATCACACTTGTACATCAATATGTATTGTATCACACTTGTACTTCAATATGTATTGTATCACACTTGTACTTCAATATGTATTGTATAACAGGCTAACTCTATGATATACATTCTAGAATGTATTGCATCACGATCCAAGGATTGTGATATGTATCAAATCACAACCAAGCAGTCAATACATTCAGGTAGCGTAGCGATAACAAGATTTTCAAGATGGCCATACTGGATGTAAGATCGACACCATCTTGCATTGAGGACCAACTATAAACCATAATAAATCTTCTGGTTAAGACCTGCAAAAACAAGATTTTCAAGAGGGGTGCCATATTGGATGTCAGATCAGCACCATTTTCATTTAGAACCAACTAGACTTCATAAGTCTTTTTGTAAAAACTCCATGTCAACATGATCATCCTTACACGAGAAGCAGCGATAACAAGATTTTCAAAATAGCCACCAAGGCAGATATTTTGGAAGTCAGATTGGCACCATTTTCATTTAGGACCAACTAGACATCATAAGAAGTCTTTGGATGAAAAGATCATGTCGATATGACCATGCAACCAGGAGTAGTGATAAGATTTTCAATATGGTGGCCATGTTTTATGTCAGATCGGCACTATTTTCATTTTGAATCAACTAAACAACATAAGTCTTTTAGCGAAAACCCCATGTTAATATGACCATCCATTCAAGAGATGTAGCAATAACAAGATTTTCAAGATACTGGATATCCAAGCAGTACCATTTTCATTCATGACTGACTAGACCCTGGGATTCACGTGTCAAGTTTTATTGCAATCCACTGGAGATAAAGAAGAGAGAGAGTTATGGACAGACAGACAATTGGAGGGTCTCACAATACCACAACACTAAAGCACAGGGATAACAATGGTTCCAAAAAATATATCTCATCTGTGATCCATGATATGCTGTGCCACAAAGGTATCAGACTTGCAAAATCTTTAACACATAAATGAAAAGTTTCACCATTTGCTAACCCAGGTGAGGCAATAACAATTCCAGTCTGGTCTCACTGATCCAAACAAAACCACAACCATTAAAAAATATCAGTAAAAACTTGAATGATCAAAAAATGGTTTTGATTTTAATTGCCTTACTATAAATCATTCCCATTCAAGGAATCTTGTTAAAGGGATTGTCTGATAAAATGGTTCTCTAACTAGCAAATAAAGGACTCTATTGGTTCTATTTAGGGAGTTAGGCTGATGAACTAACCTCTAATCTGCTAACTAGCAATGGACCAAAGGTCTCCTCTTCCGCTTCAGCCACCTGCACCTGCTCTCTGCGCTGCTGGGCACTCATTCCCCGTAGTGATGCTAAAAAAATTAAATCCTTGCTGTTCCTCTTGCACCTAGCCCTGTCTCTTGTTGGTCGACTGGTTTCAGTATTTTCGACTGTTCTTGCTTTCCTTTGCTCAACTAAACACGATGAAAAAAATATTTAATTAATCTCCTTTTCATCCTATGCAATTCTCCATATAATTATTTTAAACAAGAGTCCCTCTAAGGAACTGATGCTCAACTGCAGGTGTCGGCAACATATGGCACCCATGCCAACGGTGGCATGCCAGACTCTTTGGAAAGTGCCAAGTCTTTGGAATATGACTTGCCTCATGGCACGCAGCACTCTACACAATACTATACAGTTGAGCGGACCAGGCACAGCAATTCTAAAAGGTTGCAGATGCCACCTCTACTGGCTGAAAAGAATTTCCAGGAATCCAAGATAAACCTGTTTTTTCTTTTAACTGCTGAGTATTGAAACCATCCAGGGTTCTCAATAGATGCGTACCCTTAGGTTTTGAGGCTTGGAATTTAAATCTGACCCATTTCTGAAGCATGGAAATTCCAACTTGTTTTTATGATGCATGTTGATTTGGGCTGGAGCATCCATCTTAATTACCCTAGATTTGCCTTCAACATAATTTTCTAGTGAGTGTTATTATGTATGATGTGTATATAATATTATAAATATTGTAAGAAATTATAAATGTTTCTTGACTTTAATATTTGCTTAAACCTCAATGTTAAGTATAATGTTGACATGTTTAGCTATTGTCCTTGAATTAGGTTGTTTACTTAGTATTTGAGTTCAAGGACAGTTGTGGTAAACAAGTTGTTTATCCATTCGAGATCAGGGTTGATTTTGTTTACAGATAAAACCAGAATTTCCTTAGAGTTATATGTTAAAAGTCACACACGCCATTTAATATTGTAGAGCATTCGGTCATGTGACTTGTCTTATATTTATACTGCATTTGGTAAACAAGATTGCATTCAAATTTTTTTATCAGTCTTTGGAATCATCAGATTGTTTGGAATCATAGTTGTGCTGTAATCTTGTAGTCCTGTAATGCTGTATACATATATGTAATTCGAAAGGAATTATTTATTGGAACATTCATTGGAGTTACCTAAAGTACTTATTAACCTTTAGATTTATATTTATGACTTTTGGATACCTGTGGACTTCTCAAAGATGATCTGGATTACATTATTATTGGTACATCAGGACATTCCAGAATACAGATTAATTCGGAACATTCTATATTTAGGACTTATGATTAGGACATTTAGAATTATTGGATTTGGATTTTAATTCACGTTACTGTGTCTTTTAATTTCCACTTTAATTGTCTAGAAATAAATTGTATGTTGAGTTCACATACATTGTTGGTTTCACTATCTTTCTGTTACATTTTTCTTAGACCATGAGTCTATGAGTGTGTGCTGTCCATAACAAATTTACTGTGTGAGCCAGTGATTGACAATACCTAGACTACTGTTTACACCTTATCACACCTATATCAAATCAATACGAACTGGGCAAAGCTAACAGGTCACTGCAGGAATGGTGGTGGTTTTAAAAAAGTAGTAGCCAATAAAATTGCCAACCTCAATATTTTGTCGCCAATTTTCAAAAAAATGTCACCAAGCAAGGAGTCAATATTTGTCCATGTCTATTAATGTAGTAGGCAATGAAAATTGAAAAAGATGGGGTATTTATTACTCTTTTGACAACAAACAATACAATATCACAATATTACAGAATAAATCATTACATGACTGTTTTGATTGCTTATTTATAATGTTTTGCAATATTAAAATGTTTAAAAAAAATAAAATCGAAGGTCACATGAGTATGCATCGTGATTTTATGGCTGCCCACTTGCTGAATGCAGTTTCAAAGTCTAAGCCTCCTTCACATTTGTACATGCCGATTCTCATTAGATTCTCCAGAGTTGAGATGCCGAGTTTACTCCTGATGTCAGTTTTGATGAGATTCATCTTACTGAACCCACATTCACAGTCGCTAGTAATGTCATTTTAACTTTTACTAACAGCAGCAATCTTAGCTACTCTCTCCAGTTTTCTGGTTTATGATTTATACCTTGTTAATTTGATACTTGTTTAGTGCCAAGTAGAGTCCTACACGTTTTACATATACGTGTTTCACCTTAATCCCTTAGCACCCTCTTTGTTTTTATTTTTTTCATTTGATTAGTATTTATAGAGAACAAATGGTGCTTTAAATGTAATCAGTTTTCTTTGAAGTTTCAGCAAAACTATATTTCTTGGTACATTTTTCAAAAAAAAAAAAAGGATTTGCCATCGTTTGGTTGATTGTAGCTAGTCCGGTAGCATGACTATTTGAGCATATCACAGTATACAGTACTCAGGCCAGATGTCCACATAAGCGAATTATGATATAAGAATACACTGGTAAGATGGTTTGTCAATATGAACAAAGGATTTGTTTATGCAACTATTAATAGATAGATTACAGTGCATTTTATATCCAAGTTGCGGCTTCCTTTCATGGTGCCTTTGATTTCCTCCATTCCAAACCCAAGATTTTATATACAAGTTTGAACAGCCAAAAATGTTGTGGCCAAAAAAAATTGCCACATGGTATATTTTGTCGCCACTCAGGAAAAAAAATTCGCAATTTGCAACATTGGTGAAGCCCAGTGCGATCCCTGCACTGATGTCATGCTTAGGTGAGCATAACCGAATCAAGGTTTCAAGGTTTTGAGATTATCTTTGACTGTTAGGCCAAATAAAAAAATATGTGTGTTTCTGGTTACATTAAAAAATAATTAGGGTCAGTAGGTCAGTACAAACTTTTTTTTTGTTGGTCTGGAAAGATTTAAATGAAGCATGAACTACAAAATAAGCATCACTTGCATCCTGAATTTAACTTTGATAATTTATTTTCTCCTGAAATATTTCTTCTTCTTTTTTCCAATTTATTTTCTTTTTCCAAAAAAAATGTAGGGTCGGCAGGAACAAATAGGGTCGGTCAGGTAATCATATAATTTTTTATTTGGCCTTAGAGGAAGAGGGAATCAGTCAGGACCTGAATGGATTAACTATTGATCAAATACCTGCATTTGCTTCATTGTACATCAAATTATAATCAATTAGACAAAACTTGAAAATATGGCGACTTGCAAAGCCTGTCGCCAAAGGTAAGTGGATAAACTTTAATTATGTTTAACTGGCGATTAATTTGCTTCAATCTGTGAAACGTTTAAAAATTTGTGTTTTAATTGATGTATCATTGAGTAAAAATATACCGGATATTACACTCAGTGATTTATTTCATTCTTTTGAATTACTCGAGATGGAATAATTTGGTTATATTAGATGCATTTGTGAACTGTTCAATCACAATAGCTCAAAGAAGTTTATTTTCTTTTCTGTCTCAGTCTCAGAAATGACCTGCCAATGATAATCATTCCTACCCTTAGACTCCAAACAAACATAAAGTTAGTAATAATTCTAAGAAGGAGAATAAATCTTTTAAATTGTAAGAAATCTTAAGCATCAGTTTGCTCCACGAATAACGAACAATCCCAGCTACAAGCTCATGACTCAAAAACAAATGACTCTTGAGATTTTCATTTTGACTCTTCAGATTTTGGCATCAAGGGTCAAATTACTCATCAGTTTCAAAATCTATTGAGAACCCTGGACCATGGGCAGTGGACATTTAAAACAAGAAACTGTAATGAACTTGATGAGGATGATGGAGAATGGTCCTGAACTTAAGGATTTTGAACCTAAAACCAAGACAAGACACAAAAAGGGGCATTTTGCAGCCCAAAAATGGATATACGCTGAAAGAAATGGCCAGTTGCAGAAATAAAACAGTATGATATAACACCATCCTAAAATGGACTGTGGGAAACATTATCAATTGTCTTAGATTCTTTTATTATAATACTAAATATTCCACAATGAATGAACATCAGCAATCTGATGATGTTTATATTGGTGACACAACAACACACACATGATGTTCTGAACTACTGCAAGGGGAAAAAAAAGAGTCTTATTATTGGGACTCCTTATTTTTTATGTCTGGGACTCCTTAAAGTGAGAAGGGCTATATTTGTCTTGACTGAGACTCCGAGTCTTTTTATATATGGTTATTATCGTTCCTTCTGAGTCTTGATGGATACCTACATGTTGACCTAATGGGGGTACTCTGACCGATTCAGACTATTTGCATTTGTTTTATAGCAATTACAAGGAATGTAGACTTTACTTACCCATGTGCAAGTAATTTCTTAATCCAATATGCACACATTAATATACACTCACATATCTTAAAGTTTAGATAATCCTGTTCAAATACAGGTAAACACACAAGCCATTCGAAATTTCCACCATCAGTTTCCAATTCTCATATCACTACAAGTTGCTAAACATTTAAAAAGCAAACCACTATTGTCTCTATACAAAATGTGGAGGGGGGAATTTCTTTCCTAAAGTTTCAGTCCTAAAATAGATACTGGTGGATATGCTCTGTATAAGCAAGCTGAAGAAGTAAATGTTCCTTAATGAAGTTATTCAAAAAGTATATAATTTGGAAATCTGACAACTTGCCCCAGGTTTGGGACAACTTGGAACCAAAACTGATTCCGCTAGGCTACATGCACTTTGATAAAGGACAACTAGGACCAATTGTTAAAGCCAAGCTGAACTAAGGGTTTATTATCAACAAAAACGAGCCTTAAATCTTATTATTCAGTGGACATCCTCAACCTACAACAGCACTGAGACAAAAGGTCTTTGTCTTGACTTAAAGTCAGTTTGTGTTAGATTAACTGATCGCATGATCATGCAAATCTTGATAGAGTACATTTGAATCGTTCTGCTAATTTGAATCTTTATATGATGCTGCTTTTAACATTTTGATTTGTGATTTCATTTATATATCAAAACATAAATAAAAATTTTCAGTTAGGATTTAGCTGCTAAAAAAGTATGCACCCACACAGAAATAAGTTCAAATGTTAACTGGATCAAACACACACAATTCTCCAGAGCACCTTTGAACCTGCAATGGAATTTTGACCTGGGTGAACGATAAAAGTCCAATACAAATTAACCCTGTGTTGAAATCCCTGAAGGTATTATCGCTGGCTTTCTTAGAACTTGACTTCGCAATTTGTTAAATAATGTTACAGCATAGATGAATACTGAAACCAGGGAAGCAAAGTCTCCTAACTAAAGAGTATGTCAACATGGTCATGTAGGTACATTTACAGATCTTAAATAAAATATTAACTGTTGTTCTAAAATTTAATACTAATATAGTTTAACCAAAGTCTATTCACTCCTTATTGTTGCACCTTAGTTGTCACCACAAAACTTCCGGATGAAAATTATTTATTGCAATGGACTTTGCTGGCCAGGTACTTAACTGGGTCAAGATTAAAGGATGTCAGGTCGAAACATTACCAATGCAGGGTATTATGAATGTTTCCCAACATGTGGCGCTTTCAATGTGATAGCATAGTGCGCAACATTCAATCCAGTTTATACTGGAACATACTTCTTGCTTGACCTCATCCAAAAATCGCTACTTTAACACTGATTTTGCCATATGCATTGCTCAGCATGTTTATATTACGATCTTCCAAGTAATATTGATCTATGAGGAATTAAATAAATTGGATAATCATCATTTATTGGTAGATGTAATCAAATTATAAAAAAATGACACCCACTGCTGAAATAATCAGTACCAAACGCCTTCATGACCTGTAATTTAGGTCTCGCAATCGTTGTCTAAGAAAAAAATTGGTTTGACTAGTCTTCAACAAGTGATCTTAGTTGTCCTTTATCAAAGTGTATTGAGCCGATAGGAATCGGGCTTGGGTCCAAGTTGTTACAAACTTGTCCTGGGACCATGTTGTCCATTAATTATATCAATTTTATGTTTGTTTCAGCAAACTATATGTCAAAAACTATGACCTTGTCATTAATACATGCTTATTTCCACTACATGCTTATGCAGAGTATTCGTATTATCTATATGGGCTTTAGTGGTTTATGTTTTCCAATGCTGGGCTATATGTACAGTGGAATCCCTTTGCAGAATTTTTAAATGGCATGTGTTTACTAGTATTTGAATCGAATTATCTACACGTTATGATGGGAGAGTGAGACTGTTGGATTAAGAAAAAATTCATGCAAAGGCAAGTAGAATTTACATACCATGTAATTGCTGACAAACGAATGCAAACAGTCAGAATTTGTCGGGCGTGTCTGCCAGTTTTGTACCTTAGAAGGTTAACATTTTTCGTCATTATGGTATGAACTTTTCTGTTCCTCCACTTTTAACGAATTCATTGACTACATCCGGTGAAGATGCCTCGCCAATAAACCGAATTTCAACGAGACTATGACATACAATGCATGGATCTCCCTGGAATAGGCCGATAATCAATTTGCAATAAAACTATAACATACTGTTAAACTGAATTAATTTTTTTTACTGGGCCCCTTCTATGACCAACTGAGATACTGTATTTATTTTGCTCCAAGAGCAATATTTTTAAGAGATAATCGATCCATCAAATTTTCAAATGGCTCCTTGTTTTCTTGGCTTTATAGGAAAGTGGGCCACAGTCCCATTGGTTCTCTGAGCTAGGGAAATCCATACAAAGCTTGCTTTGCTAAGAATTAACATACTGCATTACACTTTTTGATCGGGTGCAAATGAAAATTTCACATTATGAAATATGGTTTTCTCGTTTCAAATACCGAGACGACGTATTGCATAATTCTTCTGCTGGAAGCAAACATCCCGCCAACTGACAACTTCCGGGATAGGTCAAATAATACAACAGGTCGCAGGAACTTGTAACTGTGTCGTCCACTAAAAACAACAGGTTACGAATCCCCAAACAATTGACCACAGCCCAAATGCATTTCAAAACTGATGACATGCGGCTTTCTGTTATTTTAACAATTTGTTTTCGATCAGTGAAGCAATTACTCTCTGAATTTAAAGCAATAGTGACCAGGGTCTATATTACGGATATACGATGGGTATTAAAAAAAATTCTGAATATTATTGCGCTGTACAACAAAGTTCTTTATTAGTGAGCAATACATCATTGCATCCCCTCAAAGTATTCCCCATGCACCTCTGCACAATTTCTTAGTCTGATTTTCCAATCCAAAACTCACTTTGGTCTAAGTCAGGGCTGTATGGAGGATGTGGCAAAGTTTGGATGCTGTGCTCCTTCAGGAAGTTCGTCACAGCAGCGGATTTATGCGCCTGTGCGTTATCATGGAGTAGATTGATACTTCAGGTATCGGTGTGCAGACGTGTGGTTCGGTAGTGTTCCACAATTTTTGGCAACACTTTGGAGGCATAAAGATACCCAGTGACAATAGAGTTAGGCCCAGGTGCGTCCAGCGATTTGTGGTCTCTGCTCGTTTTCTTCGATCCATACGTTATTATTTTCTCTTGAGTCGGGTTTTAAAAAAAAGTAAATCCATGTGTCATTACCTGTGACAATCTGATTCAAACATCTAGCGCCAGTCTTTTCATATTTGACAAGCTGTTTGGCGATTTCAACCCGAGTATGTTTTTGATCATCCCTCAACATATGCGGGAACCATCATGCACAAATCTTTCTGAGCTTCAAATGATTCTTCAATATATTAAAAGCAGCTGACGAATTAATGTCCATGATAATAGAAATATCTTACACATGTTTAAAACGATGAAACCACCTCAAAATTGTAGGATATGACAGAGAATTACATCCGTACACTGTATCCAAGTCGGCCTTGATAGCAGTCAAAGAGCGCCCGGATTTTACAGTATGCTCTTTACTCAGTAGCAGAACGAACACATACACAAAAAGTGGCACATGCAGAACAATAAATATTTACATTTTAGGAGAGAGAGAGAGAGAGAGACGGGGGCATGACATCTAAATCAGATATCCCACTTTCCACTTTTTTCGGTTGATAGGTCGGTTTATCACGGCACTTTAAACACATTATTGGCGATATCATGTCGAGGAAACGGGAGCTATGTGCCTTTCCCAAAGACACACCGAGGCAGCCGACCCGTTCTGGCCCGCGACCACGCGACTGTGGATTACGAGTCTGAGACTCCGTCAATTGAGTTACCGCGGCTCCCTGTGAATATAATAGCAACTGAAGTTTCAGACTTTCATCGTTCTACTTTTTTTTAAAACTGCACACAATTTATCACGTAGTGTTTTCAACGTTTTGAAAATACAATGATAGAAAATAAACTAAATTATACAAATATATTTTGGAATGTACTGATAATTAAGAGTGAACGCGTACTATGGCCCACATTAGCATATAAACTTTTATTTAAATCAAAGTTTTCTTGGGCAAAAATTGCATAGACATTTAAACAGTACCACTGAGTATCCGCCTAAAATTTCGCAACACTTGGACAAAAGTTTAAAAAAAATATGAATATGTATAATATTTTACTGTAAAAACTGACAAAGTGTCCGAGTCCCGTAAGCTAGGTCTCAGAGTAACATGCATTGCAAAGCTAGGTCTCAGAGTAACATGCAATGCAAAGCTATGTCTCAGAGTAACATACAATGCAAAGCTAGGTCTCAGAGCTGCATGCAATGCAAAACTAGGTTTCAGAGTAACATGCAATGCAAAGCTAGGTCTCAGAGTAATATGCAATACAAAGCTAGGTCTCAGAGTAACATGCAATGCAAAACTAGGTCTCAGAGTAACATGCAATGCAAAGATAGGTCTCAGAGTAACATGCAATGCAAAGATAGGTCTCAGAGTAACATGCAATGCAGAAGATATTACGCGATTATTCACTCGTGGCTAGCAATATTACTGGTCCGCGAACAACCGGGATCAACGATAAGTAGTATTTGATTCACACGTGTCCCCAAAAGTTCAACTTAATTGAGAATTTTGGCAAAAATGGGCTACGACCTGGTTGTAAATCCTCACGGTGTCGTTTGAAAAGGGTCTTCGATGCCAACTAAGTGTTTGGTGCAAATGTCGTCATCGCAAAGTACACACACGTTGAATAAAAGTACTAAAATACTATTTAGTTTTACATTTTGTTGAAAAGATTGTGGAACAAAAGTACTGAATCAATAAAATCAAAACAATACAAATACACAGAAGATATATTAAGGTAAATATAAAACAACTTTATTACTTTTCTAATTTATACAGTTTTCCATATATTATACTTAAAAATGTAATGGGTAATTTTGATGGTTACTTTAATATTAGGGCATATGAGGAAAATTAATTTTCATAATTGAATGGTTAACAAATACAAATAAAGAAATGATTTGCAGCTTTCTTATTCATGTTTGCATTTATTATAATAATTTCACAACTATTCATAAGGTGTTGTTCTTGTAATTGTCTTAAAACATAACTTGGAAATGTACGTTAGTCAGTGTGTTTTTTTTTTTTTTTTATATCGCTCGGATAATTTTGTTCAATCTTTTGAATAGTAATCGCAAAGATACTGCAAAAATCTTAACTAGCGGATGGAAATTTATTTCTCGACGGCGCATCTATCTTCTCACTTGAGACTAAGTACCGGATTTTCAATTTTTAACCAGTTCTCTAGTATGTGCCAGTTGAAGAAAACAGTATAGCTAAATTGGTCTTAAAAACTAACCGTAACGAGAAAGCTATTGGATAGTGGTTGTTGTATACAGGTGACTTAGCAGGTAGAGTGTCGGTTTCGTAATCTAAGGGTAGAGGGCTCGATAACCGCCGAGAGCAGCCTGGGTATGTTTGAAATCAATAACTTGAACGGCAGGCATATACACAAATCTGCCAGCGCATAATGCGATGATAGATCTGTGTCTGTGCTGTTCGCACATGGTTGTGTGGCTTACATAGATAAAAATGTTTTTCCTTTAGTACAGTTGGATGTATCCTATTGTTTGATCTTTTATTGTGTGATTACAGAAATCAAAGCAAGTGTTTTCAAAGCCAGCAACATAACACTGATTACCTTCCACAATCTGCATTCAGATTTCGTTCATTATTGTATTGACCAATTTAATTAAGAAGATTGGATTTCAATATTGATTCATGCTCTGCCATTCGAGTTTACTTCAAGCTTACTTTGTTCTGGAAACTTTGCGTGTACTCCACTAAGTTTATGCTCGATCGAAATCCTATTACCAATGTGTACAACAATGAAACCAAAAAATGAAACCAAAAAATCTTATCCAGAGAGTTTCGAGTCTGACTATAAGACATGCAGGTTGAGTTACGTGACAAAACACATAAATATACGCGAAGTTCCATGGGCCCGCTTGTTTTTATGAGTAAACTTTATTAAATTAGAGCCTCTCATCGTGGCTATACGTCCATGCATACATACGGTTCGAAAAATGGATACACGGTTGGAGCAGGCGTTGCAACATCTCGTGGCCTCGTGGCACAATCTCGAAGCGGTTACGGGAGAAAATTTCAATTTTTACCTCTTAAATTACAGCCATACTCAAATCTTTGAACCACATCGAAACCTCTCCTCCCAAAAACAAATTTCATAATGATTTCTTACTCCGTTTCCACACTGAAAGCCGTACAAAATCTGAAACGTGAGAACCCGTTGATATCCGAAACCTCACAGAAACAGGATTTGCTCATAATATCCGGAAAAAAATCTGTACTGTTGACTGTCTAGTCGCATTGGTATTAAGGGTAATGAAACGGCAGATAAAGCAGCCAAAGCTGCCCGGCGGTTACCCATTTTCAAATGGAAAATTCTATATTTTGACCTCAAATGTTATATAAATCAGCATGTTCCTCATATTAGTCAAAATATGTGGAATGAAAATTCCACATGCAAGCTTCTGAACATAAAAGCCATCATTGGAGAATGTCACCAGTTATATAGAACTAATCGCAGAAATGAGGAAGTATTGTGTCGATGGCGTATCGGACACACGAACCTGACTCATGCATGTCTCCTGAAGGGCGAACCTCAATCAGAGTGCATACCTTGCCAGTGTCCACTGACAGTGGAATACATTCTTGTCGAATTATTTCTTTCTACTGCACACACTTTATAATGTAGTGATTTACACATTTAAAATGAAATGACATCAATTATACATGAATGTTTTGGAACGTAAAGATGGTCAAGAGTGAGAAACGAACTATGCCCACCCCATTAGCATATCAACTTTATTAAAGCCAAAGATCTGCTTGGGAAAAACATTGCATAGACACTTAAACAGCACCACTGAGCATCCAAATTAATTTCACACAACTTGGACAAAAGTACGGAAGTTTTAAAAATATAAATATGTATACTATTATATTATTTAGTAAAGACTGCCAATGTGTCCGCGTCAGGTAAGCTAGGTCTCAGATCACCCAGCAATACAGAAGATATTATGCAATTATTCACTCGTGACCAGCAATATTATTGGTCCGCAGACAACCGGGATCAATGATAAGTAATATTTGATTCACAGTTATCCCCAATAGTTCAACTTAATTGACATATCGACAACTGTCAATGAAGTACTACTTCTACAGAAACAAGTCAAAAGTTTTGAGGATTTTGGGAAAGTTCGGCTAGGACCTTTTAAATTCTCAGGGTGTCATTTCAAAACGGAAAAAGATACGAGCATTTATGGAAGTTTTGCGACTCCAGACGTTTCAATGAGGCGCCATGTTGAATTTTGCACTGAAATGGAGATTTGTGCTACCATGGCTTCGTCATTTTGAAACGATTTGAATGTCAGGCTGAAAAGGAACAATAAAAAGAAAGAACATTAAACATTATACATATAAATTGTTCATTATTGAGTCTTATTATTCCTTAAGGAAATCTTAAAGTTACAAGAGAATTGGTGACTATCTTCGAACAATATAGAGGATCTTCGTTGCCAATTAAGTGTTTAGTGAAAATTTCGTCATCGCAAAGTATACACACGTTGGACAAAAACATTCAAATACAAAGCAAAATCCTATATACTTTAATTTAGTTTTAAGTTTTGTTTAAAAGATTTTGTAACATAAGCACTAAATTAATAAAATCAAAACAATTCAAATACATCGAAGATAGATTAAGGTAAATATAAAACAACTTTATTACTTTTCTAATTTATACAGTTTTCCATATATTATACCTAAAAATGTAATGGGTAATTTTGATGAATACTTTAATATTAGGGCATATGGGAAAATTAATTTTCATAATTGAATGGTAAACAAATACAAATAAAGAAATGATTTGCAGCTTTCTTTTTCATGTTTGCATTTATTACAATAATTTCACAACCATAAGTTATTGTTCTTGTAATTGTCTTAAAATTTAACTTGGAAATATATGTTAGTCAGTGGGTTTTGTTATATCGCTCGGATAATTTTGTTCAATCTTTTGAACAGTAATTACAAAAATACTGCAAAAAATATTAACTAGCGAATGAATTTTTTTTCCCCTACGGCTCATCCATCTTCACTTGAGAGTAAGTTCCAGATTTTCAATTTCGAACATATCTCTGGGATATGCCAGATGTAGGAAAAAGTATAGCTAAACTGGTCTTCAAAACCAACTGTAACCGAGAATACGAGAAGCTATTGGATAGTGGTTTTTGTATACAGGTGGCTCAGTAGGTAGAGTGTCCGACTCGTAATCCAAGGGTCGCAGGTTCGATAACCGCTAAGGCCAGCCTGGGTCCGCTGCCACAGTCTATCCGTGGGAAAGGCACTTAGCCCTCTTTTGCTCGACATGATATAGCCAATAATGTGTTGTAAAAACAACCAACCAATGCTATTGCTCGAAATCAATAAGTTGAACGGCAGACATAGACCCAAATCTGCAAGCGCACATTGCGACGACAGATCTTGGTCTATGCCGTTTGCACTTGGTTGTGCGACATACACGGATAAATACGGTATGTTTTACTTGTCCTATAGTTTGATGTTTGCTATTGTTTGATCATTTATTGTGTGATGACAGAAATCAAAGCCAGCACAATAACACTGATTGTCATCCACAATCTCCATTCAGATTTCGTTCATTATTGTATTGACCAATTTAATTAAGAAGAGTGGGTTTCAATACTGATTCTTGCTTTGCCATTCGAGTTTACTTCAAGCTTACTTTGTTCTGGAAACATCGCGTGTACTCCACCATGTTTACGCGCGATCGAAATTCTAATACCGATGTGTACAGCCATGAAACACAAAAATCTTATCCAGAGAGTTTCGACTCTGACCATAAGACATGCAGGCTGAGTTACGTGACAAAACACGCAAATATACGCAGTAAGTTTGATGAGCTCACAACATGTCAACGACACTGAACCATAAGTTCAAACAGACCGAGCTTGCTCTGTCTCGGCGTATTTTTTTTTATTCTTTGTCTATTCCGGTCCTTTTCCGAGACAGTAATAGCCAAATAGTTAAAATAAAAAAATAAATCAATAAACAAAAAAATATTCTGAGACATAGCAAACTTTGTCTAAAGTTCAAAATGGTCAATAGACCCTTTCCAGATAATGTCATCAGAGGACAGCTTGGAAGTCAGCTGATGGGTTTTGCTTTTGATTATTGTAGGACAATTTAAATAACTTTTTTTAACCCTCAGAAAATATTATAAACCAAAGTGAATAGAAAGATAAGAAAATTGATTTATGGTCGCACGTATAAAGAACCTCTGGTTTTTATAGACCTGTATGGCTGCATGTATAAATACCCTGGTTCTCATAGACCTGTATAGCTCTAAGTATAAAGACCTTTGTTCTCATAAACTGCGGGAATACAAAACTTGGTTCACATGGACCTTTATGACTGGAAGTACAAAGAACACCTGGTTCTCATAGACTTTTAAGGCTGCAAGTCAAAAAAAAAAAAAAAAAAAAAAAAAAGAACACCTGGTTCTCATAGACCTTTATGGCTGCAGGTTTAAAGAACCCCTGTTTCTCGTAGTCCTGAGTTGCTGCATGTTTAAAGACTCTGGTTCAGGTAGACCTGTATGACTTCAGGTATAAAGAACCCCTGGTTATCAATGGCTGCAGGACCTGTATGGCTTCAAAGATCCTGGTTCTCACGGACCTGTATGGCTGCAGGTATAAAGGACCTGGTTCTTATATACCTTTGGGGCGACAAGCATAAAGAAACCATGATTCTCCAAAACATGTATGGCTGGAGGTATAAAGATTCTGATTCTCATCGACCTGTACGTCTGCATGTATAAAGGCCATGTTTCTGACAGACCTGTAGGGCTACTGGTATAAAGATTCTGATTCTCATCGACCTGTACGTCTGCATGTATAAAGGCCATGTTTCTGACATACCTGTAGGGCTACTGGTATAAAGATTCTGATTCTCATCGACCTGTACGTCTGCATGTATAAAGGATATGTTTCTGACAGACCCGTAGTTCTACTGGTATAAAGATTCTGATTCTCATCGACCTTTACGTCAGCATTTATAAAGGCCATGTTTCTGACATACCTGTAGGGCTACTGGTATAAAGATTCTGATTCTCATCGACCTGTACGTCTGCATGTATAAAGGCCATGTTTCTGACATACCTGTAGGGCTACTGGTATAAAGATTCTGATTCTCATCGACCTGTACGTTTGCATGTATAAAGGCCATGTTTCTGACAGACCTGTAGGGCTACTGGTATAAAGATTCTGATTCTCATCGACCTGTACGTCTGCATGTATAAAGGCCATGTTTCTGACAGACCTGTAGGGCTACTGGTATAAAGATTCTGATTCTCATCGACCTGTACGTCTGCATGTATAAAGGCCATGTTTCTGACAGACCTGTAGGGCTACTGGTATAAAGATTCTGATTCTCATCGACCTGTACGTCTGCATGTATAAAGGC
The DNA here is from genome assembly GCA_029931535.1 of Margaritifera margaritifera. Taxonomy (NCBI): domain Eukaryota; kingdom Metazoa; phylum Mollusca; class Bivalvia; order Unionida; family Margaritiferidae; genus Margaritifera; species Margaritifera margaritifera. Next base: position 2,661,466 of record JAQPZY010001626.1, on the reverse strand, counting down.
CATGTTTCTGACAGACCTGTAGGGCTACTGGTATAAAGACTCTGGTTCTCATAGACCTTCTATGGCTGCAGGTATAAGGAACCCATCATTCTCATATACCTATATGGTTGCAGGGTTAAAGAATCCCTGGTAATCACAAACCTGTATGCTGGAAGTTTAAATTACCTTTAATTCAAATAGACCGGTATTGCTGCAGATGTAAAGAGACTGGTTCGCGTATACCTGCATGGCTGCAGGTTAAAGCACCCTAGGTTATCATAGACCTGTATTGCTGCGGGTATAAAGAACTCCCAGATCTCATAGACATGTGTAGCTGCAAGTACATATAACCCATGCTTCTGATAGTCCTGTGTGGCTTCAGGTATAATGACCTTGGTTGTCATAGGCATGTATGGTTCAGGTATAATGACCTTGGTTGTCATAGGCATGTATGGTTCCCGGTACAAAGAAGCACTAATTCTCATAGACCTGTATGGCTACAGGTATGAATAAGTACAGGTTCTCACATACCTGTAAGGTTGCAGTTATAAAGAACCTATGGTTATCGAAGACATGTATGGCTGCAGGTATAACGACTCTCTGGTTCTCATAGACCTGTATGACTCAAGGTATGATGAAACTCTGGGTATCCCGTATGGATGTAGTTATAAAGACCCTGATTCTCAGATACCTTTATGGCTGCAGGTATAAATAACCTGGTTCTCAGATATGTACGGATGGAAGTATAAAGAACCCTTGGTTCTCATAGACCTTTATGACTGCAGGTATAAATAACCTGGTTCTCAGATATGTACGGATGGAAGTATAACGAACCCTTGGTTCTCATAGACCTTTATGACTGCAGGTGTAACAACCCTGTTTCTCATAGACCTGTGCGTCGGCAGGCAGAAAGACCCCGGTTCTCATAGACCTGCATGGTTTCAGTCATAAAGGCAGTGTCCTCCCCAGGGCCGTTTACCATAGCGGTCCCGCTATGCTATCATTTCAGCCCGCTACGCTTTAGAACCCGCCGCTACGCTATCTGCTTGTGCTGCTATCCTTATAAAATGAATATGTTAAATAATCATCCTGTCACCTATTTCAAAACCCTATTACTCAAATGACAACTGTTCTTACATCTTCTTGGGTATTTAATTCAGTTAATCCAGGATAATTGCTCACTCACTTCGCCGTTATCTTTTGTACTTGGCTGGCCCGACTGCCGGTGCGTGACCTTTGATGCGTACTTAGTCTTTGCACGGAAATAATTACTTCATCGACCAGCGATGATGGAGTCTGCTGGTTGTATGTGTTAAATATATTTCAGCCATTTCCACTACCAGCTAAAATATAGTTGCACATATTGCGTTTTAAGTGAAGCAAATTCTTGTGAAAAATGGACACCCCACCTTTAAAAATAGGTACAATTACCCAGCGCACGGCTAGCCCCATGTTGGCCTGGCTACGAAGATCAGAGATTGGTGTCACCAATGCTGATTCCGATTCAGATAAGAAATGGACGACAGTGTTCAACACTGAATGGAAGACTTCATATCCTTGGGTGGACTTTGCTGGATCATATGGTAAGTTTTCCATATTGCTAAATTTTTTGTTCAGATTTACTTAATTAAATATAGGAGAGGTTGGTTGGGGGGGGGGGGGGGCAATTCATCAGACACTATTATAATATAATATTTTTGTTTTTATAGTAGTAGTTGTAGTTGTGATTTTTGTCGTTCTTATTATTTTCTGGAAAATGTGACAAGGAATGAAACTTCCATTGTATCCACGATTTGCTCTTATACTAACATAGTCTAGTAGTTTGATCTGTAGACCTTAAGTTAACTTAATAATTTATAGTATTTGTTGAATTAGTTGCACACAACCAAGTTTGTGAAACAACGTATTGCCTCTGAATTTTTTATTTTTTTGTTGCTCGAAATATTACCGCTATGTTCGTGATATAATAGTTATCCCGATAAAATTTAATGACCATCGGTATAAATCAATGTTATTTCCGTAAGCCATAGATTTGTGTCCCTCTAACATGCAGGAACTATTTTTACAATCATTCTTGAGGAGATAATGATATATATATATATATATATATATATATATATATATATATATATATATATATATATATATATATATATATATATATATATATGGAACACTTCATTGGCCATTTTGAATTTCTTTGATTCACACCTGTATGAACCGAAATGTTTTTATTTCATTTGGCCCCCACTGGTACAAGTATTCGATCCATTCGCAGAGAATCCTGGATAAAATAAATTGCACGCAAATATTTATTTACATCAACTACTAGTGGAGTGTATCGGAAATTGCACCTCCTGTGTGGAGGGTAAAAACAAATGCAATAAATGACGATACCTAATTCAAGTTTAAAATTTTTTTAAATCAAAAGATAAAAGGACGACCAATCAAAAATTTAAATAATATGTAGAGAGAGAGAGAGAGAGAGAGAGAGAGAGAGAGAGAGAGAGAGAGAGATTCCACATTCTCCTCCAAGTAACATTTTGATAAGTAAACCTACATTTTAACAGTTTTAAAAACATTTGGCAAGGTCACGGTGAGTCAATTTTTAAAGCGGTACCGATAAGGTTGGCTTCGCCACGCGCTTGTACAAGTCGCAATTTCATGTTTTGTACGACATTGTGCCATCAAGAAACCTTTATAAAAGTCGACATTCTGTTTAGTTACAATTGCAGTTTAAATAAATATTTTCACAGACTTTAAGTGTAAGCATTTCAGCTGACTCCCCTTCAAGAAAAATGGAAGCTGTCCTTGATGTTGGAAAAGTTGGGCAAAAAAATCAGCTGAAGCTTTTTTGCTGTGATTCACAGAGAAGTGTAAAACGTGTTCTGGGAAGGGATTCAAGGTCAGTAAACCCCAATAAAACGTAGGAGTAAAAATGTAACTGGTTAAAACAAAACGTGGAAGTCTAGCCTGCTTTTTGTTTTCTTCAAAAAGTTAAGTATAGCCATTGTTATCTTTTGAGATTTGCAGCCTGACAATCTCTCTCTCTCTCTCTCTCTCTCTCTCTCTCTCTCTCTCTCTCTCTCTCTCTCTCTCTCTCTCTCTCTCTTTACTAGATGATTTTAATCACAAATAGGGTAATTTCGGTCACTTCACCACGTCAAACGCAAGTGCGCTGTTGGTCTATTGGATATTCTCCAATAGACAATACAATCGAAAACAGGTGATTCTCGGCTTTCAATCGGTGTTTTATTTTCTACGGGCAAACCAATACAGTTCAACAGTGTTGATAGTACTCCAAATTATAAATTTATCAGTTCTTTATAATTTTGCTTTTAATGTTTTTGACAACAACAAAAAATGCAACTGACAGAATGTACCCGCTATGTGACAAATTTCTACTCGCCTTGTTACCCGATTGTACCCGAAGTTGGGTCTCCTCGATATTCGCGCTATCCAAAAGGTCCTTATATCATTGAACTATAAAAATAACCATTCATATTAGTCTATTAGATTCTATTTTCACTTTTGACTTCGTTTTCACTAAACAACGATATTAAAGTTAATTGTGAACCAGATTACAAATTAAAATTAAAATTGTATAATACAGGGCACGCATTATGACAACAAATGTATAATTCGCGCTGCGCACACACCAATGGAGTGACTGAATTTACTCGAGTTGACATTTTTACCGTCCAGTAACATCAGTCATTATAATTTATCAATCGTTTCAAAAAGGATTCAGTTAATAAAAATATATAAAAAAAATTAATTAAAAAAACATACAAGAAATGTTTCCTAAAGAACTAACCAATATATAATTTCTAAGTTTCATTTACTATATATCTTGCACTTTGAAGCATCAGCGTATTTTTTAACCATGGATTTAATTTTGTTTATATTGACTTATTGTCCGATAAAGGCTGTAGGTATTTTACCAAATAATAGTCAATTTGTGCCAGTTTGCCAGGAAACTGGTAGTCATTTTCTGATTTGCTATATGCAAATTAGGGATATTGATCGCTATTTTTGATGCACGGGAAAAATGGGGTTTATAATATATTAATGATTAGGGGAGGAGGGCAGAATTCCAGTTATTCTGTTGTTTATTGAATTTTGACGATTGACCAGTTTCTATTTATAAGTTCGGTGAAGTATGAACCGAAGAAACGCCGTACAAACTGTATGATCCGGTTCATACCGCACTGAACATAATAATAAAAAATTAAAAAAAAAACAAAAAAAAAAAACCGGTAAATCCTTAGTTAAAAACATATCAGACGAAAAAAAAAAACCGTCGGAAAAGAAACATTCTCTATACAAAGGTTACTACAACGGAACACGTATTGGACACACATACCTAAATCATGCATACCTCCTGATGGGTGAACCTCGACCATAGTGCATACACTGACAGTGTCCACTTGGAACACACTCTTGTGGAGTGTGTCGACTTCCTCCCTGTGAGGCAGAACTATTTTGACGTGAACTGCGTGAAGAAACTGAATGATGATATACGATCCGAGAAAATATTGGGCTTTTTGAGAGAATACGGTATATATATATATATATATATATATATATATATATATATATATATATATATATATATATATATATATATATATAACAAATTTTGATCATATGCTTTATGGATTTTATATTTGTTACCTTTATCTTTTAGTTTATATACATTTTGCAGAATTTTAGCATCTTTACGATGTACATTTATTTTGTTGTACTTGATGTTTGGAAGGGTTTACCTTCCTACATTTTTGTTGTCAAGCTCTTTAATTTCGGAGGTAAATAAATCTTGCATGTAGTTCGCAATCCCATAATATCTAAATAGATGTGATCGTTTTTTGAAAAACATCGGATCTTATGAAGTTTGACCATCGAGCGAAGGACAAGAGGAGGAAAAAACTTTACCATCTTTCTTCTTTGCTAGCATAATTAAGGTGAAATTCCATCCTAAAGATGTCATTGCAGAATGAAGATGAGAACACATCACTCTGATTTGAAGCACAAATGAGACTAAATGACATTTTTCTCGCTTTATTAGCCGAGAAAGACTAATAAAGTTTTCCACGCCTACAAGACGAAAAATTGTTTTATAGTAAAGTGAAACAAAAGTCATATTAATTACTGGGATAAAAGTTGCAGAGATTACTTCACATCATCAAGCATTACCTTCAATTATGAAATCGTGAACCCTTCCTTGTGGCAAGTAATGTTTTCTGAAATTGGGCACATGGTATCACACGTGCGAAGTCACTGAAAAATGCTTGTGTCTTAGCTCATGCCAGAGAAACTAATTAGCAAAAGTAGAAGAAAATATGGAAAATTTCTGATCCGCGCAAATGACGCAAGGTTCTTCTGATAATTTTTTTATTATCAGGGAACTCTTTCGATCGATTACAGATGTTCATCTTGCTATGCACACCCAAGATTGGATGATGTGATTCATTTCTTGTAGGGCGCTTGGAAAGGGGGTAACTTTCAATGTCATTCCTATCTAATTTCTCTCATATAGCAAGATTTACGTAGCAAACTATATCGTACTTTCTTTCTTCTGGAAGAACTCCATACATTTGATAAGATTTTTCACGTTACGAGATAACAGATATTTGGAGTGGGAAAATGCTTTTCATGTGGAATTAGACTCTCTTCAGGTTAAAGAAGGAACAATTAAAAAGAGACGAACACTATTTCGATTTTCTGCTATGTGTTTGATATATTAGATGGACACTATAGATGCAAAATAGATGCTGACTTTCAAAGGAAGCGTCAGTCATCCACAGAAGTGACTTTGCTGTCTCTTGAGCCATTAAGGCAGAACAAAACATACTTGCCATGATGTCAAGGAAACAGAAAGTTAAAAGAAGTGACGATATGCAGACAGATTTGGCATCGGACGCCCGAGTTTTGTTTGACGCTATACGACAGGGCAAGAGGCACATTATCCGTTTCATACTGGAGGCCGCCATGATAAATATTGTGGACGCGAGGGATCTATACGGCAGGACACCGCTGATTCAATGCTTAAATACAAAGGTATTTTCCTTTTTTCATATTTTCCCCTAAATCTGGGATAAATTCATTCGTTTATTTATTTTTGATTGGGAGGGGGGGGGGGGTCAAGACAGCACTGCACCATTATAATACTGTTCATGGTAGACCAAAAAGTTACCCGTGGTATAAGTGAAGCCATTTTATATTAAGTTATGTTCCAACCATGTTGCGATAATAGTGGATAAAACACAAAAATGTGTATTTTGTGATGTGAAACGATATTATAGTCATAGTCGGTTCTCATTAGCCATCGATTAAAATTAAGTGAAATAAGTAGCAATAATAAAACAAAATGTATCCACTGAATGATATCTATAACCATTCCTGCGTTATAGGAGGCACAGCCCTATACTAAGGGGCTTTATAGTGGGGGACCACCGTACAATCTTTTTTATTATACTCAGAAGAAAACCGAACTTAGTGCACTTGGCAAGCTTAGACGGTGAACTGCCGTCGCACAATGCAAGAGCATACAGCTCATGGTCTAACTCATATAAAACATCTTTACACCAATTCCGTCAACAATCATCTAACTTAATACACGTACGCCGCGATTTCGGAAATTTTCTTAAGCAAAGATTTTCCGATGATGAATATAGGTTTTAATGATCAAAATACAAAATATGACCATGCTAAATCGATAATTTACACCTCTTCCTGTGAGAGGATAAACTGTTTTAAAATTTGTCATACTTTTGAAGGGACTTATTGTACCAGGCTGCGTTCTTTCACCTCCTGCAAAATTTTAATTTTGTTTTGTTATCATAGAATCCATTGATGATTGCCTAATTTAATTAAAGTCCATCTCAATACTTCGTTCTGTATACTGTCCAATCTCATTTATGTCTACTGTGTATTGTTCTCTCTCATTACTGTGTACTGCCTTATATCATTATTGTGTAATGTGTACTGTCCTATCTCATTACTGTGTAATGCCACACAATTTTATTCCTTCATCTGCATGTGATAAACTTTGTGTCTTACATACAATTTATGTAGAGACGTACGATAGATTTACTACATCAACAAAATAAATCTGTTTGTAATCTTCAATTTTGATTCTTGAAGGATATTTAATTTTGTTCAAATAAGATTCAATAAATACAACAGCCTTTAACAGTATGCGATCTCACGAATCTATCTATCAACATACAGGGTGGTACATGGTGAAAGAAATTCAAAAATACAGCAAACTTATTATGAGAAATAATGACATGACGAAATAATGATTGGGAATAATAATAATAATAATAATAATAGAATATCTTCATTCATATTGCTTGTAAAATTGTTACTAGTTTCTAGGCCAATACATTATATTAAAATTCGAAGTTCGGAATGATCCGCTCTTAGAAGACATTACATTTTAATACGAAAAGAAGACTTCGCCATCTTCGATAGTCTTAAGAATTCATATGCCACACCAATGTTTGAGAAATGAGAAATTTATCACTGAGTCATCTACAAACAAGAATTAAAAAAGTTTCATATGTAATATATTTCTGACTACACTTTTTGAAGAGTACTTGATCTTAAAATAATTTTTGCATGTAGAAAATGGTTGACAAATTTGCAGTTGCAATTCATACAGCCACTGAACACACGAAAAGACAACACTGACCGAAATATTTTGTAAAAGATATTTTTTTTCTTTAGATGCATTGACTTGATAAAGTTAGCATCTACCATTTGATATTTAAAAAGTTTGATAAGTTTATCATAAATACGCTACAACCCAAGCCTCCAAATGTTTTTAAACGGAAATATTTCTTAAACCTAACAACTTTCGGTCATTCCCATTCAATACATACAACCTAACGACTTTCGGTCATTCCCATTCAATACATACAACCTAACGACTTTCGGTCATTCCCATTCAATACATACAACCTAACGACTTTCGGTCATTCCCATTCATTACACACAACCGAAAATGTATCTTCTGAAATCAGATCATCGATCATCTCCCAGTTGAACAACTAAAAAAAAAAAAAAAAAAAAAAACCTATTGGACAACATTTAAAAGACTAAAATTGCGCAAGTAGATCCAAGGTTTAGAAGTTTAGTATTTTTTTAAAAAAAGTATATTAGGAGCTACTGAAAATAAAAGTTTAACAGAATAGTCCGGATTCAAATGTCACCTGCACTTTTCCTAGCGCATTTCTTGGTATCTTCATTTCCACAAGTTTTAAATCTCACACAGGAACAAAAATTACAAATTCTCTCTCGCAATCACTTGATTTTTAATGTAAACTCTTGTGGCGTCGACGAAATTACGTGTCCATTTGTTTTTCATTCCAGGAGGAGCAGTCACGTGATGCGATCATCCGCCTCCTATTACATTTTGGCGCTGATGTGAATAATCGGGACGACTTCGGACGCACCGCACTGAGTTATGCTTGTGAGAAATCGTGTAATGATGTGGTCAAGATCCTTGTCAAACATCACAACATAGACCCGGACATATACGACATGGATGGTAAAATGTTCACATTTGATTAACATAAAAAAAATAAGGATTGTGGTGAAAATCGAGAATAAAACTTTTGATCAATCGCTTGCCAAGGTTGCGTACAGTATATTTCCCAATCGCATATACTCTGAATGTTAATTGGCATATTGACTTCTACACAATTCAAGATTTTCTGTTTGCAATTTGTACATACACGTCTCAAACACTTTGTACACAGTATATAGTAAATTCAGTGGTCCACGTGGAGCACAGATATGCCGCAGTTGATTGACAGTTGTAGGTAGGTCAATTGCCAAGTGAAATTTAAAACATAATCATCTACTTCATTTTGGTTGCACGAGTTCCCAAAAGATATATTAAGTATTCTGAACAAATTAGTGGTCAGAAAACTTTGAAATAAACGTAAACATTACATATTCAGCGTCGATTGTACAACCATTTATCTTAATTAATGTAATATGTTCTCTAGATGAACCACATACTGGTCTGTGTGGTTTATTAGGTTGAGAAAACTGAATGTCTAAAGAAAACCGCCGACTATTGATGGGTGATCTTTTACCCTCGCACTTTTCAGCTCCGAGGATCGAACTCGGGATTGCTGAAGCGCAGTGCGAGTAGCGAGTAGCTTAACGGCCTATGGTTTACCCACAAAAGCTTATGAATCGCGACAGAGTTACATGTATCAAGCCGTTTCTTGTCCTTTAATTTCATTTTTAATCATTGTGGCGTACGAAAACAAAGCTGAATAGTTTTTTTTCTCACCAGGTAACTCACCACTCATATACAGCGCAATGGTTGGTAATGACATCGCCGTGGATATCCTTATCCGCCATTTTCGTCGCCTGGGACTTCTGATAGATCATGCCAATAAAGATGGATTCACAGCTTTACTAATGGCTGTAAAGCACGGCCACACTACCTGCGCTCAGATCCTCGTTGGACAGGGTAAAGCATCGGTGCACGTGCGAGATCATAAGTACTTCATGAATGTCGATCAGTGGCTGCAGCGGGGAGGGCTTACATCAGACCACGTGCTACCCAAGCAAGAAGTTGGGCGTGGAAGAGAAAGATTTATGAAGGTGGCTCGGCTGGCAGCATTATGTTCAGCTGCATGCAAGTCTGAAATGTCGAAACATGCACAGGATTACCGTTATTACCAGTCCATGCTGGTTAAGTCTCTATCAATTGATGATGAAGACGTGAGTTCCAAAGACTCGGATGCCACTGACTTATCTGAAGAAAGTCTGCCGAAAGTGATGCCCACTCCACAGTCAATACCGAAAGAATCAAGACCTGAACGGGCTCGGAGAGCATATCCTTCGCAGGATCGACAGAAATTAAAACATCAAGCAGGTCAGACGTTTGATTGCAACGTCGAGAGACACTTTGATTGCATTTCTGAACCTCATGAGGTACGTAGGCGTCAGCTGAGGAACAGTGTGTCCAATGCCCATAAGACGGAGAAAGAAGTTAAGAAAATGCCAAAGAGATGTTCGCTGCCGGAGATTAAGAGTAGGCCAACATCAAAAGGAAGTCTGATTCGCCATTCTGAGGTGCATTCTAAAAGATCACTGGAACACATTCCCGACATGATCTTAGCCAAAGTAGATGGCGGAAGCGGCAAGATGCTGAGTCTCAAGCTAAAACCGGACCGGGTCAAAGACAAGTTCTTTTGGCGGCCATGCTTTGACACGGATGACGCTTCCAGTCGAGGAGATGTCTTCACGGATCAGGCAGAAGTGTCATCGTCTGAGAGTGATGATTCTATGACGTCTCCCGTACAAACTCCTGTATTCTAGATTCCTTTGTCTTTGTCACTGTTTTGCAGACTTTGCTTCTAATATCCTTCAAAGATAATGTGTGTTCTAGTTTTGTGAGCAATCCCCGTCTCTCCGTTTGACGTTCCATCTGTCTGATTCTTTCTAACTCGCCGACATATTTAGAGAGGAGAAAACAAAGAAAGTCCTTCGACTGAGTTTAATGACGGTTAAGTGACCCAACGCATGTATTTGTATATTATGTTTTTATTTGCGAGTCAGCACTGATACTTCGGCATCGTTTCTCTTCAAAGCTTATTCTTTCCCTTTTCCTGATGTATTTGTGCAGACTAGTAAATCCATAGACCATACCACTGTATCTTTGGCATAGTTTTAAAAATAAAATTGTACAAGCCTTAAATTTTACCATTTTCACTGTATTCAATTTGAAATAATTAGTAACGAAATGGAGTGCCCTGTTGTTTTATGAAGACACTAAGATTTTCATGAGACAAAGAGCAGTGGCGTGCGGACTTTATGTTTTACAGACAACGACAAAGAGCTGTGTCGTGCGGACTTTATGGTTTACAGACAATGTATTAGTACATCATTATTTTCTATATGATAGTTATGATAAAAATTGTGTTTTCTGGGTGTGGGGGTGGGGTGTCATTCTCTTAACATGTGTATATTGCAACCTACCACAAGAATTTAATTTTACACTGCATTTTTTACACTAGATTTATAAAATTGATTTAGTACTTTTTTGTAGCAACATACTACAATATGATATCAGCTTAATCAGTACTAGTATCTGGTAAATTTCACTTGCATTCACACATTTTATATGTAATCATACGATCTTCTTTTCTATATACTGCATGTGTGTAATACAATGAAAAGTTGTTTATCTAATTAGAGACTATACATGTGAATGTGTAACACTGGTCAGATGTAAGCATCGCAGATTGGTGCATTCTGAATAATCACTTTAAGGTACAAACAATATATAGATATATGCGTTTGCACAACTATATTATTGAATTTATATTGCATTAAATTAGTTATTAGTAATTATATATGTACGTGGTCTCACGCCCCTCACTACATTAACGATAATCTCTCTCTCTCTCTCTCTCTCTCTCTCTCTCTCTCTCTATATATATATATATATATAAATATATATATATATATATATATATATATATATATATATATATATATTAATTACATGAAATGTTTTAAGGTTGATATTCTTCATAAGTATTTAGTTCATAACGTTTAAGGTACCTTTGTACTCGTTCTAAATAAATTTCTCTATATTGAAACTCTTTGATCAAAAACATATTTTATTACTTCTTTGTCATCAGAATGATAATTAGATTTTTCACAGGTAAGTAATTTATTTTATATACCTATGATTAAATTTAAGTTTTGATTTTGTACATCCAGCTTCAAACTACTATTGATTGCTGATGCTATAATTGGAGTAACATCTATTATGCTCAGAAAAGAAAACAGGGAAAACGGATATTGGACTTAAACTAGCACAACCTCCGTGTTGTATTGATACAAAAACATTGTTACAACACTTAGAAAAAATTCTCTGAGGTATATCAATATTAATGTTATAACGCTTTAAAGGTTTCTGAAAATATATAATCACATTTTATTGTTCCTTTTTATCTTCTAATGATTTTTAAGTAAAAAAAAAAAAACAGCAGTATGAACACCTTTTAGTGTTTTCTATCTTGTTTTGTGGTCTGGATTAATACCATTTTTAATTTAATAATTATGTAATACTTTTTTATATGATATTTATTGTTTGATTTTGATTTTGTTTTGATTATATATTTGTCTTTATACTAATCAACATATTCAGCTAAATGTATATATCCATGATAACTACCACAATTCAAATAAACATATCCACCATCAATATTTAATATAGCGTTTTCTTTATCACAACAGGAATTAGATCATTTGTTTTCAAATGACTCCATATTACTTGTTTTAGTTTTAAACTTTTCCCAATCAAAATAAGAACTAACATTAGATAATATTTCATCTGACAAATGACTTTCTTCTATAAAAATGTTTTCTACGTCTTCCATTTTATATACACTGCATGCAAAATACTGTTTTAAACCTTTCAGGCCAATAAGGATTTATGGCCCTAACACAAGACAATTAAGTTAAACTCCTAGTAACTTTTCTTTTAGGTTTGTTGAAATGTGGTGGTAATTTATCTATATATTCAAACATATGATTTCCCATTAAATTCTGATTTGGCTGTTTTACATTATTTTTATTTGGTTTTCACAGCACACGTAAACTCGCCAAGATGTTCTTTAAAGGTCTCTCTCTACTGAATATAGGGAACGATGATAATCAGTCTCATTTGTTTCCGAACAAGTTGATTTTATGAATTTTTTTAAATGTTAATTTTTTTTGACTCTGGTCCTTTTTGCTCCTAACTTCTTCCACAATTCTTTTAGTGTTATCATTTGTAAATGTACAACTCTGTTGTGAGTTTTAATATCATTGATGTGAACCACAACCATATCCTTTGATAGAATACTATTAAAACACTCCCACATAAAACTATGAGCTGTAATACAACAATGTCCACGATTTTTCACTCTGCACTGAAATAATACAAGTATCATATTGCGCTTTAATGCTAATGTTGATAATATTCCCATTCTCATTTGCAGCATATTTATTATAAATTGGATGAAGTTTGTAATCTTTTATTTCTATATCATTTTTAAATTCCATATGTGTATATATACACACACACGCACACACACACATATATACATGTATATATATAACAACCAAGGTAGCAAAACAGTCTGCTAAAGCTATCGACAAGGCGGATAAATAGGCTACCATTAAAGCCAAACCAGAGGCTAAAGCTATAAAAGAAGCATCTAGATGGACATCGGTTAAATTGATTAAACGTTTGGATATCATATCTAATAGGATATGTAAACGTATAACAAAAGTTGCAGCCAAAAAAGCTACACTATCTTACCAAATGAATAGACGAGTTATTCTGGCTGCAAAGCAAGCTGCTAAAGCTGATTTTAAAAAAAGCTGCCATTAAAGCTAAATTGGAGGCTGAAACTGTAAAAGAAAAGAATTAGACATGAATAAATGGCGGCCCAAAATACGGCTATTGAAGCCAAACAGGCCACCAGGTCAGCAAAACAAGTAGCTAAAGCTGAAGAAAAAAAATAGACAAGACAAAAGGCGGCCAAACAGGCAGGTATTGAAGCTAAATTGGCGGGTCAAGCTATAAAACAAGCAGCTAAACGGAGAGCTAAGGCGCTTAAATTTATTGAACGTTTTAAAAGGATATTTAAACGTGTAAATTAAGATAAAGCGAAAGACACTAGACCAGGGGTGTCAAACTCATTTGCTATGGCGGGCCAGATTTGATATAAATAATAATAAATAATAATAATAAATAATGAGTCAGAGTGTATGTTTGATACCCCTGCATTAGACTCTCTAAACAATGCGTTAGACAAAATCTGTTCTGACTGCAATAATGCCTGCTAAAATACTACAATAGCTGCTGAGTTAGCTAAATCTAAACTGGCAGCTACATTTGTTTTTGTTTTTTTTAAAGAAACCATCCATAAGCGGATTATATTTATAATGTGTCTGAAAACAATCCTCATACAAATGATTTGCATACATTTTTTTTAAAGTTTTAAACCGCAAATTGTAGATATTCTCAGCAGGGGATTATGTAGAAATACTGTTATAAAATATAATATTATATTAAAAATACTGTTTGAAAGATATGAATTTAAAGATATTGGATTTATAGCGGCACAAATGTATAGACATTTTTTTAAAATAAGGCTGCCACTTTACTTGGAATATATAACATTAATAAGAGTTTGCCTACAGTATTCTCTGGATTAGAAGAATCTTATGAAAATGTTTATAAATTCAGGTTTTTGGTTGGATTCTTAGAAGAATTATATTTATTGAAATACATTTCTCAAAATATGACCCAATCAAGGAGAACAGTTGTATCCCATAATAATGTAGGTGAAAAATTCCTTAGTAATTTCAATGATGAAATATAAAATTTTCATATGCTTTCAAAAATCCAACTAGTATGAAAATGTCAGATAAAAACAAAACTAACTTTAATAATGAAATTATTTGTCATATCTGTGATAAGGCATTAGGCGATGATTAGGTCCGAGATCACTGTCATATTACTGGAAGATATCGAGGCGCTGCACATGTGCTTGCAATGTACAGTTTAAAATATCTCCACATAAGACAAATATCCCATTAGTATTCCATAATCTTAGAGGATATGATGGGCACCTGATAACGTCGGATATTAAGCAATCAACAATAAATGGAAAAATAGCATGCATACCAAATACTATGGAAAAATATGTAATTTATTTTATGCTAGGCGTGGATTACTGGATTATCCGAGTGAAATAATTGTGATATTTCACTGGAATGAAAACATATCATATTTTTTCACTGGCTGTCAATAGACATTGATGGCTAAGAAATTTCGCTTGCGATGTGTAAAGGTAAAGATGGCCGCTTCGCATCCAAGCGAACCGGGTTGAAAACCAGCAGTGGGCAAATTTTTTTTTTTTTTTCATTTTGTTTTTATCTGCTGTTTTATCTTGAATTGGGAAGGAGCATTATGTAAATACTAATATTTTCTGTGCGAATATACACAAAACAGAGCAGAACATTAACTGTTAACCGCTGACATTATCGCGCTGGATACAGTAAGAAATCTGCTACTTCACTCTGTTATACGAATTGCTAGACAATACGTTTGAGCATAAAATAAAAAGAATATTTGCTTGCTCCGAGTGAATAACTGATATATTTCATCTTGTGGGTGAAAAACTCGTGGCATCGCCACTGCTGAAAATACTGAGTTTTTCACCCACTCGATGAAATATATCCGTTAGTCACTCGTTTCAAGCAAATATCAGCTATTTAGCATTGGCCAGTTACAATTACTAACTAAATCTGGAATATCATATGAAGATTATCCCTATGCACAGAAAGTTTGGGAAACACGTAAAATAAATACCTTTGTTGAATATCATGAGCTACATCTAAAACCTGATGTTCTGTTGCTTGCTGATGTATTTGAACATTTCAGAAATATGACTATCAAACATTGTGGTTTAGATCCAGACTATTATTTCAGCAGCCCAGGTATGTATTGCGACGCATTACTAAAATGAGCAAAAGCTAAATTAGAGATATACTCTTAACATATATTAATATGCATTTGTTTATAGAAAAAGAACTTACAGGTAAAATTTCAATGGTATCAAAAATATATTCTAAAGTTATTAATCCTGTGGTTAGTGATTATGATAATAATAAACCAAATAGTTGGATTATGTATTTTTATACTTGCAATTTATATGAATAAACAATGATGTAAGCTTTAACAGTTAGTAGATTTAAATGGATTTCACCAGATAAACTACCAGATTACATTCAGATGATTCTAAAATAGATTATATATTAGAGTTTGATTTTGATTATCCAGAAAATCTACATGCCTAACGTAATTGTTATTCCTTTTAGCACCTGAAACATTAACCGTTAAGGAGGAATGGCTAAGCAACTTTGAGGTTACTCCTGCTCAAGATTTGGATAGTATATTTATTGATTGTGATAAATTAGCACCAAATTTAATGAATACAAATAAATACATAGTTCATTACAGAAATTTAAAACTATATTCAAGCCTTGGCATGAATGTAATAGAGGTGCATAGGGTACAACAGTTTAAACAAGAAAAATGGATGGCTCTATATATCTAATTAAATACTAATCTTAGAACACAATCTAAAAATAATTTTGAAAAAATAATTTTTAAAGTTAATGAATAACTCAGTATCTGAGCTAGTTAGACTTAGCGAAACTGATAAAATTGGAAAACTTGCAGCAAACTTGTTTTAAATCAAGAACATATATTAATACAATCCATAGTCTTAAATCAAAATTGATGCTAAACAGACCAATTTATTATGGGCAATACATTTTGGATCTATCAAAATGACTTATGTATGACTTTTATTATAATAACTTAAAATCTACATAACGCTATAATAATGCTAAATTATTATAAACCAAGATAATGTTTATAATGATATAAAAAAGAATAATACATTATGTGATATAAGTGATTATCAAGGTGATTATCATTTACAAATAGAGTAGTTTGCAAAAAACGTTGTTGATAAATTTAAAGATGAATGTAATGGAAAACCGGTAAAATAATTTGTTCGATTAAGGCCTAAAATGTATTCACGTATTATTGATAAATAAAGCAATAAAGCAAAAGGTGTTTCAAGATCAATTATTTAAAAAGAATGAAATCATGGACTCTTCAAAAACAAAACAAAAACAAAATCATTATTCGAAAAAGTAGAGACGAAACACATTATGTATAATATTAAAAGTGTTAATCATTACATAGGTTTATACAAGATTGATAAAACGAGCCTCGAGATCCAAAAACATGTATACGAAAAGATGGCAATAAAACGTATGTCTATGGAAACAAAAGAATAAATCTGGGTGAGTAATTGGTTTCTTAATTCCCCAGTTAAGATTGTATTTTACTTATTATACAAGTAAGATTAATCTATGTAACTTTAATTTCTCATTTAAGATTCTTTTTACTAATGATATGAGTAAGATTAATCTATGTAACTTTAATTTATCATTTAAAATTATTTTTACTAATGATATGAGTAAGATTAATCTATGTAATTTTTATTTAATACCTGTGTTACCTGTGTTTATACATGTTATAAAAACAAACTTAATGGCCAAGGTTGCCAAACAGTCATCCAAGGCAGTAAAAACAACCGACTAAATAATCCGTTATTATCGAAGATTGTTTTTTGCTTATAATATGAGTAAGATCAATCTATATAATCTTTTTAATTTATTAAATATTTGTATCACTACTATATATATTATATATAAAAATTAAAAAAAAATTATAATAAAATTTTTAACAAATATATATACATAACAATATAAAATTATAACATCCAAAATTAATAATATTATCCAAAAATTAATAATGTAATAAATGATCCAAAATTAATTATTTAATACATTATCCAAAATTAATACTTTAATAATTATCCAAATTAACAATTCAGAAATTATCCAAAAATTAATAAAGTAATAAGTCATCCACATGAATAAATTATTTTAAATTATCAAAAACTAATAATTTAATACATTATAAAAATTAATATTTAAATATACATTTTAAAAATCTATTTATAAAATTCGAAATAAAAATTATTCGAAATTATCCAAAGTAATAAATTAATAAATTATTAAAAATTAATAAGTCAATTCAAACTCGCCGCTTAAAACATCCCATTTGTAATGCATAGAAATGATAGAAGACATATTTTATTACTAGTCACGTGGATGTAACCAAAAGCAAAATGAAAACACCCTGAGAGAGAGAGAGAGAGAGAGAGAGAGAGAGAGAGAGAGAGAGAGAGAGAGAGAGAGAAAAAAAAATAACAATAATTACAAAACAGCCAAATTTTTCTCAAATTCAACATTATAATAAGCCCCACTCCACTGATTTTTTAACTCGTAGAACAAATATTAAAGATGAAGGATTAGGACAGTAGTTAATTCCTCAGTTCTCACTGGAAAAATAAGCAATCTACAAAAGTACACTATTAAGCAATTTTAAGAATGAACATATTTACAGGGTTGACAATGTTGCAGAGTTAGACCTGAGTTAAAATGATCCATGACAGTTTCGTCTTGCCATCGATTTAAACTACTTTTTGAGTTAAAGAAAAGAGATGATCACGAAACCACCATTCTATTTTCTTTTTTAAGTGTTTCTAGGGAAATGGGATCCAAAACAATAAAGCAAATATTCAAAAGGGAATCCAAGTCTTCGCTGATTAAGAAAATACATACAATCTTGTCCAGACACCATTGAATCTTGTCCTTGTAATCTTACATTATTGAATTGGATCCAAGCGGCATTTTTTTTCTTCTCATAAAGTCTGTGACATCGCCATCGATGGGAAGCAATCCATGCGAATCAAAATATTCCTCTCTGTCGCATTTTGGAAAGTAGACAGCGACTCATAAGATTCTTGGTCGATGACTGTCATCGGTATTGATGACATAGGTTTAAATATCTTTAGGTTTTCATTGAGGGGTTCATCTTTGGCACAAACGACAGAATTTCAGGGGTACGTGTACGAACCGTGTGTCAGAAGGTGATAACGTTCCCAGATATTCAGTCTTTTAGTCCCACAAACAAAGTGTGATGATTGGCGATGATTTCAAAATAAATAAATAAATTGGCTCGTCATTTAAGTAGAAGAGCGGGAAGTATGGGTACTCTGATGTAAGAGAGCCTCAACACGTTTCGTCTCGAGGGTAGTCAGTGGAGATTTTGAATTGTCTAGCAAGTCTTTATACCATTCGTTCAAAACTGTCCCTACTTTGATAAGAGTCCAAGCTTCTTCCAGATGAGACTCCAACTGTCTTTTCTGGGTCATCATTAATCATTTGTCGTGTCGTACTTAACTGAAATGATCCACTTTACAACCATAACAATGTTCTATGATCAGAAGCGTGATTCTCTTGGCCAAATCTTGAGCAAAACAGGATGCGAAGGGTTTCTCTTGTTTCGACCAAATGCTGTTTCTTCTTGTTCTTTTCCTTTTTCATTCACACTCTGACTTGGTGGGGACTGCTGGGGCTGGTGTTCTCGATCGTCTATGTCTATCATCCCGTTTACCGTTGGTGAACTCTACGTAGTCTAGGATCACTTCTTTCCAACTGTTGATTTCAAGGCTATTGCCGAATTCTGCAAATACAATCACGTTCACCGTGTTCTCGTGGGCTAGAGCATACTGAAGTTCCACACGGAGTTGTCAAGATTTAATTGGGTGGAAATGTCCATCACTGCCTTGGTCTATGTTGAAATAAAATCCCCACAAACATTAAGCTCATGCAAAGTCGTCGTACTAAATGCCGTGTGTTTGTGGCGTCAAGTACGATCTCAAGTAATTCTTCTGCGCAAAGTTGCGTTAAAATGGTCTGGTACACGTTTGTCCGTCCCGGCTGACTTCTATCTTAAAGAAGTTGTAATGCTGAAACTGGAAAGGGTTTTGATCAATAGCTCCAATAAGGGCTGCATTGCTGACGAAGCCAATGAACAAACGTTTAGGTAACCCTGAACACATGGTGTTCGAGCTAGGATCGGATTGCAGCAGCAATGGTGAAGGTTCTAACGTCCGCTCGTCGTATCGGATACTTGGCTCTTTTCTGGTCAGAGCCTGACTGACGTCGTTTCCTACTTTAGGTAGGACTTCTACACATTGCACATATAGTCTCGTTTGTTTTTGAACTCGTTAGCGTTAGCCATCAAACGGAAGATGGTGCTACTTTTATTCAGACGCACATTCACACCATTCAACAAATACTTGTTTGTAGCCACAGGTCCAAGTGTAAACGATTCATCATTTCCAAACTTCGTCCTTGTTTGATTTTTTTGTTGTCGGTAGATAAATTCTACGTTGTGAGCCTTGTCATCCTCGTTCGACGTGTCGGGTTCCACACCACACAAGCATCTAAGTGTGTGTTTTTGGCTTTTTTTCTGAAATTGAGTAAATTCTTTATGTAGTCTCAGAAAGGGTAAGTGTCCACACTGCTGCTGACTAGTTTGATGTTCAGGTACAAATCCACTTCAGTGAAGAAAGAAATTGTTGACAGAAGTCCCTCTAGCCGTTTGGTCTGATTCGCATTGTCTCTTGGTGACCACTTTCACTGTCAGGGACAGGTAACTGTTATTCAGATCGATGTAGTCTTCGGTTTGCCCTTTGATTTTAAACTCATTGGGAGCTGACGTCGTAACGGACGACACTGGATGAAATCAAAAACCCTCTGGGATTCTTGCATCGTCATCATTGTATGTGGCATGGCATACAGATCCAGTTCTGTCTTAAAACGTTCGCAAGAGTCTCGGTGCATCATCTTTGCTTTTTTCAATACGTAGGAATCAAAAGCATCCAAGTCTCTGACGGTTCCTGTTCTTTTCTTATTCTTGCCTTGTCCTTGCTTCTGGTCGGATGACAAATCAATTGCTTCGAGAGTGGTGTGATGTGAATTTACAAGTGTTTCTTTAGGGTCAAAAGAGCTCTTTTCCTGCCTGAATCAGCACATTTTCCCCCGCATTTAGTGACGCTTGTTTGCGACTTTGTCGAATAACACGTTTTTGATGAATTGTTTCCATGCGACAGAGCGTAATTTTTCTAACCATGCAGTCCTAAATTAACAAAATGCCTAAAGACGGGTGCTACAGTACGATAGAGCGATGAGAACATACCCCCCAATCCACGTCCTCGTTGTCAAACTCCTCTGTACACTTGATACACGAGTTACAATTCGCTCGAAAATCGTTTTCGAAAGTGTTGTTTTTACGGTGACGTTTCCATTGCTCAAAGTCTCCAATCGTACCAATATTCACACTGTCAAAGTACGATTTACTGATAGTCAGGTAATGGGGATGCACACGTTCTCGGTGTACATGATATGTGTTTCCACCGTCTTCGTCGATACGATTGGAAGTGTTAGAATCCTCTTTTAAAAGTGATCACTCACAGCAACGGAGCAGCTGTATTTCCTATCAAGTTGTACTCGAGTACATCCGAGTACACAACATCTAGATTTTTTTTATTCAATTCAATTCGACGGGGGTACTGAACATTCTTGAAGAATCTGTTGTTGCTGTCGATATCTTTGGAGTAAGGAACTAGGTCCGTTTTCCCACCCAGAATAGCAAACAAACTTTGATGTCAGAAAAATCTATGCATAGATCATGAGAGGGTGCATGGTAATCGATAATCATGCATCTACTCATTTTGTTGCAAAACTGATCATTGAATATATTCCAAATCGTATTGAGATGTCGATCGTTAACAAATATCCCTAAGGAATTCTCGTGTCTTACACAATCAGTTTGGTACTAGCTGCCGATGTAGCTTTTTATTTTCGTAAAAACCAGGATCTTTGTAATCGAACTGTTTTTGTACTATTTCGTGTAGTATTTCTACAACGAAAGTATATTGTTTCCCCCTCATACTGAAGACCCTGAGTACGACGAATACTTTCTACCAAAGTGAAATCTCAATGGGATTCGATGTGTAGTTGTGTGGATTGAGATAATTTCGTCGTGAAACAACACCAAGTGTTAGTGGGAGAGAATTGTCACTGGGTAACGTAAAATAAAATTTATTATTCATAGCTCAGTGCTTCTCGTCTCCAAGGAGTCACCCAATTTCAAAGAATGACTTTCAGACTGTTCCAAAAGGTTGCTGTGACTGTGGTTGTTGTTGCTGTGGTTCGAGTTTCCGTAGCTACCGTTGCTGCTACTGTCGGTATATTTCAAAGTTAGATTGGGAAGAAGATAGCCAGTACAACTGCTGAGTAAAATGGTTCATTGGTGCTTATCACCTTGTTGCAAATTCAAGTTTCCAGTAGCAGCTCCAATCACACAATTAACGGCGATGATCTGACATAAAAAGACGATTTTACTTTAAAGGACATATTTCCCACACCACACCCTTTGTAGTTGTTTTTGTTTCTGTGGTTCCTGTAGTGATGATACTGGTGAAAATGACACGAGATTTATCGCCAGGTTCATGATTTCTTCTTCTTTCCATATATGATGAGTTGCAAAGCTTCAGTCCAATAATCGAAACTAGTTGGATAATATTTCCGATGTATTTTCGCTTTTTTCTTGCGACATTTTCCCACTTCGCGTGTTCTCAGGTCCAGGATGCTTTCGATATCATAGAGGCCGTTGTCGTTTTTGGTCACTTGTTGTATCTAGGGCAATCAAAATTTTCTCTTTAAAGTTTCTCCGTTCCTATCTTCCAATTTATATACGTCCATGTGACGCCCACAAACGTGTCCCGTTACACAAAATAATTCCGTCGTCTAGTTGATTAAATATCCTCTGTCAAAAGTGCGTTTTGTTTCTCCGATCATAATCCAGTCTCCTGTTTTAACATCAGGGTAGGAAGATGAGGACGAGTGCTGTAGTTGTGACTCGCTTCTTTTATAGCAGATGTCCCAAACAATCGTTCAAACTCTTCTAAATTGTTTTGGGTGGTCACTTGTTCTGATGCACATCCGATACTGTGATAATACGATTGATTGTAGGCTTTCAGGACGTGGCAAAACAGCGATGTATTTGACTGTATATTGATGTGTACAATATTTCCACATAGGTTCTTTTAATGTTCTTTATAAACTTTAGACAACACTTTGATTTCAGAATTTCGGTCGTGATAAAATTAATCCGCCTTTTCAATTCCTATTGAAATTGTTGATTGAGAAAATCAGTGTCTTTGTCCGTTTACCATCGCAAAGGGTTTCGACCACTTTGTTTCAACACCATTTTCAAAGGTCACGCTAACTCAGAATGTGTTTTGGAAGCTAGAGGTGCCATCCAAGCAGAATTTTAAAAAACACATCAATCACACAAAACCAATACCTATAATCGAGAATGAACAGAGACAGGTGGGAATATTCAGCCAAATCGGCTTGCCATTGATGATCGATTCGTGCTACTCTTGTCCGACTTCTTGAAAATTTAAATCGAATGGGTTTATGTAACGTGTACGTCGATAGTTCTTGCAACCATCGTCGCACATTGTGGAGACGAAAACCTTTGCGTTTGGCTTTGGCCGCACGATATAATTTTTGAATTTCTCCGTAGCCAGCAGCGGTTGCAGGGTTGTAGTAATTGCTAGTCAAAAGTGTGTACATGCTGTTCAATAAGTCAACCAATGTTCGATGCTCTTCGATTGTTATAATTGAGGAGTGGACAATGATGCCTTCATAGATGACGTCGGTTCTTTTTTCACTTCTTGTTTCTTCAATCCTCCTTTCTCACTTCCGTCCTCACACCTTTTCTCGTTCCGATGGATAGGGCGTATACACGATCTATTTGACCCAGGTTTCTCGCGACCTCACGCGCTTGTTTTGAGATCCTGACGTCATCAACTGGGTAACTAGCGTTCGTTGACAATTACAGTAAGTGCTGATTAAGAAATATTCGATGAAATGAAATTTAAATACGTACTACAATTCAAATTGAAAGAACACAGTGAAAATGGCCAATATTACTAATTCCATATTGCCTCAAGTTTGTGTCCCTGGCGTGAGTGTTAGCTGTTCAAGGCAGGGTCGCTGTTCACATGTTGGTTTTCTTTACCTTTTTATTAGTAGGAAATCCAGAGATTTCTCAGATGACAAAGGTAATGTAAATATTTCGTTTCTATAACATGCACTTCTTATATCATGTTAGAAAAAAATCAAATGAAACGGAAGAGTATGCAGTATGAAATTCTTTATTGGATTATTGTAATGTAGTGGGAAAAATCTTTATTGTGACATAGCCTGAAAAAAAATCTTTTAAAAGTTCAGCGTATCTTTAAATACGATAATTATATCGAAATAGCTTGAAAAAAAATAATTAAAAAATGCATCGTATTTTTTATTTTTATTTTTTTCTTTTGACATCATTTTTTATATGTTTTATTTCAGTCAATATGCGTACGAAAGCGATGAAATATATTACAAATGCAATTAATGAAAATACAGAGACATACAGAACGATCTATTTCCACACTTTGGCTTAATTGTCACATTCCAATCTTACGTCACGTGGCCTTTTTTTAGGGGCACGAACCATGGATGATTTATCCAGGAAATAGACACATTTTGACACGCTCAGAAAAACGGTAACTCGCAAAGGATTTAGAGAGTTTATAAACATTTTTCAACGACGAATAAATTAAGTAAACATAGTTGAATACATTCAATGGTGATTTTAATAGTTTCTCACAATATTAAAATCCAAGCGTAAAAATTCACGTTAAGGGCACGAACCATGGAGGACCGAGGAAACGTTATCAATGGCAACTAATTGCTCTCGTTACTTAGAATATAATGATTCACCGTGATAGATACTTTTGGACCTCCTACGTAAACCATTCCATTGTTAAGATCTTTGGTTAGAAGCTCGATTTGGATTTGTATGTACCAAATATCATCAAGATCTTTTTCATTTATAAAGAATTTAGAGGTAACACCGGTAACAGTGTATATTTACACCGGAACCCGAGCCACGGTCAACTTGACAGTATGGCAAGTAGGGTGAGTGTCGACTTTGCAAATAATTTGGTTCCTATATACTAACTTAAAATCTTTCAACGAAGACATGAGACTAGCCAAGTCCACCAAACGTTTTGGCGGCATGACGAGTACAATAAGTGTCATTTGGATCCATTCTTTGGTCTGTGAACTTGCATTCATGTTCACACTCGACTCGTCATTACAATGAGCATAGCATACAATATACATTGTAATCATTACTAACTGTTAGTAGTAGAATACCTACATCACATAAAGGTAATTAAAAATCATTTGAATGGAAGAAGGGGTGTGATTATTCTCAGTATTTGTCCCTTTTTTACTGACATAAGCGAATGCCTGTTACAAAAAGGTTAAACTATTTAATCGACTACCACCAAAGTGTATGTCAATAGCAACAGGCCGATTCGGCCCAGGCTTATTCCGCCCAAATTACGGGCTGATTCGGCCCAGGCTTATTCCGCCCAAATTACGGGCTGATTCGGCCCAGGCTTATTCCGCCCAAATTACGGGCTGATTCGGCCCAGATTACGGACTGATTCTGATCAAAAGCCAGGCTGATTCGGACCATGTGAAATATTATTAAGTTTCGTCTTGGATTTAAATGTGACATTTACATTTGTTTAAAATATGATATTTCTAATTATTTCCTAGGTACGTTGAGCAGTTCAAAATCGGCATTTAAGGAAACAAAACAACGATTTTAAACTAGATAATGGGGTTGTTATATATAATGAAATGAAATAATGTAAGACTGTTTATCTTGCATCAGCAATTTAATAGTGAAATATTTTAAAAGCAGCTCGTGCAAAATATAAATACATGAAGTTTTCTTTATTTTATTGAGAAATAATAAAATTGCTAACACTGAAAAAAAATTGTGAAAACTGGCTGATCCAGTAAATTTTTTCGTCCATATATATATTGGTCTGAGTATGTTAATGCTTCTGTTAGATTTATTTAGAACTTATCTTTATCCTGTACATTGTACTATATATTATTAGTGCTATACAATATACTGTTAGTGCTAAATAACATGTATATACTAAAAAGTGAAACTCTTGTCCTGTCAGATTTATGATTTAATTCAATACAATATCATATGTCAATATCATACATCTATATTCTGCTAATCTTGTGGACCCCATAATAACTAATATCAAGAAAATGATAACATAACAAAAATGGTGGCATTATCTCTGTTGAAAGATGAAATATATTTTACAAATCTTTGTTTAAGGCACAGTATGTTACTTGTTTTGTGTGACTTCATAATGAATCATTTAATTGTATGCAAATTACTAACTCCAAAAATCGTGAAAACATGGCCCATGCAGTAACATTTGTTTATATATACATGTATATATATATATGGTTGCATACCATAGACCAAAAATTCTGAAGGACCATCTGGTATGTGCCAAGGTAACTTCAAACAAGACCAAAGATTCAGGCACATATTGCTGCAAAGATAAGCGTTGCCTAATTTGCAAACATATGCACAAGACCAAATTGTTCAGAAGTTCAACGACAGGAGTTAGCTACACTATCAATCAAAAGTTAGGATGCCAAACCAAAAATGTAATCTATCTTCTAAGACGCAAGATCTATGGCACTCAATATGTTGGTGAAACCATTGATTTCAGAAAATGAATGAATAACCACAAGAGCCACATTCGCAACAAAATCAACATGAAACTCGCAAACCACTACAACTCGACTAGGGGGCATTCAGTCAAGTTGCTTGAGATGCTACCAATTGATTCTAACCTGGGGTGGACCAATATAGAACACATATGTAAGGAACGATACTGGATATTTCAATTGAAAACTCATGGGGAGTTCGGCCTAAATGAAAAAGTCTAACCTTCGTGTTGCAATCTTATCATAAGTAAAGCCAGGCATCAGTTTATCAGACATACACATTTTTGCGATAATATTTACCCAAGTAAATATTCTGTAACTCTCTACATGTATTATTGGTAACCTTCTTCTTCGTCTTCTTCTTCTTATTATTATTACTATTATTATTGCTATTATTGTCATAATTTTTATTATTATTGTTGTTGTTACTACCAGTATTAATATTATTATTATTATTATTATTTGTACTTTTGTCCATTATCCAACTATACCATGCTCTTGACTTACTTCCTTAGTACCTCCATGCATAATTTTACCGGGATATAATTTCCTTCACACATTTTAATGATGGCATTGATTTATCGCTGCACATTGTGTCAGTCCGTTGTTCAAAGCCTGGAATTACGTCAAAACACTTTGGTCCTATTCGTGATACGTACGATAAACACTTTGAATTGTTTTTAAACAATTTTGTTGGGCTGATGGCAGCATAACATTGATATGTAGTTTACCCATTTTAGACCATTTTTTGTCTTCTTTCTTTCTTCTATTGTTTATCCTTTGTTTGTTTATTCCCTGTCATTTAAACATGTAGGAGTCAAGAATTTGTCTCGGCTTTTGTGTTTGGTGTTTGTTTTGTGGATGTAAATTGTTTCTTCTCCTGACGAAGAGCTTGTTTAGCTCGAAACATTGGGAAACTGTTTTGTATTTGCACCATTATAAATTTTTGTGTCATTATATATACATATATATATATATATATATATATATATATATATATATATATATATATATATATATATATATATATATTGGTCTGAGTATGTTATTGCTTTTGTTACATTATTTTTGTCTTCATATACTGGTCTGGGTATGTTAATGCCTTTAAATGAAAATGTATACTGTACAAGAGCAAAGATAAAAAGAAGCATATTATTATTGAAATTAGTTTAATTGCAAACAACAATAGTGAGAGCATCTGACTATCACTGTTCAAAACCTGTTTGATTAATGCTGCAAATAGCAACTGAGCAAATATTTTTTTCATCCACTTGTCTAGAAAATTCACTTGTCCCACCTACCTTTTCACATGTCCTAAATTGTAATCACTTGTCAAGATTTTATGTGATGTTTGCACTTTAATCCATAGAAAGAACACACAAAATAATGTGTAACATTTTTATTTCTTAAGAGTTTAATTTTTCAAAAACATAGGCCGATATTATACATTTTGTTACATCAGAGGTTTTCAGTTTTCCATTGTCCAGGTATCTTATATGCACTATTTCGTGCTCCAGTACGGTAGCATCAGTACTTCAGTCAGCAAGAATGAAAAGGAATTTACTGGAATTCAGACTTTCTCTAACTGCACAAGCCTTGTGAGGTCCAGAACTGTCATGAGACTTGATTGGTTTAATCCTGAATTTGTCAGTTCCATTGACAAATACACTGGTTGAATTTCCAACCTGTGTCAGTTTGGGATATTGTTTGCAATAACATCAAAACATATTTGCTTCTACGTCAATGAATTCAAGCCAGTGATAACCATCAACCCAATGTGGCTGAAAATTTCTCAGTCTCTTAGTAGTGTCATATTTGACATTTTTTATTGCCACAGAGTCTGACTCATGTCTCTTTGGAGAAATAGTTACCTCACACTCAGTGGCAGTCTTATGTTTTACCCCTCCACTTTCACATTAATTTTCCTTCTCCAACTCTTCCTTGTTAACTTTCTTGAAAAAATAATTTAGTAAATTCATTTTATCCACATAGTAAATAGTACCTTTTATCCACATAGTAAATAGCACCTTTTATCCACATAGTAAATAGCACCTTACTTGACAACTACTTCTGAAGTGATCATAACATACATTTTGTCTTTTAAATATGAACAAAGACAGCTTCTTAATTATCATAATTATTTCGCTTCAAACGCAATATTGGACATGGAAAGTTAATCCTCTGTATAATCAATTACAAATTAAAGAATCATCACTGCCATTTAATCATTTCATAAATGGAACAGAAACTGATGTTGGTAAAGTGCCTTTCATTAATTTAATTGGATTGATTCGCTGGATTAAAATCATAGGGTGAGTTGTTCGTGAGGATCTGGTTTAAGTAAACGCAATTACAAGGAAGCTGTTTAAAACACTGCTAATTAATCGTACCGACTTTGTTTTGTCTCGCACGTTTTGATTTGCCAATAATTTAGTCACTTAGCCCAGTATGCAGTCGAGTGGTAACATAACATGCGCACATGCAAGAGTTATCAATGGCCGCCAGTAGGTGTGATACTGGATGTAAATAAATACATGGAGAGGGGTTGAATGAAGCATTCAGTATGCCTGGATGGCATCAACGGCCAGATCAAGGTAGATAAAGTGATTATGGCTTGAAAATAGGCACTTGCCTGACTTTTTGTAAAATAGGCAAAAAACAATTGTCCCGGACTAGTGACTTGGACAATTTTACTTGCCCAACTTGAAAAATGAATTGTCTGGGACGTTGGTCTATGAGATTTGCTCAGGCCTGCGCTATAATTAAACATGATATTATCACCATTTGTTTAATACTTTGTTTGATCAGTGTGTCCATAATTAATTTAATTGCAAACGCTAATAATGGGATCATCTGATCACGAACTGGCGAAACCTGTTTGATCAACACTGGTACAATTAAAGCACTATTGATGTCATTTGCCAATTTACTGAATTTAATACCATTCTAGAACACAAAATATAATACTGACTTGAAATAACTCTGTGATCTTTGGTTACATGGAAGTGATATTATATTATATCTGTATTAATATAATAAAATATCTTTTCAGAACTCAGTATTTATTGGATTTAATATGTGCTTTAAATTAAATATTTTAAAATGTTTCAAAGGTTCAAATGAAAATAAATTGGTTGACTCAAAAGATAAAAATTCAATGATAACAGTAAAGTGCATTATACTATTGTGGTACTCATCAATAACTCTTGACACAACATTTTTTGGGTTAAATACAATGTGAAGAAAGCATGATTTGCATGAGAAATCAATAAAAACCATGAGTAAATTTATATGCATTACTGTTTGACAGTGTTGTAAGTTGGCCGCACTAGGCCTGATTTATGAAAAGTTTCAAAATGTTTTTCAGATATATATTAATTTCAAATAATAACCTTATATTTTCTTTATTATTGGTTTAAAAAATCTAAATGC
Source organism: Margaritifera margaritifera (assembly GCA_029931535.1). Lineage (NCBI taxonomy): Eukaryota > Metazoa > Mollusca > Bivalvia > Unionida > Margaritiferidae > Margaritifera > Margaritifera margaritifera. The sequence continues at coordinate 2,631,844 of JAQPZY010001626.1, read as the reverse complement.
GATAGCTCATATCTATTTTGTTATGATTTCGACTAGAAATTTGCTAATAACTATCTTATGTAAATTTAAGAGCTGAAAATCAACCTTTTACGTTCTCTTAGTATGTATGCAAAAACAGTAATAACTACTAAAATAAATTGTGTATGTATGTTCCACTGCTTTTCTTATAATATTTCACATGGTCCGAATCAGCCTGGCATTTGGGCCAAATCAGCCCATAATTTGGGCTGAACCAGCCCTTAATTTGGGCTGTATCAGCCATGATCCGAATTGGCCAGTATTCATGTCAATGTGGTAATGTAGGCACATTTACTCATCTTAAATTAAATATTAATTGTTATTCTAAAATTTAATACTAATATAGTTTAACCAAAGTCTATTCAATCCTGATTATTGTATGCTTTGCATCTTAACTGTCATCAAGAAACTTCCAAATGAAAATTATTGATCGCTATGGGCTTTTACAGTGGTTGCCAGGTACTAAACTGGGTCAAGAAAAGATCACATTGAGTCGAATCATCACAACATAGGGTAGTGAACATTTATTTTTCAACATGCGTAGTTTTCATTGTGACATCACCGCATGACATTCAATCCGGTTTATACTGGATCACACCTTCGGGTTGAACTCGTCCAAAAATGTCCACTTACTTTAACATTGAGTTTTGCTGTATGTGTTTCTTGAGGCGTGTAAATAATGACCTTTCAAAGGAATATGGATGTATGAGGATCCAAATAAAGTGAATAATCACCATTTAAAGGTATGTGTAATCAAATTCTAAAAAACAACACCTGTTACTGAAATAGTCAGTGCTGAACACATGCATGACCTGTATGACTTTTACTATAGAACAAACTTTAACTACTCGTGTTCAGCTTGGTACTCTGGTATCAACTTCAGACCTCACTAAAATAAAATAATTAGATTCTCTATAAACTTGGGTCCCAGAACCAGCTTTCGATAGTCTGAACAGCAAAGTGTTGGAATGCTAAATGTAGAAAATGGTCAAGCAACTAAGACCGAACCATGTCTTCAACATTTTTCATAATAAATCTTTGTCCTACTTGTCAGATTATTTTCAGCTTGCATAAGGCCAACACAGCTGTTTAACTAGATCCAGCTGCTATAATTTGCTGTTCCACATTTGAACAGAGTTACATCCACTACCTTCCATTATAATGCCATAAAAGACTGGAACTCTCTTCCAACCTCAATTAAAACTGTTTCCCAATTACATACCTTTAAAGCTGTAGTGAAAGAACACCTTGGCATACAAATGTCAACTGTAGGAAACAGTGCTTTTCTGTACTTTAACTATTGTGCATAAGTATGATACTATTGCAGTACTATATATAACATATCTGGCGATAATATGTATCTACTGTGTATACTATAACTGTTGTGCATAAGTATGATACTATTGCAGTACTACATATAACATATCTGGCTATAATATGTATCTACTGTGTATACTATAACTATTGTGCATAAGTATGATACTATTGCAGTACTACATATAACATATCTGGCTATAATATGTATCTACTGTGTATACTATAACTATTGTGCATAAGTATGATACTATTGCAGTACTACATATAACATATCTGGCTATAATATGTATCTACTGTGTATACTATAACTATTGTGCATAAGTATGATACTATTGCAGTACTACATATAACATATCTGGCTATAATATGTATCTACTGTGTATACTATAACTATTGTGCATAAGTATGATACTATTGCAGTACAACATATAACATATCTGGCTATAATATGTATCTACTGTGTATACTATAATATTGTACATAAGTATGATACTATTGCAGTACTACATATAACATATCTGGCCATAATATGTATCTATATTATACTTTTTGATTGCAACCCAACATTATATTAATTTAAGACGTTTCCACTCTAGATACTGTTGTACTTTATTTATTAGACCTGTAAGTGGATATATTAATTTATATTTTCTACCAATGTCTTTCATCTACAGTATTGTTTTTTTACAATAAAATGTACTAAGTTAAGGCTTACCTGGTATGTTCCATCCCAGCCCCCAATATCATATCTAATATGAGGACTATATTGGAAATAAGTTGTAATAGGTCATCCTTGGTTAGGTCAGCATATATGTATGTTTTATTTCCTAATTTATTACATTTTGTTTAATCTTTTTTTTGTATACCATATATAGGTGCATGCCTGAAATGTGATTTTTGAATGTTTTGCTATGAGAAATTGTTATTTTAAATTGTATTATGGTCTCAAACTAAGAACATTATTTTATTAAAATCTGTAATTTTTTATAATTTTAAAAATAGTTTACCCAGGTTATGTAATTTTTTTGTTATTAATTCAAATGTAACTATGTTTTATTATTGTAAATATATTTCATAAAATTATCCATTAATATTGTATATGTTGATTATTCCAGAATAAATACTACTATTACTACCACAACTATTACAACCACAACAAATACTACTACTACTACCACAACTACTACTACCAAAACAACAACTACTGCTACCACAACTACTACTACCACAACAACTACTACTACTACTACTACTACCACATCTATTACTACTACTACCACATCTATTACTACTACTACCACAACAACTACTACTACAACTACTACTACTACCACATCTATTACTACTACTACCACAACAACTACTACTACTACTACTACTACTACCACAACAACTACTACTACTACTACTACTACCACAACAACTACTACTACTACTACCACAACAACTACTACTACTACTACTACTACTACCACAACTACTACTACTACCACAACTACTACTACTCTGAATCAAGAAAATGTTGGCATTTCCTTATTGCTTGTATACATGCTAAATTTCAATGATTTAAAGAGACTTAGTATGATTGCCCATTTCTCATTACTACAACTACTACTACTACTACGACCACAACAACTACTACTACTACTACTACTACCACAACTACTACTACTACGACTCTGAATCAAGAAAATTTTGGCATTTCCTTATTGCTTGTATACATGCTAAATTTCAATGATTTAAAGAGACTTAGTATGATTGCCCATTTCTCATTAGTCAAAAGCTTGACATAATGGATTTTTATTACCACTGGCATCATCAACATTTTTATTAAGGTCTTGATTGAAATGTTTTCATTTGTTTGTATTTAATGCCTTGATTGATTCTGTTCATACTTGGGAAGAATCATTATGAAGCAAATACAATAAATTGGATGACACATGCATTCACCTTTATGACCCTGGGCTCAAGGTCAAAATTAGGTTTACAGTAGTGCTTTGAGAGTGGTCTTGGCATGCAGGCTGTGACCTTCATGTAGGAGTTTTGAGTCTAAATTCATTATATTTTCTGTGCTTGGTCAGTTTCATGACAGTGGAGCTAGAGTTGGTCTATATGAATTAGGGATGAAGGAACCATAATGGATAATGAACAACTATATAGCCAGCAGGATTGTGCTAATGTGCCATTATACATACATACATACATACATACATACATACATACATACATACATACATACATACATACATACATACATACATACATACATACATACATACATACATACATACATACATACATACATACATACATACATACATACATACATACATACATACATACATATTCTGTCATTATATCAAATTAAGGTCAACTGACATTTTATATCATGCTATCACATAATGCAAGTTTCTGGGTAATTTACACACATTTTTTATACCCAAAATAGTTTATATATGTCTGCCATTTTCTTCTGGTGATGACATTCTTTTCCTTGTGACATTTTCCAGAAAGACTGGTCCATCACCTGTAATTAGCAATATTTACTTTTAATTCTTCATCATGGTGTTTCCACTGTTAATTTCTGCAGCATTATACATGTAACTGCAAATGGTATTGATGGATTGTTTGTAGATGCCACGAGGTGTTTGCTTACCATATATGTTGAACAATACACAATTGTTGACATGTCGTTCTCATATTAATATTGAAATTTAGTGACCTTTTGTATGTAATTTTGTGATCAAATTTAGAAAAATCAGATGGACAAATGAATATATGTAAATAGAGTATGACGGTTAAAATATACAATTGTCAATTTGACACAGGATGTAGCTCCTTTGAGGGTTGGGTAGAAATATTTGTATACTGTATTCTAATGTGAATCCATTTCACCAATATGATGCACAGAGAAAAAGAGTTATTTATTTTGCACAATATATACCTCTTTTGGAGACCTGCACATGTCATCAACAGTAACACTCTGCACGATGTAACATTCTGACATATTCACATGAGTGTGCAGGCAATGGTCAAGAAAGATACTTGCATGTCATAATGTGTCATGCATGTTAATAGAATATAATGACAGTTGAAATCTACAATTGTCAATTTATCACAAGGTGTAGCTCCACTGAAGGTAGGCTAAAAATATGGATATATTGTATTCTAATGTGAATCCATTTCATCTCCCAATATGATGCACAGAGAAAAAGAGGTATTTATTTTGCACAAGAGATACCTCTTTTGGAGACACATCAGTAGTAGTAATGCTCTGTATGACATAACATTGTCACATCTTCACATGAGTGTGCAGCCAATGGTTGAGCAAGATGCTCAGATGTCATAATATATGTATTAGGTCAGCAGATTGAAATCTTGGTAACCAAACTGAAAATTTGTTTATGTCATGTTAGAATCAAATAGCAACTTGAAAAGATGTATCTAGTGTTGCAATTTTTTTACATAATCGCCATGCACTTGTATGCTTAGGGATTATTTAAAATTGCAACCTTGAAAAAACGCCCTGGTTTCTTTAAACATCTCAGATTATCTTCCTCAGCTGAGATTTTAAAATATCATTATTTATGCTTGGTTTGGAACTGTGAGCTTTATACTGAACATTAAGCAGGCATTATCGATTAAAATACAGTTATAATATCCTGTATTTTCTTGACATTAGTCTTGCTTTATCTCTGAGGAAATATTCAGGATTTCCTCTAATTTGAGGAATTCCTCAGCTCTTTTTTTCCAATAATGAAAGGACTCCCAAATGTACAGTTTTAAAACTAAAGAGTTATTTTTCATCCCTTGCATTAGATCTACTTCTCACAAAAACCCCCAATATTGTCAGAAATATAAGCAAGATAATGAAATTGGTTTTTGAGTGAGGATCTTTTCAGAACCGGTTTTAGTGAAGTGATTATGTTTGTGCTGTAGATGATTTGACTTTGTGCCAGTACTACCACCTGAGTATGCTAACTCCGCTGTACTTCACAATTTTTCCACTATTTTCTACCTCTGAAATATTTCCAAATTTCAGATTGCTTGTTTTGATTTTACCATTCTAAACCTTTTCATGTTATAGGTCACATTTTTTATTTGTTTAAACAGATTATTGATTTTGTACATGTTTGCATGACAAACCTAAAGCAATGTCATTTACACCTGTAAACATGACATCCCTATTCAACATCATGCAGTTATGCAGTAAAAATAGATTTAAATAGTTTGTACAGGAAATTACTTGGACTGCATTCATAAACAATTAAAAACATATTCCAAGTAACCTAAAGACTCTAAAATACAAACTAGTCTAGAGCCAATTTGTACCAATTACTATACCAGTCTAGAGCCAATTTGTACCAATCACTATACCAGTCTAGAGCCAATTTGTACCAATCACTATACCAACTGTCCTTTAAAACAGAGAAGCCTTTTTATTTACATGTGCTGAAATTTAATTGGTCATTTGCTTACTTTGCCATCACAGTCTTTAAATACCAAAACTCTATTTTCAGTTTATTTTGAAGTGAGTACGGGCAGCTTTAAAATGAAAGTTGAAGGTTAAAGGTCAGGATTAGTTTAGGTACTATTCTTACTATGATTTTCTGCATGATCTTTAGCCATTTCATGGAAAATATAAATAGATAGTCTTATTTTGCGTAGGATTGGCTTCTTATTGATTTTAAAGTCAAAAGGTCAGAGTCATTGTAGGTAATAGTAAGTACAGTGTACGTAATAGTAATTTTTGTCTTGTCTTCTTTAGCATAGGCAAGACATAAGAGATCACTTGTCCAGTGACAGGGGTGGCGGTGTCAACATTGGTTAAGGTCCAATGACAGGGGTGGTGGTGTCAGCATTGATTAAGGTTTTGGTTAAAGTCTGTCTGAATAGTCATAAGTCCCTAACCCTTTGAGGGACTTTTGCTTTCATACTTTGACCATATAATCAGTTAGCATTGGTCTTTCATATCTACACACTCCTCTTCCTGTACCCCTCCAGACAAGTTTCAGGTTCTTTTGAAAACCACGATTAAGTTTTCTGAGAATGTTTTTCTGTATGGTCACAAGTCTCAACCCCTTATAGAGATTGCTGTCTTACTTGAACAGTAGAATCAGTAAGCATGGCCCATATAACTCCTAGCATCCCCCCACCAAAAAAAGGTCAAGGTTATTTGAACATCTTAGTTAAGTTTTCTATTGGAGTTTTTCTGTATGGTCATAAATCCCAAAGCCTAGGAGGGAAAGCTTTCATACTTGGACTTTAGAATCAGGAAGCCCTGTCCTTTCATATCCATACACCACTGCCCCCCCCCCCCCCCCCCTTTGACTTTTAGGCAAGGCCATGGTTAATTTCAGTGAAATTTTTTTCTGTATGGTCCCAAGTACAATACTCTGGGAGGGATACATTTCATACTTATGCTGTAGAATCAGGTATCTCTGCCCTTTCATATCCATTAATGCCAACCTTGCCCTCTGACATCCAGGCAAGGTCAGAGTCATTTGAAACACTTGGTTAAGTATTTGGTGAAAGTATATTTTGTATGGTCCCAAACCTTGCGAGGGATAGAGTTCACATTTGGACTGTAGAATCAGTAAGCACTCTCCTTTCATATTCATGCACTCCAACCCCCTCTTTGACCCTCTGGTAAGGTCAAGGTCATTTCAAAGTGAAAATATGTATCTGTATCAGGTAGGGGAGCATACAAGACATATATATTTAATTCCTTGGAATTTCTTGTGTTATTGGTTGCCTATTTAATTTTCCCTAAGGCATTTATCATGAAATATTTTCAGTTGGTTTCCCTTTAATGAGGAAGGTCCAAGTTTTCTCTTTAATTGATTAGTTGGTGGTAGAACAAAAGATCAAAAGTGAAGGTCACACTAAATGAAAACTTGCTTGCTTGTTTATTTATTTATTTGTTTTTAACAATTTTATGATTCTTTGGATGACTATTGGTCTGTATCAATATCAAATCAAACTTTGTATTATATGCTGCCCTTATGCAGGGGCAGCTCTCTACTTTTGGAGATCAAAGGTCAAGGTCAGGGTTACCATTTAATGTCTCTGACATTCATTTTAAGTTTAAAGGGCAGAATTTCTACTTATGGATGCTTTTCTTCTTTTCTTTGCCAGAATTCAGATCAGCAACATGATGACACCAGTGTCATAGCCATATGTGGAACTGAGATAGGAGATGACAGTCTTCTCTCTGGCTTGAGTGGATTGGATCCAGATGCTGGTAACAGTGAGACAGGAGCCTTAGATGAGAGACAAGGGAAAAATGCAGCCAATAGTCTGCTCTTCAGTGCCTTATTTTCCACAGAGGAGGATGATGGTAGGGCTCATACATGGTTTGCTATGTTCAAATATTTATTGGAACAATTATACCAAATGAGTGTCAATCTTACAAGAAGCATGTGATTTATATATAGAAATGGACCACTCAAGTTACAAATGATAAAGAAGGAACTTAAATGTATGAGGTGTATTAGATGAACAGTAGGGCATAGAACAATTAGAACCCCAGATGAGCATTTCTAATATATATCACTAAAAATTGACAAAGTCCAAAATATTTTAAAGATATTTTGAAACAGCCCCAATAAATGTACATGAGAGCATATGCACAGATATCTTCACACCATAGTGGTCATTTTTTAAAACTGTAGTGGTCAGTAATATTACTTGTGAGTAATGAGGTTACAACTACATATTTAAGTGAACAATTCAAAATTGAATATAAATCTTTTGGACTTTATCAATTTTTGGTGAAGTTTTGGAAACTAAAAATAATTAAATTGCTTGTTCTAGTGGCAGTTGATTAAATGTTTTTATCTATTTGTAATTACAATAATGTAATATTGGTACTTCTATCAGTTGAAATTAATTACAATGTATAGCTTCTAGTGTGCTCATTTGAAGTCATGTGGCCAAAATGCATGATGTTATGACCAAATTGGGTACATACAGCTTAAAAACATAGAGGCAACCTGGACTAAAGACAGCTAGTATGTAACTAAGAGCATGCTATTGTACAAATTTATGAAGGTAAGATATGTAAAGGTTTCATTTTTTTTCAGTAATTTACATAAATTTTATACTATTTTTCTTTATAAAATATCCATATCTTCCTGTACTTTTTCCCTACTTTTTAGAAAGAAAGCATCCCTACTTTATCCCACCTTTTTCACAAAGGGTTGCTGGAAAGACTGAATATGTTGTTTCTTAGGATGAATTTAGATTCAGGTTGCACATGGTCTGATAAAAAACATTGTAGAAAATGTAAAAAGAGAAATATTAGCAAATAATATCCTTTCACAAATTTTATTCACTTTTATTTTATTTTAATCAAAATTTTTTTTTTCAAATTTATACTGAATATTGTCTCAAATACATAAAGGGATTTCGTGAAAACAAAAAAATACATGTTGTTTCTAGGCTTTTACATATCATCAAATGGTCCAGTTATTAAATCAAATGCTATATATGGGTTGTTTTTTTTAAAAGTTCCTATCTGTGAAAAAAAGAAAGTATTCAGCAAGAAAAAGGGAGAATTTGGGTGCATGACTTTCCAGATCAGGGAGATTTTGGAAAATTGCTGTCTTTACTTTAGAATTGTTTTGAATAACTAGAAAGAACTTCAGCATCAATGAAAACTCATTTTTTCATGGTAAAATTGGAAGCTGAAAATGAGCACCTAAGGTAAAATTACACAAGCTGAATAGTGTGTATCTGCCATACACTACATGCAGGCATGATTAAACTCAAACACGCTAGATTAAAAAAATTGAAACTACACTGTATGCAGGTGCGATTAAGTTCAGGTGTGTTTTTGCTACTTGAAAATGCAACACAGTACAGAGTATAAAGGCACAAAAAAAAAACATAATGCGTCAGTAACTGAAACATACAAAGCTATTGATGCACAAATCTTCAGGAACAGAACAATGATAAAACATCACAAATTTAAATGAAAAACACATGTTGACAGTTTCGTTTTTATTAAATAATGTAATTTGCATAATTTATATTTTGTTGATACTGCTTGAACATAAGAAATGCACAAGACAACAAAAAATTGCTTTAAAATATTAGTGTTACATCTGGGGATATTAATGGTGGCAATAGCATGACAACTATGATTTTATGGTTCTTCTGATATGTTGCTAACAAAAACATAATTTGTAAGAGTAAAAAGACGATTAACAACTTAAAAGTTCATATAAAAGTGGAACCTGTATAATCTAGGCACCAAGTACTTTTTATTCTTGGCAATTGTGGCACAAAACAGTGGGTTTGCTCTAGTCTCGTTATCATTGATTGACACTGGGTATTCTGGCTAATTGACCATCCAGCCTAAAATTGTGGTCCCTTCTGTATCTAGTTTACATATTCCCTTTAGCTGTTCCCCTAATACATATATTAAATGTAGACTACATACATTTTATCTAAATCTTAAGATCATTCAGTACATCATAGTAGAGACTTATATGTAAGTGGGTTTGACATGACCTTTCTTGTCTGAAACCTTGTGTATGGTAATCCGACATCTGCAAAAAGAACAGCAAGTGGTTAAAAAAATTACCCTGCTTACATTAGGGAATGATGTATTTGGATGATGAGTGTTTTGAATTACCAAAAATGAACGACAAACCCTTGTCTTGGATGTAACTGTGGACACAAAAATACCACTTTCCCAGTTTAAGAGTAATAACTCTATAAAACTGCAAAATAAGAATATGAAAAATTTCTGTCAGCTTCATTGTTTCACTGACAATCATTCATTTGGAGAACCATCTAATGTACTTTAGAATCATTTGTGAAAAGCAGAATTGGCATCCTGTTACATCTGCAACATATTAATGGCTACAGTTTTCTATTTTCATATACTGATATATATGTTAAATATCAACATTAAGATTTGTTCTTTGCATTCTCTTTAATTACCTATTCACAAAATTGTTTTGGATATTTTCAATGATGATGTTGAAATAGTAGGATAAAGATCTAGTTTGGCATGTTACGTTACATCTATTGTTGAACCCCTCAAAAATAATTTTTGTACATAATACACATTAGGAACTATCTCCTTTCATACAAAAATAAATAGCACATTATCAAGTGTTTTCAAATTAAGTAACCTGGGCAACTTCTGATAACTTTGAAATGTTTTAAAAGTTTGAGATGTTACACAAATTTTATGACATCAAATTCTGTACATATGTTGGTAAATGTAGTACACTTATGTATTGTTACGACTCTATGGTCTAAGAAAAATGTAACAGAAAGAAAGTGAAACCAACAAATCAAGTAAAAATCAACAAGCAATTTATTACTAGATAATTAAAATGAAAAATCAAAAAGTCACTTACAGTAATGTGTTTTGAAATCCTAATAATCCAATAAGAATGATTGTTCTAATCACAAGTCCTAAATATAGAATGTTCCGAATTCACGGCTGTGTCCTTGAATGTTATGATGTGCTAATGGTCTCCAAAGTCCTGATGTACTAGAAATCTTGATGTGCTGATGTCAAAATGAAGTATTCCAAAATCTCTGAATAAGTTCACATAAATTCCAAAATCATCAATTAAAAATCCAAAGTTTATGAGCACTGTTATAATCCAATGAATATTTAAAATAATTCCTCTCTTAGAATTTGGAATGAATTTTCACAACTGTAATAGCTCTTTACAAGACTGATGGTAATGTCAAAACTGAATAAATGTCCACCAAACATGGTATATATAAAGATTGGTCACATGACAGAATGTTCTAGAATGTGTGTCATCTTAATGGAATTTTACTTGTAAACAAAAATCAACCTTGACCTTCAAATTGAGAAAACATATTGATCAAAACAACCTAATTCAAGGACACTAATTAAACATGTTTTTCCTGATAACATTAAGATTTAAGCAAATATTAAAGTGAAGAAACATTTATAATTTCCTAAAATATTTATAATATTATATAAACATCATACATAACACCTCCCCTCATAAAGAAAAAGAAAGATTTATATAATAAAGCTTTCTTTTGAATATACATCTAATACTATAATAACCAAAATTACATAAGAACATGTTTTATGATACTGGACTTAATTACATCAAGCAATATTACATTTCTAGGCACGTGAGAGTGCATCTGCAATCACATTGTCTTTTCCCCTGATGTGTTTAATGTCAATGTTATATTCTTGCAATATCAAACTCCATCTCAACAATCTCCGATTTGTATCTTTCATTTTGTTGATGGAAGTAAGGGGATTGTGATCACTGTACACAATAATTGGAGAAAGAGCTGAGGTGACATACACTTCAAAATGCTGTAAAGCCAATATCAAAGCCAAACATTCCTTCTCAATTGTGGAATAATTTTTCTGGTGCTTGTTTAGTTTTTTAGAAAAATAACACACAGGGTGATCCACACCACTTTTGTCTTCCTGAATCAATACTCCACCAACCCCTACATCACTTGCATCAACAGATAATTTAAACGATTGGCTAAAATTTGGTGCAGAAAGAACTGGTGCATTCTTAAGCATGGCATATAACTTGTCAAAAGATTCCTGACACTTGTCAGACCAATGAAATTTGGTTTTCTTACTCAATAAACTTGTCAAAGGTTCAGCATTTTTGGAAAAATTGGAACAAAATTTCCGATAATATCCAGCCATACCTAGAAATCGCATCAGTTGCTTTTTACAAATTGGAACTTGAAATTCAGAGATAGCTTTGACCTTAGCTTCTATAGGTTTAACTTGACCTTGTCCCACAATATGTCCTAAAAATGTGACACAAGCATGGCAAAACTCACTTTTGCTCAAATTAATTGTCAGATTCGCATCGCTGAGTCGATCGAAGAATTTTCGAATGGTTTCCAAATGATCTTCCCAGGTGTTGTTGTAGATAATGACGTCATCGATATAAGCGTCACAATTATCAAGACCAAATGTTATCATGTTCATCAGACGTTGAAACGTTGCAGGCAAATTTTTCATTCCAAACGGCATGACTTTATATTGATAAAGTCCATCTGGAGTTACAAATGCTGAAATTTCTTTTGCCCTTTCCGAAGTGGAATTTGCCAGAATCCTTTTAAAAGGTCAAACTTGGTGACATATTCCGCATTTCCAATTTTATCAATGCAATCGTCCATTCTTGGGATTGGAAATGAATCAGTTTTGGTGACACTGTTGACTTTTCTATAGTCAGTACACATACGGAATGTATTATCTGGCTTGGGAACAAGAATACATGGTGAACTCCAGTTACTTTTACTTGGTTCTATGAAATCATTCTCCAGTAGATACTGAATTTCTTTCTTCAAATAGTTCTGTTTGAGAGGATTCATCCTATAAGGATGCTGTTTCACAGGCAAAGAATCTACAATGTCAACGTCATGATAAATTTTACTTGTTCGTGTTGGAACATCAGGAAACAAGTGCTCATGTTCATGTAATAGCTGTTTTAGTTCATTCCTTTCCTGTTGTTGTAGATGTGAAAGTTTCTGGTCTAGGTTGTTCAATATTTCTGAATTCCGAAGATTGGTTATACCAGAGTCACTATAGTCTGATCGTATTCCATCGTTGATATCTTCACTGTGTGGGACAGGTACAGCTAAATTAACTGAATAATTAGCTGAGCTATCTCTGTCAAAATATTCCTTTAACATATTTATATGACAAAGTTGTTTCTGTTTCCGTCTCCCAGGAGTGTTAATGATATAATTTAAGTCATTTACTTTCTTTTCAACGGTATAAGGACCATAAAATTTAGCCTGAAGAGGATTCTGAGGTATGGGAAAGAGAGCCAGAACTTTGTCACCAGGTTTAAAACTCCTTTCCTGTGTATTTCTGTCATACCTTAATTTCATTTTTGGCTGGGTAGTGTGAAGATTAGTTCTTGCTACTTCACAGGCCTTTGACAACTTGTATTTGAAATCAGAAACATAATCAAGAAGATTAATCTTCGAATCTTCATTTGAAAGAAGTTTCTCTTTCAATAATTTCAATGGTCCACGGACAGTATGACCAAAAACTAGTTCAAAGGGACTAAAACCCAACGACTCTTGAACTGATTCCCTAACAGCAAACAACAACAAATGAACACCCTCATCCCAATCCTTTTCTGTATCAAAGCAATATGATCGAATCATATTCTTCAAAGTTTGATGAAATCTTTCCAAAGCACCTTGACTTTCAGGGTGATAGGCAGAAGATTTAAACTGTTGGATGCCTAATTCATGCATAACTTGCTGGAAAATTCCAGACATAAAATTTGACCCTTGATCTGACTGGACAGATTTGGGAAGGCCAACAAGTGTAAAAAACTTCACCAAAGCTTTCACAATAGTTTTAGTTTTTATATTTCTCAGAGGAATTGCTTCTGGAAATCTTGTAGATGCACACATGATGGTCAACAAGTATTGGTTGCCTAACTTGGTTTTAGGTAAAGGACCAACACAGTCTACCATTATTCTACTAAATGGTTCATCAAATGCAGGAATAGGTTGCAGATGAGCCTTAGGTATCTTCTGATTGGGTTTTCCTACCATTTGACAAGTGTGACAAGATCTGCAGTATTTAGAAACATCACTTTTGAGTTTCGGCCAATAAAAATGATTCAAGATCTTGTGATAAGTCTTACGGACTCCTAAATGACCAGCCAAAGGAGTTTCATGGGCTAAATTAAGAATTTCCTGTCGATATGACTTAGGAACAACAATTTGATAGCTCACTGACCACTCGTCACCAGCGGGTACATCAGGTGGTCTCCATTTCCTCATAAGGACCCCATTTTTCACAAAGTAACACACTGGAACTTGTGTGGCTTCAGTTTCACTAATAGCCCTCTGAAACAAACAAGATATCTCGGGATCTTGCTCCTGTTCAACAACAAGGGATTGTCGTTTGTCACCCTGAGTAGGACAAAGAGAATGAGTTGCCAAAAGAGGATCACTGTGATCAATACCATTTGATTGATCAATACCTGAGGAAAAAGTGACCTCATCAAAAGACTGACCAATACATGTGTCAGCTAAAGGAATAATATCCTGATCAACATCACTCTCAAGAGCTCTTTTTGCCATAGCTCTTGTAACTGCACAAGCAGGGTACAAATCAGGGATTTCTGTTTCGACAGGATCAACTTTCTGATCCAAACAAGGCTTGTCAGTTACAAGTGGATTAACCACAACCTTATCTCCAGCTAGGTCATTGCCTAGTAGTAAATGAACACCCTCTATGGGTAAAGAAGTCACTGCCCCAACAGTCACAGGTCCAGAAACTAAGTCTGATGCCAAATTTACACAATGGAGAGGAACATTTACAAAGCCGCACTCTACTCCCTGAACAAGAACACTTTCACTTGAAGAAGACTCCTCAGACAAAGGCAAAGTACCTGATAATAAAAGACTCTGAGAAGCTCCAGTGTCCCTTAATATTTTAATTGGGATAGGTTTGGCAGAATCACCAATAAGTGATATAGAACCTTCTGACATGAATGGTTCATAAGCCTCCAAAATAGAATCAGACTGGGGTTTGTTTGACCCAACAAATGTATTGCTTTCAATACAAGACCGTGACCTTGACCTCGTAGAAATAAGAGCATTTGGAAAAGCTCTGTCTTTTCTCTGTTGCTTATTTTTCAACTTTAAGCAATCAGAAATAACGTGCCCTTTCGTTTTACAATAAGTGCACGTAGGAAGAGATAAGGATTTCTGATCAGTCTCATCAGATGTTTGATTCCTAACAGTTGTGCTGTTGTGAAATTTGGAAGTACTCGAATGAGATTGAAATGGTTTTTTACCAGAAAACTGCTGAGAGGACGATTTATTACCAAATGAAATTTTGTGAGTCAAGGAATAATCATCAGCCATACGAGCAGCATTTTCCAAAGTTTCCACATTCCGCTCGTCAAGATAGGTTTTAACATCACTATGGATGCACCTCTTGAACTCTTCAATTAATACGAGCTGTCTGAGGTTATCATAAGCTTGATCAACTTTCTTGGCTGAGCACCACCTATCAAATAGTTGTTCTTTATCCCTTGCAAATTCGACATGAGTTTGTCCAGTTTCTTTTCTACAATTCCTAAACCTTTGTCGATATGCCTCTGGTACCAACTCATAAGCTTTCAAGATGTACTCCCTAACCACATCATAATCGGTGCTTTGTTGTACTGACAGTGAAGTGTAGACTTCACGAGCTTTGCCAATAAGTACACTTTGTAATAACAAAGTCCAATGCTCTCTGGGCCATTTCAAATTTTCAGCTATTTTTTCGAAATGAAGAAAGTATTTATCTACTTCTTTTTCCTGAAAAGGGGGTACTAACCTAATATATCTAGTAACATCAAAACCTGGACTTGTGTTTAAAGGATTGGAGTGTGCTCTGTTTGCCAGTTCTAATTCTCTTAATTTAAATTGCATTTCCCTTTCTTCTCTTTGCATCTGCATCTGCATTTGTATTTGTCTATCTTCTTTCTCTCTCTCTCTCTCCATCTGCATTTGCCTCTCTTCTTTCTCTCTCTCCATCTGCCTCTCTTCTTTTTCTCTCTCCATCTGTATCCGCCTTTCTTCTTTCTCTCTCTCCATCTGTATCTGCCTATCTTCTTTCTGCATTTGTATCTGCCTCTCTTCCTTCTCTCTCTCCATCTGTATCTGCCTCTCTTCTTTCTGCATTTGTATCTGCCTCTCTTCCTTCTCTCTCTCTCTCTCTGAATCTGAAGCTTTGCCAATTCTAAATCAATCTGGTTCTTTAACTTTAATTCCCTTAATTTCCTGTCAGAACCAGATACAGGCTTTCTCTTCAAACTTAAAGCACTGCTATCAAAAATTCCCTTTCCTACTAAATACTGAATCAGAATAATCTTTATCTCCTGTTTTGTCAATGATACTTTTGCCTCAGATAGACTGTATTTTCTGGCAAGCTCGAGCAACTCATCCTTTCTCATGCACTCTAACCCCTCCTGGGTAGGTTTTAAAATGAAATTCTGAACATTAGATGCCATTGTAAATGCTTGTTGGTTTCACACAAAAAAAAATTCTCTTTTAAAAATCTTTGCCAAAGACAAAAATATTCAGAGACAAAATCAGTATGAATTTCAAAAATAACTTTAATATCTCTAATATGCTTTAAAGAAATTCAATCCCGGAACGACGAGCCCCCAATTTCTGTTACGACTCTATGGTCTAAGAAAAATGTAACAGAAAGAAAGTGAAACCAACAAATCAAGTAAAAATCAACAAGCAATTTATTACTAGATAATTAAAATGAAAAATCAAAAAGTCACTTACAGTAATGTGTTTTGAAATCCTAATAATCCAATAAGAATGATTGTTCTAATCACAAGTCCTAAATATAGAATGTTCCGAATTCACGGCTGTGTCCTTGAATGTTATGATGTGCTAATGGTCTCCAAAGTCCTGATGTACTAGAAATCTTGATGTGCTGATGTCAAAATGAAGTATTCCAAAATCTCTGAATAAGTTCACATAAATTCCAAAATCATCAATTAAAAATCCAAAGTTTATGAGCACTGTTATAATCCAATGAATATTTAAAATAATTCCTCTCTTAGAATTTGGAATGAATTTTCACAACTGTAATAGCTCTTTACAAGACTGATGGTAATGTCAAAACTGAATAAATGTCCACCAAACATGGTATATATAAAGATTGGTCACATGACAGAATGTTCTAGAATGTGTGTCATCTTAATGGAATTTTACTTGTAAACAAAAATCAACCTTGACCTTCAAATTGAGAAAACATATTGATCAAAACAACCTAATTCAAGGACACTAGTTAAACATGTTTTTCCTGATAACATTAAGATTTAAGCAAATATTAAAGTGAAGAAACATTTATAATTTCCTAAAATATTTATAATATTATATAAACATCATACATAACAGTATCATAACTACGGGTGTATGTTGCATACCTCGTTGGAGTCCTATCTTAAAGGTCATGGTCAGTAGTTAGCATTTTCAGGTTTTTTTTGCCTGTCCATCACACTTTTTGCATTGTAACTTTTATGCCATGTTAAATGAAACTTGTAAGAGTATTGTATTATTACTAGTGCATTTGCTGTGTACCACATTTTAAATCCTATCTTCAGGGTCACAGTCAGGAATAGCATTTTTTTTCTGTCTGTCCATCACACATTACATTGTGTAATTTTTATATGCCTGCTATAAGACAGAGTGTATTATGTTATGATGTCCATCTGTCTGTTAACAACTTTGTTTCCACATCATAACTCAAGTTGTTCCCCATCTATAGTTACCAGACTTTGTGGATAGCTTGCACTGGGAGTAAGAAAGAATCCTATTGATTTCGAAGTCAAAAGGTCAAATGTCAAGGTCTAAGTGACAGAAGAAAATAAAAATGGTTCTGCACAGTAACGTGAGTTCCACACAATAACATTAAGTTCTGCATCACAGACCAGTACTCAACTTTGTGGATGGCTTACACTTGGGGTAAGGAAGAAGCCAGTCGATTTGGGGTTCAAAAGGTCAAAGGTCACGATCACTGTGACTGAAAGAAGACAAGTTTTTTTGCAGAAAAAAGTTCATTTATTCACATAGAGGACTATTAAACACATGGCAAATATGTGCCATTCATGGTACTCTTGTTGATCTATATGAAATAAACTGATGAAACTTGGTACACTTGTGGATCATTACTTAAGGTGTGTTATGTACCTCATATTGGGTCCTATCTTCATGGTAAATTTCTAAAGATCAGCATTTTCAGTATTTGTTTCAGCCCTTTAACTCCAAAACTGTCTGAGATAGAGTTGTGTTGGCACTAATGATCAGCAAAATCAGCAAAAAATGATTACTAATGATCAATAGCAATACAAAGTTTCTGGTTACCGGTATGATTCTTTTCAGTAACAGCAACATATTTGGCAATTGAAAATTTATGAGCTGTTGCTGTTGTCTACAGATTTTTGCGTTGAACTTGCTGACATTTTCTTGTGTAATGTATTTTTGAGGTTGTATATAAATGATGTAATGGGTTAAATTTCTTAAGAAAGTAACATGCAGAAATGCATAATTCAGCAACAGAATCAAAGTTTTGTTAGTTTGATCAGAAAACATTTAGAGAAAGATGGGAATTATGAAAGAAAATAGAGGTAATGAGTAAAGTTGAAAAGGAGTCAGATCTTCAACAGAAAATTCCATAGTGTGGTGCTTTTTGGGTAAACTGGATAATTGGTTAGGTATGTATTTTTCGTGGCAAAATTTGATGGCTATGCTTAGGAAATTCTAGTGCCAACATATGATAGAGGGATGAAACTTGGTTATGGTACACTGGTGTACACTGAAACCTTTGGGACTAGCTAAAACTAATACAGAAGTGACTGTTATATGGAGGTTAGTTTTATATGGAATGTATTATGTTGGATCTTGAAAATATGGCAGTTCTTATAAAGGTGGCTGTCATACAGAGGTGGCTGTTAGAGGAGGTTTGACTATCTCGACTAGAATATGTATTACATATGACCACTGTGTAGTAACACTGTATGATTTTCTGAAAATTTTGATTTTTCATGGGATTCTGCTGCATATCCGGAGATTTCCAATAAAAAACATAACATATTTTACTTTGTACAAAGAATTGTAAGTGCCAAATTCGCACTTGAAAATCACAACTTCCAGAAAACATATTTTGTTACTACATGGTGATGATAGTCAGGGTTTGTTTTATTTGGCAGCTTCAAGGTCAAGATCAGTGTACACTTCTTGACTTAGATAGTTTACAACACCATAGTAAAGGTCCATTGTCCATATTAAAAGTCACAGAGCAGCTGTAATCTTTTAAATTGACACACTCATTTAAATAAGACAATTGCCATTCCACTTCCATCACACTTGATCCTTTACACTTTATCTAAGACATAGATTCACAGAATTTGCAGCATAGTAACTACTGTAATGCATATAAGCCAAATAAAAATTTAGGGGGAAAAAAAACTGGAAGAAGGGAGGTCGGCTTATCTGTGAGCCAAGATCTATTATAGCTGTACTAACACCATATAGGCAATTAACCAGGTCACCTCAGTACATGAGGACCTGGGGGTTTAGGTTAGAAGGGTATGTATGTATACACACACACACAAGTACACGCATGCACGTGCATGTACATGCGTGTGTGTGGGTATGTTTTTTGGGTTATCTCATTGTACCTGTTTCCTCTATTTCTCATTATAGGTCATCTCAGACTTACAGGTCAGCATATATGCGCGTCATGCACTTTTTAAATGTTTTTACCTATTCAGTTTTGGGCGGTTGGCTTATACACGAGTATATACGTTACATATTTTTAAATCTTATATATTTTTTAGCTCAGGTAGCCATAAGACCAAGTGAGCTTGTGGTATGGCACTGCATTCCTCATGCACCATGTATCATGCATTATGCATCTGTCAACAATTGCTATTTTAAACTTCCTAAAGCCACTGGACCAGTTTTTACCAAATTTGGTTGAGAGAATCCTGGCATGAAGGGTTTTTAAATTTGCAGAAATGTTGCTGATCCACCATCAAATATGGCCACCATTACTACAAATAGTACAAATTTTAAATGACTTTTTCTCAAAAACTGCTGAACAGAATTTGGTCAAATTTAACAGAAAGCATCTGTGATCTTTCAATTTGTAGAAATTATGCTGATCTGCATTCGAATATGGCCACTGTTACTAAAAACAGAAAAAAGGTCCATCATCCATCAACAATGGCTATTTTCAACTTCTAAAAATCTAGCAGACCAGTTTCAATCAACCTTGGCACAAAGCATCCAGGCATAAAGGCCTTTCAGATGTATACATATGATGTCAATCTGCCATTATATACATGTATGGCCACCATCACTAAAAATCGAAAAATCCTGTCATGATTTTCTTAAAACCGCTGAACAGAATTTGGTCATATTCAACACAAAGTATCCTGGCATGAAGTCATTTTAGATTTGTGAAAATGATGCTGATCTGCCATCAGAAAGGGTTCAGGCATGATATTGAACACCTATCAAATATAGCTGCTATTACTAAAAATAGAAAAACCTTGAAACAATTTCTTCTCTGAAAATGCTGAATAGAGATTGACTAACATGACTGAAAGCATCCTGGCATAAAAACCTTTAAATTTGGTACAGCTGATGCTGATCCACCATCAATAATGTTACTAAAAATAGGAAAAAAACTTTAAACAACTTCCAAAAAACCACTGAACAGAATTTGACCAAACTTGATGGAAAGAAGTCTGGCTTTGTTGGCTTTCAGGTTTATTCAGCTGATACTTATCCACGTCAGTAAATAAAGAAAAACCTTTAAACGACTTCTCAAAACCCACTGAATAGAATTTGATCAAATTTAACAGAAAGCATCCTCGCAAGAGTGCAAATAAATATTTTTAGCTTTCTCATGCAATCAGCTTCCAATAATTTGTTTCCTTTTTTTCCAGTGACAAATATGGAGGAATCAGCCATTGCGGATTTTGAGCTGCAGAAGAATTTTGCATCAACGACAGATTTTTTGGATTTTAATCCATTCAAAAAACAGTTTGCATGCCTGGGGCAACTGTCACATGCAAAAAGCAAGAGTGGCTGTTACACTACACCAGCAATAGGGCACACTGTAACTAGTGTGAACAGTCTGGAAAACAAAAACATGTTACATTCAAAATTTTCCAACACAACTTCCTCACAGCATGCTAAGCCAAAGATGATCTCAACAACAACTTCCTCACAGCATGCTAAGCCAAAGATGATCTCAACCTCTCTTAACAACTTTGACCACCAAGCCTTCCTTAATAGTATGAAAGAAAGTGAATTTTCACAAAAACAAACTTCGCAAATAAGTAGCCAACTTCTTGGTGTCATTACAAGTGCATTTAGTACTGTTACAAGTCCTTCTAATAATATGAAGCTGGACATACCAAAATCAGTTCTAACAGACTCATCGAGTCCTTCGTTGGACATCAAAGATTCACAAGCTCCTTCTTGTTCGAGATTAGGTAGCTCAGTGGACAACAGTAGTGTCAAGTTAAAAAGCAATAAATCAAATGCTTCTGGCAAGCTAGAGAAGCAAATAAAGGGTAAGATAAGTGTATAATGTTTGCACAATGAAATACCATATATGTGGAAATCTGTGCTGTTCAATTTTTGAAAACTTCAGATATGACTTTTGTGAGTTTAATGTTCACAAAATGTTTCAGTGATTTCATTTCATATCTTGAGGATACATTTTTACCATTTGTGACCAGGTCATGAAAATTAAACCACACTGAAATTTTCCTATATATGGTAAGTCATTCTGCTAGATAAACAAATTTAATTATCTCATAATGTTCAAATCTGTTAGATTTATAATGTGTTACATCATATGACTTATAAATATTTTGTCACATTGTGATCTCTGCTGACATAATGCTCAGATGTGTTAGCATCTTACAGTATTTCATTTTGTAACATAATACAGTAATATCGCACAGCAACGCCAGAGAATAATTCAATTTAATATATATTTATTTGACAAGTAGAATCTCAGTTTTGTCTTAATCAAACACAGAATTTATTAAATGTAGTGAGCAATATTATGGCACTAGCAAATATAACGAAATTCAGCTTATATAATAATTTTTGTCAATGCTTCAAAAACAGTTTGTATATATGGTTCACTTTGTTCATCCATCCATCCATCCATCCATCTGTTCTCCTTGTCTGTGCTATAACTCCTATATTACTTTGCCCATTGACATCAGAATTTCACTGTGGATGCATCTTGGGATGAACATGTGTTGCTCATCAAAACTGGGTCGTTGTGACCTATTTTCTATACCCTCAATGCACTAACAGTCGGGGGCATATGGCTTTGCTGCTGCCCATCCTGAGTCCATTTTAGCATGATAGCACAAAAACTATTGTACTTAGAGGCATTCGTATTTTCACTCTTAATCATGGTAGATTTTCAGGATATTACATCAATTTGTAGATCTGCTAGAGCTGAAGAGTTTATGCTTTGGCCTTTCCTCTGTCATGTGTCCATCCAGTGTTCTTTAGCACAAGTTTCTTATCGCTACTCCTCCTTAACTACTTGGAAGATTGTCACGAAACTTTACAAACACATTCATCCCAAGGTCTATTTGGTCATAAATGAAACTGGTGACCCTCTGATATCCAGTGTGGCCACCATGGCATCCATCATGGATATCTTGTTATTGCTACTCCTCCAGAATGGATGGTTATATCAACATGGGTTTTTTCATTAAACGACTTATTATGATGTCTGGTTGGGCATACATGAAAATGGTGCTGTTCAGACATCCAGTATAGCGACAACAGTGGCCATTTTGTCAGTCTTGTTATTGCTAATGCTTCTGAATAAATGGTCATATCAACATGGGGTTTTCAGCCTAAGACTTCTTATGATGTTTAGTTGGTCCTAAATGAAAATGGTATTGATTTGACATCCAATATGGCCACCAAGTCAGCCATCATGAAAATCTTGTTAAACTATCCATGAACGCAAAGTCCTATCAGCATGGGTTTTCATGGAAGACTTATATATATATATATATATATATATATATATATATATATATATATATATATATATATATATATATATATATATATATATATATATATATTACTTAAACTTGTATATAATGTATCTTACAAAGTATAGTACAAAATTGACTTATCATGGATTCCCGGATTTTCTTTTTGGCCAGTAGAACATCAGACCCCAAACCCTTCAAGAGACTCTCATTCTAAAGTTTTAAAATTTTGTTGAATTAAACCTTTTGGGTCTGCAGTAGGTGGTGTAAATGCACAAACACAAATCTATTATAAATTGGTTACAATTTGTTTCTGGGCTGTTATTCAATCAAGGGCCATAACTCTCCTAAATGATGCTCTGGAATGCTATAAATCATATTCTTTAAAGGTCTCATCATTGTAAAGGTGCATGCTAAATATGGTTAAAAAATTCAATAACCCTTAGTAAAGTTATGCTGCAGAACCAAAAGTTAGAATGATGGACAATCAAGGCTTATAACTCGCTAAATTATATAGTTGAGTACTGTAAATCAAACTCAGTCAAAGTCTCATTGGTATAAAGCTGCATGCCAAATTTGGTTGAAATCCAACAAGAGTCCTTGGAAAAGTCATGCCACAGAAAAAGTCAGGGGCATTGGCAATCATGTGCCATAACTCCTGTAAATGGTGTCAGAGAATGCTGGAAAGGAATCTTTTCCAAGGTCTGATCAGTATAAGGGTGCATTCTAAATTTGTTTAAAATCCAACAATCCTTAGTAAAGTTATACTGCAGAAACAGAAGTTAGAAGGATGGGAACTCTGGGACCTTAACTCCTGGAAATGATGTTTTTGTAATGCTGGAAATCAAACTGATTCAAGATCTTATCAGATTAAAGCTCCAGCCTAAATTTGGTTGAAATCCAACAGCCCATGGTATAGTCTGTCTCCTTTAATAACCCAGTTTTTCCACTTGTTTTCAAAATCCACAAAGTGTAGCAAAGTTTTACTGATGCTGATCTGCCATTAAATATAGCCACTGTTACTAAAATAGAAAAAAAATTAAACTTCTTCTCCAAAACTGCTAAACAGAATATGATCATATTTTATAGAAAGTATCCTGGCATTAGGACCTTTAAAATTTATACAAAAAAAAATGTTGCCAATTCACCATCAAATATGACTGCCATTACCAAAAATAGAAAAACCTTTAAACAACTTCTCCAAAACCGTTGAATCAAATTTAACCAAATATTTAGAGAAAGCATCCTGAGATGAAGATCTTTCAATCTATTTCAAATAAGGCCTATCCACCATCAAGCATGGCCACCATTACTGCAAAGAAAGAAACCTTTAAACAACTTCTTTTCAAAAACCACTCAACTGAGTTCGACCAAATTTAATAGAAAGCATTCTGGCATAGAGGGCTTTCAGTTTTACTCAACTGATGCTGATTCACCATCAAATATGGCAACTGTTGCAAGAAACAAAAACATTTAAATGACTTCTCGCAAAATGCTCAGCAGAAATTGATCAAATTTGACAGAAAGCATGGTATTTTTTTTTTGGGGGGGGGAGGTGGTCTTTCATGGCACAGCAGCACAAGTAGGTTAGTTAGTGCTGAGGCAGTTGGAGCAAAGTGCCTTTCTCATGGAAAACACCATGGTAGCCAACTCAGGCTGATTTGATGTTAAGATTCAAACTCTTGCCCATTCAGGCATGAGTCTAGTACGCTAACCACTGAGACACTGTAGATTCTGCTTCCATTAGTCACCACTTATGACATGCAGGAGAGCACATTGGGCCTATTCTACATCCCGATGTCCACAGGCGAAGAAAGTATTCTGGTAATAAGGGCTTTCAATTCATACAAATGATATCAAATCACCTTCAAATAAGGCCACCATTACTAAATAAAAAATGAAAAATCTTTTACAAGTCTTTTTTCAAAAACTACTTAACAGAATTTGACCAAATATGTACAGAAAGCATTCTGGCATGCAGGGCTATTAAATTCGTACAAATGTTCCCAATCTGCCATCAAATATAGCTGCTGTTGCTAAAAATAGTTAAACCTTTAATAACTCTTGTACAAAAAGAAAAATGCTTAACAAATTGATCAATTAGACAGAAAGTGTCCTAGCTTGAATGTCTTTCAGATTTATATAAGTGATGCTGTTTCACCATCAGATATGTCTGCTGTTAGTAAATGTAGAAAAACATTTACACAACATTATCTCAAAACACTGCCGAATGGAATTCTAGCAACTTTGACACAAAGTGTCAAATAGCATGGGGCCTATATATACTGTACAAATGATGTTGCTATGACATCAGAATAAGGATGAAAATATAGAAACTAGAGAAACCTTGAAACAATTATTTTTAGAATACAAGATGCATGAATTTCAATAAAACAAGTTATAAAAAATAACAAAATAATACATGTTAGGGATCATAACTGATTTGTAATTTAAACTTATGAAAAAAGTTAAATGGCAATATAGCAAGTAACACTCTAAGTTGATAATAATTTTATAATATAATTACATTAATAAGACTAGTTTGTAAATACAGTGCCGTAGTATTATTACAATCTTGTAAATGAAGAGGTTTTTACTCACGAACAAAGCTGTGTGGGAAGTACTAACAATGCAGTGAAGCCTCTAGGCTGAAGATCTGATGCATACCAAAGAAAGTATCTATCAAGTATCAGAATTTTTTTACATATTAAATAGAAAGATTTTGTTTTAAGAAGAACATATTTATTGTAAAAACAATGTCCAAATGTATACATTTATTTACAGAGAATTATTTCTAAAAACTTGTTCACATTTGAAATTCTTCAATATTTTGAAGTAGGTTCATTGTTTGGTAAATAGAGTTTGACAGTTGCTGGTGTTGCCATATATAGTATTGTAATATTAAAGCGCCAGAAACATTTGTTGTTTATATATATAGGCCTCTTGTCATCTCTTTTTTCTGTAAGTTTACTTGTTTGTAAAGTAAAGAACTGGTTAGATAGCCACACGACAATAACTAATACAAAGTACATAATACTGTTAAGGATACACAAGTTTTTTAAAGATTCCTTTGAATTTACTAATCCATGTCAACTCTTTGTTGTATTGTTTTGTGAGATAAAATAGGGGATCATGGCCACTGATTAAAGTACCGGTACATGTATTACCATTGTCTTTAATCAAAAAGATGACTGTCACACCTAAGTAATAGGACATTAATGTGGGCTGTTGTGTAACAATGTCTGCACTGACAATTAATCATGTTTTTGTTAATTGAATCAAGCCATTAGAAAAAGAAACAATGATAAATAATCATCCAATAAATTTTGATAAAACAGTTCATTATGATAATACATCTGCTGAAATCTTCCTGACATCATTGTACATTCCTTATCATACACATATTTGATTCTTTTGCTAGGCCTCATGTTTTTTAGACAGAGACACTGTCATGTGGTGGCCTGCATAAAATAGTGGTCCATAACAAAAAGATAACAGGGTGAATCTTTCATGGCAAGTGACACAATGGATTTAAAATTATTTTAGTTATAGGTAAGTTCATTAAATATTTCTTGCTAGGTAAGTGCAAGTATTTTCTGAGATAATTAGGCACGTGTACTTATTCACAACTGACTGAAGTGAACTTCATCTGATTAATTACCAGCAAAGTTCAGTTACAGGCAAACACATGGAGACTTTTACTTTCTCCTTAGATTGTGTCCAAAGACATAAGTTCCAAGAAAAACATTATTGTAAAACATCATCTGAAAATTACAAGTCATTACACAATTTTGGCAAATATTTGTTGGTGTCCAAAAGTAAACAGGGTCCAAAAACTTATAGAAAATATGATATTAATATTTTTTACATATAATTATTTGTACTCCCCCAATATTTTTAAAAAAAGTGTACAGAAAATAAAAGACAATATGGTAGGACAAAGGTTTTTATCTTGACATCAGTCCTGATATTGAATATTTCATAAATAATTGTTTGTCGAAAGTCGTGTAAAATCATACACAAAGTAAGGTTAATATTTACATTTTGTTTTCTCTCTTTGTTTAGAGACCAAAGAAGAAGAGCCTTGTCAGTTGTCTTCCGCAGAAAAAAGTTTGTCACCTGCCATGAATGGACATAATAGGGTAATTCTGGACTCTTTAATGTCTTTTCACTTGAGATACAATAACAACTGCCTATAGGTCTATAACGGACAGAAAAGGGCTAAAAGCAGGTCTGTCCATTAGTAATGGCTATCCTTTATTATGTTTACACTTTTGGAAGTAAAGCTGCAGATTATGTTATTCTGCCTGTCTGAATGTGTGTGCATGGATGCGTGAGTAATGTCACTCGACTCCTGCTACACCATTTATTGGTAGGCACATCAAACCTTGGGATATGATAGGGGTGGTCTTTAGATGTGCACAATCATTTTAGAATTTCCCAGGTAGAGGAACTTGGTGGGCATCGATACTTGTGCATATATTTGTGTAATGCCCTATGATTTGACCAAAGATAATAAATGTTTAGAAAACATAAGGCACATGGCTAAACTGCATACAAGCATCCATTGGTCAGCAGTCAATGGACACAGTTCAGTAGAGCTGACTAGGTAATGTATGTATGTATGTAAGTATGTATCAGGCCACCAGAAACCCTTATATGTGCCGAACATATCCTACATTAACAATATTTTGACTGATTGCAAAATAGTCAAACATTCATAGTTATGAACATAATTATATTTAATTTTGCAACTGTAAAATTGAATAAATTATAACTCCTTATTTGACAAAACAAGTATGGCATGACAAATCTTCACATGACAGGTGTCAATCTGCCTTGAGCATCCATCATAATTGGTCCCTATTGCTGGCTTCACTCTTCCATCAACAAAGCAGATTAAGGTATATTCACACTGTCATGTCCGCTGATCCCATATACACTGCTGTACATACTGTCAAGCATCAAATTGAATGTCCACTTTAAATTATCAGCGTTTCTCTAACAATACTATGGTTTCATTTATTTTTGTAGCTATCAATTTTCATGGTTTTGTATATAAAAAAATTCCTGTAGATTCTTCAAAAGTTTGCATCTTTATATGCTTTTAATTTTATGTATTAACATCTATAAATACGCAAAATAGAGAATACAAAAGAACACAAATATACTGACAACAAAAGTTGGTCACTTGAATGGTTAAAGCAATACTACCGCCAGTATAAGCACAAATCAAACACCACCTGTCGAGATCAATCCCTTACACTGTGTTTTCATCTGAGTGCTCAATATCAAATGGAGCAAATGCAACCAACAACGCCAAGAAAAGTGGTTACTGAAACACATCTATATGTGATCTTTATCTTAAAAAGAAAGTTGTGCCATCAGTACATTTCCATGACCATGGTGTTAGTAGTAAAATTCAAGTTAGATTCCCCACAAGAAAATGGCTGACAGAGATCTGACCTAATTATATGTGGCTTTGATAAAGTTGAACTTGTGTAATTATGTTAATTAGCATAAATTTCACAATCATGTGTTCTAGAGAAGACCCTGACTAGTTTATATATACATAGTGTTTCGTCAGTACTTGTGCTTCAAGCAAAAGTTTTAGTATTTTACAGTCTTGTTGTTCCTTTAGATTAAAACTGCATGGATAAAATGAGATATCCTTTCAGGAGGAATTAAATTTTAACAGGAAAGTTTCCTACCCAATATTAGAAGTATCAATGCTTTTTATTAATATGTGCTTTATGCATATGATTCATTCAAATGGATTACAACTGGGCTAAATCTTAAATCAAAGAGAATTGGAGAGAATAAAGTAAGTGCAATTTATTTATACAAGTATTTTCAACCGCAGTTTCATTTGAATAAAGGATCAATGTAAATAAGCATTAAACCTAATTTTCTTAGATCATTTCAATATCCTTTCTTTATTTTCATTAATACTCATATTTAAATACTTTAAGCTCATTTTCTTCTTTCTATCCTTACTAATCTCACATATCACTTTAAGGCAGTGAGTGAAACTGGCAACTTCTGGACACTCCATAGAAACATGTGCATTGAAACAAAATAAAATGCTTTGTAATTTTTTTGATAAGAAATGATTAAAATAAAACAAAACCTTGTAAAAGATAATATTTTAATACAATAATGAAGTTGAATTATCAATAGATGAGCTTTGTGGATCACCAGGAATGTATCAGTAAGAGAATGGTGACTGGGGGATGGGGGCCTTCAGTATCACTTGTGGCTCATTTTTCATGTGGTATTTAAATTCCTGTTATAGAAAAACCACACACAATCCATGAATATTTGTGCAATACAATAAAAATGTAATGACACAGATAAAAACAGTAAAGTTAAAGTCAGTACAAGCAAACAAAATGCCTATCCAAGATTTCATAACTGTTTGTTTATAGCTACAAAGGCTACTCAGATAAGTGTGTTGCCACTGATTAATTATTTCAGAATTATTTAGATCATAGGAAATGACAGCACTATCATTTCCCCCTGAGTTATCATAGATGTTAGATATACACAACAAGCATTAAGCATCATGAATATGAGAGACAATTGGGATGAACATTTTAATCTGATGTAGTCAAGAAGTTTCAACAGCATGTGGTTGGACCCGTTCTAGTGTCAGAGATATGACACAAAATTGAATGCACTGTATTGTGAGTTATGTCAAAAGCAAAGCAGAAGAACAAAATTTGTTAGTCCAAGTGTTTAAGATTTTTGAAAGTCAGCTGTGGTCAGCTGTGTGGGATATAATGAACATACACATTCCTCAAAAGCTGAAAATGCAGCAAAAGTAAGACTCTTGTTACTGAAGTTTGATAAAGTGTCAAACTTGTCAGATGAAGCTATGACAGTGCTATTTCAAAAGGCCTATTTCATTATGAAGGAAAGTCTTCCAATCAACTTGTACCAGTCTCAGAATGAGCTCAGTCAGCTTAATGAATTTTAAATTGTATTTATGGGAAATGCTTTGATATTATTAGAGAGAAGGTACAAAGTCTTCTATGTGTTTTGCTTGTAGATCTTCTATCACCAACTGATGAAAGCAAAGGAGGGGTCTAAATAGATGTTGTTAACACCACAAGAAAAAAGACACCTTTCAAGTATTACAAAATTATTTTTAAGCAGTGCATTTTTTCTTCATACGACTTTTAACACAAGTACATTTTCTTTGTTGATTGTGCTAATTCTAAACCACTTGTATTATCATGCAGTGGAAATTTAGCATTTGGTTCACAGATGCAGTGATCTCAACTTCATGTTTTTTCAGTCAAAATATAGATACTGCAAACACATTCTCCATCCCCAAGCCCGCAGGACACTGAAATTGTACAATGTAAGGTAATGAATCTTTTTAAATTAATGAATATAAAAAAGATGAGCCATGAAAGTGACAAAAAATCCCTGTGCAGTGTTGTGCTTGTTGGACATACTGGTAGCAAGACTTTTTTTTTTTAAAAATATTTTTCTCTGATCTCAACTGTTTACACTTTAGGCTATTTAATGATGTGAAATCACACTGTAATTAGTTCTCATTAGCTAAAACTTAAATGAAGTCATGTAAATTAAATAGTAGTGATAAAACAAAATTTAAAATTGTTTATGTGATCCATGATCATACTTATGGTATAAAAGGGTCAACGGTATACAGAGGGGCTGTATAGTGAGGGACCACTGTGCGTGTTTTTTATTTGCCTGCAGTAAGGCAGAGCATATAATGTTATGACATTTTCCATCTGTCAATCCATTTTGGTTTCTGCACAGTAACTTCAGTTCTTGCTTGCAGACTTTAACCAAACTTTGTGTATGGCTTGTACTTGGGTTAAGAAAAAAGTCAGTTGTTTTCAGGGTCAAAAAGTCAGAGGTTAAGGTTACCTTGACCAAGTAACAAATATTTGCTGCACAATAGCTTACACATTGCAGATACAGTAGCTTGGACATGGGGTTGTGAAATAACCTATTGATTTTTGGGTTAAAGGGTCAAAGGTCAAGTACAGTGGGACTTAAAGAACAACAATTATTTCTGCAAACTTTAGTTCTAGATCACATACCTTAAACAAACTTTGTGCATAGCTTAAATTTGGGGTAAGAAGGACTTATTGCTTTTAGGATCAAAAGGTCAAATGTCAAGGTTACTGTGACTGAAAGAAGAAAAATTACTTATGTATAACAATTTTAATTCAGTACTATTTATTTTAACCAAACATTGTGTATTGCTTGCACATTAGGTAAAATAGAGACATTTTGCTTTTTGGGCCACAAGGTCAAAATTTTTGCATGACATGCACTTGAGGTAAGAAAGACACTTATTGATTTTGGGGTCAAAAGGTCAAAGGTCAGGGTCATAGTTACTCTAAGAATAAAACTGATTTCCAAATCATAATGTGAGTTCTAGGCTTAATTTCTTGACCAAACATTGTAGATGGCTTACTCTGGTGCTAAGAAAGACACCTGTAGATTTTGGAAGCCAATGATCAGAGGTCTAATTCAGTAAGTCCAATAAGAACACCATGGTTTATGCATATTAAATATAGTTCTAGATCACACACACTCACTTAACTTTGTGGATGGCTTGCATATGATCATGAGGCCAAAAGGTCCATGGTCAAGGTCACTGTGACACAAACAAAGGAAAAGGTTTCAGTAAAATAACTTTCATTCCACACTTCATAATGGCACCAAGCTTTAAAGAGGGCATGCTGACATGGGAAGGAAATACACTGCAAATGTCAGGTCAGACAGCTTAAAATTTAAGGTCACAATGATCCAAATAGAGATAGCTGGGTTTTTTACACCATCATCTTTCAACAAAACTCACAGATCCTTTGCCTTTTGGGCAAGGAAGGAACCTTTTGCTTGGAGGGTTAAAAGGTCATTGTCAGGGTCATTGAGACCCATTGGTCATTACTGTCCTGAGTCAGTCATGTACTACTAGTGCCTACATAAAGGATATTTTAATATGGGGCAGGCGTATAATGTACCATTCATGGTACTCTTGTTGTTTATTTATTTTCTCAAATGCTACTGTATTTAGGTCCAAAAGTCAGTTGTTTGAATGAAGGGTTTCAGGTCCTTATGAAGGACTCTATAATCATATTATTTAATATCAAACTATTTGTCTACATACATGTTTACCTTTTATCATTTATCTGGTAGGAGTACATGTTTACATATGTGTGGAAGGGTTTTTCTTTCTAAAGTTTTTTGCAGTTTTTTTACCTTGATCTGTTCAGAACTTTTCTAATTTGCACTATATGGCCAGGATTGTGTTGATGTGCCATTAGAATCTACACACACACCTCTGCCTGCCTGCATCCATCCATTCATCTAGCCATACCGACCTACACACCAGGGATCCTGAAATTCTGATGACTCTTGCAAGAGATTTTTTCCCCCAAAATCTATGTGAAAACCAGACATTTGTGAAATTTCATATAAAAAAATATTCAAAGGAGGTATACAATGTTGTACAAAAAAGAAAACATTGATATACTTTGACATTTCTGGTCAAGTCTGATGATAAAGTTTTATTTGATGAGGTCTTCAAACAAGTCTTGGACGATGATGATAAAAGTAACTTCTTGTTGCTTCTACATTTTTTCTTTTTAATTAGTGCCTAGGTTACACCTATTTTGTTCTAAAGGTCTGATATGTGCTACACACTGCCATACAGTTAAAAAGCACATGGTGTGAGGGACTGATGTAATGTTTGTTCTAAAGGTCTGATATGTGCTTACACACTGCCATACAATATAGTTAAAAAGCACATGGTGTGAGGGACTGATGTAATGTTTGTTCTAAAGGTCTGATATGTGCTACACACTGCCATACAATACAGTCAAAAAGCACATGGTGTGAGGGACTGATGTAATGTTTGTTCTAAAGGTCTGATAAATGCTTACACACTGCCATACAATATAGTTAAAAAGCACATGGTGTGAGGGACTGATGTAATGTTTGTTTCACACACAACATAAAATGGTTTTGTGACTTGTCATTCAGATCCTACTCTGGGTGGCAGGATTGCATAGACTTAGTGTAGACAGAAATTATTATTGCATAAATTTATCAAAACCAGTGAAGTTTTTAGATTTTCTAATGGATTAAAAAAAATGCTAAAATACTCATATTTGACAGCATGATGAAAGATAGGTAAACTTTGCTCAGTTTTGAATTACTGAGTTTAATCCATCACTGCCTTCACAGTTTCCATATTTTGTGCAGTCCACTGCAGTAGTGCCATGATGTCATCTAGGTAAATCATGAAAGCCCTAATAGTGCATAACATGGGGCAATCATTCAGTTATGGGGTTTTGATCAGTCCAGAAGATAAGGTTTCACATCACTTGTGCTTTGTGGCTATAGAGTGTTTAAACCGAACCAGGACTTTACCCCCCTGTCAATTACCCCCCTGCCATTACCCCCCGTAATTTACCCCCTCTGTATATTACCCCCCGGTTAATAACCCCCCTGCGACGGCGAATAGCTGCCTTGGTTTCACCTCAAAATGATTGTATCCTGTGCTCAATCAATGGAACTAAAGCAAATACATATTGTGTTGGCTTTCTTGCAATAAGATTCTATCCCGTCACTGCAAATATTGTGACTGCAATGCTCGGATTATGAACATTGTAATGACTTTGCTAATAGAGAGCACTATGAATACTTGCGAGGGATCGCACATAACATTCAGCTGTAATCATATCAATATAACATATTTTATGGTACTATAAGATTCTATCCCGTCAATTTAAGTGTACACAAACACAATCTGATAAGAGTATTCAATATAAATGAATTTAGCAGTTTAACATATTTTATGGTACTATAACATTATGATATGATGAATTTAATATTGAATATTCCATATGTTTTCAAGGCTGAGAGATTAATTAACTAAAATAAAAATTTACACAAAATTCTTTTGAAATTTATTTTAATTTATTGTTTATTCTGGGGTATAACAATTATATGTTATATAGTAATAGACCGGGGGGGGGGGGGGTGGTAATATACAGAGGGGGTAAATGACGGGGGGGGGGGGTGATGGCAGGGGGGTAATTGACACGGGGGTAAAGTCCTAGACCCGTTTAAACAATGTGGAAAACATAATGACCAACAATTGCATGGGATAATAATGGGCACCTTACATGTATATCTATCATCTGACATGTCATATTAGCAGATGGTCATTTGAGCTTATATATCAGTCATGTCTGGCAAATACAGCCATTTTGGGATGTTTGATGCATATATAGACACAGGTGTTTATATTTGGGTGGGCATTACCCAGTTTATAATACTAGTAGCAAGCTTTGTTATAGTGACAACTCAAAATAAACTTATATTCCTGAAAAGTAATGGATTACTGAATAGTAATGGACTACTGAAAAGAAATGAATTATTGAAAAGTAATGGTCTGCTGAAAAGTAATTGATTGCAGAAAAGTAGTGGATTACTGAAAAGTAATGGACTGCTGAAAAGTAATGGATTATTGAAAAATAATGATCTACTAAAAAGTAATTGATTACTGAAAAGTAATGGACGACTGAAAAGTAATGGATTACTGAAAAGTAATGGACTGCTGAAAAGTAATGGATTACTGAAAAATAATGATCTACTAAAAAGTAATGGATTACTGAAAAGTAATGGACTGCTGAAAAGTAATGGATTACTAAAAAGTAATGGACTGCTGAAAAGTAATAGATTACTGAAAAATAATGATTTACTAAAAGTAATGGATTACTATAAAGTAATGGATTACTGAAAAGTAATGGGCTGCTGAAAAGTAATGGATTACTGAAAAGTGATGGACTGCTGAAAAGTAATGGACTGCTGAAAGTAATGGACTACAGTATTGTATTTGGTTGTCTATAATATCCACCCAACTGTCAACAGTATTGACCCAGATCTGCTGTCACAAAATGCATCAGCAGGTCTGGGTCTTAGCGGTTCGCTAGAAATCATAAATATACAAAATTGCAGATGTTTTGTTCCAAGTCATCAGAAAGAACAAGTTTCTTATGGTATAAGATATATTGAGGCCTTAGGAACAAAAACGAATGCAGTTTTGTATTTATTACATACTTTCTCTTTTATGCTTTCCTAATATTATTCATCTGTACAGTGTTAATGGAATTCAAATCAAATTGTGATTTATAAATGTTCGATTTGGTACACCTAAAATTATCAACATGTGTACGTCAGTGAAAACACCTAATGAGTTCCTGTCTAAGTGTGCAATGCAGAAATATGGATTAAACTTCTATATTGAATGCCAGATAATCCATGTAAGATTAAATGGGTATGTAATAAACAAACAGCATAGACCCTGATCTTTTGGCACATTATGCAATGGCAGAACTGGGTCAGAGCTGTACTGCAGTTAGGTGAACATTAGATACAAGCCAATAAAAATGTTTTCAAAGCAAAAAGAGAGCACAGATGTATTTTACAAAGAAAGAATACATGATGTATAGCTATGTACCATATGACCATCTTATTGTCTTTTTGCATGATGTCCCAATACAGCCTTTATTACTTGCTTGTGAGATGATGGAATATCAGACTCTGGTATAACCTTTGATTCTTGTACCCCTATTTATATGTAATTCTAACTAAATCACAGTACAATATTACTAAATATTGTATGAAAATGATTCAGTTCTTTCAGATATTTTAAATTTTCAAACTAACCTTCCATACCTCGATGCAAATTGCATCAGATGTATTTCCAATTGTAGTGATAGACTTTCTTAGTGTTAACCCTGTGCCATGGACTGGAACCTGTTATACCTGTTGGTGATCATGACTAGCTTCATTCAAGTGGATTCTGAGATTCTGGATGAGTCAGTTTTTTAGAAGGGGCTAAAACTTTAGGAAAGACCCAATTTGCTAAATGGTCACTTAGGGACATATCCAAAGTTGACTGAACAGTATTAAACAACTCAACCCTGCATGCACAAATTGATTCACATGGCCATACATAGAAGCTTGTGACTGATCACTATAATCAACAAACATGGAAGTTACCAGGACTTGCATGGCATGGGATTAACACTATTACAAATGATTTTAAATCCAGATTTAATTGCTTGTCTGAGCTATATGCTGGGCTGCTCCAATTAATTTACTTTGTAGAGCAATTGATTATTTTCAGGGAAATGGCCAATTAAATGATTACAGTATCTCTAGTTCTTTTGGCTGAAATCCAGCATTGTACTGAACTATTGTTGTCTTATAAAATTAATTGTTCTTTTGACCAAATGAAATGTACTATTTCCCCATGAAATATAATCTTACTTCTAAACATTTATACAAATGAAGGTAATAAAAGAAACACTGCTTTAGTACTAGTCTTTAAAGCTTGGGGGGGTGGGCACAGGTAGTACATACTCATGTGTATATGTACAATGGCCCTTGCTAATATTGAAATGTTCGGTATAAAAGATTCTTTTACTTAATAAGTTTTAGAGAGGGTGATTACTACCACAGTCAAATACATATACATAGAACTATAGTTAAAATCTCTGAATTGAAAAAAAAGTTGAGGTGTTATGTTAAATTCTTTGGCAAAAGCCAGGGCTTGAAATTAAAGCTAATCCGCTAACCTGTGGTTAGTGACTTTGCCGACAGATCACTAAAACCCCAACCATCACTAATCTGTTGGAGCAGTGAAAATTACTGCCGCTTGCTACTGTGACAGTTAACAAGTGGTCTTGTGTTGGATGTATCAAATTAAACATGAGTCCTCATTCCCTTAAATGGTTTATTTTGTATGTATATTATGTTAATTGAATACCAACAACCTGTACTTGATGAGGTACAATGCTTGTGGTGCAAATGGACAAGTGTTAAT
Source organism: Margaritifera margaritifera (assembly GCA_029931535.1). Classification (NCBI taxonomy): domain Eukaryota; kingdom Metazoa; phylum Mollusca; class Bivalvia; order Unionida; family Margaritiferidae; genus Margaritifera; species Margaritifera margaritifera. Next base: position 2,595,037 of record JAQPZY010001626.1, on the reverse strand, counting down.
CCACTCATCCACTCATCAAGTAAATTAGTGTGATTATTGTCAAAACAGTTATCGCGCACATGAACTAGCCTGGTGTACTGGCCCTAAGCACTGATTTCATTACTGATGATAACAAAATGGTATGGTGTTCACCGACTCAACAAATAATCCAGAATTATACAGAACAATGTATCACCGACTCAACAAAATCATCCAGAATTATACAGAACAATGTGTTTTAATATTTATATTGTTGTTAATAAATATTCATTGCATTGTGTAGTGACAATTGTAAACATGTGGAAGTATTTGCAGGGTGTGCATCCGTCACCAAACAGCAGAAATTAGATGATGACAAGAGAGAGCACGATGGCAGATATGATCAAGAGAAGAGACTAAGCACAGGCCTTTGAAATTCTATCACTATAGTAAGAATATGTCAGAATATCTGAGAAAAAGGGTTAAAAAAAAAATTTCCTATACAGATATATGATACTACAATGATAGATTTTTAAAGGTCTGTGGACAAAGAAAGTACCATAAATGCTGGAGAAATTAATACAAATGGCTGAAGTATGACACAGGAAATTCTGTCATGATGTGCACTTTCTGCATTGAGTATTCAGAGAAATACGAATTTGCGTGGGTACTTCATTCGTTGATGGGCATAAAAACTTTAATAAATCAGCCCTGGAATCACACACAATGCAAGCTCCCTACACATAATGGCAGAGGGTTACGTGAAATCCAATTTGAAAGTTGGTTCCTCAGAAGCAGAGCAGATTGTGGCGTCTTTGAACAATAGCATCTTGAAGAAGTTGAACATGAACTTTCAACTTTTCATGAGTCTTGTTGGTGAAATACAGTTGTTATTGTTTTCAGTTGATGCTAATGAATAGTAAATGTTGAATTAGTAACTGAACTGGCTTCTGTTTGATTTTAGCATGATTAGTTAAATTTAGGCAGGATCAGTCAAAATTGTATTATGATCCTGTGGGTTAGTGAAAAAAAATTCTAATTTTGAATCCAGTAAGAGCATAAAAAAATTATTTGTCAGATACATTTTAGGGAGTGTTATTTGCACACACTGTACTTTCTCTGGCCAGTGCTAGTACATGAATCATTCAATATAGTAGATTCTGTCTCGAGGACAACCCCATCTGTCAACAAAAAGTGGTCTCTGACGGCAGGTGGTTTCTCATTACAGGTCAGAACACTATACCATTGATTAATCAGTGCATTAGAATGTGGTCTCACAAGACAGGTTGTCTTTCATGACAGTGGTCTTACAAGACAGGTTTTAGTGTATTATGAGCCACTACACTAAGTCATGTATAATGGGGACCCAATTGTGAACAACTTAGACCCAGATCTACTGTCACATAATGTGCTGGAGGTTGAGGGTCTAATCTGTTTGATGGAAATTTTAATTATTTAGAACAGCTTAGACCCTGATGTTTTATTTGACAGAAGATTTCATTCTATTTTGTTTGCAGTCAGGTGCTTGTTATGTACAAGCAAATATGGTATTCAGTAATAGTAGAGTGTTTGAAATTCATACATATCACTTTTGAAAACTTTTAGTGCTGAGATTTTCATTATAGTGAAATACCACTGTATTTTAAAACACTGATACCATGCAGACTGATTTTTTCATCTTTTTTTTTCTTGTAGAGTTCCTCAAATATGTCAAGTAGTGGACCTCGTGAGTTTCGTAATGGTTCTGTTCACATTATGGGAATGCTACCTTCACTGGAAGATCAAGTAGCATGTGGGAATTTTGTCACAGACTGTTACATGGCTGCTGTTTCTGACCTGCGCTTTGCACATAATCAGCAGCCAGGTGGAGGAAAAATGTTCTTGAAAAGACAGCATGAAGATAGAGATATTGTGATTAATCATAGTGTCAGTGTAATAAAATCCAATATTGAAACATCAAAAGAACCAATTATCACTTCTCCACCCATTTCCATTTCTCTGCAGTCAAATTGTCAGTCCTCTTCTGTGGAGAAAAAACTACGCTATGACAAGACAGCTGCAGCATTACGGCAGTCAGGTTTAATGGACATTACAATAAAAACTGCTGAACTTCTGCGAAAAAATGCTTCTCTTCAAAAAGAGCTGCAAAAATTGAAGCAGGAAACAAGCTTATTTCTACGATCTGTACTGAACAATCCAGAAAATGAAGCATTTAGGAATTTCTTAAAGACAGCAAAACAGCCAATCACAACAAATACCAAAGAAAAAAAGCAAGAGGCACAGACAAGATAATGTTACGTACATCACACAATAATTCTTTCATATCTTCAGATTTTTCATCCATTCAATCATTTACTATTTAAACACTCTTAGATTACACAGCCATTTGTCATGTGAACTCATTGTATAGCTATGTGATTATGTGGCATATACTTTTTGTGATTTTATTGGCTTATGTGTTGATTAGCAAGTCATAATTTCATCATCTTGTAAATCCTTGGACCTGTTTTTGTAAAAATTTTAGATGGTATCCTCAGATGAGGTCAGTTTGTTGTCATGTAGCCATTGTTATTGAAAACATCAAAAGTGTTTGAAAATCATCTGAATAATATAGACAATTTTTTTTGTTTCTTTACATTTGTCAAATTGTCCAAATAGTGCTAATCTTGCACTAATGTAGCTGCAATTAATAAATAGAGAAATAAGACAACTTTTAGTTACTTCTCAGAAAAGAGCTTGACCTATTTTGACTGAACATTACAGGCATTCAGGCTTTGTAATTATGTATTTACAATGGCCCTAACATTTAATATAGTTATTTGGTTTCTACATCAATGTGTCAGAAGACATTTTGTCCATGACAGTTCCTTGTAAAAAACACTTTGTGAAATTCGTAACAACTGGCTTGCGATAGAACTGAAGTTATAGGTGGTGAGAATTTTACTGTTAGATACATTCTACCACAAATCTGGCAACAAATGAACATTCATGGAATTGTAATTTTCTGTGCAATGTTGAAGTCAACAGAATGTTCTACAAGTGGTTGTATTTTTAATCTCTTCAGGAAAAAAACTAAAGTGTAGTTCAACAATCATTGGTGTATATGTTAACATAGGGTAAGAAAAGAAATAATCAGGAATTTACAACACTGAAATTACCCAGTACACATCTTCCTTGATAACTCACACACAACAGTGTCCAAAAACATTGACTGCACTATAAGCAAGGGTGCAAGTTACCAAGGGACCACAAAAAACATTAAGATGGGGATGCCATCCCCACTGAACATCAAGAAAACCTGGGGGGTGTTAACGTTGCTGTTTAATGGCTGAATACTTGTTTTATAATTGCAATGGGAATAATTGTCAATAAAGAGCTTTTTCAAATGAAGTTGTTTGCTTTTTAGTATAAATTACCTTTATTTTCAAGATACCCACCCTCTGAAAGATTGTTAACAACATTACTCCAACAGGTTTCAACTACCATCATGTGTACGTGAAAACATTGTGTATTACATCACTGCTTTTTGTTGTTGACTCACAACGAAACAAGATTCCTTTTTTAAAAAAAATAGGACATTTATTTTGTGAAACAATCGTCAGTGTCGAAACTCGATTTTTGTTGTATTGTTCTGTTAGTAAAATATTGATGCCGTGATTTAATTGCAAGTAATAGTGAAACTTCTCATCCTTGAGAAAATTTCTGAGTGCCAATTCAGGAATTTTAAGTTCACTTCAAACTCTGGAACTCATTTCTCCATAATGAACCCAATCTGTGAAACAAAGCTTTTTATTCACCAAGTACTCATTTCTTTGATCACATTTGTGAATGAGTAGGCTAATTTAAGGTAGTTTCATTATATTACTTACATAATAATATTTATAACAGTGTTTGATTGATCAATTGAAATGAGTTGACCTGACACACGACTATGACTGCTAGCTCTTATGCATGTAGGATTTGCATGCCTTTTAACTTTTTTTTATTATTATTATTATTCCACCCCCTTTATTTGATTTGATAAAAAATACGTAATTAACGTTATAATGCAAAGCAGATCTGCTTTTAAATGAGTGTAACAATACAACAAATACTTCTACAAGATGAAGATAAAAACCCGTTCGCCACTTAATTAGGTTCTCACAGAAATGCTCGCAGACATAGCAGTGACAGTAGATTGACATTTTTCACTTTTGAATACAAGAGGGCATATTACAGTTATGATGATTACACTGAAACCAAATTAAAAGATTGAACTAAGACACGAATTTCACTTGACAAAACTTATTTAATTGGTATTTATTTATTAAAGTGTTGCCACCAGTAGGCATTAGTGACATTTTCATTGATTGAAATTTCGTAAAATATTGTTATTTACAGTGTACTGAGAATGTTGTTTGGAAAGAAAATTTAACAAAATATATGACTTCTAAAAGTTGAGAATTTCATGATGTTGATTCAGATTTCCAGGTACTAACCGCCGTTTTCGACAAAAAAAACTAGCAATATATCAAGGTTTCATTTTCCAATTTTGTTCATGATTTTCTTCATGTTCAACAGATAGCTTCCAATTTGTTTGGTATTCTCTAGTTTTAAAAAATGGGATCCACGCCAGACCCCATGTTATCAGCGGGTTCACAAGTTGTCTGGACGTGAGTTATCAAGGGAGTGGTGTTGTTGCAATTATATTTTACATACAGGCCAATGTAAGCCAGCAGAGTGATCTAAGGTCCACTTGGGGCTTTTGTTTTTATTTTCTATTTTATTTTTGCTGCTACCAGCTTGTGTTTTTTCCTGTTTCCAAATAGGGATAGAACTTAAGTTTGTGGTTTCCTAATTTTTTTTCCATGTCTTCTCACTGTGTATTCATACTGTATTTAGAGTCTACATCATATCAATATAAAATGTGTCCAAACCTTAACAGCATAGACCCAGACCTGCCATCGCCTACTGTAATGTGCTGGTAGATCAGGGTTTATACTTCATTCTACTTATGACATTTAAAAAACATTGTAGACCCAGCATTTACAACTCATTATGTAATTATGGCAGATCTGTCCTTGAGATGATAAAACCCTGAGCTTGAGTCTTAGATTAAGTTTCCACAGTCAGCCAATCCAAAATGACCTTTCTAAAATACAGCATCATTTATGATTGGTCAAAACAAAATCTCACGCTCAGACTGAAACACAAGAGTTTTATAATTTCCAGACGTGGATCTGTACTGTTCAGAGTTTTATAATTTCCAGACGTGGATCTGTACTGTTCAGAGTTTTATAATTTCCAGACGTGGATCTGTACTGTTCAGAGTTGGACATGTTTTGTTCACAAGCAAACAAGGTATGTAGACTGTGTTCTCTATTAGCATCCAGCAGCTGGCTTCAAAAAGTCCTGTATCTTTACACATTTTAACAATGTAACCATCTACTTTTACTATAGGATTTAATGATCATAGTTGGGTATTTGTTGAAGTGTAAATTATTACCTAATCACACACATGGTTAACATAAAGTCCTCCAGACTTTATTTACTTTGTGTGTGATTCGGTAAAATTTACACTTCAATAAACACAGAACCATTGTGATGTAATCCTTATAATTCCAATTTTCCTCCTTTCTGTCATTAAATCAACAGATTCCATCAAGAAAACATTTGATTTATTACAAATGGATATTATCATATATATTCATATTTTCACTGCAGATAATTCTTATCTCGTGTCATGAAATTATGATTTTTTGTGATATTTAACAGTTGTTCTGACACAGTGTGAGTTACTCTGCAAAACATTATCCGAGAATGGGTGGAGGTGCAGAGAACTTGGAGGCATTCTGCTGATCTCCTGTAGAGAAAAATATAGACAAAATGCCTTCCTATAATGTATTGAGCAAACAGAATTTCAGTGTAATGTAAGTCCATTCTTTTGACAGTCTTTTATCATTGAAGGAGACAGCATAATGAAGGTGTACTCAACCAACAGCTAGGTTAGACAAATGTTCCACAAATACACTACTTAATGTAATTGGAAAAAATAAAATCATTTTAATTACTATATTAGTCAGTCCATATGCCTGTCACTTGCATCGAAATCAAAAGTTACTTGTTTCCTACCAAAATGCATGCCTCAAATCTAGCCAACAACACGGTCACTATTGACATGTCATGAATAGCAGTCCTTGTACAATGCAGGCTACTAATTTGTAACCAGAGCTAACAAAAGAGTCAGGTAAGGGACACAACTCTTGGTGTTTAAGAAATCGACTATTGCAATAATGTGACAGCAGATCTGGATCTTCACTCTCTGTTCTTATTATGATTAAATAAACAGTGATCCAGTGTATTATATGATAGAAGATAATTTGGGTTTGAGTTTTCTGCAGTCGAGTGCACATTATACACAATGTAGAGCCTGATCTGTCAGTGCATTGTACAGCAGATAATCTGAGTTCGAACTTTCTGCAGTCAAGTGCACATTATGCACTGTGTAGAGCCTGATCTGTCAGTTCATTGTATGCTTGCAGATAATCTGGGTTTGAGCTTTCTTTAGTCAAGTGCACATTGCACACAGCATAGAGCCTGATCAGTCGGTGCATTGTACAGTAAATAATCTGGGTTTTAGTTTTCTGCAGTTTAGTGCACATTATGCACTGTATAGAGTCTGGTCTGTCAGTTCATTGTATGATAGCAGATAATCTGGGTTTGAGCTTTCTGCAGTTGACTGCACATTACTTACAGCATAGAGCCTGATCTGTCAGTGCATTGTACAACAGCAGATAATCTGGGTTTGAGCTTTCTGCAGTTGAGTGCACATTATACACTATATAGAGTCTGATCTGTGTATCATTGTACAATAGCAGACACTCTAGATCTGAGCTTTCTGCAGTTGACTGCACATTATGCACTGTATAGAGCTTTTTCTGTCATTTCATTGTACAGTAGCAGATAATCTGGGTTTGGGCTTTCTGCAGTTGAGTACACATTATATACAGATCTGTACTGTATGGTATGCAGAAGAGACTGTCATTTTATATGACAGACTATTAGGCTGTTTGTAAGCATGTTGAGAAGAGACTGTCATTTTATATGACAGACTATTAGGCTGTTTGTAGACATGTTGAGAAGAGACTGTTATTTTATGACAGACTATTAGGCTGTTTGTAGGTATGTTTTTTGTCTTTTTTTGTTTAACATGTCAGCTGTAGAAGAACATTCATTTATACTGGGAAATGCTTTTAGTACTCGTGCAAATCATAGTTGCACAGAATCTTCAATTTTCTTTCTCATTACACCTACCATAAGTTGTGAATCCAAGTGACCTTTGGAGGTTAAGGCATCATTTCTTTGACTCTAATAATGCGAAGTCTTCCCTGAAATTTGCTGTTCAGTTGTTTTGAATGACATGCAATAGACAGTTCACAGCAGAAGCTTTCATGATTTATTATGTTTTACATTTAATAGAATGGCAGTTTCATATGAGCTTCAGGTTAGAAAGAATGTTATAGATTATATCTAACATTTAGATTGATAGAATTAGTTGAATGCTTAGCTGTTAAGATGATGAAGTCCAACCTGAGTGGTTAGTTCTTGCCCTATTCTAATCCCAAAGGTGTGGATTTCTCATCTCATACCTTTGCATATCATTGGTTATTGTTCTCTCATTATCTGTGTGCTTTTTGGAGAAAAGGCAGGTATTATGTGATCATGCCAATCTGTGGATACATGTTCACAGTCATTATGTCAAACAACCCCTCCTATTTCATTCAAGACAAAATTCATACCTTGGTATATGATTGGGACTGGTCTGTAGATGTGCATAACAGTTTTAGAAGTTCACTGATACCCCAGGGTACTGCTAGAGGAGTGTGGGGTGGGGGTGGTTTTTCATCAGTTTAAAATAACTCCAAAATGTTAAGACCTACACGTCTAGACAGAGAAACTAATGAGATCCCCACCATATAACTATATATACACACTTAACAGGTCATGAAAAGACAAATTACATCTAAAATTTACCCCTGGATCTGTTTTATTCCCAAGGGCCTTGACCCTGGGGACACAGATTTTGGGGGAGAGAGGGACAAAGTGGGGGAGTGCAGGGACATGTGTGTGGAAATTTGTTTCAGTCACAGTAGGTAATGCTAGGGATTTTGGAATACCTCCCCTGGGCCATGGTCAGTAAATGATGTGGGTGCTAGAGTGGGGTGATTCAGAATTGGTTTGGCTCTTTCAAAATCATCCCAATATTTTGGTATTGGATATTGTGATTCTCTCTGTCTGTCTGTGTATTAGTCTGTCTGTAACTCTATCTCCTCTTAAACCACTGGGTGGAGATTCACCAAACTTGGTACATAGATTGCCCATATGTTAACTATCTGTGGGAGGGGTGTAGATTTTTGGATCTCTCCACTGAGGTTTCATGGAGATAATCAGAAGACAAATATATTTTTAAAAAATTGCAGTTTCACTGACATTTTTAATTTCTGTTCTTTTTTACAAAATTTAAACATGCAGTCATAGCACAAGGACGCATAATATATATAAAGGCTTGTGAGTAACAACCCCTGGATCAAGATCGAGGGGGTGGGAAAATATGTAATAAAAAAATGTGTGAATATGCCATAAAGTAGATCTCCACCAATTCATGTCTGAAATGTGACATTGACATTAATGAACTTTTAAAGTTCTGCCATGGAAAATGTGTAATGGTGTGCCATAAAAGTTGCTCCAACTTTCTTTAAATTCATTCCTATTATGAACGTTGTTTGAAATCACTGTAATCTACCAGTTAAAAGCATTCTGTAGTAAAGGGACTTGAATAGCTCCCCCCCACCCCATAAGTTATGGTAATTAAAATTATTGCAATGTAGTGGCATGTTATACATGCTTGTTTAAATTAAAAAATATTGTCTTTAGTCTGGATACTTAAACTAAAATACAGTAACTACTCAAATTATTTAAATCTAGTCCACATATTTTGTTGAAACATTTTTACATGAAAATTAAGCTCAGGCTCCAAAGCCCAAAGTTGGATATGGTTACTGAGAGTGTATCAACATCATGAAGTTTAGCTCGCTGATAAAGTACCCAAGTTGGATATGATTACTGAGAGTGTATCAACATCATTGAAGTTTAGCTCGGTGATAAAGTACCCAAGTTGGATATGGTTACTGAGAGTGTATCAACATCATTGAAGTTTAGCTCGGTGATAAAGTACCCAAGTTGGATATGGTTACTGAGAGTGTATCAACATCATTGAAGTTTAGCTCGGTGATAAAGTACCCAAGTTGGATATGGTTACTGAGAGTGTATCAACATCATTGAAGTTTAGCTCGCTGATAAAGTACCCAAGTTGTATATGATTACTGAGAGTGTATCAACATCATTGAAGTTTAGCTCGCTGATAAAGTACCCAAGTTGGATATGATTACTGAGAGTGTATCAACATCATTGAAGTTTAGCTCGCTGTTAAAGTTGGATATAATCCAAGAGTCGCAGGTTTGATACCTGCCTATGCCAGTCTGGGTCAGATGCCTTGATGTGTCCTTAGCTCTACATGAAAAAGCCAATAATGTGTTAAAAGTGCTATAAAAACCAACCAACAACCCAGTATCTAGCTTCAAGGATTGTTAAACAACAACAAAAGTTTCTTTTGTAAGCGACAGATCGGCATGACAGCTTGGAACCTACACAGCCTCATGTAAATTTCATATGAAGACTCATAAATTATGAATTGTGCATAAATATGCTCAATTCTTGTGTACTGGTAATTCAATACAAATGTACATTAGGCTGTTTGAAAGTGAACCTTGAACAGTTTTGTGTATTTTGCAGAATGTATTTTTCCACCGTAAATGAAGGTATTGAATGTGTTGGTTTTTTTTGTGTATCTCATTTGTTTTCCACAAAAATTGTGATAAAAGCAATTTTCTTGATGTTGCAAAATTTTCTGACTGGGTTTGTTTATGAGTAGCATTCAGCCAAATAATTGTCACGGCTCAAAAGATCATTACCATTATACTCTTGTATAAGTTGGATACAACTGCAAACTGCATAGATTTGGATTTGCCAGTGCATAATTCAATGGCAGATCTTTGCCTATGCAGTTTGTTAGGAGTAGTCATGAGAACAAACAGCATAGACTCTGATCTGCTGGCACATAATGAAACAGCAGATTAGGGTCTATGTTGTTTGCAGTTGGACCTGACTTGCAGACGAGTATATACAGTAATCTATTATCAATATAAAGATCATCTTTATTTAAGTAACATCACTTATATCACCAATATTGTGACTCTTAAAGTGACATTGTAACTTTTAGCAGTTTTTTCTTTTCTCTTATTAGAATACTTTTTGTCTTGCTTGAAGTAAAAGTTGCAAAGACAGGACTTAACAGCAGTTTTGTAATCTCTTGATCATTTTGCAAAATACTGATATAAAGTGCTAGCTTTCATTTTCTTTCACATATCCTTGCTGTATTTTTTTGCGTGTGTTATACACCCAGTTGCTTACAGATGGCACAGACACAGATCTTCTGTCGTATAAGAGTTGACAGATCAGGGTTTATGTTGTTTATTTGTTTAATTTACCTGTACTGTAGGATTTCAAGCATAAACCTTGACCTTCATTACATTATGGGACAGCAGATCTGGGTCTACTCTTTTTACAATTGTGTATGTGTTAAAACAGGTAAATACGGTTTCTCCTGTTTGCATCTGTGGACTGTAATAGAACTTTCTGCAAAAGGACCTAAAGGTGAAAGATCACAGGGAGGCAGCATTTGTTACAGATTAGGCAATAATACTTTTCTGCAGTTTTTAAAATGTATTTTGAAAAAACATGTTTTATTTATTGTAAATAAAATTTGTATCTTCTGCAAGTTGAAAATTAGTTCACAATATCCCTAATTATTTAATGGCAGCTACACAACTTTGAAGGCCTAATAAGGGACCAACCAATTAGTCCTGGTGGAGGTGGGGGAAGGGGACCTGGAATTTTCATTCCAACCAGGATATTTTGTTTCTTTTATCTCGTGATATTTTTTTTCTTTCATCTAATATTAGGGATAGTAATAGTTCTTTTTCTACAAATAAAAGCAAGAGTATTTGTTATTATTTTTGAAGCTATTTGGGGAGCTGGAAATTACCCCCCCCCCCCGAAAATTAAATGGTTGGTCCCTAAAGTCAACCAGTTCGATATTTACTTGTATATAGCACACATCCAGCTATGATCATAGAACAAGATCTACCCTTGAATAAGGTGAAGGCAGATCAGGCCTGGAGATCATAAAACTTTGAGTTTGAGTTTCCACTATTGGCCAATCAGAAACGAGCTTTGAAAAGTAACATCATTTTTGATTGGTGGAAATAAACTCTCAAGCTGAAGAGTTTTATGTTTCCATTCCAGGATCTGTGTAGTTGGTTTGAAATCAGAAGTAGAATGAACAGCATAGGCTTTGATCAATTGATGCATTATGCAACATAACTGAGATTTTGTGTTAGCCAGTTATAAAGAGCTTTATTTTTTTGTAAAGCTAGGTTTGATTGGTTGAGATTAAAAATTTGATCTTAAACTCAATCTCAGAGTTGTCAGATCTCCAGGTCTGAATTTCATCAACACAACATAAGTCTGTACTTGAACATAAGTCTAAAAAGCACTTATATGATTGGCATAAATTTAAGTCTTACTTAAAATTGACTAATCAAATGTCTTAAGTCTAGACTTAACTTGAAGACATATGGTACTGAAATCAGACCCACACCAGGCCAGATCTGAATCTACACAGTTTGCAATTGAAAGCGCATTGTATACAAAAGCAGATGAGATCAAAACAACCTTATCAAAGGACCTTGCTCTCTTTTCACTAAACAGCTTTACAAATGAAATTTTATGTTATGTGTAAGAAAAGCTTGACTTTGAAATAAAAATTTCACAGTGTTTATGGTTGCACAATAATGTTTTAATATATCTGTATGTAATTTATATAATGGATCATGTAAGTATCTTGTAGTTTAAACAGGATGTGAACATTCTTACATGACATTCGGGTGACTGCATCTTCCGATATGCAGTACAAGTACATAAATATATCGGTCATTTGTTTATTTCTACAAATATAAGTAAAAGAAGGCTTCTGCAATGCAAATTTAGAATATTGGAGATTTTCTATATATTGTTGAGCCTGCCATGAAGGAAGCTGAACAAAGCAATCATTTTGGCATCTTTGTGCGTGTCCATACATTTGCTTGTCTGTCCACACCATTGATTAAACTCGAAGTTTCTTAATTAGGAAAATAAAAGGCAGTACCTTCAAAAAGGGGCTCTTATGTAAAACTAATACTAATATATAAATGCCCTGCTGCAGTCTGCAGAGATGAAATATTTTTAGATATAGTATATTTGCTGCAGTCAGCAGAGATGAAATATGTAAGGTCCAGTATATCTGTTTGGGGACAGATGAAATATGTAAGGTACAGTAGATCTGTTTGGGGACAGATGAAATATGTAAGGTACAGTAGATCTGTTTGGGGACAGAGATGAAATATGTAAGGTACAGTATATCTGTTTGGTGACAAAGATGAAATACGTAAGGTACAGTATATCTGTTTGGGGACATGAAATATGTAAGGTACAGTATATCTGTTTGGGGACAGATGAAATATGTAAGGTACAGTATATCTGTTTGGGGACAGAGATGAAATATGTAAGGTACAGTATATCTGTTTGGGGACATGAAATATGTAAGGTACAGTATATCTGTTTGGGGACAGAGATGAAATATGTAAGGTACAGTATATCTGTTTGGGGACATGAAATATGTAAGGTACAGTATATCTGTTTGGGGACAGAGATGAAATATGTAAGGTACAGTATATCTGGGGACAGATGAAATATGTAAGGTACAGTATATCTGTTTGGGGACAGATGAAATATGTAAGGTACAGTATATCTGTTTTGGGACAGATGAAATATGTAAGGTACAGTATATCTGTTTGGGAACATGAAATATGTAAGGTACAGTATATCTGTTTGGGGACAGAGATGAAATATGTAAGGTACAGTATATCTGTTTGGGGACAGGAAATATGTAAGGTACAGTATATCTGTTTGGGGACAGAGATGAAATATGTAAGGTACAGTATATCTGTTTGGGGACAGAGATGAAATATGTAAGGTACAGTATATCTGTTTGGGGAAAAAGAATGTTTTCTTACTCTACTCCATGGTAAAGTGCACCCAACTGTGAACAACATAGCGGCTAGCCTGGATCACCCAGCCCGCTTTGGCTTTCATCGCTGTACCATGGGGAAAAAACGAAGTGAAATCAAAATTATGTGCCCGAAATTGTGGGGCACCAGATAGCACTGTAAATGTTGATTTAGGTAAATTAATAAAAGAAAGCAAAGCATGCCAATTCACACCTTTAAGGTAAAGAAAACTAAAATTTATATCAGTCTGGAAGAATGTTGTAAGAACATCATCTTACAGAAACTCGAATCTTTTTGACATCACTTACATCATGATGTCATAATCTCAATTATGTTAACACTTTCTAAAGGGATGAGATCAAAACATATTCACTTGATGTAAATGAAATTCAAAGTGGCACTCTTTTTTCAGTTTTTCCCCAGTCTGATATCTGCAAATTGTCTATGCAGAAACTGTCTGTGCAGGACAAGACTACTAACAGAAAGCCCCCTCGCCCCAATCTGTCAGAGCGAATTATGCAATTGCAGATATAGATACAAATGTATGCTATTTACAGTATGTTATACATGAGCAGAGTTGGTATTTGACTTTGAAGGAAATGGGGGGAGGAATGGATGAATATCAATCAATGCTGATGAATAGCTTTTTACTTTATTAGGTCGGGCCATTCTAAAATATGAACATTTTTTGTACAAGACTGATTAAGAAACTCTTTTCTTTGTCTATGGCTACCAAAGAGCTTTTGACTACTAATTGGAAGTCTTAAAGAACTAATGGAAGATGGAAAAGCCATCAGTAGTTCCTACCTGTCAACCTCCTGAGACAAAAACCTGTACACCATACCAAAAAAAAAAACTTACAAAGACCAGAAAAACCTTATGCCAAAGACAGGGCTGAGCAAATTTTTTTTCATCCACTTGTCCAGGACAAGTGGTTTCAGAAAATTCACTTGTCCCACCTTACTTTTCACTTGTCCCAAAATGGTAATCACTTGCCGAGATTTGATGAGATGTATGTACTTAATCCATAGAAAGAACAAATGAAATAATATACAACATAATTATTTCTTAAAAGAATGTAATTTTTCTAAAACAGTTGTGTATATACGTTTGGCTACTTCAGGTACATGTATATATGTTTTGGCTGCTGGATTTTGAAAAAAATGTCCATGTACATGTCTGCCACCTGCACCAGCACTAAGCCAGCAGTTGATAGCTGTGTCTGATTTAAAGTCCTCAAGCTCTGGTTCATTTGGTGAAATGTTCATTAGAATTTTTAAACTCTCTTGGTTTAAGGAATTCTCACACTCAGTAGCAGTCTTACGTTTTATCCCACCACTTTCACAAGAATTTTACTTCTTCAAATCGTCCTTATTACCTTCCTTGTGAAAATAATTAGCAAAACTCATTTTATCCACATAGTAAATATCAGCTTGCTTGACAACTACTTCTAAAGTGATCATAACAAACATTTTCTCTTTTAAATATGAACAGAGCTCATTAATTAGCGTAATTGGCTTTCATTTTTTCTTACGATGTCTAGTTGGTCCTAAATGAAAATGGTTTTGCTTACATCCAATATGGCCACCACAGCGGCCAGCTTGAAAATCTTGTTATTGCTACTCCTCCTGAATGGATGGTCATATCAACACTCAACTGCAGAAAGCTCAAACCCAGATTATCTATTGTACAATACACTGACAGATCAGACTCTATACAGTGTATAATGTGCAACCAAATGCAGAAAGCTGAAACCCAGATTATCTGCTATCATACAATGAACTGTCAGATCAGGCTCTATACAATGCATGATGTGCACTAAAAGACTTCTTGTGTCTAGTTGGTCCAAAATGAAAATGTTGCTGAACTGATGTCCAATATGGCCACCACAGCAGCCATATTGAAAATATTTTTTATTGCTACTGCTCTTAGTGAGAAAGTCATATTGACATTGGGTTTTCCCCAGAAGACTTCTTATGATGTCTGGTTGGTACTAAATAAAAATGGTGCAGATCTGACTTCAAATATGGCCACCATCTTGAAAATCTTCCTGTCGTTACTGTTACTAAATGGAAAGTCATATCAACATGAGGTTTTCACCAGAAGACTTCTGATGGTGTAGAGTTGATCCTGAATGAAAATTATGCTGACCTTACATCCAATATGGCCATCATGGAGGCCATCTTGAAAATCTTGTTAGCGCCACTCTTCCAGAATTGATGGTCATATCAACACAGGGTTTTCACCAAAAGACATCTTATGATATCTAGCTGCTGCGAAATGAAAATGGTGCCACACAGAAATTCAATATGGCTGCCACAAAGAACATTTAATATCTTCTCTCTAATTCATATTGACATGGGCTTTTCACCAAAAGTCCTCTAATAGTGTCTAGTTATTCCTAAATGAAAATTGAGCTGATCTTACAATCCAATATGGCTGCCACGGCGGCTAATTTAAAAATCTTATCACTCAAAAATATCAGAGATGGTTTCAACAATCAGCAGTTAAAAAGAAGAAAAGGTCTTATCTTGAATTATGGAAATTCTTTTCGGACAGTAGAGCGTCAGCCCCTTTTGAGGAACTCTTGTGTAGGTATCGGAAAACGTAGAACCACTAACCTAGGATGGACGACCTGCCTCTTATCTTTGCACAGAAATGAGGATCGAACCCAGGATTGCATAGGTGCAAAGTGAGTGTTACCGTTCAGGTATTCAAGCCTAGAGTTTGAAGTAGTCTACTTGTTGGCAAATTTAATGGCAATCATTATGATATGGTTTTGGCTATATATAAATTCAAACAGTTTTTGAATTCCCAAATAAATGTTACCCAACTGTTAAATTTAGATTAGTCGTCAAGCAGTTCAAATATTTTCTTAGATGTCAAGTCCACATCTCGTGACGGGAATATAGAAACTGACATCCACTGCAAACCAGCTGTCTCTCATCTTATCTACTACCAACACGCTGCAATCCGAGGCAAACCTTTAATACAGACACTGCGTTCGTATCAAGCGTATCTGTTCCAACCAAGGGGCCCCTTGTGGCCGAGTGCTCTAAAGCGGTGGCCAAGTACTCGAAAGCGCTCGCCTTTACAGATCACTGACATCTCGCCTCTGTCCTCGTGGGTTCAAGTGTCGGTTCGTCCAACGTGGGTATGTGAGAAAGCTTACCAGCTGCAGCTAGTTCCAGTGGGTTTGTGGTTCTTCCTGGGATTTTCCCGGGTTCTTCCTACACCAAATATACTGGCCGCCTTATCGTGTGCTGAAAAATGGCATTAACCCACCCACCCACCCACCCCCCCCAAAAAAAACAAACAAAAAGAAAAAAAACAACTATTCCAACCAAAATATTTATGAAAACTGGCCAAGAGAACTCAAGAGGTACATCAAGGTTGCTACAAGAGCAGAAACATTCTAGAGTCCGCACATACGAGTATGATCAATGCTGACGACATTCGAAAGGTGAAAGACTCTGTCATTATCTTTACAAGGTCACCAAGTTTACTAGTGAGACCTAGAATCTGATCACAGAACGGTTTATATCAGCAAGTCTATAACAAATGTTGCTGAAGTAGTGTGTGTGTGTGTGTGCGTGTGTGTGTAAATTTAAAACGTACAAGCAGAGTTTTGCTGGTTCAAAGTTCAGGAAAGCAGTATTAAAAAGGCAACCTACCTGATGAGCCAAATTTCTGTGAAAGAAACATTTAACAATGGCGTATGGTGTCATTGTATTGTGTGCTAAGATACAGATAAAAATCGAGGATAGACGGGGTTGTTGCAAATACCAGGACCCTTGACAGAAACGCCTTTAAGGTAGAAAACTAAAACCACAAACACATGCATCCTCTTTGTGGTTACGTACTACCCTGATAAACCAATTTTACAACAGATATGCTGGACACACTGACACCACATGGAGTTTTTCGAACGTCTGAAGGACATATTTTAAGAAATTAATGTTGTTGCCTACCGAGATCGGAGGTTCTTAAAGACCATTTGATACTATCTAAGATCGTATCAAATCGAATCAAAGAGTCAGGTACATAAAGATATAGAGACAAATGATGCCTATATGCCTGAGTCAAAAACATTCCAGAGTTCAACCACTGGAGTAACCTTTAATATCAACCAAAAATTGGGATGTTATAGGAAAAATGTAATTTATATCCTGACTTGCAAAAACTGTGCTTTGCAATAAGTTGGAGAAAATGTGGACTTAAAGAAGCGAATGAACAACCACAAGAGCTATATTTGCAACAAACTACATTAAATTCGCCAACCATTACAATTCAGCCGGACTTCCTGTCCAGTTCCATGAGATACTGCAAATTGAGTCCAACCCGTAATGGACTAACTCCGAGAGCACACGAAAGGAAAAGTACTGGATTCTACAGTTAGAAATACACAGGGAATTTGGCATGAACGACAAAATCTAGCCTGCGCATTGTAGTCCCTCTGTTTTAACAATCTGACGCAATATCACAATCTTCCAATAATAATTTCATCTTTCGTCCTACATAAGACAATTGTATAACCGACTTCTGACTCATTAATCATTTTTATTTAATATTATTATTATTAGTAGTAGTAGTAGCTCTATTGATCGAAGAGGAGCTTATGCGATGGTCCTGCGTTCGTCGTCCGTTATCAGTTGTTTGTTATCGCTACACCTCAAAAACTACTCGCAGAAAAATAATGAAACTTGGCAAACAGTTTCATCCTGAGATCTAGTTGATCCTAAATGAAAATGGTGCCCTTTTTGTTATTGTTACTTCTCCAGAACGGATGGTCGTATCGACTCGGTTTATTTGTGATCAATTCCTAGTCCTTCCCAGGATATATGGCTGGTTAGAGCGTTGGAATTGACCCCTCATGAAACCTAAATGTAAAACCGTAACACATTTTAAATGAGGTTTCTCTTGTTGAATTTCCTATTATCCAAGTTTTCTTGTTCTTGGGTTCCAGGTCCGTACTCACCTCCCTTCAGGTATTGCCTGTCGGTCGGGTTTCCTTTCCTTTCTTCCCTAGATGAATTATTGATATATAGTGACCTTTGCCAAGGGTCTGAATTGTTTGCAAAAGATTTTTCCAATTTTTTTAAATTTTAGAGTTTTTAATGCTGATGTATTAAATTTGTAATTTTATTTGGCTAGTATGGATAAAATTTTCTCGAGTTTCATTTATTTATTAAGTTATTTATATTTGTGAGTACATGTCTGTTCTTACCTGTTACCATTTTACTTCTCACTCTCTCTCTCTTTGTTAGATATGTTAGTTTTTATTAGATATTATTATTATTTTGATTACATTTTATGATTAATACATGTGATTATACATAGGGTTATACTTTGTGGTTATTTCATGTGTTAATATATGGTTATGCATATTATTGTTATTTCATTGGTTAGAATCTCCGCCCCCCGATTTGTCCATTTCCATGCTTCTTATTTTTTCTCTACACTTGTTGTTGTTGGCTGGAGGGGCAATATAGTCTTCCTTTTCCCTTCTTCGTTTTTGTTTTTCCTTGGCGAAACTTCTTCGTCTGTAGAATATATGGCGTTAAAGTCCAGTTTGTAATAATCGTCTCTCTGATCTTTCATCTTTTTCTGTTGATTCCTCTTTTTCTTTAGCTTATTCCTTCCGTTTCCACCTGGCTCCCTGTTTAATTTTTTTCTGTTTTATGGGGCCGCTGTTGACTGGGCTTTGTCTGATATCTTTGCTGTTGCTTCTGGCTGCGCCAAGTCTTTTCTCGGAGTTTTGTTGCTTTTTGGGAATATGGTGAGTTCACTTTTGTGTATTTGTTTTTGAAATTGGGGCCTGCTTTCCGTTGTTTCCATTCTAGTTGTTATCGTTTTTTTCCCTTTTCTCTTGTGCATTGCACAACTTTGGGTTGTGGCCCTTTTCCCCACATTTGAAACATTTCCTATAGTGAATACACCCTTTGTACCGCGATTTTGCTCTAAAACCGTGGACGTAGAAAGAGGGTGTAATTTTTTCCTCCATTCCTTGTTCCATCGTCAATATCCTTGAACCCGTTTGTATTGTTGGGTACATGCTATATGTCGCCATTCTTGCGTCTTTCACTTCTATGTTAAATTTCTGCTTTATTCTGGTAACCTTCGCTTCGAGTGGCATTTCAATGGGTACTCCCGATTTATATATATATATATATATATATATATATATATATATATATATATATATATATATATATATATATATATATATATATATATATATATATTTGATTTTGATTTCCCTTTCTATGTCTGGTGCATATCTGACGGTTGATGTTTCTTTCCTAATTTGTATCGTATTTCCATTCCAGAGTAGTATTCCTCCCTTCGGGTGTAATGTATATGTTCCTCGTCCATCATAGGTGAGGGCCTCTATCTCTTCGGTCTTGATTCTCTCCGTTAAAGCTTCTAGGATTTCTCCGTATGTTATTTTCTCTCGAACTTGTATATCCTGGGCTCCTGAGCGGCGGCTCACTACGAGCTTCTTGCCCTGCTCAGTCCTCTCAATTTTTGTCATGAAATACTGCTGCTACCCTGGCATCTTCTAGGTTGAGATATTGAATAGTATTGTTTTCTATTTAGTAGATGTAGTCACATATATGAGTTCAAATTTTCAATTTGTTAATTCTTTTAGTTCATTTCTTCTTTACTGCGAAGGTTGTTGCTTTGTTCCGGCCATTTTGCGACAATTTTCTACAACAACTTTCCTTCGCAAGTATGTGTGTATCGACTCAGGGGTTTTCACTGAAATAATTCGTATTACTTGTACGTGGTCCTCAAGGAAAATGGCAGCGATCTGACTTTTAGAAATCCCGCCGTTGTGGCCATCTTGAAAATCTTGTATCGCTACTCCTCCTGAACGAACGGTCAGATCAAGGTGATGTTATCACTAAAAAGACTTCTTATGACCTGTATGTGTTCCTAAATAAAAATGGTGCAGATCTGACACATATCACTGCAGCCTTCTTGAAAATCTTGTTACTGCTATTCATCCTGTACTGATAGTCATGTCAACATGAGTTTTTGACAAAAATAGTTCTTATGACATTTAGATGTCGCTGGGATTTTTTTTTTAAAAATATAATTCAGGCACCCAAAAAGCTTGAAAAATATTCTCTTGCTCCGAAGAAAATCCCAGCCCCCCCCCCCCCCCCACACACACACACATCAATGGTTGGTCCCTAAGGCATGACATCTATAATATTCAAGTAGTACCTTCATTAGACATACAATCAGGTAAAGTTGTGTAAATTTAACGTTTCTTTTTTTGTTTATTTGTTTGTCTCTGTTTTGTAATTGCCTTCGACAAAATATCAATGATAGTCGAAAGGGCTTAAGCTAGTTAAAGACTAGTTTTGCACTGTTCGTTGTCAGTGTTTTACATTTATCTTAATCAATCAATGACACTCGCGATCCATTGTTGGATCCGGTGAAGTGGTACGTTTAAAAAGCCCTCATGATATTTTTATAAGAAAAGAGAAAGGTTTTATTTGCTTTTCTGTATGCCAATGATGTTGCGAATTGTGCTGAAACAGTGACTTAATTGCAGAAACAAATATACATTTTAGATGAATTTTGTCAAAATTCAGGTATATGAACATTAATCTAGGTAAAGCAAAAATAATATTGTTTTTAGGAATGGTGGAATGTTGAGAGAGATTGAAAAGTGGTATTTATATATAATTGTTATCTGATAAAAATACTCGTATTTTTTACATGGGCAACACACGTGAAGAAATTGCTATATTCATATGGGTTTGGTTTTGTATTGATTGAGCAAAATGTTGGAGATATTGATTTGTTCATAAATATATTTCAACAAAGAGTTCAAGATTGTATGATACAAAAGTGGCATAGTGAAGTTATGGGTTCAACGCGAGGAAGTTACAGATGTTTAAAATCTTTGTTAAATCCTACAAGTTTTTATCTATATGGCTTCCATTAAAATTTAGAAATGCAATTCTTAGATTTCGATGTTCTAGTCTTAATTTAGCGATAGAGACAGGTCGACAGCATGGTTTGGATATTTCCAGTGGTGAAAGTAAGCCGGTACTGTCAGGTACACCGTACCGTTAAGACATTTATTGCCAATACGGCCGTACCGAAAAGACAGAGTTGGGGGGGGGGGGGGGGAGGCAGTACCGTACCGGTAGAGTCAAATTCTACTTGCACCACTGGATATATCTGATAGAATCTGCCCATATTGTCAAAAGAATGGTTCAAGACTTGTAGAAGATGTACATAATTTTCTTTCCACGTGTAACGCATGCGAAGATCTCCGAGAAATGTATTTACATCAAAGATGGCTTAATAATAGATAATTCATACATTTTTTAAAATCTTGTGTCCGCTGCTAGTACCTGGATTAGTCTAGCTTCTTTTCTGTACTATCTCTTCATAAGAAGAGAAAGTTTATGATGTGTACTATGATCTAATACATATATATAGTTATATTTCCGGTTGTTCGTGTGCGCTCAGTTCCAACTTTGTATTATGCTGTCCCAAATGTATAATGGGCCGCTGGCAACACAAACACAAAAGTCAAGAAGAATTCTTGACTCCTACATGTTTCAAAGACGGGGAAATAAACAAACAAAGGATAAACAATAAGAGAAAGAAAGAAGGCAAAATTACAAAACGGGTAAACGACAAATCTATGTTATGCTGCCATCATCCTACCAAAGTTCTGTAAAAAAAATTAAAAGTATTTATTGTACGTATCACCCAGAGGACCAAAGTGTTTTGACCGAATTCCAGGCTGGAAACAAAGGCCTGACACCATGCGCGGCGAAAACTCAACGCCATCATCAAAATGTGCAAAAGTAATTATATTCTGGTAAAGTTACGCATGGAGGTATTCAGGAAGTATGTCAAGAGCATGGTATAGAAGGATAATGGACAAGATGGACAAGAGTTAAAATAATAATAATAATAAAAATAAAAGTAATTATATATATATATATATATATATATATATATATATATATATATATATATATATATTTATAATACCACTCAATATGTTGATTTCATAAAGCGAATAAATTTTCACAAAAGCCACATTCGCAACAAAATCAACGCAAAAGTCGCCAACCACTACAACTGGACTGGTCATTCAGTCGAGTCCATCGAGATGCAACCATTAAATCATACCTTGGGCTTTATGGGTGGGGGTGGGGGGGCCGACACAGAACGCACACGTAAGGAACAATACTGGCTATTTCATTTGAAAACTCGTGGGGAGTTCGGCCTAAATAAAAAAAAAATCTAACCTTGCCGTTGGAGTCTTATCAAAATTACAGCCAGTCGTCATTTTTTCACTCGTACGCAGTTTTTACGATGATATTTACATAAGTAATTACATTTATTATTATTATTATTATAGTTCTTGTCCATTATCCCGCTACACAATTCTCGTGACATCTTTCCTTTAGAACCTTCATACATAACTCTACCGGGATATAATTTCTTTAGAAAGTCTTGTAAATTGCGTTGATTTATTTTCACGCTGTGTTTCCGTCCTTTGTTCACAACCTGGAATTAGGTCAAAACATGATGGTATATATATATATATATATATATATATATATATATATATATATATATATATATATATATATATATATATATATATATATATATATAGAGAGAGAGAGAGAGAGAGAGAGATAATATAATTGAAGCAAGGCAAACAAAATTTTGAACGAATGCATGAATTTTGTTTTAAATTTGGCGATGTTAGGATAGGTAACTCGTGCAGCCTTTTCAACAAGGGAACAAAGATTTAACTACCCTAATGTGTTAGATGTTAAACTGCCTTTGAGTATGACTTTTATGATGTGACGCTAAGACTGTAATAACTGTGAATTTAATGTAATAAACTAAAAAAAAACACCATGATGATCTAACATAAACGTCACCGTTCAGGTGTATAAGGTTGGATTTACTGAGTCTATAAAAGACCAGATTGTTACACGCCTTAATTCTACTTGAATATGAATCGAAAAGAAACTTTTCGGTCTCTTTCTTTGTCTTTGAAAAAATACAAACATATAAGATTTTATTTATGAAATATGTAAATCGAAATAAAACTTTACGTCATACATCAAGCCCACACAAACTGAAGTGCGACACTACTGACGATGGCATACGTTTATGTAATTGATTATCTTTCTTGACTTTTTCCCGCATGAGTCTAGCCATTGTAATGACTCGTATTTATTGTCTGAATAGGCACAACCACCAACAACAAAACCACCACAACATCAAGAATAACATCAAGAACACTACTACTACTACTACTACAACGACTACTACTCCTAATGATGATGATGATGATAATAATAATAATAATAATTCGTCGTCATCATCATTGTAATCAATACATCATCATCTCATTTTTCAAACATGTTCATCTCAATTTTACACATTATATTTCTCTTCTTTCTTTTTATTCTTTCTTTCCTTTTTATAAAGTAAATAATGAAAGCGATTCATACCACAAATTCGCAAAATTCGTCGCTCGCTTTGCACGTCATCCTGAGTTGAATATCTTGTAGTAAATTTCTCCGTACGAAAAATGAATTAACAAATTTCCCATAAAACTTGGGTTTCAGTATTTTTGTAGTTTCGATTAAAATTAAGTAGGTGCTCTAGAGGTATTCCATTGCAGGATACATTCGTTGCATGTACAACTATTAAGTATATGGTAGCATAAGCATATTTTTTTTATAAAGGAATATGATCGCAGTTAAAAAGGTTTTGGGTTCTTTCAAATGCGCTTGTAGTTCAAATTTTGATGTGTTGCATAATCTCTCTCTCTCTCTCTCTCTCTCTCTCTCTCTCTCTCTCTCTCTCTCTCTCTCTCTCTCTCTCTCAATGTACATATATAGGCACTTCTCTGTAAAGAACCTTACGTGGATATAAAATAAGTGAAAAGAACGCAGAGTGTAATTAACGCCAAAAATGATTACTGAAATACTTTTATATTCTAAGGGAAACTGTTGTTAGCTCCTAAACTTTCGAATTATCGGATTTGTTTTATACTTCCGACCTAAATTTGATTGTTATGGAAATTTATTCTGTTCATAGTTTGCACTGAGTTCTTTTTGCACTGTTTACGTATAGGGTCTACACTAAAGCGCCTCCAACATAAATACACAAGTAACTGTTTGGAGAAGTGGTGCCTACAACTTCCCAGACCATCTATGGTTTTAATGAACGCTACGATATTTGTGTCATGTGACATTCCGCTATTATAGTACAGATATCGCCAAGCGTACACATTTACTATTAGTATAGTTTATTTGCACAAGTATTTAAGTTAACGCTGCATCGCTCTTAAACAATATTTGGTGAACTGGGTACCCTAAAGTCTCATTGTTGTTATAATTTAGGTTTTCTTCCGTATAATTTCGTCTGACTTGTTCGTTTTTTCTTCCAAGGCAGTAATTCACGGGATGATTTTTTTTTCAGCAGTTATTTATATCATAGTGCCAAATTCTGAATTATTTAACTAATTTTATCAAATTGTGTCTGAAGTAAATTTTTTATTAATTTTTTTCTCTTATTATTCATGCCAGCTAGAATAGAGTCATAATGTTGGTTCCTTCACTTTCGCTCACGTATTAATTCTTTCGTTCACTAATTCTTATAATGTTGAGTGAAAATATCATACAAGTAGGTACATAATTGAATATAAACCGGTAAATAAACACACAAATGGATTAACTAAGTAATTAATCACTTAAACAACTACATTAATTAACAGAGCAGTAACTACAATTCTATTCAGTACATCAATGCATGCCAAATTTTTTAATGCAATGAAAACTTATAAGGTGTAAACTATTGTGAAGTTCAAAGTTCAAAAACGTCAGTTTATTCACAATATTTGTGCGATATGTCAAGACTTATTCTACTGCACAAGGAAATAAATAAATACTCTCACTTTCATCCAATATCGGATTAGGCCAACAATTTGGATCTGCCCTTAGATTAGGTGGCCCATAGCGGCACTCTACCCTTATAATATTATCTAAAAACCCGCGGCCCATATGCCCTCGAGAAGATTGCCAGATGGGCCAGTCTGACACTGCTTTCATCATGACTGAATTTCAGTATGTTTCGACATTTTTAATATAAAAGACGGCGTTTACTAAACAGAGATGTGTTTAGTACAGCGAAATTAAAACGCGGTAAAAAAGAAAAAAGAAAAAAAAAAGAACTGCAGATGAGTAAAATACCTATGACCCCAACGTCTATATAATCCTCTTTCTCAATTATTAAAATCTAATTCATATATTGAATTATTAATCATAAAGATCATGATTTACTTACCACAATCAGTATATAAAAATGCTATTTCTTCCCAAAAGTTACTTACATGACACAATCGTAAATGAAACTGAAATTCCAAATAATTTTTCGACAATATTGTATTCTAATAAGTGCCATGTTTTCAATATTTCAAGAAAGGAGGAAGGTAATCATAATGACCATACATCTCTCTCTCTCTCTCTCTCTCTCTCTCTCTCTCTCTCTATATATATATATATATATATATATATATATATATATATATATATATATATATATATATATATATATATATATATATTCTAGTTTGTGATGTATCAAAGAGGTAAAAATGAAACCATGAAGTGTATCAAATGGGTGATTTTCAATTACTTTAGTATTTCCATCTCTTTTTTAAACAGAAAATTTTAAAAATGTTAGAATTCCTCTCAAAGTTAAAATTTGAAAGTATCTTTTAAATAAATTTTCTTATTTTATTTAAGATTAATGGACAGTTGGGTTATTGCTACATTTTCCTGCGTGATATTTGAAGTACAATTTTTGTTTGTTTTTGTAACTGTTTTACTCGAGTATTTGAGTGTACAAATTCGAAGATTTCTGCGGAAATAAAGTTGATTCATAGCAATAAAGGAATAGGAATTTTTTTAAATTTATACAAATAGCAAGGACAAGCTGGTATCAGACCAGAAAATGCTGACTTTATTGAAAATTCACCTTATTATTTCTCATCGGCAATTTATTGGTATGGTATAGCATCGGTGTAACTGGATGCATTTCATGCCTCCGACAGGGTCAGACCAGGCTAAAATGCTTCTGGGTCAGTACCTAGCTAAGTAGTTTAGATTTTAAAGGTTTTGTTTGGCTGTGCCTTTCATTGTGAAATATTAATTACAAGGATTGATTTTTACCATGAAATAATTGGGAAAGAATCATTCTTTATTTTGAGATGCAGTTTATTTTTGCCGTGAAAGCATTGTGGTGGCAGTGCATATGTAAAGTCAGTGTGAGATATGGTCCTAAACTATGTTTTCATTGACCCGCAAACGGAGCCTTGACCCCAGTAAGTTTTGGTCATCTGTTAAACGTAATTATGCTGGAGAAGTGCTGTCAAGTCTCGGTGTGTGTAATGACTTATAATGAACTGTCAACCCTAGGAATCCTAGTGTGATTGGAATGCTGGTCTGAGTTAAGCTTGTAGATATGTATATATGTAATATATAGGAAAATTAATGGTTGTCTGACCTCAGCAGACCAGCTTTCGGAGACTACAACCATGTAGTTGCGCTAACTGAAGTACATACGGACGTATACCCTAATTGCTGTCTCCAGAAGACGGTAATTACGATTTCTCTGACGTCAGGTAAATCAACATACTCTCTCCTGCCCATACAACCTTATGAAAACAAAATCATGACAATGTCGCGACTATCCATTTGTGAATCAGGTCACAATTTACGAATGTAGTCCGAGTCTATTTTTAAAGCATTTTTTTCCTCTCATTTTGGTGGTGATGTATGCATTAGATTTAGGCATTCTTAGTATTGATTTAAAGGAAATTGTTATTGCTTAGAAGATGAGCATTATGGTGTGGTTGTCTGTGTGTATTTTGGTGACAGAGCACAGTGAGTAATGAGGCATTGGTGCTGATCTTGAAGTGAAATCTGTCACTCATTGCACGTTGCTTTGTTTACAGTCCAGCCTCGCAGAAGAATGTCAGTTAAACTATGACAAGAACTTCACCGTGAGTTTATCTTTGAAGATACTTTACATCATCATATGATTTATTAGGACTTGGACACAGTGGAACGTTCAGTACTGACATGGACACAGTAGAAAGTTCAGTACTGACATGGACACAGTAGAAAGTTCAGTACTGACAAACAAGTGTAGAGACTATATAGGAAAATTAATTGTGGCCTGCGGCCAGTTAAAAAAAAAAAGACCGGTTTGTTACAGAACAGAGGAGACAACTTTGGCGCATGGCAAATAGGAGCTAAGGGTTACTTTCAGACAAATCAATACACTCCCCCTTTTCTGTGCAATCTTATAAAAAAAATCATGAAAGTGTCAGGGGTTTTCATGCGTATAAAAAAAATCGAGTTGTTACAGAACGCGGGGGTGGGGGTGGGGGGACCTTTTGACCACCCTTTTTCCTGGTAAACAAGAGTCAAGGGTGATTTTCAAATATTATGGTACAAACTAAAATTGACTTATTTTATATTCAGGAATCAGTATGATCTTGAGTCGTGCCTACAGATATAATCCTGATCATAAGAGACACCTGTTTATAGGGAACCCCTAATCATAACGGACGCATATGCATAGTGAACACGTGATCATAACTGACACAAATAGATTATGAATATGAATGTTAAAATGATTTATATAAATTTAAATTACTCTATTCACTGTATTCATATTTTTTTAAAAACACTGATAATATACTTTTTATCTTTGCTCTCTTTCCATACAAATACAAACACAAAATCTTTTTTTTTATCTCTGTCCATCCAACACACTATATTTTCAAATATTGATATTAAATAAATGAAAACGTCGTAGTATATCCGTTATAAAACGAAGACTTCTATAATTGATCAACCGATTCCAAATCAAGTGCAAAAACAGAACCACCTTTAATGCGTTTTACAACTAGAAAAGAATTAATGAGGATGAATACGCAAAAGTTTGAGATAATTATCACTAAAAGACTTGGGGATTCAATTAAAAGAAATGTAAATAAGTATAGATTTCATGGTGGCAACAGTTAATATTTGTATGACTTTTTCAGTGATATTGCACTGTATTTGAAGATTCTAATTCGCAAAATTAGGCTATTTGTTTCGGTAAATGTACAGCTAAATTGAACGATTTGACCTATGAAAAGGCCTCCTTAATAAAGACAAAAATTGTGTACAGAACTATTTTACCATGCAACAACAAAACGAGCAGATGCAAAATGGATATTGTCATTAAACGTTTATTTGACATTTTGCATACCAAATTTGGACAGGATATAAGCCTAAAAATAAACTGGATGTTTGACAGGACTGGGTTGGATATTTAACGACGCACCTAGATATGTAGCACCTGCACAGAGGAAACTCATATCTCTACTTGTATGAATGGGTTAAGAATAAGAAAGTTTGTATTAATGCGATAATTAAACATGATGTTTTCTTACGCTATCAAGCCAATTTAAAATCCCCCCACCCCACCCCCAACCCGTACACCCACACCACAGCCCCAAAGAGCAAAGCAAAAAACAAACACAAAGTCACCGGAGAACATAAAAAAAATCACAATATGGATATATGCAGTCATTGGTTCAATAAATGTCCTGTGAACAAAGGATATTAATTAACATAAGCTGAGACTAAATTTGATACCTCTGTAAATGTGTATGAAATACTGGAAGGGGAGACAAGGTATGGAGAGAATCTACATCAAACCGAATAGGGTAACTGAGACAGAGAAAGTCAGACATGTTGATCATGTTCGCATCAGGCGATGCTACGCAATTTCAGCGTGTCTATTCTATAACTACAAAGATGGAACGTACCATTACGTAAAAACTACAAAGATGGAAGGTACCTTTATGTAAATACTACAAAGATGGAAGGTACCATTACGTAATAACTACAAAGATGGAAGGTACCATTACGTAAATACTACAAATATGGAAGGAACCATTACGTAAGTACTACAAAGATGGAAGGTACCATTACGTAATAACTACAAAGATGGAAGGTACCATTACGTAATAACTACAAAGCTGGAAGGAACCATTACGTAATAACTACAAAGCTGGAAGGAACCATTACATAATAACTACAAAGATGGAAGGAACCATTACGTAAATACTACAAAGATGGAAGGTACCATTACGTAAAAACTACAAAGATGGAAGGTACCATTACGTAATAACTACAAAGATGGAAGGTACCATTACGTAAAAACAACAAAGATGGAAGGAACCATTACGTAATAACTACAAAGATGGAAGGTACCATTACGTAATAACTACAAAGATGGAAGGTACCATTACGTAATAACTACAAAGATGGAAGGAACCATTACATAAATACTACAAATATGGAAGGAACCATTACGTAAATACTACAAAGATGGAAGGTACCATTACGTAATAACTACAAAGATAGAAGGTACCATTACGTAATAACTACAAAGATGGAAGGTACCATTACATAAATGCTACAAATATGGAAGGTACCATTACGTAAATACTACAAAGATGGAAGGAACCATTACATAAATACTACAAATATGGAAGGTACCATTACGTAAATACTACAAAGATGGAAGGTACCATTACATAAATACTACAAGGATGGAAGGAACCATTACGTAAATACTACAAAGATGGAAGGAACCATTACATAAATACTACAAGGATGGAAGGAACCATTACGTAAATACTACAAAGATGGAAGGAACCATTACGTAATAACTACAAAGATGGAGGTACGATAATGTCAGAATAAAAGATTTGCCAAAATTGGTGTAATCACAGATAAATAGACATGACGAACAAAAATATTCTGTAAAAACTGCTTGAATTTCGTTTTAATAAAGCAGAAAGATTATTTTCATATAAAATACTATGCTACAATGTAGACAATTCAATATATATAATTCCTGAAGAGAGCTCATCTGTCAAAAATATAGAAACTATCAGAATCGATTAAAAGTTCATTATGTTGTTTTTTGTAATTTTGAAAATATTATCTTACAGCAGAGTCACAATTATAATAGTACTATGCATCAGTAAGCTGTTCCTTCAGAGCACATGACTATGCTGACGATATTTCATGGACAATGCAAACAGCTAAACACATTCCACCAATGTTTTTGATATACTTCAAGTCGATTAATAAATGTTACAGACAAATTATTTACAGATGTTCTGATTGCATTCAGGTGTTTTACAACTGTTTGGGTAGGATCTCAAAACTTGTGTACGAAGAGTTAAGATTGAAAAATGCAAAACCTATGATATTCACAGATGAACATGAGAAATATTCAACTTCCACCAATGTGTGTCATATCTGTGACAAATAATATTTAAAAACAAAGTTCCCGATCACTTAATGGACAAGTACAGATAAGACCGCTCGCAATGACTGCAATTTGAATTTCAGATGCACACAATATATCCCAGTAGTCATTCACAACCTGACTGGTTATGATAGTCATCTGCTCATATAGAAGCTTATAGAAATTATCCAGATGAAGAGGTAAAAATCGTAAAACGACTATAAATATATTTCGTTCACTAAGGATTTTATAGTTGATAGGATTGTAATGAAGGAAACGAAGCTACAGTTAAAATAAAGGTTAGATTTTTAGATAGTTATCGGTTCAGCAGACAATCTATAGAGCAGCTGGAAAAAAATAAGTGATGGCAAATTTATACAAACACTGAAACAATTAGGAGACAGAAAATCGAAAAATTTGAGGAAAGATATTTACTCCTATGAGTATTTTAATAGCCACAAGGAAAATTATAAAGAGACGAATTTACTCAGATAATACAATTACTTCATGTGTAACATCACAATGAACAAAGTAGCATTGTCTCTGTATGACGACAAGCGGTTTTTGGTTGACAACATACAAATATTACCTTACGACAACATACAAATATTACCTTACGACAACACTGTACCAACATACAAATATGACCTTACGACAACACTGTACCGTAGGTACACGTTGTTTACAGCATCACTGAAAGTGAAGTGTGTCTTCAAAACATAAGGACTCTGTAGTGAAAGGGCATCACAATTTTACTCAAGCTTTCTGAACCCTAACTATATCTTACGGTCATATGGGATGTAATCTATCAGAGCTCTTGGTTTCCTATACCTATATCATATACTGAGCTAATTTTGTTTGTAGCACAGTTTGGAGGAAATTTTAACCCATCTGTGACATTCATCTTGTGCACTTCAGCTGAATGAGTTTTGTTGGACAAGCACAATAGTAAAGTATCAACCGATAAAATTCCGCGTCCACTTAGGAAGGCATATATTCTGAACGTCACACAAATATCAACGGATCAAGTGCGTCCTCAAATTGGTTGGGCACTAGTACTTCCAAATGGAATGGTACATTACTGTGATTCTCAAATACGGATATATTTTTACTTTATTTAAATACGAATAGATTAAACCCGTGCTATGTTCTTATACATGTAATGTTATGTCTTTCAGTTTTTATCGAGTTCGTAACATTAGGTCATGAAATGCACGGTCACGTACATTTGGTGGAAAAGGTATTAATTACAAAGTATACAACGTCTAAAACAATTTTCTTTGGTTCAGGAGGTTTAAAAGCGATTTATTCCTAAAACGGACTAATTCATTTTAATTCCTTGTTATTGTATAAATCGATGGTCGTTGTTGAAAATGCGTTCTGATCTTTTACGAGCGCACCTTGTGAAAATGATGCACTTGTAATTGGTCACGTGATTAATTTTGTTCTGTGTGTAAAATTTGGCTCTTCCTATAATATACGTAATGTAAACACTTTTATAAAAAAAAAAAAATAAAAAAACATTTAAGTTCCCTTGAAGTATAGAGATTTTTAGTAGTACCTTTAGAGCGGAAAAGCAGGTCTTCGAATGAGCATGATTAAAATTTCTGATTAAACTAATGAAACAATACGTTTATTTGCATATAGCTATTCTTCAATTTTGGAAAACAGTATTAGTCTGATCAGGAACCAGAAAGTAGGACTGATGAAGTCATTTCGTATTGCAAATAAATCTAACATATAGTTTATCATTCACCAACAATGACGAGGAATAGCATTCTTGTTAGAGATGATAAAATTAGGCACTTTAATTAAATTGCAAACATTTCTATCCACGCAAGACCTTTATAGCAAAATATTCACAAGTCTTTAAGGCACTAACTTACTAAATTCTGTCTCTCCCTACTCCATGAACAAAAAAATTTAAAAAAAAGAAATCACACACGTGTCATGCATGATTGTGTATCTGTTTAAAAATTTCGATCATTAAAATTACAAATTGACGGCAAAACCGTAAACCGATCTAACTTACACATGCGACATCTAGCATTAGAGATTTGAGATTGTTTTATGGGATACCTTGTAAATTGTGAAATAATTTTTATGAAAGGTTCCCAGCAAAACAAGTATAAATGTGAAACACATACGTGACAATAGATCACAGAAAGTACACAATGGACATAAAATAAGTAGAAAATTGATGCATTTAGGAGGAAAAGGTTGAGTAAGACACAATACGAAAATGAAAGCAACATGAAACACTAAGATACTGCATTCATATTATATAGATATGACAGAAGATACAAACACACAGCCAAGAATTTTAAAACAATACTACCTATCAAGCATCACATGAAACAATTATACATAGCACATCTAGAAGGTTAAGAACAGTAAAAACACGACACACCGCTTATCACAGGGCATAAACATTCAAATAAATTTCTTTGAGATCTTAGACACATTTTGTTTTCTTTTTCTTAGAAGTTTCAAAGTTGGTAGCGGATCGTATATCCAGTGTGAGATCATTCCATGCCTTCCCAAGCACTTTAAAACACCGCTGTGATATCTGGCAGTATAGACGTCTAGTTTTTAAACTGATCTAGTATTATGAAAAATGACAAGAAACTTTGATGTGAATTGGTTGTTAAGTGTTTGGCAGCCAAGACTTTCCCGACCTTTGACATTACGCAGGATCTACATATAATCTGCTCTGAAATACTGAGAAAATTCAGCTTGTTGAGCATATCAACAGTGTGAGTACGGTAATGACAGATTAAAATCATGCGCAAGCTGCGATTTTGTATTTTCTGAAGACTATACACAGTGTGTATACATATCTTTGGCAGACTACACCAAATATTAGAACAATAATTGATACGGGAAAGAGTTAGTGTATTAAACGAGATTTTCCTAGGATAGATAGGAATGAAAGAAAAAAGTATATTTCAGAATCCGCAGACTGGATAAAGTAGATTACTTTTGGCTGCTAATTTCCTTTTCTCAAAAGATGCATATTGAAAATTCAAAAGATCAATGAGCATTTCGAACGTCATGCATTGCAAAGAAGTGTGTGCAACTGATACAGATATTATGACCGTTTTTATTCGATTTGAAGTAACTATCCTTTCAACAAATAACTACACTATTGACTATTGACTGTAGAGTATGTTTGTGATTCACTAAAGGAGTGGAGGAAGGAGGGGTGTGTAATTTGGGACAAAAATATACATTTTTGCTCACTTAAAATTGATCATTTTTTTCAAACAATTGTACGGAAGAAGTGTGCGTTAGATGACAAGGTATGAATTGTAGTGTAAAAGAGGAGCAGTTGTAGTTTCATCCCACATGACTGCAGTGACTCACACACTCCCTGGTGAATACTGACTGCTCCTTAAATATGCACATGACTGCAGTGACTCACACACTCCATAGTAAATACTGACTGCTCCTTAAATATGCACATGACTGCAGTGACTCACACACTCCCTGGTAAATACTGACTGCTCCTTAAATATGCACATGACTGCAGTGACTCGCACACTCCCTGGTAAATACTGACTGCTCCTTAAATATGCACATGACTGCAGTGACTTGTACACTCTCTGGTAAATACTGACTGCTCCTTAAATATGCATATGACTGCAGTGACTCACACACTCTCTGGTAAATACTGACTACTCGTTAAATATGCACATGACTGCAGTAACTCGCACACTCCCTGGTAAATACTAACTGCTCCTTAAATATGCACAAGAGTAGAGATATAGGATTCTTTCGAGATTGTTTGCATCATAGTAGCCGTCTCTCTGTATGTTTTAATGTGTGAAAGATATGGCACAGTCCAGATGCTTCAAACTTGTTATCACCTTCAACACATACACAAACGAACGCGTACACACACACACACACACACACACACACACACACATTTACAAAGACTACTCGAAAAGATTAATAGTTTCACACTACCATATGATCATATGATGCATATATAACCCTGCATTAGGTCAGCAATGATTATAACATTTAAAAAAAACACACCTGTAAACTGAGAAAAAACATATGGGCACAGTTTGAAGGTTAATGAGTCCTGGTCACCTCTATATCAGACTACTATGTACAGCGCATCCCTATTGCAATCGAAGAAGAATGCAATAAATAAAATATGGTGGGAATGCTTTTAAATCAACCGAATTTGATTCGCAGCTAATCCCAACTGACAGTATGGCAACTGTAGTTACGCATGATGACGTTATAATGCAATAAATCGCAGTTATTTCCTAGGTTAAATCCGTTTATTCCGGAAATTTCATACCAAGCGTTTTTGAATGTGACAATAAGATTTCAAACTGAAGTGAAATGGCAATAAATTCCCACGATGTAGTTAGGTGGCTGTTGAAATATTGTTGACCATGGGAGCGAATCAGACTAAAAACGTGTGTATTAACTTAAAATATCAATTAATAGAACTTAAAAAGGAATAACTGGTTATTGTCGATTGTCTGCAGGCATTTAGTACTTGTTTATTTGCATCACATTTCTTTTGAAGTGCTATTCAACCTCTGTACACAAGGGAAGTTATAATATTCAGGATTAGACCCGAATTTATAGTCATGATTTACAGATTTTATTTCCGATTTCTCGGAGTTAATATGAACAACAGGTACTGAAAACTGCAATGAGAAAAGGAGTCAGAATTTCAAGGGGTAACTGTCAAATAAATTGGTATGTGCTCCTTTATATTTGTTATTTGATTCTAATGGATGAATTGTATTATTATTATTATTATTATTATTATTATTATTATTATTATTATTATTATTATTATTATTATTATTATTATTATTATCATCATCATCATCAATATATATATATATATATATATATATATATATATATATATATATATATATATATATATATATAATTTGATAAATTATTGTGATTTTGAGTTGTGCTAATATTATTGAACATTCTTCTTATCTCCGGGGCTACAAATGTATGTAGTGTATCCCTAAGGCAATTCTAGCATAATACGGCGCGATGCCTTTTTGTTTTGGCACCATGCCTTTTCTCTGTGGGGTCAAATCCCTTTTAAGGCCTTTTTCTGCTTACAGTGCACTTTCTGAGGCTTTTTCATGCTGCACCGTTCCCTCATT
Organism: Margaritifera margaritifera; assembly: GCA_029931535.1. Lineage (NCBI taxonomy): Eukaryota > Metazoa > Mollusca > Bivalvia > Unionida > Margaritiferidae > Margaritifera > Margaritifera margaritifera. The sequence goes on along the minus strand of JAQPZY010001626.1, from coordinate 2,559,318 downwards.
TTTGTGCCCCTTTTTGTCCTTCTCTATTGAATAAACAACAACAATAAAAATAATGAATAACTAAGTAAATAAATAAATAATGGTAATTACCGTCACAATAATGTGTCCTTTAGACCGAGGGATACACGTGTCATTTTGGAAGGATGATTACCATGCACATTTTAGACAGAGGGATACACGTGCCATTTTGGAAGGATGATTACCATGCACATTTTAGACTGAGGGATACACGTGGCATTTTGGAAGGATGATTACCATGCACATTATAGATCATAGGGGAAAACTACTAAGATATTGAATTTGTCGTCCCATATGTTGTTTTATGCAATAAAAGGTGTAATAACGTTTTATGTATATTATTTTGCTACAACTTAAAAAGAAAAGAAATTAGAAGAAAAAGACAGAAATTCCCCATACTGATTGGTGGTCTCTGGGTTCTCCGTTTTCATCAACAATAGAGACCATGCTAAACCGATTTTCTGAGCCAACGAGAGTACGTGGTATAAACAATACTCGGTGTCGGAAGGATTGACGGAGTAGATTTGTATCAGTGAAGAGACGAAGACCATTTTTAAAAACAGCATATTTATTTACAATGTATGTCTATGAAAATGAATACGGACCTATTCTAACATATAAAAATAGCATATTTATTTACAATGTATGTATATGAAAATGAATACGGACCTATTCTAACATGCCAAATTCTGACACCACCTAGCTATACAGTAAAGTTTTGATTTGTTACACAGTTTAGATTAGACAAATACTTTCTACAAATGGTGTACACATGCACTAATTATTGCTTATTGAATGATACTTCTAAATGAAACAGGGAAAAGTTTTCCACATGTGATTGCTGGATTTATCCGCTCATATAACGAAATGACTACACGTTGCCTATTCAACAGTACACATTATTTTGTGCACATAACAAACATGAAACTGTTCTTGACATATATAAATTTGTTCTGCTCTGTTCAGTTAATGGATGTGAAATTGTGGGACTATATGCTGACCAAATGAAATTATGATATTCATATAAGAGACACGAATTTATGAAATTATACTGTTCAAATAACAGACATGGCTGTATGAAAATGAGATACTGTTATGTTCACATAACAGGCATTAGATTATGAAATTGTGATATTTTACTTTTCATACAACAGACATGTAATTATGAAACTACACCGTCCCTGTAACGTACATGAAGTAACCCGATTGCACTGTACCGGGGCGTAACACAAGGAAGAACCCTTAAAGGGCATGCCTCAACTTCTATCGAACAACTCCGTCATAGCCTCACTTCTGCCCAAACGAAGGCCTCAGATTGCATGACCCTGAGCCGAGCGAAACAGGGCTTCCACACAGCCAACACAACTGGTTTCACAACGAATATTATTGGGTTAAGCTCCCGGGAAATCAGTTGGAAATACAAATACATGAACCGTATAAATATACGGGCTAGAAACTTTCTAGCGTGTTTTGGTACAGACATGTAATGTATGCGTACACAGGAATAGGCTTGGTTAAACATTAAAACTCTTCTACATTAAGAACAACTGTATGAAATTCCATTGTAATCAAGTTCACAGATAAATATACCTACAACAGGAATAATAAAACGGAATTATAAGAAGTTGGAACCCTTGTCATCGCTTAATATATGCAACAGTCATAATTCAACCCAGCTTGTCAATTCAGATAAAATGCGACTAAAATGAAAGATACACTATTATTATGATAAAATTTTGTCATGTGAAATTTGTCTGTGCTGATGGAAATTTAGAAAAAGAGTTCCAAATCATCTTACGTAGCAAAATACTCTATCTATCAAACACAGACGATAGAAAGAAAAGAAGAACGTATACAGTTACTACATAACTATACAGCTGAAAGATAAGGAGACAGTATCCTGACAAGGCATCAAGCAATGTGACTACACTGAAAAATCCTAACTCTGTATGCTGGTACGTGGCTGAAACCACGGAAGGTAAACAGGAGGTAAGTGAGTTCCTACTGCCAGCACTTTGCACGTGCCACAGTAAGTCGGTTGAGTAAAACTTTACACGTCACAAGCGTCCAACAGAACTGAAACATACACCATGGGTAATGCTGTACGCAGTTCAAGGACAGATACTGTATTTACATTAGAATACAATTCTGTGACACTCCGCATTCTTCCGTGCGGATACTTTAACTAGCCGTGAAAGTTGTCTCCCTTACTTTGATCGCTTAGTGAAGCACTGTAAAGTAGGACAAGGCGGAGATTGTTCATATTAGCACCTTGCAGATGCTGCTGGCGAGTGTAATTCTATTTTACAAAGCTGTATATTCAGCCATGAATGCAATGAGTGACTTATAACTATTTCTTTTTTCTTTTAAGTAAGTCACTTTACACTAACATTAGAACACTCAATAAGCAAAATAAAGCCTGGTCAAAAGCATGTGTGTATTGAGATAGACTTTACTGTATCTGAGGCCAACTGGTTGTTGCAAATTTTACAGTACAATTCATTTAAGCAATATCAGTATGCAATTGTAAGACTGCAAAAATATAGTGAATGAAAGCACATACAGAAATGAACAAAACTAAACAACAATTTATCGTATTTATTTCTCTCGCTCTCTTATTCACTCACTCACATATACACGTAAACATTCAATGTAAATTTCTATTGCAATCATGCTTCTTGTAAAAATTAAGATATCAGTATGCAATAGTTTAAAAGAGAGTACAGACAAAATAATGAAAATCCTTAGTATAGTGCAATTAGCAGAAATAAAAAAGCTCGATGTATATATACATATTATGCCTTTACCAACAAAAAAGATGGAATATACCTTTTCTAAGGTCCTTATATATAGTGCATTAAGGAATACAATGGTTCTCATTTCTCTCTCCGTACAATAGTGACACAATCTTTCTTGTAAAGGAATGGACTATTCCTATTCCTGTTTGTATTTTCAAGGAATGTGAGGAATTTTGAATTCTAGTTAAAACTGATCTGAGCTGTTGCTTTTTTGTTGTTTTTTTTAACCCTAACTTGAGTTGATAATCCCTGTATACAAAATATTCTGATAAATGAACACACATTTGTGCTCTCGATGAGTAAGAAATTATTAGATGTTAGTTTTGAAAGAATTGACCCTATATGCGCTGTTTTATATTTGGCAAAAATGTATCAGTATTTCCAACAGTTTATGAATTCAAATAAATCCGAAGCCTAAATCATTAAGTAATTGCCAAACAATCCAACCCAATTACGTTCCTGCAGATTTGCATTCAGATCGTTCAATAAAACATTATAGATCAATCTAATATATTTTCTTTCATCTGAAATAATTATTTTGGTCCAATATTTAAGTACTTTAAACATCTAATAATCTGTATTGATTATCTTCCCAATTCTCTATACATAAAATCATTCTGAGTACATAATTTGACTCCATATACATTTTTTTTAAAGAGCTTTAAATGAACGTTCTCAATTAAAGCCACCCATAAAAAATCACAAATATTCACTGTCTACTTTAAAACTGGCATTAAAAGGGTATTAAATAACTTACATACTATTTAAGACGAAATATCTCTAAAATTATATATGTATTTGAAATATCTCTAAAATTATATATGTATTTATCAAGTGTAAACCTAATCTAGAAGCTTGTCCTGCGTGTGTTTTCTTTGCTTCTGCAAATTATCCCGCAGTCTTAAATACAACTCCAACAAATATACACTTATTAACAATTTCCACAGTATCCTTTATATAAATAAATCTCATATTCAGTTAATGTTACCAATTCTTAAAATCATTATCTTAATTTTAATACCATTAACCTTTAAACGCCATTTTTAACAATATTCACTTTTAAAATTTAATCTCTTCTGTGAACCCTATTGGGTGCTTGCAAAGATGGCAATAACATCCGAATATAATAACATAAATACTTTCAATAAATTAGCATCAATGCATTCAACATCCATAAGTCTTAATTTGTTTTCAATATAATTTACAAACATAGCAAATAAAAATGGAGACGAACATTCAACCGAACGGACTCCAATTTCGCAGGAAAATTCTTCAGAAACTTCATCACTATATTTAACCGTACCTTTAGCAATTTTTGTACATATCCAATATTACAACAGGTCTTAATTACGCTAGTTAAAATTGTTTTTAAAAAAAAATAATGTTTGTAAAAATACATGGATGGTAATATTCTTGCTGGTAAGTGTACATGATTGATAGAGTGGGACATAACTTGTTGCTAGTGTCAATTAGCGTATGAATGATTTATAGCAGAAGATGAACTGTCTTCCTTATTTTATCACAGAGACCAAACTACACTTTTTCTTTCCCTAATTACAGATGAGTTTAAACTGTATAGTAGACTTATGTGCGATAACATGGGCCTACTTCTATCTTACATTCCGATTCCTGAGTAGAGTAAAACTGCCCTCCAGAATTGAAGAGTATCTATCTACAAAGAGATACTTTGCAATCAAGTAACCCAAGTTTAAACTGTATTAGACCTATGTGCGATAAAATGGGCCTACTTCTATCTTACATTCCGATTCCTGAGTACACTAAAACTGCCCTCCAGAATTGAAGAGTAGCTGTCTAAACTTGAGATACTTTGCATTCAAATAACACTAGTTTGAACTTGGGGTTAAAAAAAGGTTTCCTTTGACCTAAGGATAAGGTATTGCCAACCTTTGTGCTAAAGAAGAAAAACTTTTGTCAAGGATATTCAAAACACAAAAGTAACGGATACCGATACCATGGGTAGTTACCGTGATATCTGCATGATAACATTGATTGAATACGTAATACCGATACCATGGGTAGTTACCGTGATATCTGCATGATAACATTGATTGAATACGTAATACCTCTACCTACATTTTCTTCATCCTCCCAACACGGTTGGAGTTAAAGAGAATGTCAAAGGTAAAGATTGATACGGCTTAAGAAATATGAATGTGCCATTCAGTTATTTAATCGCTTTCGTTCGTATCAGGCTGTCTTAAGTCGACTTCCTGTGTCGGAGTAGTCAAACAAAAATCACTTGAATTTCACCTTTGATCGTGGAGTTTATTTTCTCTCAGTTAAAATGACATCTGATCAACTATAGCCTGGGATTAGATTGCATATCAGACAGACTTCCGCAAATAAATGATCCCTACTCGATCCGATTCAGAGTCTTAGGACGCCATCGAATAAACGCTCAACAATCACTTGGTAGTACAGACATCATCACAAATGCCCGATACTCAACAAAGTATAAACATCAGTTTTTACTAGAGACATCTGTATTATTCTCACGCAATTATCAGGCTTATCTTTTATCACATTAGGTGTGTCTTATAATATTCAACAGAAGATAAATTTGTTGATGTTCGCCTCAGTGCAATAGCAATCGTGTCTCTAACATTTGAACTTTAATTTTGGGTTTGTTATCAAAGACAGAATTTTTCACAAGTTTTAAAGAGTACAGCTCTAAGATTTTCCTTTACTAGATTGTTTTTAAATGTCAAGACATTCGATTTCGGTTATATCTTAATTAGAACTATTGCTTTATTTTCCCTTACTCGACATTTTCCACAAATAGTGTAACACAAATACGGACTTAACGACTGCAGAACCGATTCATTTTTTAACATAGTATATTAATTCCAGAAGCTAAACATTGTCCCATTCACCTTGTTTAATCTTATCCCCTGGAATATTGTGACGATTTTACCTTTAGATGCAATGAAAAACCTGTGCAGAACATCCTTGTATTAAATAGAGGTGTTATACACTCTTTAAAACGCTAACTTTTGTCTACAGAAAAGGTCCGCCTTATGACGAGATTGGCGGCAAAAGGGTTTCATACCACATCGATCATTAAGAGCAAGGATAGATAGATAGATAGATAATGTGATGATTGATAAGTATTGTATAGAAATGTTATATTAAGCTACAAATTACTTAAATTTAAGCACTGATCATTTCGAGAAAGTAAAACTTAAGTTCTGTGTCATTTGATCAGTTTCAATTTGACGTCAATGTAAGTCCATCGCAGGAGATAACGTCACTCAAATTTAAATATCAAAATACATCATCTTCTGCGAGTCTAGACTTCTTTGTTTTGTATAATTCGTGGCATTTTAACGAGTGTAGAATATATATATATATATATATATATATATATATATATATATATATATATATATATATATATATATATATATATATATATATATGTGTGTGTGTGTGTGTGTGTGTGTGTGTGTGTGTGTGTGTATAATAGTTTTTGGTCCAGATCTCTATTAAAATCTAGCAACAAATAGATTCATGTTTCATTTAGTCGGGAATCTTCGTAGACAAAATATCAGACCATCTGCCTTAATTCCCCTTTTCCCTCTTGTCATCATATAATTTGGCCTTTGCTCAATACCAATATTAATATGCCACGAAAACGGATCCTAGGCGTTTTTAACGATTAAAGGATCACGGAAGATGTCCGCAAAATCTTCGAGAAACGCCTGCTATATGGCATGGGTCATCAGATGGTTTGTACTTTTACGTGCGTACTTACTTTGCCAGACGTGTCTAGATAATTTGGAGAAAAGGAAAAAGAAAATTTTTTTTGACATGGATGTATAATCTGGCACATACATGATTTTGTGTTGAATTTGTTCAAATGGCTACATGTTATCGATGACCGATTGAGTTTAGTAAAAAAAAAGTACTTTCTACAAGGTGAATTAAAGATCTGAAACGAACTCAGTGTTGTAAGGCTTAGTTTAACCCATATGGTACCATTCATGAAGACGTGATTATAGAAACACTGGCTTTAATGTACAAGTGCCAATAAGTTCATTATATGTCTCTCAGACGGAACATAAAGATTGCAAAATTGCGATATTGTCTCATTCTTTCGTTACAGGATTCTCTAGTGTTATATTTACTTTTAATGTTACGCAATATGTTGCATTTGTAATAAACTTTTTGCCATCAACCGAAAACTATGTGTCCTTTTTCTCATATTTTGCCCCGTCTTAACTAAACAAAAAAAATATTAAGGAGAGTAAAACTCAATGCTGATATAACTGTTTACGATGTCCTACGTTCATTCATTGCCGACGAATTTAACTAGTGAGAAGGGGTACCAAAGAAAACCATTGACGCCAGGAATTAAGGTTGAGCCAATTTCGAATTTCGCCTCGAAAATCTGATGTGTAATGAGATTGTCACAGCCGTAACTGACGCCATCTGCAGATTGGCTTCATTGGGTAATTATAAATTAAAATTAGTCTATATAGGGTTGATCTATTGATTTCGTTTCTACTAGTCTTGCATTTGTAGAAACACAGTTACATGTAGCTAATCTGGTGATGCAGATCACATTGATTGTTAGTTTAAACATATTTTATTTCATAAATTTGTATTTGGAGATTACAAGATATACATTATAGAAGGTATAGGATTAAAACGAAAGCCAATGGTTTATAGTGTTCTGACGATACAAAATTTGTAAATATATGTGACTATATGAATATATGGCTGCCGATATTAAGTTTTAATGACAAAATATTTAAATTATTTAATAGTCAAAGTGGAGAGTCATTTGATTAAACAATAGCATTCAGCCAAGGTACATAAAGCACCAAGATGATCAACGAGACAAAGCACGAAGATGAACAACGAGGGAGTAAATGAAAGACGAGATTAAAGAAAATAAAGAAGTTAAAAGAAGAAACTGTCAATTAAAATGTGTCGAACATTGTGTAGAAAGTCGAGAGAATAAGGAGGAAAGAAAGGGGAAGAATAACAGAAAGGAAGAAAAAAAAGCGAGATTACAAGTGAACAGTGCTTCCATCTAGAGCTAGTCATCGCAGAAGCGATGAAAAAAAGGGCATTGCTGTTTGCAGCTGTTCATTAAACGTGGAAGTGCATGCGTGCTAGTAATATGTGCGCTTAAGTCAATCTTTTGACTTTACAATAAATTTATGAGCGGCATCGAAAATAGGAATGTTTACTTCGTATAGAAGCGCTGTATCACTATACAAGAAGGTATTTAAAATTAAATTACCATATGGCGTGAGGGATTGAAACAGTTCGATACGTTGTTCTTGGTAATAAACGCAAGAGAAAAATAAGTGTTGTGTACTTTCTACAGATCGACATCTGCAAAGAAATGATCCGATTATATTCTTTGTAAATAAATGTTGATTACGTGAACTGCAATTTGTCCCAAGACGGGAATGAAGAATTTGATTATAAACCCATGTCTTGATCCAGTTTTCATAGATGAATTTATGAAGTGAATGGCAATGATATACATAGCTGAGGACGCTTTAGTGGAAAATATCAACTTTTCACCTTTTGTTTTTGGACACTTGACGTTACCGCTATGGTTAATGACGTTATATACCTTTTTTTAGGATAACAGTTTGCTCAGATCTGGTAGTTTCCGACACGATAGAATCGTTAAAATAAGACGCACCATTAAGTAATTTCACAGCTATGTTCCTCAACAATATTTTATCATTTCCAAGGTATGCAGAAGTCATGGTTTCATATTTAATTGTTTTAACCACTAAATAAGCCGGCGAATTTATCTTTGTATATAAGCTAATCGAATTTTGTTTGCGCGTATCCTGATTAGTCTTTCGCAAAGTCAATAAACCATGTACACCAGGAATAATATTCACGGCGAATGTGCTAAGAAATAATTGGAGAACTTACCTGTGCAGTTTCTTGTTAGTGAGTCTTATTTTAACGATTCTGTCGTATCGGAAACTTCCAGATCTCAGCGATCCGTAATCCTTTACAATTTTATAACGTCATGGACGCTAACGTCGAAAGTCCAAAACCCACTGGTCAAAGGTCGGCATTCAGTGCTAAGGAGCCCACAGCTATGTTGTATACTATCCATACTCTGTTACAGTTGTTTTATTTAAATAATTTTCTTTATTTTTTCATTGAAAGCGGTGGAAACATTACACTTGCGATTTTGTTAAAAGTTAAGTGGAGTTAAAAGAAAGCGCTGAAAATGCTTGTTATCAGGTTGACTTGGTAGGATACTCCTCGTAAAAGCCAAGAAAGAAGGCATTATAAACTATTATTCTAAGGTTATAAAGACAATATATTTGATTGTTTTTTGTGAATCACGTAGAGATGACAGGAGAATGAAATAGAAGTATAAATTTTGGCACCATTGATTGAAAATATGTTTGAAGATTTATGGCTTCTACGAGAAACTAAAAGTTCAAGGGTTTTGTGATGAAAAATTATTTCTCTGCTAAAGGAAAAAGAAAACCTTCTTTATTTTTTATACTGTAAAGGAAAATGCGATTTGCCTCACAAGTAATGCACTTTTTCATGTGTTCTTTACAAAACTCTTTAATATAGATTTAACCCAGACCACCAGATTTCCACTTATGTCGTGGTTGTATGGGTTAAATCATGCTCTATATATAAATCTTTAATATAGAGCCTGATTTAACTCAGACCACCACATTTCCACTTATGTCAGGAGTTGCGGTAGCTCAGACGGTAGAGCGTCGGACTCGCAATCCAAGGGTCGCGTTTTTGATACCATCCCAGGCCACCCCGGATCGGCTGCCTCCGTTTGTCCTTGGAAAAGGCACTTTGCTCCCATTTCCTTTGCATGATATAGCCAATGATGTATTAAAAGTGTCGTTGAAACCAACAAAAAAAAAATCCATCTATATCCTAAAGACAGCAATAGATCTATCATGAAAGAAACAGACGAGCACTTTTTCTTCCCAATATCGTTGCACTTTTATATATATATTTTTTTCTTCAACTTTTTACATTTTCTTGTTTAGGATTACCAAGGCTAAATGAAGTCCATTAAGAAGATTGCGTACATTGCAAGGCGTGACCGTGCCAAATATACTTTCTTCCGCGATCTCAAAAAGGAGAAAAACAGTATTTAAAAAAATGAAAAAAACAATTGAAAAATAAATTTTAATTTGAAAAATGTAAAATAGAATAAGGAAAATAAATGGCAAGAATAGAAATTTAAAGTAGCTACATCTGTTTGGCGCTAATATAGCAATGTGTATATGTGGGTTTAGGGCCCTGGTGAATTAGAACTATGCAATAGTTGCCGTTACGTGCGGCACGGGTTTGATTCCTGCTTGTAACGAATTATAACTCTCTAGCCTGTTAGATTATATTGGTGTAATAATATATAAATGTCTTGCATATAATCATGTATCCTAACATATAATGTGGGATCCAGGGATAAGCGCTTCCCTCTCTGTTTGGTATACAGATGTTACTTTATAATTTTAATTTATTTTAATATATATACCTTGCATTTTTTAATAGAAAATTTATTGGGTTTATGCATATTACTGAGTGTTCAATTCCATTTGCCTAGCGAGTGAGTTCTCATATATATATATATATATATATATATATATATATATAAATATATATATATATATATATATATATATATATATATATTGTTACGACTCTATGGTCTAAGAAAAATGTAACAGAAAGAAAGTGAAACCAACAAATCAAGTAAAAATCAACAAGCAATTTATTACTAGATAATTAAAATGAAAAATCAAAAAGTCACTTACAGTAATGTGTTTATGTATCCTAATAATCCAATAAGAATGATTGTTCTAATCACAAGTCCTAAATATAGAATGTGTCCTTGAATGTTATTATGTGCTAATGGTCTCCAAAGTCCTGATGTACTAGAAATCTTGATGTGCTGAAGTCAAAATGAAGTAATCCAAAATCTCTGAATAAGTTCACATAAATTCCAAAATTGTCAATCAAAATCCAAAATCCAAAAGTTTATGAGCACTGTTAATAATCCAATGAATAATTAAAATAATTCCTCTCTTAGAATTTGGAATGAATTTTCACAACTGTAATAGCTCTTTACAAGACTGATGGTAATGTCGAACTGAACAAAATGTCTACCAAACATGATATATATAAAGATTGGTCACATGACAGAATGTTCTAGAATATGAGTCATCTTAATGGAATTTTAACTGTAAACAAAATCAACCTTGACCTTCAAATTGAGAAAACATATTGATCAAAACAACCTAATTCAAGGACACTAGTTATATATGTTTTTCCTAACAAACATAAAGATTTAAGCAAATATTAAAGTGAAGAAACATTTATAACCTCCCAAAACACATATACAACATTATATAAACATCATACATGACAATATATATATATATATATATATATATATATATATATATATATATATATATATATATATTTATATATGTGTGTGTGTGTGTGTGTGTGTGTGTGTGTGTGTGTATGGTTTATATATATATGTGTGTGTGTATTTCTTGTCATATTCAGGCTTGCCAATTTTTCTGTCAGGCATCAGTTTATGTGCCGTACCCAAATCCTTGTGACAATCTTGTACACATGTAAATACCCCTGGCCACTTTACACACTTTACATAAGATGATGATGATGATTATTATTATTATTATTATTATTCGGAATCAACAATCTCATTACACATTTACTGCCTTTTCCACGCATAATTTTGACGGGATATAATTTTTAGTGCATATTGTAATTTCTGGTCTTAAATGCCGTTATTTCCCTGCTGGCTCGGGTTGTAGAATAGGCCTGATGCTTTCTCCTGAATGTCGTAAGAGGCAACTCAGTGGAAGCAATTCGTTTGCCGTTGATTGCGCCCCGAGTCGAGGGAGGAGAGGATCCTAGTATTTGAGTAGAGGAGAGGGCGATGGCTGCCACTCCAATGCAGCATACTACTTCGGCCTCCACTTCAGCTAGAATGTTCAGAAGGGCCTGAGTCAGGGGAAAATTACTTCAATTTCTCCACGTTGAGGCAACTGAAAGAATCAGAAGCTAAGAAAACTATCGCCTTTTGCGAGGGAAAAAGCATTCTAAGGCTTGGCTAAAGATTCAAAATGGGTTAAAATAAACTTAGCTCTGGCCAGCTACTTGTAGAGTGTGACTGCGAAGCTCACTTTAACAATCTGCTTAGCTCACATCCAAATGTAGAGATACTCATTAAGGTATTTACACAAAAATCTCTCAATTCGTCCAGAGGTGTTGTGCGATTTAGAGATTTAGATAGCGGCAGTGAGACCGCGATGCTCGAAAATCTCAGATCTCAGAACGTCTCACATGTGAAACGAATCAACATTCGCCATAACAGTAACTTGATTAACACAAACACTTATCCTGACTATCGTTTGAGACACTTTGCTTACATCAATCAATCTTGAGTATCCCAGTCGATCATTTCATCCCTAATCCTTTACGGTGCTTCAACTGCCAGAAATATGGCAAGTACAAAAATGGCTGGCTGTAAGAGGAAACCAATGCCGCAGGTGAAGGCAAGAGAGTTAAAATGGATCGTCCTGCACAGAACATGTTTCTTGTGCGAATTGCCAGGGAGAACATTTCTGGTACTCTAGAGACTGTTATAAGTGCCAACTAGAGAAGGAGATCCAACACGTGAAGCAGGAGAAAGGCATGAGCTTTCGTGAGGCCGAGAAATTTGTGGAAGCCATAGCTCCACTTGACACAGTCGGCAAATCTTACGCCAGAGCTGCCAGAGTGGAGAAGAAACCTTCCACAAATACTGTCTGTACCGACTATTGCCAGAAGGCCATTCCAAATGTTCACAGTCTTGACGCCACCACAACCCGTGCTGTCAGCCAGCACAACAGAGAGTGAAACAGATAACGCAAATAATCAGTGAGAGAGGGTAGCAAATAAGAAACCCAATGCTACAAACGAAAAAAACAGTTAAATCCAGCGCACGAAACAAGTAGCAAACCGCTGGCCCCAGTGGTCATAGAAACAGTGTGACATATAAGATATCCAGCTCTACTAGTATAGCGAGAAACGGTTCGACCGCTGGCACCAGTGAAAATGCATGCCCTAAATCAAATAAAGAGCAATTTAAAGAATACAGGACGTCCGAAGGGATCCGACGATTCTATGAAGCATTTTACCAAATTTGGTTATCTAGAAAGTATGGACACTGGAGAGGCACCCTGATAATGCGCTAAAGAAACCTTCCAGAAGTCTCATACCTCTACCACTTCCATACGTATGACTCACACAGTAATACAATGGAATTGTCGAGATTTCAATTGATAACTTAGATTAAATAAGTCGTCTACTTAAAGATTATTGGCCAATAGCTATCTGCTTTTAGGAGACCTATTTAAAAGAAAACGATAAAGTTGATCTATAAATTTTATAATTTACAAAACATTTTCAAGAAATACTGATAAGAACACTGGAGGAGCGTCCATCATTACAAATAACAAACTCCGCACAGCCACATTAATCTAAATACTACATTACAGGCTACAGCCGTTCGTGTGTCCATACACAAAGCATTTAGACTTTGCTCAATATATCTCTTCCAAGCACTCCGATTAATGAATTTGAACGTGACCATTTTATTAAACAGTTACCAGCATTTTTTGTTCTACTTGGTAAGCGACTTTAATGGCCACCATACACTTTGAGGCTGCAAATATTTCGACGAGAAAGGGAAGAAAATATAAGACTTTGTTTCAAAATCATAATATTTGCCTTTTTTAATGATAATGCCACAGGATGTTGCTCTGCCTTAGAGCTGACCATCTGCGATCAATCTCTTTTACTTGACTTCTCTTGGGAAGTTGGTGACGACCTCTGTGGTAGTGACAACTTTCCAATATACTTAAGAAGTAATACTCCCAAACCTCAAGGGTCAGAGCAGAGATGCAGTTTGAACAAGGCAGACTATGAAACGTTTCAGTCCCTCTGTGAATAAAATTTAACAGTTGATCGTTTCAAAAACGTAGTGGATTCAATACCCTCATTTGCAATGATTTCTTCAGGATAATGGGGATACAATACTAAAAAGTTCTGCGATTCATAAAGGTGTCAACAAACCATGGTTTGATGATTATTGCCAAAACCTCATCAGGGAATGGATAAAGGTCCTTAAAAATGTAAATGCCAATCCAACAGCTTAAAATCTCAATAAATACCGCATATACCGCGGATAAGTTTGTCGTACCTTTAATAATTTATATGTCAACATGTATTTTTCTCTCTATTTTATTTATTCTTACAATTACAAATATGTCGAATTTCAGATTTCCCAATTGCCTTTATTTTTCCGGACATCGTTTAAACCAATGACTGTATCTATCGAAATATACCTTGATGGTGTCTGTGAATATTTTTCATAGTATTTAAAATTGAATCTGCAGCATAAAGGCAAACATTTATTAGCCGTAATTTTTTTTTTACAATGATACAAGTTGTTTTTTGTTCCTAACCCATTCGAGCAAATCTATGCATGAACTTCTCTTGCGCTTAGAATTTATGTATAACCAATCGTTAAAATCCAAGCCTGTTAAATATACATCATGTGCTTTCGCTTATGTCCTGTCCAAATATGGCATGTAAAATGTCAAATAAACATTCAGTGACGTTATTCATTTCGCCTTTATATAATATATTTAGAGATATTGTTCTGTAGTATAAACAAAAATATAATTAACTTGTTCAAATTAATTTCGTGTGTCGTTTAGATAGTCTAATCGTTAAGCCCCGTTCATCTTTCACAGAGCCAAAGTACCAAATTTCTCGGATGATGGTCATCTTCAAATATGGTTAATGCTATTGAAACATTCATAAAAAATCTTGATTGTTGCCATCGTGAAATTTATAATTTGTCTTCAATTAATCTCTAAGTCTTTTAATGATAATTCTGTGTATATTTTGTTTATCCACACGTTTAAATTCCTTTCTAGTTGGAAGACTGAATAATTGGTTGTATTTTTTGTTTCTCGCTTGTTTTGATATGGGGGCATCAAATATCCACGAGTTAATTTATTTTAAGTAGAATTAGTTCAGTATATATTTAACTACAATGTATTTGTAATATGCCAAAAAATTGCAAATTACTAACACTGTGCACATACCTGTTTACTAGCAGAGGACAAGGCTTGTCCCTAAAGGACAAATTTTAAATATCACGTAATACACATTCCTTTAAAAACCACAATTTAAGCTTTATTTTACAAAGATTTAAAATCAGTTGTCGCACAGAATCAATTGCCGTACGATCGTTCCTTGTTCTTAACTCAGTGAAGTATATTTTGAACTAGTTGTAAAAAAAAGATTAGCACGTAATGCAAAAGTATGTTTAGAGTCTGCAACTACCATAAATACTGCATTAGAATCTAAAACAATTTCACAAGGAGAATCTTGTCTAATTACCTTCAGAACCTTTCCCCCTTGCTTGCCATGTAACAGTTGCTTAACTGTAAAATACTGGCAGATGATATTTCAATACATATGCTTAAGTCTGACTGGTCTGGTAATTTTCTAAATTTTGAATTATATTGTTCTCATATCCCTCAAGATTCAAAAACACACAAAATACGAGTCGCCAGCTTCTGCCTGTATTTACTGGACGTTTAATTTAGTATTCTCGTATACCTATATGAGATGTAAAAAGAAACACATACTACTGCCATGAAACTGATAAGTTTAACGAACCATTTATGTGTAAAAAAAAAGAGTAAGCAGATCTGATTTGCTCGGTACAGCAAGTAATCATTATACTGTGTAACTGGTAATAGCTGAATAATATTGCATTTAAAAGTGACAGTGAAAGTACTATCTTAGGATCGAACTCGTCAATTCAAAGGGAGAAAACTTTTAAACATCTTTGATATTTACCAACCAATCGGTTATGTGGCACGAAGTAAACAATTATTTTATCTTATACGGTGGAAAGATACTGTGGCGTAATCATCTCTCGACGCATTCACACTTAAATATCAGTGACGTGTGTATGCAAGAGTGTAGTTTAAGTGTCTTCTAAACCTGTTCGACCTTTTGTTGCAGCTTTTCTTCAGTTTGTAACGCCAAAAGCATCATTTATCCTGTAATTTCTGTTCATGGTCACGCATCGTTATCTACCAAACATCTTGTCTTAACCCGCTTGCTAGTTCTATTTCTCAGGAGCAATCTTGTGGTGTAATCCATTTCCAAGCACCTCATTTCATTAACGCTTGCTTGATGATGTTTTCTTCGAAACATACCATTACAGTAAGCAGAAACCATCGTCTAGAATGGTTTTTTTCTTTCTTTTCTCGGCGATTTTATGCCTCAGAATTCACATATTTCTTTTAGATTTAGCAGGATTTATACTTTGCTCTTGAGAATAAGAAGGTCCACGATGTCAGAAAGATTTGACCAAGAAACTGGCGAGAAAGTAATTTTATCTTTACGTGTAATCTCTCTAAGATCCACCATTGGACTTAAACATAATACTGATAGCACTAGGTCTGGTATCTGAATATAATGATATGATGAAATCAGTCTTAGGTCTGGTATCTGAATATAATGATATGATGAAATCAGTCTTAGGTCTGGTATCTGAATATAATGATATGATGAAATCAGTCTTAGGTCTGGTATCTGAATATAATGATACGATGAAAACAGTCTTAGGTCTGGTATCTGAATATAATGATATGATGAAATCAGTCTTAGGTCTGGTATCTGAATATAATGATATGATGAAATCAGTCTTAGGTCTGGTATCTGAATATAATGATATGATCGAATCAGTCTTAGGTCTGGTATCTGAATATAATGATATGATCGAATCAGTCTTAGGTCTGGTATCTGAATATAGTGATATGATGAAATCAGTCTTAGGTCTGGTATCTGAATATAATATGATCGAATCAGTCTTAGGTCTGGTATCTGAATATAATGATATGATGAAATCAGTCTTAGGATGATATGATCGAATCAGTCTTGCGAAATTATCACCGCTCTTAACTGTTTGGATTAATACTTCGCCGCTTTATGATAGCCCTTTGGTCTCAAAGCAAAACACATAGACGTTATTAATATTTATTTTGTGGAATTTTCAGCCTGTACGTCATTATCACGCAAAATAATTCTTGTCACCCTTACTGCAAAGTACGAACAACGTTTGAATATAGTCCCACGACTCTTGCACTCTCTGACATTTACCTCATTAAAATGTATTTAAATAAAATGAAGAAAAGATTATATAAAACATATAAATAGAGTACAGCTAATTGCTTTAATCTGACATTTAACTTGGGAGTTGTGATCTTAAAATAGTTTCAACACTCATAAAGAATCCTTTCGAGTCTTCTCATATTATCGATATTGACTTAAATTTACTCTAATTGTCTTTAAAATTACTCAGACTGATACAAGGTTTAATTCGTCCATAACGCTAACTGTGATAGTACATTGGTGTCCATTCCCGTAATCCACGCGGTTCGATACCCACCCACGCCAACCCGAGTCGAATGCCTCTGTGTGTCTTTGTAAAAGGCACTTAGCTCCCATTTCATTCGCACAATATAGCCAATAATGTGTTGAAAGTGCCGTTAAAACAACAACAATTTTTTTTTCTCCTTCTTAATGGATCTATTGATATCTTCATTTCCTCCGTTGAACGAAGAATACATATAATCGATCATATAAAGATGTTCAAAAGAGTACAAACAAAGAATTGGATGACATAAATAAAAGAGTACAAACAAAGAATTGGATGACATAAATAAAAGAGTACAAACAAAGAATTGGATGACATAAATAAAAGAGTACAAACAAAGAATTGGATGACATAAATAAAAGAGTACAAACAAAGAATTGGATGATATAAATAAAAGAGTACAAACAAAGAATTGGATGACATAAATAAAAGAACAAAAATTTTAATTAATATTGTAATCCTACCTTTTGTTATGAATCTTCATATATTAACGTGACACAAGAATATACACTATGAACGAACGGCATCATTGAGATTTGCCATTGTCTTGTAGTGTATGATCTGAAATATGTACATTTATGTCCATTATTCTATGCATATATATTTCTTTCACACATATGTTACTGTGTAGATGCATTTAAAGAAATAAATAATTTGATCATTTTGTAAAAGATCCAAGAAATCAGAAGAAACCATTCCTTAAAGAATATACACAATATCAGTAGCAGACAGCGAGTCAAGGTACACGTACATAAAATCCATATATTTGTCAATAATATAGCTCAAAAACTTCTCCCGATCCGGAGTTAAAAACTACAAACAGATATCAAATGTTGTGCAACATATGTAGTAGAGTTAGTACATCGATTGCACAAGTTTTCGCCTATATCTTTAACAATTCCAGAAATAAGGTTAGCGACAACGCAACAGTTTTTTTTTCTTCAAACAGTTGGAAAATTGTCAGCCAACTTCCCAGATTAAAGAAGGAACCAAATAATCATTTAGTATCAATCGTGAAAACCTGCATAATGATGCATCTTGCAACATTCCTGATGCCAATGAGTTTTCATAAAACATCTATGTTTCCTTTAAGTGTTTCCACGTCAGCTTTTCTGGGAAGATTTTCGTGCATAATATTCTGATCTACAAATTCTTTTCAATTATGTTCTCCCAAAAGTCTACATATTTCTGAGATAAAACCTATTTGTTTGTATTTAGATTCTGGCATATGGTAATTAAACAAACTGAACAACAAATACTTGACAGTCTGCACATTTGAAGCAAGAAATTTATCTTTCTCTGGTCAATATGTGCTCGAGTCGGGTTCATGCCCAGGAAAACCTAACTCTACATCGGTTCTTAATATCTGGAGATACTATGTGTGTGCTTTAAAGAAATCGGTGACCTGTTTCTAACGCTAAAAAATTATGAGGGGAGAGATTAAACCTTGTCTCGCAGCCTTATAGTGCCCGTGGTATTGCGACACTGTTATACAATATTATACCGGACAGCGGATGAATTCCATCATCATTTATTCACAGATTTAAAAAAAAGCTAAGCAAATAACTTCTAAGTTTTTCTTTTGCTCCTTGGATCTTTTCATTTGCTTTTTCATATTTGGAGATATTTAAACCTAAGTGTTTGTATGCATCGGTCTCTTGAATTTCCCCAGGAACCAAAATCTGTGTCTTCTCCAGTAATTCGAAACTAATTTACTAAATAAAAATATATTACTCGTCTTTAAGTTATATCTAATTTAACTGAGTAATTATAACAAATACTCAATTAATCATTCAGACTAGCTTTAGATAATGACAAAAGAAGTATAGTGTCTACCACTGATGGGCATGAACACGATCTATTGAAGAAATATAGACAGGCGTTTGACGTCATCAACGTATTCAGGAGCTCATTAATTAACAAAAGATACATTAAAGGAGATAAAAACACTGCCCCCTGGCGTGTTCCCTTTTTTACATGGAAAAGCGATGATATTCTATGTCTGTACATTACCCTACTGCAATGATCTTCCAATTACTGATACTAATTCCAGTGTCATGTAACTTAAAGAATAGATCATCATGCCAAACGCTCTCGAAGTTTTTTCCCGTATCCAAAAAGGAATTATAGAACTTGCTGCCTTTCTCTCCTGCATAATTTATAAGTTCATGAGATAAAAAAGAAGCCATATTGCATCCTAAGCCCTTCTGAAAGCCTCCTTACAGAGTATTTAAGGAGAATGAGGCAGCATTCAATTCCGATTGGATTTTGATCCATGAGATCTATTCAAAGACCTTGTAAATTACCGACAGGAGAGTAATTGCCATTCAATTATCGGGATCACATTTATTTTTGTTACCTCCCTTAAATAAGTTTATTAAAGTTTATTACTCTACCTTCCTTGGCCTTTTTTTATAGAATGAACTCAGTTTTAGAAATGCATTAATGAGGGGCACCAAAATAGGTCTAACTGTTGGTTGTCCCTGCTTTCATATGGTCAAAATAGGTCTAACTGTTGATTACCACTGCTTTTATATGGTCAAAATAGGTCTAGCTGTTGATTACCCCTTCTTTCATATGGTCAAAATAGGCCTAACTGTTGATTACCCCTGCTTTCATATGGTGATGGTCAAAATTGGTCTAACTGTTGATTACCCCTGCTTTCATATGGTCAAAATTGGTCTAACTGTTGATTACCCCTGCTTTCATATGGTCAACGTTTAAGAATACCATTGAGATTTCTTCTACTGTAACTGGGGTGACCTATGTATTATTTACGAGATTTCCATCGGTCAACACATGTGTTTACATCCGTGTAGAATACTTCATTATTTACATCATTGTGTGAGAAAGAATACAATGCCCAAAATAATTACCCCATTTACTCTAAAATATCCGCTGGATCTCGATAATAAATGTTATTAAAAGTCATTTCCTGAGGTGGCCTGTTTCTAGGACGTTGCGAGTCAATGCGTTTCTTGAGGTGACCTGTTTCTAGGACGTTGGGAGTCAATGCACTTTTTGAGGTGGCCTGTTTCTAGGACGTTGCGAGTCGATGCATTTCCAGAAGAGGTTTTGATCAATCTCAGCATATTTATCAATATTATAATTGTGTTGTTCCAAATATTCTGACACACATTTTGATGCTGTCTGCATAAGGCAGCGTTTGTTTTCTTGTAATCGTCGTATGATTTATATTGACTACCATTTGGTTTACCTTCTCGAATCCATATATGTCTTAAATTAAGCATAGATCTATGCGACTCTTTTAACTCGTCATTCCAATAAGGCTTTCGAAAGCCTTTATAATTCAGAGACGGGAATAGCCTTGGTACTACAACAGGATATAGTTTGAATGATGTTATTATAAAAAAGTCAATTTGCTCTTTATTTGCGGGAGTAAAATCTTGTTTTAAATAATCAGATTGTTATCCAAGTCACGGGAGTATTTTTCCATTGTTTTGTTATTGACCCTTTCTCAGTGCACATTCATAAGACTGAAGTTGGGGTCAAGGTCATTAATACAGGATAAATCAAGGCCACATAATAATAGTCTGTGGTTGGAAAAGCACAGCGCTGTGTCATCAATAATTTTTGGTAGTATAAGTGTGTCTTGCATAGATCTGCTAACAACAATAAGGTATATCAATGACCCAATTTTTCCAGCATATGGTACGTAAGAATTCTTGGGACCTTTAAACGATTCCCTTATACATACAAATATTAAATCGCTTCAATCCAGGAGAGAGTGGAATAGTTTATTCCTTGTGTTCGATGAACGTAATAATGGATCTGAGTTACAACTCCCCCATCAAAACAACTGTTCCATATTTAGAATACATGTTATTAATGCAGTTTAAGTTTTCAATATACTCTGAATACAATTCAGTTTTATATCCATGGAATGGTCAATAAATTTGAATAATGACAACGAACGCATCATTTGCAAGCCTAAACATAATACCTACACTCGTCATCAATATCAAACGGCGTAACAGCTTCAATCTACCTTGCATGCCATAGAATGGCAACACCCTACCTACCTTGTAATCTATTTCATGGTCATATGGTGTCTTTCTCCACTGTAGCATGTGCTACAAAATTAAGGTCAATACTATCTAAAACCCGAACTTGTTCCTAAAAGAGCCAATGTTCTGAGTTGCTATCGATATCGATTTTCTTATTTTTTCTAGCATTTCACCAATGTAGAATTACTAGACATTATACGTGTCGCAATCCACTATGCAATGTTAAAACATATATTTACACCTGCGGCTTTTACAAGACAGCATACTGCCACAATAGAGATAAATACGAATAAGAAAATTAATATTCAACATTGTCGTAGTTGTTCATCTGGTTGTACTGATGATTACTGTTCCAATGCCTGTCTAATACCCACCGTGTACTGACGATTGCTAGCTGATAATGTTTAAACTGTTCAATTTCATGCACAATAAATAAATTGAAAGCTAACCTGAAGCTGAATGATTAATTCTCTACTGATTGTTAACATCACCCGAGGGAATAGTGGGCGATGCTAACAAATTGTCCCAGATATGCGGGATATTGTAACGGCCCGCGTCCCTGTTCGGCATTGGTTTGTTAGCACGGATGTATGTATGATTGGTGTTCCACTGCCTGTCTAATAAGCATCGTGTACTGATGATTGTTGTTCCATTGCCTGTCTAATACACACCGTGTACTGATGATTGCTGTTCCATTGCCTGTGTAATACCCACCGTGTACTGATGATTGCTGTTCCATTGCCATTATAATACCCACCGTGTACTGATGATTGCTGTTCCATTGCTTGTCTAATACACACCGTGTACTGATGATTGCTGTTCCATTGCCTGTGTAATACCCACCGTGTACTGATGATTGCTGTTCCATTGCCTTTATAATACCCACCGTGTACTGATGATTGCTGTTCCATTGCTGTCTAATACCCACCGTGTACTGATGATTGCTGTTCCATTGTCTGTCTAATACCCACCGTGTACTGATGATTGCTGTTCAATCGCCCGTCTAATACCCACCGTGAGGAATAAACAGCACTAGCACCAAAAAGCTTTTTCTAAGAATTTCAACAAATCAGGCGAGTGTTTAATATTCACTCATGCTGGAATTGTACCTTTTCTATTACGCTGTATAATTTTAATATATGTTGATTCAAAACCTCTTTTAATAATACATTTATTGATAGTATGTTCAATGACCAATGTCTCGATGTTAGCAAGGTAGAACTTCGCAGTTCTACCACTGAAGATACCGATACACCCATCGTTATTATCATCATAGTCTTTAGCACTAAAAAAAGGTTTCACCACATTTACGAAGATTTGCATTGGTTTGATTTGCTTTATCTTTATGGTCAGAAATCATAACAGGTATTGATACAGGCATTTTCGATAACCAATTTATCTCCCTTGGGATGGAAACTCTTCAGCGCCGTCTATCACTTCAGGGGACTATGCAATTAACCATGGCCTTCGTGGATAAAGAAATCTTTGAAGCGTGTGACTTTTTGAGCATAAATGGATAACGCATAAAAAGGCAATGCTTCAAAAGGTAAGATGATATGATGTATGGTTAAATAACAGAAATTATAACATAAGTGCCATAAGGAATTGCATTAAAACCGTCCTCTGTGATCAACACAAACAAGATTGGTTATCTGTGGTACAAAAATCGTCCAAACGATAAAATGTTACAATTTATAAAACGGTCATCCAATTGGAAGAATATTTAATCAAATTCCTTAAAAAAGTGTTCTTACCAAGTTTGAAATTTTGGATGTCAGAACATAAATTACCCGTTGAAACTGGTCCATGGAATAAAATCCCATGTGAAGAAAAAAAAAGTATAAAATGTCAAAATAATGTTTTGGGTGATGAATTCCATTACCTCTTTGAGTGTGAATTCTTTAGGGAGGCTAGACTGAATTTGATTAAGAAATATTATTACATACGACCAAATACCTTGAAATATCAACATTTAATGACAAATAAAAATAAAATACTAGTGAAAAACGTAAGCATATTTGTTAGCAATATTATGAACGAATTAGAAACTGAATAGAGTATTGGATATGCTGATTTCACATTCCAACCGTTTGCGACTCTTTTAAATACTAAGGGAAACATATGAAAAGCGTTTTTATTTAAATCATTTATCACTTTTCTTTAGATACTCCTTGGACTTGTAATATTCAGATAATCCATGTTCACTCTCTCTCTCTCATTTTCTGTCTCTTAGCGTTTTTTCGCTTCTCCCGCTTATTTAGATTACCTACTTGTGTTGATGTGCCATAAAGCACCAAACCAAACCAATGTTTTCAGTCTTTTCGGCAACTTTTGATTATGAGCAGTTAATTGTCACAGTCTCTGAGCCACGTATACATGATATTGTCAATATTATAACTTCTCCACGTGGATTGCTTTGATGTTTGCGGGAAGGCGAATTATCATAACATAGCGAGCTGACCGACAATTGTTTTGCGATAGGAGCCCTTGCAATTGGATTCATGCCGAGTAGAGGTCGTCGTATACGCAACAAATCTGATAATTCATGTGGTAATATTGGAAACTCGGGGTTTCCTTAAGGAGTTGAAACTGAAGGGTCATTGACTCTTAAGCTGAAATTTCCAAGAGTCAAAATTTTTGAAGATTAAGAGTCAGCATCCTAAACCCGAGTGTGACGAGAACGACATGGAAAAAACTGCTTACCATAACAGTGTGACAGATTGCGGGTATCTGGATCAATAGACTCCGGAAGTTGACGTGCTAAGTAGGGCATGCGCACTGAGTGGACAGAATAGTTCCAATTCAAGGGGAGTAACCGAGTTTCCGAAAATGCCGATAGGGTTACTGATGTTATTAGTAACCTCCCCCATATCCGCTATTCATGCTGTTGACATTGATAAAGACATTGACCTCAGGTACTGCCATATGACTACTATTGACACCAGTGGTCGCATGGTCTGCATACTTATTTGACGGCGGACCCTTTTGTGATTATTTGTGGACAAATAGACATTCTTTTCTAGAGAAGGACTCTTTCCATTTGCTACTACTCGGCTAAAGGACCTATTTAAGGTAGAGGAATCACTAATATTCGACCTAGAATCTCCCTTTTGTTTCTCTTGTAATGTATCTAGTACACTATAAGAATATGACTTGTCCTAAACCAAGGCTGCACAGGGGAATTACTTAGTTGTCAAACTTTGACGAGCATTATTTTCAATAGCAGAACTAGAACCAGATTGCGAGCTATGTTTGTCGCCATAGTCAACAACGAAAGCTCTCTTACCCAAACTACTAGTGGGTAGAAGGTGGTTTCTAGATTAAAATTAACTGAACCTGGCTACTTATGTTTTTTTTTTTGTTTTTTTCTCCAACTTTTGACCAGACTGAATTTGAGCCCTTATAACGAGCGATTGACATCATTCAGTTTTTCACTCAACAGTGTCTCTAGATTGGTTTGTTTATCTTTGAGTGCAAGCACTTCAGCTCTCATTCCAGATAATAGGTTTAATCGATTCTTCAAACAATGAAGCACATGACACTGTGGACCATTAGGGCTGTAGCCAGCACTCGGTGCATTATTTAATGGCAGACTTATGCGTTGATTGCTCGTTAATCTGGTTTGTCGTGCGAGGCCTTTTCCTGAAGTGACCATATCGTTCACAACATATAATTTCTCAACTTCTAGGTATGCAATCAACCCATACACATCTCTAGCTAGTTTACCGGGGACTGACTGCATCACCTATCTGTGTATGTAGTCGACGCTTTAATTCTGCATTCTCTCCAAGTAGAAAGACTTTCAAGTGTTCTCATATTGTCGATATTGGATGAAATTTACTCTTATTGTCCTTAAAATTACTCTAAAAGAAGTTTATTTTTCGCCTTATAGGGCAAAGATAATCCGTCGTTACATCCATCCAACGCCTCCGTAAATTCGTTCATAACGCTTAAGGCGGTGGTGCTTTGATGTCCATTCTCTATTCAGTCGTCTTATTAGAACTAACAGAAACTACCTTTTCTGGTAACTCGCACTTCATTAGAAGTATTATCCATGTCACTGCGAATACAACAACTTTACAACCATCTTATGCCTCAGTGAAGCCACTTGTTAGTGCTTTTAATGCCAGTGTGTCTCAGAACTCAGCTTACTCGGTTGCTCTCCAGAGTACATATCCTGAGAAAGTCCATTAACAGTGTACAGACTTCCACCCTTTAATACGGAAGTTTTTTATTATTATTATTTTTTTTTATGTGAACTCAATATGAAACTTCATGATGATGCACAACCCGAGAAAATGTTGGACGTTTTGAGGGAATGCGATTTTTATGAAATTTTTTTACCCAATATTTTAATTGATTTTGTTTTTTAACTTTATCTTTTATATATATATTACATAATTTTAACATCTTTACCTTTATCTTGTAGTATAGTATGTTTATGTTTCGTTAAAAAGCTTTGTATTCCTAACAAAGTTTTAATTCTTGATATTTACATTTTTAGAATTTACCTTTAAATCGGTACCATATAGACAGTGTTGTGCTGACGTGTCGTTAAACTCTATATATGCATACATATATTCATTTACGTATGACACCATTAATCATCTGAGAGCGAGAGGGAACCAGTTTGTTTGTAGGGTACATTAAGCCCAGGAGAATAGCAAGCTGTTTTCAGTAATTGGTTCTAAATAAAGATAACATTTAAATTTTCTTAATATTTGAACATATGACATTTTCTTCAACATGCCATCGGAAGAAATAAAGCTATTCGAAAATTGAGAGAAAATACAGAATGATCAAAAGACATCCACGTCCTGTTTTTCATGCAAGCTGAAATTAGTGATTTGACAGTGATCCTTTTGATGCACATTTATCTCCAAAAGTAAATGCGGAGCAAACATAATTTCATCTCAGGAAAAGTTATGCCAAAAATAAATGCCAAGCATGTTAAAGAATATAAAACGCGAGTTCGTGTCCAAAGTATATTTATTTATAAATTTGTTAACGCGAGTTCGTGTCCAAAGTATATTTATTTATAAATTTGTTAACATTACAATCTGTGGTAACTGAATTAGTGGTGCTAGACATATTTAGTTTAAACCATAATACGACGCCGCCTCATACTTCATTCTTTAATAGACTCGTTCTTTCCGATTATAAGAGAATTTCAAAATGTCTGCGTCAATGTGTCAGAGCTTCATGACTGTAAATGTTTGTTTCCTTGTTTTGAGTTACTTTGGAAAACACTATTTGATAATGCCTATGTAATGTATTAATTGTTGTGTACGTCTTTCTCTGGTCTCGATTATAAATACACAATAGGTAAATGTTTCACCTTTTTGTAATTTGAAACACGTTTCTTCTTATTTTATTTGGGGCTTACTTTAACGTACTCCATGAATTACGGCTATTGTTTAATTGTAAGAAGGACTTTCCCTGCGTTGTCTAACAATCAGGCGATGTAATCATCGACCAAACAATATTTGTATTTCTTGTTTGCAAGATCGAAAACAAATTATTTATTCCATTGTCAAATTAAAATCAGATTTAGAAGGATTTAAGAATAGCACAAGAACTATTGGGATTTGTGATCTGCAGGGGAAGTTCGTTATTTTCGACATAATTCCACACTAACAAAACCACTTTACAATAGTTCACAAAACATAATCTCGTGGTTCGGAACAGAACAGAACATAACACAAACTTTAATTTCGCTAAAGTCACAAATGTGATATTCGAGTTTATTACGCTGATCACCACAAGACAGAAGCAAAAGAAGAATATAAAGTATTTTCCCGGAGTTATAATGTTCGTAAATTTGCACACATTTATGATACCAAGTCCCCTGGCATCGCTTTTTATGTCTGGGTAATATTTATTATTTTTAAATATTGCAGATTCTTAAATAAATAAACAAATAAATCAATAAATAAACAAACAAATAAATAAATAAATAAATAAATAAGAACATTTCTACTACAGTACATAACAGGGTTAAAGGCAATCTTTCATTTACAATTTTTATGAGTAATCAATGATATGATGGTACTCATCTTCAATGTATTCTTATTACAGTGCGTACAGTGATATGATGGTACTCATCTTCATTGTATTCTTATTACAGTGCCTACAATGATATGATGGTACTCATCTTCATTGTATTCTTATTACAGTGCGTATAGTGATATGATGGTACTCATCTTCATTGTATTCTTATTACAGTGCGTACAGTGATATGATGGTACTCATCTTCATTGTATTCTTATTACAGTGCGTACAATGATATGATGGTACTCATCTTCATTGTATTCTTATTACACAATGATATGATGGTACTCATCTTCATTGTATTCTTATTACAGTGCGTACAGTGATAGTATGGTACTCATCTTCATTGTATTCTTATTACAGTGCGTATAGTGATATGATGGTACTCATCTTCATTGTATTCTTATTACAGTGCGTACAGTGATATGATGGTACTCATCTTCATTGTATTCTTATTACAGTGCGTACAATGATATGATGGTACTCATCTTCATTGTATTCTTATTACACAATGATATGATGGTACTCATCTTCATTGTATTCTTATTACAGTGCGTACAGTGATAGTATGGTACTCATCTTCATTGTATTCTTATTACAGTGCGTATATATTCTTTCTTCTCTTGGAAATTTTTACCATCTACAGGTTTGAAAATCTGAATATGTGAATTTAAACATCGTGATACGAAAACTAGTAGTTAATGTTGTTAAATAGTTTTCCAAAGTAAACTCATCTTTTTGTTATTATGTATTTAGGAGAGTTCAAAATTTCAGCATTCCATTGTTGAAAAAGTTAACATTCAAGAATGTGATTAACTTTCTGTTTCAAACAGTTTATGTTATAAAATCTTTGTTAACTAGTTTATGCTATAAAATCTTTTTCAAACAGTTTAAGTTATAAAATCTTTTTCAACCAATTTATGTTATAAAATCTTTTTCAATCAATTTTTTTTATAAAATCTTTTTCAACCAGTTTATGTTATAAATCTTTTTCAACCAGTTTATGTTATAAAATCTTTTTCAACCAGTTTAAGTTATAAAATCTTCAGACAGATATGTTTCAGATGGTGCAGTTACACACTCACAAAAAAAGAGAAAATAACTATGAATCAATGTATTAATTGCTATATCGTCCATCAATGTATTAATTGCTATATCGTCCATTTCATGTATTTTTTTAGAATAAACTGATACATAAAGTAAGAAAGTTTGGGTTTGACACGCCCTAATACAATTCTCAACCTCCCTCCCCCCGAAAGAAAAATCAAATCATTCTAACCTTAATATATTCTAAGTGGAACGCGGCCAGGTTCACCAGGAAGCAAACAATTGTATTAACGCCAGGCGATTGCCGTAAAATATTAAAATATATTATGTCTAACATTTAAGTCTGTTAAAATCCTTATACCTCACACTTGTAACTTAAACATCTACTATCATATCATCAAAGCTTTTCAAATGAACGTCAATTGAAATATAATGTTCTCCAATTTTTAGCTTAAAATAAATAGTCTTTCTGCATTATCCGCCCACGTTTTCCAGACAGAAGTTACTTTTCTAAAATGATTAAACTCCGATATTTATATTTATTTGCCATTTCAATTGATCATGCAGGCCCCTTTTAGTGACTTTCAATAAAGATTGCATAAGGATATAAAACAGAATTCAAAAGCTATACAAAGGCATAGTAAAGATACTGCTATAATGAGATAGCTTCTCTACGAACACTTTAGCATAAATTCCATAACATTATTTTACAGACTTAATTAAGTTTATGTGGTTAAAAGTTTGGGCTCAGACCGCATTTGACATAATCTATGAAAACAAGCAATGACCACAAAACAAATAAAATAATAACAAAGGGTAAATAATGACATACTGACAACAGAGTGAAGAGATGAATAACTAGCCATTGAGTAAATCAATTATTCAATGGTTACAGATATCAGTATTGTCCATATAAATGAATACATTGCAATGACACCATTTGGAGAAATTTGTCTTTAAAAAAATTGCAGAGTACAACCAATTCATTCACAATCACATGCAGAACTGGTTATCCATGGACGCTGGGGGTGGAGGTGGAATTAAATTAGACAACACATTGTTCTTGAATAAAATGTTGTCTCTGCTCCTTTGTGGTTCAGTTGAAAGTGACGGTAATTACTATTCAGTTAATTGTGCGCAGTTACAAACCCTAACAATGATTGGTCAAGAAAACTCACGTGACCGCTAAGGGGGAATCCGCTGGCCCTTTAGGGTTCTGCTCATTATCATAACTGAGTAATGTAAAAGTAGACCGAACCTCATCACACCACCCCTAAATGTACTTACGCAAACTTAAGTAGTTTTATGATTAGGTGTTTGTGTACAGCGGGAAGGACAGCAAGACCCAAGAGACAGATAATTTAATTAAAGAATGAAACGTCAATTTGAGGATAGATTGACTTAAATTCTCTCAAGACCATATGCTCATACTTGCAAGAAGAAAGATAGACTAGAAAGTAGTTTGGAATTCAGGATGTAATAACACACTCAATGGTTGTCGTTGCAGGCAGTTTTAGTGACTTTCAATAAAGATTGCATATGGATATAAAGCAGAATTCAATAGCTATACAAAGGCATAGTAAAGTTACTGTTATAATGGCATAGCTTACTGCTATAATGGAATAGCTTACTGCTATAATTGCATAGCTTACTGTTATAATGGCATAGCTTACAGCTATAATTGCATAGCTTACTGCTATAATTGCATAGCTTAACATTACTTTACAGACTTAATAAAGTTAAAGTAGTTCATATTTTGGCTCAGACCGCTACCACACAGAGAGGGCTCAGACAGCTACAGCACTCTCTATGTATCCCCAAGCAACAACAAAAAATAAACAAACAAAAATTATACCGCTCAGACGGATGTATTTTTTGAAGGTGTCTTACTTCCACCTACCAAGGACTCAAATCTGACTGCCTGACAGACCCTGCTTAGCAGCCTCTGTGGCTGTGCCTATCCTAAAACTATGACTCTTGAAGAATTGAGGTTTAAAACCGCATAGTAGGAGCGATGTGTGCAAGGTTTGGTTGAACTCCTGCCTAGTCATGGGCAACCCACCAGAGCTAAGGAAGAGTGGTCCCGACTGATATCCTCGCAGTTACAAATATTGCCTCAGTGCATGGACACGACACTGGTCTTGCACATTTTGTGGCAAGACACTTAGGCGAAAGAGGGTACCATTGGAGTGTTTATAATGCCTAAACTCTACTACTAAACAAGTGTCAGAACCTGAGAGAGCAGAAGTCAGTTTGGGTTTCTGCAACCTGTTTGTCTAGCCGCTATTTTCCCTACACGCAGGAGCGCATGAAATGCTAGAATAAACATTGAATTAAATAGAGCTGTGTTGAAGGAATTGTAAATTAAGCCAGGCAGAACATTTACGAGTTTTGTAGAATACATTTAACAATTGGTAGCCTGGCGTCTCTGTGTGGTAAATGTTTATAAAGGGTTTGCAGAAGCTTTTGAATAAGAAAGGAATTAGTTGGGTCAGGGACGTTGTTCAATTTGTGCACATAACCAAAAGCTGAGACATAGGTTGATATAGCAGACGGTGCATACATTTTGTCAATGAGGTATGAAATGAAAAGTATCAGATTGGTACTTGAAACTGGAAAAGTGATGTCAAGTTGTAAAGCAGTTGAGAAATTGATGTAATGTTTCCAACTGCGCCTGTAAGTTTCAGCTGAAGAAAGAGAGAAAACACTTTTGACTAACATGTACAATATTTCCCCTAGTCTATTATTGTCAGTAATTCCGGTACCCGTTCTGGAGCTTCGTCCGCATAGGGTGCGAGCTGGAGAAATCTTTGCACCTGTTGGCTCGAAAGAGCATCGGCTAAATAGTTTTGAAGACTAGGAACGTGACGAGCACGGAACAAAATATTGAAGAGGAGGCAGTACAGGACCAGGCTACGAAGTAAACATATGATGTCAGAGTCCTTCCAAGATTGCTTATTGATGATTTCAACTAGGACCATAGTATCAGTATGGATATAAATCTAATTGTTGACAAGCAAAGGTCCCCATATTTGAATACTAATGCAAACTGGGTAGAATTCCAGTAATGTTTTTTCCTTTCCACTCATCATCCCAAACCTCGTAAAATCATTTACAGCTTAAAACAGCCTCTTATCCCACAGTACTAGCAGCATCAGTAAACAGATCGAGCGTGTCTGAGTTTTACCAGCGGTCGGGTAAGAAAAGGGAGCGACCACTGAAATGCTGAAGAAACCGACTCCACATAATCAAGTCAGATTTTGTGTTTGGTAAGTCGAATATAGTGGTGGGAATGTGACACCCCATTTGTGAGACCGATTAGACGAGAAAGGAATGCTAGTCCTGGAAGAACGACGCCACAAGCAAAATTTAGCGGACCAATGATGGACTGAAGATTATGAAGTGTAATATTTGGTTTCTGCAGACAGGTGTGTATCAGTTCATTGCATGTAACAAGTGTATCTACAGGAAGAGGCACTTCCATTAGTTTTGCATCCAATTCATAACCTAAAAAAGTCATAACATTGGCAGGTAGAAAGGTTTTATCATCTGCCATAAGGCTGCCGAGCCGTAAAAAGTCGTTGAGTTTCTTCAAACACACTTCATTAGTACCATCTAAGATGCGAAAATCATCTAATATATGAACCATGTGATTTATGCCTAATTTGGTGGTGGCTCTCCAGTGCAGTTCCCTACTAAACGTTTCAAAAATTGTGCAACTGGAGTTGCAGCCCATTGTTAAACATTTGTCAAAATAGATGTTGTTGCTCCAGGAAAAACCAAGCAAACGATAATGAGAGGGCCTGACTAGTATAATTCAAAAGGCGCTAGCTATATCAGTTTTAACCATATACTGCCCTTTTCCTAGCTGATTAATTGAAGAAACAGTATCTTCGACTGACGCATACTGCACAGACGACTCTCCTGGTGGAATATGATCATTGATAGAGTCTCCATGAGGATATGACAAGTGGTGAATGAGACGGTAAGTGTCAGGAGTCTTTTTTCTCAATCAAGCCTAATGGGGAGAGCTGCATTTGTGGAAAGGGCAGAGCATGAAAGGGACCAGCACATTTGCCAAGTGTCAATTCTTTTCGTATTTTGGCAGCTACGACTTCCGCTTGTGCTGCAGCAGATGTGAAGTTCTTGCAGACAGAGGTGGATATGGGTTCGTTATGATCGATATCAAAACCATGTGTAAAGCCATCGATTAGATAAAGTGTTGAAAGGAGGGGGGTCATAACCGTGTAACCAAAGCTGAAGGCGATTCGGTGTAATTGGCGTAGGCAAAGCTTTACCTGGGTTTTAGTAGGGGTAGTGGTTGGTGGAGTGGTAGAGGGTTTCTGAGGCCGTTTTGTGGGCGGGTTGCATCTGGTTTTGAGGTCCCACGAAAAAGGCAAGGGACTGCTTGGTTGTTCCAACCTAGAGGGAAAAGCGGGGATGATTTTGAAAGGCTGCAGTACTTTTTGCTTGCATGATATGAAGGAGTGGGTGCCAAGACAATTAAAACATCTATGTTGGAAAGAGCAGGCAACGCCTGCTGTACAGTTCTGATTCCCCTGTGACAGGGGAAACACACGCCCATAGGAAACCTGACTCTGAGGGCATGCTGATGTTGAGGTTGTGCGGTTTCATGCGAGTCAAAACTGACTGCAGGTAGAACTCTAAGTGTGTTTTTCCCTATTCAGCTTCCTGGCGACTGACCAGTTGACGGAACTGCTGGTCATAGTATCGCTAATTGGCTTTTTTGTTTGAAAGTGTCATAATTGTATCCATGTGTTGTGATAAGCCAGAAATTGGCATAGTTTTACTTTCCCCAAGGATTGCTACAAGCCTATTCCAGGCAAAAAGTCACTGAAAGAGGGAAATAGTTGATTTCTTCTTATTAGAGACGAGTCTAATATTAGGAGAGGTATGGATAACATAAATTTGCATTTTAAAGGTCTCCTCATTTTTGTTAGAAAGAAGCGTGGATAAATCAATGTACTTCCCTTCCAAAAGTTGCTGTTTCGCTTTTGTGGGGATTGCAGCTGTTATGTGAGCGGATGCACTGACAAATTTAAACTGGTTATGGCATGGCCGTGCTGACTGACTGGCAATATTCATAGAAGCCCACAAAGTAACAGTATCTTTTAGCGTAATCGCCGACTCTACCGCCTGGTCGACAGCCACCTGACTTTGTTGTGGTGTTGGAGGTGCAGCAGGTGATAGGTTAATAGCCGTATTATCCATCCGTTGTAGTGTGGCTAGAATGCTGGCAAATTTGTTATCCACATGCGTCTTGCTGGTTTCAGTCACATTTCTAGTAATGGTCCTAATTGTCTCCAAATCAAGGGATTAAGATGGGCCAGAAGATGCAGCTATGGAAGGCATCCTGCGTCTTTTATTCATGCTGGCCACCGCCAGTCGTACGACCTTTGATGCTTTTCTTCGTGGAGGCATTCTGTAAAGATATATAAAGGGAGAAAGAAAGCAGTATTTCTGTAATGTGAAGGTGGGAGGTAAAGATGAATTTGAAATATGGCTTATGGATTGTATGATATGTAGCCACTGAGAGTTGACTTAAATGACACTGGTAAATAAATGCAACGAGGAATAAATATGCCTCATTCATGCGGGCTACATATTGCACAATGAAAAAAAAAGAGAAAAAAGAGATAACTATCTGAAGGAAGAAAATATAACTGTGATAACAAGAGTCGAATTAGGAGACAAACTCAATAACTGTAGGGTCGAGTGATCAGTGATCAACTTGATAACTGGTTGAGTGAAGTGGGAATTAGCTGAAGCAATAAATTATAACAGTTTTGTAGCACGCTGAGTCGAGTTAGCTGACAAACTCTATAACTGTAGGGTCAAGTGATCAGCGATCAACTTGATAACTGGTTGAGGGAAGTGGGACCAGCTGAAGCAATAAATCATAACAATGTTATAGCAAGCAGAGTCGAGTTATTGACAAACTCGAGAACTGAAGAGCCACGATCAACTTGATAACTGGTAGAGTCAAGTGGAAAGACCCACTTGATAACTAGTATATTATAGCGAACAGAGTCAAGTTAGTTGACAAACTCGAGAACTGAAGAGTCATGTGATCCGCGATCAACTTGATAACTGGTTGAGTCAAGTGGGAAGTCCCACTTGATAACTAGTAATGACAAGAGATGAGTGAATGGAAACATCTCAATATCCAGACGAGTTACGTGGGAAGACCCACATGGTACAATATACTCAAGTGGGAAACACAACCGAAGCAAGTGTATCAAGCAATGGAATAGCTGATGTTTACCTGTAAGTGATATGTGTCCAATGTGATAATCAACATCAAACTGAACACATATGAAATGTGAACTTAAATATTGTAGTAAATGGAATGAATATATAAGGATATGTGTGCTATCAACGATAGTAAAAAAAAAAAAAAATTGAAAAAAATAAAAATAAAAACCCCACATACAAATGACAACGTGATAAGACTGACCATTAAGTATGTGATATGTTTTCGAAATAAACGATTAAAATGTGAACCAGACTAGAGGACTGAATAATTCCTTAAAGTAAGGACAAACCACAGTTGGAGGGGCACCTCCTGCATACTTAAAGGATACACATCCCTAATCTAATTTTTGGCCAGTTTTCCTGCAATCAATGAGAATTGCACCCTAAGGGATTTGTAAAAGTCAAGCAATGAGAATTGCACCCTAAAGGATTTGTAAAAGTCAAGCAATGAGAATTGCACCCTAAGAGATTTGTAAAAGTACCACTGCCCTTTGTTTGAGAAGTGTACGCCGTCAGATCGGAATGTATCCCACCAATCCTTGCCTTCAGCTGGGAATGG
The DNA here is from genome assembly GCA_029931535.1 of Margaritifera margaritifera. Classification (NCBI taxonomy): domain Eukaryota; kingdom Metazoa; phylum Mollusca; class Bivalvia; order Unionida; family Margaritiferidae; genus Margaritifera; species Margaritifera margaritifera. The sequence continues at coordinate 2,524,008 of JAQPZY010001626.1, read as the reverse complement.
AAATTTACCGTTATGCTCCCAGAATGTCATGTATGGGTAGGAGGTGACCTCTGTCCGCAGAATGTGATTCACAGACCATGCAAGGTCGATGCAATTGCAAGGAGTGCAACAACAAGGTATGAAACGCGGAAGAATATGGCATATTATAATATGTTTGACATTGTACTTACGACGCAATTGTAAGCAAATGAAATTTATTTAAAGCCTAATGCATCGGGGTCACAATCCGCTTGTATATAATCGTCGCCTAAAGGCAGAGCGAAAATACCCGGACGTAAAACACGAAGAGAAGACATGTCAAACTTCGTCCACTTTTCTACTGTTCTGTCTCCAACACCATGAGACTTGACGGAAGTGACGTTTGTCAAATTTAAATAAAGGGCTAGACGATTATCTGTGCCAGCGACGAGAAACCGTGCCATCCATATACAAATCGAATGGCCCGTAATTAGAGAGAGCGGCATAGCAAAAGTAATAGAAAAGAATATAGCTCAAATAGGGACAGAAAATATCACAAAAATTGGGGTTACTTACGTTCCAAATCCCTAAATGTTTTACTGTACAGTAGAAACAAAGTACAGAAATGTTGCAATGTGGAGGTGGGATTAAATTCGACAACACATTTTCTTGAATAAAAAGTTATGTCTCTGCTCCTTTGTGGTTCAGTTGAACGTGACGCTAACTATTAGTCAATTAATTATGCGTAGTTACAAACCATTACAACGATTGGTCAATGAAACCCATGTGACCGCTAAGGGGCAATCCAGTTGCCCCTTTGGGGCTCGGCTCATTATCACAACTGAGTAATGTAAAAGTAGACCGAACCTCATCACACCACCCATAAATGTAATTCCGCAAGCGTAAGTAGTTCTATGAAAATTCTTTTGTTGCGGGTTAATGTGTGCGAAATGTTAATCAAACTGATATACGGCCGAATCGATCGGCTGTGAGACCGTCGAGTGGCTATAATACCTTCAATTATGTCCCTAGCATCAGGTCAGCCACGTGTACATGCATTAAATGGTTGCCTAGGCGTTGTTCCTAATGGAAGACTAAAATACTTTCCTTTTATGTAAGTCATAGCTATACGCCTAGTTACAGATGTTTCTTTGTATACTTTCCTTTTATATAAGTCATAGCTATACACCTAGTTACAGGGGTTTCTTTGTATAATTTCCTTTTATGTAAGTCATAGCTATACACCTATTTACAGGGGTTTCTTTGTATACTTTCCTTTTATGTAAGTCATAGCTATACACCTAGTTATAGGGGTTTCTTTGTATACTTTCCTTTTATGTAAGTCATAGCTATACACCTAGTTATAGGGGTTTCTTTGTATACTTTCCTTTTATATAGGTCATAGCTATACACCTAGTTATATGGGTTTCTTTGTATGCTTTCCTTTTATGTAAGTCATAGCTATATACCTAGTTACAGGGGTTCCTTTGTAGACTTTCCTGATAGAGAAAAAGGGAGAAAAAATGATGGTCATCTTAAAAAGACACCTTTCGGATTAAGTTTCCCAAAGAAGTTGTATAGAACACATACAAATTTGTTACTGATATTTAAAAAAAAAAGCAAAGGTGGAGAGAAAGAAGGCGGTATTGGTGATGGATAAATCATTCATAAATGGAAAACAAGTAACACTACCGGCGGTTCAAATGAGCGAACAGATTGAAAAACAAAGGGAACATCGTCACGGAGACGGGCACAACCACGGCCAAAATAGAGGACGCAATGAACATAACGAGCACCATGATTACAATGAAAATTACGATCAGAACGACCCAGTCATTCTAGATATGCACGCGGAACAGGGGAGCGACGAGAAAAACGGATCGGCTAAGATACTGACATCGAATGTAGAATCGCTTACGGAAGAGATAAAGGAAACAAATAAGTTTCATGAATTCTTTTAGCAATTTAGCATAATATGCTTGATAGAAACACGGACTAAACAAAATGCTCACATCAACTTTTTTTATGGCTATCAATTTTATCATTACCATAGAAAATTTATTAACAAAAAGGCAAAATGTGCCAGTGGAGGTATTGTATTATATGCAAAGTCTAGTAAAAGGCATTCAAGTTGTACAAAGTAATTTTTTTTGCATTGTTTCGTAAAGGTTAGAAAAGAGTTATTTTGGTTTTGATGATGATGTTTATATCTGCTTTGTTTACATTCCACGTGAACAATCACATGTACATACTCTTTGTAATTTTGATTTATTTGGTAAACTACAGATGGAAGTCAATCAGTACACGCATAAGGGAACCGTTATAATAGAGGGTGATCTTAATAGTTGGACCGGTCTAAATGTGAATTACATAGAAAATGACTCTACCTTCATAACGCATAGAAAATGACTCTACCTTCATAACGCATAGAAAATGACTCTACCTTCATAACGCATAGAAAATGTCTCTACCTTCATAACGCATAGAAAATGTCTCTACCTTCATAACGCATAGAAAATGTCTCTACCTTCATAACGCATAGAAAATGTCTCTACCTTCATAACGCATAACGAGGTAAATACTACTGACCTTCCAATTCCACGTGCTAATTATGACTAAAACAGTAACAGTTTTGGAAATCACCTACTCGACTTATGTAAGAACACGGCTATACGCACCGTAAATAGAAAATTAGGTGGCGATACAGGTAGGGGTCACATATTTCACAACAAATGGATAAAGTACAATTGACTATGTCTTAACTACCAACAATAATTTCTCCTTCATTAAAGCTTCAGAGTTCATAGATTTACAGAATTTTCAAGTTATAGTCTACTGTCCTTCTCGTTAAAAAACGCAAATAATCTGCTAAAATACGTGAATTTTACAATGCTACAACATAAATGGAACCCTTGATTTTGAAACTGCGTTCCTCGCTGATATACAACAAGACATTGGGTCATTGGAAGAACACTTTAATGTTAGTGCTATTGGACTCATAAACCAAACCATAATTGATGAAAAGCTGAAGCACTGAAGCTCTTTATTAACACAAATGGAAAATCGATATTTTGAGAAAAACGGTGAATTTTCAGGACGGGTAAAAATATAATGTCCGTATCAAACATAATGCTCCTTGATTTAATGTTGAATGTAGAGAAAAAAAGGAAACAATATGAAAGTGCATTGCCTAATTACAACTCTTTCAAATCGGATGGAAATAGAAGAAATTACATAATGAAGAAAAAAGAATACAAAAGGTTCTGCGGTACACTTTAATTACTCTACAATAGATCCAGAGAGCAAACATTGCTTGATTTACGACAAGGAAATCCACGTAAGTTTTGGATTCTTTATAAAAGTGTGATTAGTTCCTGTAATTATTCGAATAATCCTTGTGATTTAAAAAAAACTTGCAACAGTCTCACTCGAAATACAATCTGGTCAATTAAAGCTGAGTAGAAACATGCAAGAACTTAGCTCAGCCGTAAAAAATGTAAACAATAATAAAACACCAGGTCTTGATACAGTTTTGAATGAATACATTATTGAGTCATTTCCACATTTAGCAAATTACACATTGAAACTTTTTAATATGATATTTAGCAGCGGTTCTTATCCTTCAAATTGGAGCAAGTGTCTTATTATACCAATTTTTAAAAAGGTGATCCTTCCGATGCAAATAATTATAGAGAGATAGCATTGCTTAGCTGTACAGGAAATCTGTTCACTAGCATATTAAATCAAAGACTCTCCGCTTGAGCCATTACAATTATATTTTTACTGATGCACAATTTGGTTTTAGGAAGAATATTAGTACAGTTTACGCCATTTTGATATTAAATGTTTTTTATTATTAAAAAAATTACTTATGTAGAAAGATAAGTCTATGGCAAAAAACATATACTTATGTAGAGAGGACAAGTCTATGGCAAAAAGCATTCACTAATGTAGAAAGGACAAGTTTATGGCAGAAAGTATTTACTTATGTAGAAAGGACAAGTTTATGCCAACAAGCATTTACTTATGTAGAAAGGACACGTCTGTGACTAAAAGTATTAAAATATGGAGTGACTGGGAACATTTTAACGATGATGAGATCTACTTACAGCTCAGTACATTCGAAAGCACTTAGATTCACGTTAATACTATTTCGAATGTTCACTTGGGGTTCTGCAAGGCGAAAGACTCTCTCTTTATATTAATGATGTGGAAATTACATTACAATCAAATATAGATGCGGGTATCATTTTAGAAGAAATTTCTTTATATCTTTTATTGCTTGCAGATGATACGGTGATAATTTCAGAGATAGCAGATAATCTTCAAGCATCCTTAGATAAGTTACATGCATACTGTATAAGATGGAATATATTTGTAAATATTGGTAAAACAAAGGTCATGATTTATACAAAAGAGTTAAAAGACTAGACGTTTTATTTAAGTAAGGATATTTTATTCTAGATAGTGTGGATAATTTTAATTATTTAGGACTTGTTGTTAACAGAAGAGGCTCGTTTCGACGTACAACAGATACTATTGCTGGCAAAGATGTCAAAGCAATGAACGTACTTTTGAATAATACTAATAATCATCAATGTCCATTGAATATAATGTGTGCTTTATTTAATTCTTTTGTATTTCCAATTTTGTTTCATTGCTACGAAACATGAGGATTTTTTAAAGCTGAAAATATAGAACGAATACACAGAAAACATTGCAAGTGGTTATTAGATGCGGAAACTCTCTACCAACAATATGTTTGTATATGGAGAGTTGGGACGATAGCTATTTTATGTAAATAGATATGTACTGGTTCAAATTGCTAAACACAGAAAAATTGTGTTCTTCGCAAAATTTACCAATTAATGCTTACCGATTGCGAAGAAAAGAATTTTTAAAAATTGGGTTTCTAATGGGAGAAATATACCACTGATATCAGGCTATGGAGAATTTTGGTATTACCCTAATTCAATCCAGATATCTTCCTTTTTATCGCTTTTTAACCAAAGTCTAAATGACTTACTTCATTCTGACTGGAGTTCTCCAGTTGCTTCGAAAACTTCATATATGCATAAAGATAAGAAAGATATCTTAGAGACTGCTTAATATCTTAAAACAATTGATAATGCCAGCCACAAAGAGTCTTTAAGCAAATTAAGGGTTTCATGACACCAATTAGGTATCGAGACTAGTGGACATGTGTGAAACTAACGGCATGAAAGGAAATGTGAACTCTGTGAAATTATGATGTCGAAGCTGAATATCATTTTGTCATAATCTGTCCTCTATACCTCTGACTTAGAAAATTTTATATTGATCCTTATTATTGGCAGAAACCAAGTGTGTATAAACTATTAAAATTATTAAAAAAGTTCAACAACTGTAAAAAAAAAACTAGGTAAATATGTCCAACTAACACAGTGTTTTCTCGCTGTCTGTTTCTCTACCCCGCCACCTCCCCCACCCACTCGAGGATTTATGTGTACACAGATTTTCAATGCTCAACAGTAAGGAAGTTATTCAGAAGTAACGATGTTGCTTTATAATATTATTTCATTTTGTTTAGATCTAATTACATTGCGGTGAAATTCTACATTCAACCTCCACCCCCACGCCCCCCCCCCCCGAAATTATCCACGCAGAAACTCCTGTATATCTTGCAGTTTGATGGCAATTTGCTTTAATAATGTTCAATACTCTGAATATATATTCTGCTAGAGGGTTGTGGAAGAGAATCATGTGTTATTGCTGTGTCCAACTGTGTTTAAACAGAAATTCAATAAAATAAATAAACCACGTATGCCAGCCTATAAACCTACGGATGATCTTTCCAGAAAATCAAAGACTTTCTCCTCTAGTAATGTCTATAGTATAAGTCAAATTTACCGCACACTTTGTTCAAATGGTATAACCTGAACATCCAACATACACTAAATTGTTTGCACATGGAAATTTGGTGAGAGAGATGGAGAGAGAGAGATGTTTGTTTAGTAGCAACTATGCGAATAATTCTGATTCAAGTATGTAACTCCACACTTGACATTATATCTACTTGTCATGCCCAGCACGTGGGTATTGTTGATATGATGTATTGGAAGATCGACCTCATTGAACGTCATCGTTAATAGAATTTCACGTGCATACTTTGGTGATATGTATATTTTTTTCATCAGTCGCCCTACAAAATTATAATATTAGAAATTTTCGGTGGTATGAAAATTGATTTCTTAAACTCTTAGATTGACACTTCTCTTTTTCTCTAAAGTTTAATTATAAGAACTTGATCAGTTCTTCAGCATTGGATTGATATTCCAATAAAGTAAGACAATAATGAATCTCCAATCGTTACACTTCCTTTAGAAAAAGTTAGAGGGACACTGCTGAATATCACTTCAGAAAACAACAATTTCATGTCTAAACATAATTTACTTTTTTTTATCAAAAGTTCAAATAAATATTCATAATATCATCGGGAAGCTTAAAGACATCGGGTGCATTCTTCCATTGCAACAGCTCATTGATGGTTACAATTACAATCGTTCAATGCCAATACCTCTGCACCTAGCCTTGCGTCCAACAAATCCTGTCACATTGCGTCTTTAAAGGGAACAATTTTTTTTTATATTTTATCCGATGCCATTTACCTTGAACTTCATTTATTATGCTTATAAAAGTTTTGCATCATTACTCTTCACCCATAAAATGTAAATCCCCTGAATGGATATTTTGGTCAAAAACAAGGCCAATTATGAATTATCCTTTGCTCAAGCATTTCTTGGATCTTGATGTGATATTGATTGTAAAATGTCTCTACCTTTTGATTAATATGAATACTTTTGGGGGTCGGACCACTTATTAATTTCCAATAGAACTAAATGTTAATATTACAACAACAAAAAATCTGCATTATAGTCATTATAGTCAGAGAATTATTTGTTTCAGCCTTGAAAAATAGGTGTTCAGCGGCATTTTTTTATCCTCTTGCTAATAACATAGGTTCGCACCACGAATTCATATGGTATTTTGTCAGAAGGAAATTAAATACGGGATGTCAAAATAAAAACAAATATTTGATTGTCAACTATAGAGTACATAGATTGAAGTTTGTGAAATTAATAATGGGGAAAAAAATCCATCTACTAGCCAATGGGTGCATAGTACAATTTTTTATATCTCTCCCCCGCCCCTTCCTCCCGCCCCCCGCCTCGCACTAGACTACTTCTCTAGCTGTAAAATAATTAGTGGTCCGATACCTTGATGTTACCTATTCAAAGAGATCGACACTCGAAAGGGATTTAATATCCAATATAATTACTCCCAAAAGGAAAAATAATTCAGACCTTACGTCATTTTGGGTTCTCTCTTTCGTAAAATATTTTACAGCATTTAATCGCTAACAATAACGATTCTACAAAAGACAGCTTCGTTTGTAAGGTTATCAGTTCAAAACCTCTCTGGAGTATATATTTCAAGTGCTTAATTTACCAGACGCGGTTTTCTTTCATGTATGGAAAACAGACGATTTATTCACCAAATAATTGTCAACGGGGTTGGGATTATGTACTAGTGTAAGAAAAGACAAAACTTAATTACACTCAGGTTGTAAAGTTTACAACATATTATATATATATATATATATATATATATATATATATATATATATATATATATATACATATACTTATATTATACATATTATATACATGTACTTTTGTGAGTAGATACAAGGAAATATTTCACGAGTGAAGTGGAAAACATTGTATTGTCGTGAGTGAAGTGGAGAACATTGTATTGTCGTGAGTGAAGTGGAAAACATTGTATTGTCGTGAGTGAAATGGAGAACATTGTATTGTCGTGAGTGAAGTGGAAAACATTGTATTGTCGTGAGTGAAGTGGAAAACGTTGTATTGTCGTGAGTGAAGTGGAAAACATTGTATGGTCGTGAATGAAGTGGAAAACGTTGTATTGTAGTGAGTGAAGTGGAAAACATTGTATTGTCGTGAGTGACGAAGCCACGAGCGACAAATACAAAATGTTTCCACTTCCCGATGATAATTATGAAAATTTATTTGAACTTTTGATAAAAAAAAGTAAATTATGTTTAGACATGAAAGCTGCCGATTAATTGTTGTTTTCTGAGGTGATATTCAACAGTGTCCCTCTAAAATTGTCTAAAGGAAGTGTAGCAATTGGAGATTCATTATTGTCTTATTTTATTGGAATATCAACCCAATGCTGAAGAACAGATCAAGTTCTTATAATTTCTCTATTTAATGGTTAATGTGTATTATACCTTTGCTCCTTTGATGGATAAAAATAAAACTTTAGAGAAAAAGAGAAGTGTCAATCTAAGAGTTTTAGCTGACAATTAATGGGCAAATGCAAATTATATATAAAGTTTTAGCTGAGAATCAATGGGCAAATGCAAATTATATATACAGTTTTAGCTGATAATTAATGGACAAATGTAAATTATATAAACAGTTTTAGCTGACAATTAATGGACAAATGTACATTATATATATACAGTTTTAGCTGAGAATCAATGGGCAAATGTACATTATATATACAGTTTTTGCTGACAATTAATGGACAAATGTACATTATATGTACAGTTTTAGCTGACAATCAATGGGCAAATGTACATTATATATACAGTTTTAGCTAACAATCAATGGACAAATGTAAATTATATATACAGTTTTAGCTGACAATCAATGGGCAAATGTACATTATATATACAGTTTTAGCTGACAGTTAATGGACAAATGTACATTATATATACAGTTTTAGCTGACAGTTAATGGACAAATGTACATTATATATACAGTTTTAGCTGACAGTTAATGGACAAATGTACATTATATATACAGTTTTAGCTGACAGTTAATGGAGAAATGTACATTATATATACAGTTTTAGCTGACAATTAATGGGCAAATGTACATTATATCTACAGTTTTAGCTGACAATCAATGGGCAAATGTACATTATATATACAGTTTTAGCTAACAATCAATGGACAAATGTAAATTATATATACAGTT